>QUSF01000006.1:20578532-20641425 GCA_003676055.1 Chloebia gouldiae
TGTATATGTATATGTATATGTATATGTATATGTATATGTATATGTATTCTCTTTTTTTTAAGTAATAGTAGCCTTTAAGCATTTAATTTTTCAATGTTTCACTCAAGAATTAGAAAGCAGTGTTTATGCACCTAAAGCATTCTGGAAGCAATATTTATACCTGATATATATGTTAACTAATAGTCTGGACTAGTCTTCTGTTTTCAATTCAATGTCACATATGTCAGAAACAAAAGATACACTCTTGCTCTAAGACTTTTGGGCTCACTGGATGACAAAATATATTTTTAAGTTTTCTTTTGGACAAAATTAAAGTAATTTTCTATAATACAAGTGGTCAACACTGAAAATCATAACTTTTTAGTATAGATATATAGCTGTTCCAGAAAAACCTTGATAAGGCTCACAACAACATAACATTTATTAATTTTTTTCAAAAAATGTTATGTCATTATTTTAATGTTATTCAAAGTATTTCAAATAATCCTTAGGAATTCTTGCAAAATAGCACATTCTCTAGAGGATAACACTCTGTCAACCAAGAATTATTTTATCCATAATAAAATAGTGTATTCAAGATATAACCTCTATTATTTGTGTGCACAAATGTTAAATTACTTTAGAGTAAACCCTTGACTTGGACCGAAGTGTAGAAACGTAAAAAGAATTCCCCTTCTGGTTCTCTGAATTAATTTACAGATCCTAGAAAACCTGAAGAAAAATTATTTTGTTAAAATGAAAAATACACATCTCCAGGGCTTGAAATCAGTATGAACTCATTTGACTTCTACAAGCAAATACCTCAAATTCGCAATATGTTGGAAAGGTGAGAAATTGAAAGCTTTTAGCTGAAGAGAGGCATTAAAAAAAATAAAAGTCACAGGTTAATATTTGCTTTAAATTTGTGTGTTAGTGTTTTGATTGTTTCCTTGATTATGAAGAATCAAGAGAGATGACTTTAAGAACCTCTTTACTTAGATACATTGTGAAAGCTTAATAGTATCACAAATAGCTGGCAAACCTGGTGCTTCAAAGAGCTATATCTGCTTCTGATGCATTTAGAATGTCTTAGAGTACCTCGGTCTGTACTCCAAATTGTTTTCCTTTAGCTTGTCACAACAAATAGCAACATTATAATGTGATGGGTAACAAGGAGTTTAAATTCCATGCTTAATAAATATGACTGCAGAACATTAAAAGACCAAAACAAAAGGATGACTTCTACAGCTGTTTCTTCATGGCACAAATCTATCCCTTCCCTTTGAAAGTCCTAACCCCCTGACTGGCTCACACAGGCAGAGGAATTACACATATTTGTTCACTCAGACTTGCATTTTGCTTTAAGTTCTATCTTCACTTGAAATACTCCAGGATGTTCAAGGATGTTTAGGATGTTAGCTTTATGCATCTGAAACACATTAGGGAGGCATGTGACAGGAAATTTCAATGGCATTGTCACAACAACTCAAAGGACGCTAGACAATTACGTACAGCTGAATTAAAATCAAGAAATAGGATTCAGCCCAAACAACAGTTATAAACATACATTTTAATTTTAGACCCCTTCTGATATATGAAATATTGCAAATAGCTGGCAAGGCTTGACACAACACTACAGAGCAACACTTGCATCATGTCTGCATCAGCATTTTCTAATGAGATGAGATATTCCAGGGCATTTAAAACCACACTAAATGTCTAACGTTTAGGTAACTGAGGCATTCTTCTAGTTGATACATTCACTCTAGAGATCAATCCAGCTCACCAAATGTAGATGTCTGTTCTAGGATGTGATCAATATGTCTGAAAATCATTAACTGTGCTGAATGGATTTTTTTTGACTAGGGTGAGTTTAGCTGTTATATAGATTCTTATAATGGTGGGTATATAAATTTAGCTCTCTAAATCTCTGAGGTTCAGGCCTACCCTATTTATATTTTTCTCTGATTCATATCCATTTGTCTTTTGCCAAGTTTAAAATGCATGACTTGTCCCACTGCCTGTCATTTACAATACTTTTTCACCATCATCAGTCTCTACTTTCTCCCTGCAAAGAAGACTGGGATTTACAAGACTGCCTTTGTAATCAGTAGGAGCTGTTCAGAAAAGAAATATGAGGCGTAGTCCATGCTGAATCATCCATAATCAGAGGATCCAGAAGCTTCTGTCCTTGTCCAGTAGAAAAACTGGAAACATCATTTTTCCTTGCCTTATCGGGATTTTCATGGAAATCTTTCTCTTGACCTCGTCAGGTTATCCACATAAAGTAAATTTTACTCATCTTCCATCCCTCAAGAAATCAAAAAGAAGTTGAATAATTTTCCTCTAGGACTTCCAAATTTGAATACAGTGGAAATGTCTGTATTAATTCCCCATTCACCTTAGAAGAGGATCAGGTCCCTGGTAATTAAAATTACTTGGAAACTTCCTTAGATAGTTGTCACTTTCAACAGTGCAACACTGTGAATTGTGCTAAAAATCTAGAGACTCTTCAATCTGTTATTGAGATTTAGATAATTTTTAGTTTGTGAGTTTCAGAGTTCATGAAAATCTTCAACTATATTGGGCCATGAAAAAAAATTAAGAATAAACTTCAGTTCATCAAGGAAAATATGAATATTGGAAAATACAAGGAATAAAATTTTAAAATTAAGAGCAAAAATGGAGCCAAAGAGTTAACATTTTCTACTTTCTGGAGGAGATGGAGTGCATTTTCTATACTTGTCTGGTTTTTACCAAGTACATCCCATATGCTTTCTTTACATTAGTGATCCTTTGAATGGTTTTATTCCTCTATAACATATAAATATCCTTACCTTCTTTCAACTAATAGTGGTCTAGCATTTTCAGTGGCTTGTCAGGGAAATTCTTTCTCAGAGATTAAATTTAGTAATATTATGGTTTTTTAGCTTTAAAATCTTATCATTGCAAAAGAATACAAATACTGGATAGATATTGCAGTAAAACAAACAAATAAACAAGGTATGGGATTAGATATTATACTTATACATAGACCTCCATGAGATCGATACTCACAAGTATTTGCACATATCCATAGGAATTAGTAGAAAAACTCAAGGTATTAAAAACAATCAAAATACATTATCTTCAGGGAATTAACACTATGCTATTTATGCTCACTCTCTACCTTTATAATTCCTTGAACACTGAGTATTGGAAGAAAAGAAACAGGAAACATTGTGAGGAGACACACTTTGAGATGGCAGTAGCTTGTTAAGCAAAGATGTTTCATAGTTCCACAGGTTCCCCTCAGCTCTTTCCTCATGACAAGACAGAACATTTTCTATAGTTTCAAAGCTATTCAAAGCAGTAAAGATGAAAGTGACTGAAGAGATAAACAACTTATAATATCCAGTTATAATATAGAACACTGAAAACCATAATACCATTTTACAAATTCCTACCCTGGCTATATATTAAACAATTGTGCATTTTGATCCTCATATCTCAAGGAACATTTGAAGGAACTATATAAGAATATTGCAAAAGTAAAAAAACATGCAAGACTATGGAAAAAATATTTTGTATAAAGAGCAATTGACATATGGAGACACCTAAATCTAGAAAATGAAAGAGGGAAATGATAAGTGTTTATAAAAATTTATGTCAAATAAAAATAAAAGTGAGCTAGGAACTAATCACTTATTTGAAATGTGTGAGAACTTCATGTGTGTTCATGAAGCAGGGGAAGATATAAACTGTTACAAAACAGCCTTAGAGAGGTTGTTCCTCCTTCATTGCTAGAACTGTGGAGTATATTACCATAGGAACTACTGAAAGAAGCTTACACAAAAGTTAAAGCAACAAGATACATTTTCAGAAGAATAATTGCTTAAAAAGTATCTGAGTTTCTGTCTAATTCCATGAAATTAAAATTCTACTTTTTTTTTAACTTTGTTTTCCTAAAAAAACTTAAGAGGAAACAGAAATATGGAGACAGAAGTATTGACATAGTGTCTATTTTTTTGTGTACAGCCATTGAATAATTTTTCACAGACATTTTACCTTAGACTAGGATTCATTCTGATGTGAATCAAGGTTAAACATTTAAGGTCATTTTGTTCTTCTACAGAGTTCCTTGATGCTGAGACATTACAATTATTTATGACATGATTTTAACATATTTGTTCATTTTATGGGTGTCAAATTTGGGATCAGCTTTTCTGAAGAGATGAAAATTTCCTTACGAAATAGGTATCCATTACATTTTCTATTATATACTAATAAAAAATGCTAAAGACTCCTAAAAATTATATCTTAGTCTAGACACTCATAATAAGCAAAAAAATTTTATCTTAATCTCTCTGTATCTTAGATCTTGTTATACAATTTGAACTTCCCAGGATTACTACATTTAGGGATTTATATTTTGGTGTTTTTTTTTCCTGACCTTTTTATTTTTTATTCAGAACTACTTTAATAACTTCTAATCACTAAAATGGTCAGCTATGGATGAGGCAGGGAAAAAGAAAGGACAACAAATATACTGAGTTGTTGTTGAGTATGTGTTTCCTTCTGCCGACTGTGAATAAATGTAACAATGTAGATCAGACAAATAAAGACAAAATATAACATGTTTGCACAAGGAGATTAAATAAAAACTACATAAACTACTTTCATAATGGTATTATATAAATACCAGTGCTTAGGTTTGCAGCATTCTCTTCTGTTCATTTTTTTTCTAATCTACTGCAATGTGTTCATGTGTATGTGTGCATGTGTAAATAAAATATATATGATTCTATGAATACTTAAAATTTGCTATTCTGACAGATGCATGAAAAGGCAGGACTTAGACGTTTTTTGCTCAATGTACTGTCACAGATTTTGCCATGTGTAAAAAGCAATTTTTATCTTCCAAAAGAGCTGTTCACAGAGTGGAAATATATTGGAGATTGCATATGAGGAGACCAAAGGCTAAAGAAAGCAAACAGTAATTTTAATTTGACTCTTTAACCACATGGAGATGATTCATTCACTAAAGTTTAAATTGAATAAGGAGTTAACTTGTGCGTCATAAAAGTAACCTGAAGAAAGGTTTCTAAATCTGCTCATGCTTTAACAAATATTCTTTAATTATGTTTGTTCCTCAGTTCTGTGTAAATAACACTTCATTTAAAATAGTTGCCTTGCCTCTGAGTAATCAAAAGGACTTAGAAGCAAGGGATTTTTTTCATTTTTTATTGCTTTATTGTTTTATCTGTATTTATTTATCTATTCTTAGAAAGTTTTTTGATTTAATCTCTCCTCAGTTTCACTTAAATGAATCCACAATTCATCATTTTGGTGGATTTTGTAAGCAGTTGATTGTCTTTTCTGTTTATGTATATGTAAAACACATCCACATAAGCTATACATTCAATTTATTTCCTCCTCTTTCCCTTTTTTTGGGTGAGCAATAAGATGGACAGCAGCCCTATACACCTTGGCTGCTGCTCACAGGAAAGAAGAATCCAAATCCAGGCAGGAACTTAGGTTCCTTCTAGCAACAGGGGTAGGAATCTGGTCATATCACACACACAGGAAAAAAGACCAAGCTAAAAATTAAATGTAATCAGAAGAAAGCCACACTCTTTGCTTAGTGAAAACTTGCTTTGTCCTGAGTTGTGAAGAGCTGCAGTATACAGCATTTATCAACAACTGGTCTCATGCAAGATGCATGGAATAAAAACCACATTACAATGGGGTAAGCTTGCTGAACACATTTAATCTATGCTTCTGCCAGAGGAAAACATAGTGAACAACTGTTACCCAGTTTCTTTGTTTGTACAAAACAGTTCTCTAATTCTGCTTACGGCAGACACCTATCAAATTTTGTCATTGAGAGCAGTAAAATACCACTATTGAAAGTCCATAACTTTTAAAAGTTTTTGTGTGGCACTAGAGGCTCAGGGAGAAACTAGATGTGAATTTGGTTTGTTAAAGATACTGGTAACAACTTAGTATGCTGAAAAAGTGTAGAAGAGAGAAAGGAGAGCACTCATATAGCTATAGAGTTCTTCAGATTTGTCCTTGATAAACATTTATAAACATTTGTGAAAGGAATGAAAACAATTGGAAGAGAAACTTGTATGCCTCATGCTGACAAAAAAAATATGTTTGAATATGTTTGTGCCTAATAGATTGGAGAAATTGTTTGAGAATTGTTTATTCTTATGGAAAGATTGCCCTGTACAGTGCTGCCAAGGACAGTTTCAGCTTGAATGACTATCTATATAATGACATTCACTTAAGTTATAGTGACTTAACTTTTAAAGTAGACATCACTACGAAGTAAGAGGTGCATAGGCTTTTTGTGTTCGTTTCTTTTTTTTCCTTTCAACTGCATGAAGAAATGAAAAGTGGTATTAAAAATGGAGTATGAAAGACACATCTTGTTCCATGAAGGTGTGTTCTATGGGACCAAAAGTTCTCATACTGAAAAATAAAAGATTGTCTCTTCATGTATTTATATTTTTACTTGCAAAAACATTCAATTTGTTCTTTCCCATAGACAGACTATTATGTAAGTGGTGGGTTTTTTTACCCAGTGGAAAAAGAAAGGTTGTGATTCTATCTGTTATATGTGGATTGTTTTGCACAGTAATATGCATTTTCAAAGTCTGTAGGTAATTGTTTGTACTGAAGGACACATGGTTTTCTTCTGAATATACCAGTTATCTGTGCTCTTATGCTTTATTGAATTAATGTACTTAATGAAGTAAACCCAAATTCTGTGTTCCTCATTCTGTTAGACAACCTAACAGAAAGGTTCTGGCAGATCAAGCGTGTATCAGAGAAATGCACTACATCAGGAGCACATTTTAACAGCACTACAATTAAAGATGGAATTGTGTCTTTGGTAGAGAAAAGACTCACGCATTCCCATAGGAGTGGATCAAAAAGCTCTACTAAATATGCTTGTTCAGGAAAAAAGCCAATACAAATAATTAAGGTATAGCAGTTATGAAAGACAATAGTTAACATGCAACATCCTTTTCACCTATGTAAGCAGAAGAGTTGAGAAAGAAAATATATACCAGCACATATGTTTTTGAGAGTGTATTCTTTTTTCAGTTTGACACCACAGTAATGTAAAGATGATGGAGTAAATATTATGTGTCAGGAGTGATATTAGAATATGAGGTTCTCCTTGGAGACTTTAAATTCCAAGAAAAAGTAAAGATTTAACATATTGCATATGCAGTACAATATTCCTGGGCTTGTGGTTTGTTTGTTTGTTTGTTTGTTTGTGTTTTGATGGTTTTGGTTTGGTTTGCTTTGGTTTGATTTTGGTTTTTATTGTTGTTTATTTGTTTTTGTTTCTGTTAGTTTTTTTCTCATCACTACTCAAAGAAAGAATTTATTCCACCCTTATTATGCTTACTACCAGGAATTCTGAAAAAAACCCATGATAAACTGATGACTTCTGAAAGGAATATAGAGTCACAGATTTATGTACTATCTCCATCTTCCTTATCAAAATGAAGCACAAAATGAGTAATGCTTGACTTCCAAAAAAATGTCCCTGATGTTCATTTGCTTACTTCCTGCCATCCCTCTTGCACTGCCATATAGTACAAAGATAGGGAGAAAGGGAATTTTCATGAAATATTGCTGCTGTTGTCTATATGGACAAGGTTGAAATAAACATGGGAATCTGCTTCCTAGCACACCAGTGTCAGCAGTGGATAATTCTCTTGTAGAATACAATTGAGCTCACTATTATTCCGAATGTAAAATGGAATAGATGAAACTACTCCAAATGAACTGAGGAAAAAATAAGGTGAAAAAGTATATTTCTGATGTTGATTATTATAACAATGATATCATGGTATGCTTTGTTTTATTTCTATTTCTTGTTGATCTGTTCTCATGGATGACATCCATCCATGTATGGGTATAGATATTATAAAATAAATATACATGTATATATATAGGTCTTTGTTAAGTTCGTGGGAAGGATTTTTTTGTCTTCTGCTGGGGCTTTGTAATGGAGCTTTATTTTGATCATGAAACAATAATTTGGGATGTCAGTTTCCTAAGTTGCAAATTTTAGCAATACTTTTGAGATAAGAACATAAGACAAATATGTATATTACACCAGTCTATTACTGACTGACAGGTTGTATAAGATATTTAGCTATTAGGTAAATTCCTACACTGTCAAGAAAAATAATTCATGACTGTGTTATAGGTCTTGCTTTACACTTTTTGGCCTCCTAACTTCCAGGAATGTTTTCTCTCACAATGGGAGAGCTGCAAGAGTTCAGTGCACTTAACTGGAGTAATGTAGACATGAGGAAGAGCTGACACCATGTTTCAAAGCAGCTTATATTAAAAAAATTCAGTGACAAAGTGTATTCAGATAGATGATAGCTAGCTAGCTAGATAAATAGATAGATAGATAAATAGATAGGTAGTTAGATAGATGATATATAGATAAAACCCTCTCAACATTTATATAACTTATCATGCTAACGGTAAACTGATAAGAAGAAAGCAATATATCTTCATTAAGAAGTCTTGTTCCCGCAATTAAAAGTTAATTTTCACTTCTTTGCTAATGAAAAATTCCTGCTATATTTCCTCAGACTCTATTCCCCAGTCATGATCTCACTGCAAAAGTAAGCAATCACCAGCAGTGGATGTTAGGTTGTCATCAAAAGCAGGAAGAATCTGTACATTACTTGTAGCCAAAATATGAGATCAACCAGATGAATTTTTAAATGATAGAACGAATTTTTACAGGATAAGAAACAAGTCTACTTTATTTTAAAGGCATTGGTAAGCTCTGTAAAAACTCAGCAGGAGATTAAAAATAATGAAAACTCATCATTGTACCCATTTGAAAGGCTATTCAACAATGTTTTTATTAGCAAAAAAAAATAGTTATCTTTTAAAATCATCTTTTTTATCCTGGTAACTAGGTCTAAGAACAAACAGCAAGTGGACTGTGTTGAAGATCTTTGTAGATGAATAGTCATTTGCTCTAGTAATTAGATCTAAAGTCACATTGAAGCAAAATGCAAATGTTGGGAGTCCACAAAAGTAATATTTTTAATTGTACATATCATAAGTGCTGCATGAATAGTCACAAGTTTACTTTAATAAGACAGCTACCTGTTGTATCATTGGATTTACTAAGAAAGAATGGTACTAAATTATAAAACCAATTAAATAGAGGGTCCTCCATTTGTTCAGCAAAAATACACATTCAAAAATAGTAACCAGATAATGAAAGAATGCGAAAGGTTCTGTATTTTGGCATGTTCATGTTTTGGATAATTTCATAGTAATATCTCACAAAGATTTTTCAGCTCTCAGGCTCTCTTTTTCCTATAGCCTCTCCCTGTCATCCTTCCTTGTTTCATGCTATCAGTTTAAATTTAAGTTGTTCAGAACTGATTGAATACTAATTTCTTCTCTCCTTTCTTTCCTGCAGCACTTGTTTCAATCATCTTTTCTTTATGGCCCTGCTCTCCATGTCACTTACTTTTCTCTGAGCTTGATGTCAGCCTCAGTGCTACTATCCTGCCTCAGACCAATAAAATATGTCTTTCCAGTCTCATTTGACACAGATAATTTTTTTTTCTTTTTCTTTATTTATGAATCCTTTCTTTTCACTAGTTATTAAATCACACTTCTTGACATTTTCAATATTTTTGAAAATGTTAATGTTTTTAAGACTAAGTATAATGTTCCTACTATTGCTAATTGCCTAAGTTGGTTCATATTTTCTTTAATGATTTGGATGATGCCAATTATATTTTATTGAGTTAAGGCAAACTACAGACAGACAGGGAATAAATAATATTTAATGTATATTTTGAATAGAGCAGAAAGTAATGTTCTCAAAATACAGCTCAACATACACAAAATAAGCATTAATGAGCACATTTCCAATTTTAAATGTAATCATGCAAAGAGTAAGTTGTCTGGCTAGGTTATGAAATATCCAGTAGCAGAGATATTTTAGAAAAGCTTCAAAAATATCTTTACAGAATAGAGATAGTTGATGCAGGAATATAATTTCAGACAAAGAAAGTAATACATGAATTTTCCAGGTTGCTTTCAGACTCGCTTTCCTTTTAGCCTGCTTTTCTACTTTTCTGGCATGTGCCATAATCAATCTCCTTCATTCATTTGTTCTGCATCCCTCATTTCTCTCAGAACTAAGAGATTTCCCCTTTCCTTTCTACCAACACATAACAGGAAGTAATCTCCACTTATGAGACACTAAGGCAATATTCAATATGCTGTGCTCTTGTTCTTCTGTCCTACATGGTGAGACACAGGAACAGCTCTCCCAGAGAAGCTGTGGATGCCCCATGCCTGGCAGTGTTCAAGGCCAGGATGGATGGAGCTCTGAGTTACCTGGTCTAGTGAAACGTGTTCCAGCCCACAGCAGGGCAGGTGGAACTAGATGATCTTTATAGTCCTTTCCAACACAGGCAGTTCTATAATTATGAGAGTACTATATTACTAGTACTATGTTATTATTAAAAATATTACAAAATATTGCAGATTTTAAAAAGTATTCCCTCTCTGTGGGAAACACCCTTGAATGCTAGGAAGTGTTGCTTGATGAGCAATGTCATATAGCAGGCAGTACAACTGAACTAAGGTAGGCTGATGCAGAGAGAGAATAACAGCCCTGTTAAAAATTAGAGTGTTTGTGCTTTCTGTATTTTCTATAACAAGATCAAACCTTGGGCTTTATCCTCTATCATCTATCAGATTGCATTATTTGTAACTAGAGTGATCTGGATATGTTTCCCACATAATTTGAAAAAATTTACCTTGAAATGTTTCCTCCTACATGATTTGCAAGTTTACAGATATTAGCTACTCCGGGTTTCCTTGGTGAATTGTAAGTAGAGATGAACTGTGCTCTGTGACTTTATTTTGAACACTGAAAACTTGCAAGATGTCTTGTGGCTTATTCCTGAAGTGACTATGTAATATGTTCTTATTAAGCTTCTGTAAAAACAGATGGTGGCTTTGAGTCAGGATCCTCTGAGAACATTTTATAACCCATCTGCAAAGTGCACTAGTGTTTTTATCTAGCTGTAATACTTTGCTGCTTCTTTTATCTTTTATCCCATTAAAAACCTCAGATGAAACAGGATTAATATTATGATACTAACGTATGTGTAAAAACAGACACTGCAATGAAATGTGTATGAATGTGTTGGCAAGGCTATGAAAGTCTCAAAATGGCCCACATGATCAGGATTTAAAGTTTAGTTGTCTATATTACAACCTACATCCACAGAGCATCCTCAGCAAGACAATTTTACCTAGAGAAAAAGTATTTGTGAAGGATAGTCTGTGATTTAATTTCTCTATTTGTACAAAGATTATTCAAGATGTTGTTAAACTCCTTGAATGTTATACTCCCACTGTATAGAAGTGGTTTTACTGGTTTGGGGTTTTTTTTAAGACAAAAAAAAATTAAAGAATTTCCTTGAAAAAGGGAGAGTTAACAAAGGAACTACAGGGTAAAACAATGAGTATGATTTGATGTACTCACCAAGCTTTAAATAATGAAATTCTGTGAGATTAAAAATAGATTAGAAACCCTTTAAAAGTATTGGTGTTTTGACAGTTCTTTAAAAGATATTTGACATTTAAATAAAGAATCTTTTTTTTCTCCCCAGAATAATTCAAGCAAAGAGCTTAAAGGCAGCCTGTTATTTTTTTCTTTGGGGGTGTGTACATTATACACACAATAAGAGCTGATAAATAATATCTATGAAGCTAGATGATTAAAAAGGTTGTAAAATTTTAAAACCCTTCTCCAAAGCCCTAATAAGGTTAAAGTTATTTTAAAGTGTTAACTTCTTATGGGTAAAATGACTAAGTAAATTGAACAGCTTCTCTTTCAGAATTTGAATTTCCTGCCAAGACCCACAAAAAAACATATTTCTGAAAACACTACATTTTACTCATGAGTAAAGTCCAAACTTACACAATAAATGTTACCAGCTCTTTCTCTTGTCTAGGAATTATATAAAATTTAAAGGTCTGCTTGTTTGTGTTAGCTGAAGAGGCTTTTAAACATATAATTTTTTTGTGTAGTGATTTTCAGCATCAAACTCCTTCACACTAAGCAAGTCTAAAAACTTTGTAAAGAAATCAAATGGAATGTCAAGATAAGCAAAGGAAATTCAATACTTACACAACTTTTTCTGATATTGTATCTCACTTATTCATGCTATTCAAGTATCAGGAGAATCAGGAAAGCAATCATCTTCAATTTTAAAATATGTTCCACCCCTGAGGTATTAAACATCAAGTTATGATTTTGAAGGAGTTTTGTTTGGTGGCTTATGAGCTGAGCAGACACATGTTTGTCAAAGAAGTCGGTACCTCACAAATGGGTGGTCCATTTGTTTGGACCGATTTCCCTGGGTGGTCCAAACTAATGGATCCCATAGCTCTTGACCCTTCTCTGCTGAAGAGAAAGCATGTAACTCCCTCTGAATGCAATGCTAGAGGGAGCTAGCACACCAGCTACCAGACAGACACTTGCAATATCTTTATATTTCTTTTTTTGGGATCTTTAATGCAGGTTACAGTGTGTATTGGGGGCTGTTTGATTAAGTTTTGGTGGGTTTTTTTTTTCTGTTTTTTTCCACTTGATATCAAGACCAGAGTTCATAGACATGGATGGGACAATAACATTTCTCTAAAGTTATTTCATAGTTTGCAAATGTCTTAGCTGCAGAGTCCTCTTATTTTAATTAGGTTTTAAGTAACCAGAAAAACAAAAAAACTGAAATGATAACATAATCCAGAAAATAAGAACATGTTTATACAGAGAATATGGCTGATGTAAGAAAAATGAATGTTTTTTATGCAATAGCGATTGTCCAGTATCTGCTGTGAGTTTATTTTTGTGGACTTTCTAACAGAAAAAAGATCATTATTTTAGAGCTATGATTTTGCTTCAGAAATTGTAATAAAAATAAGTAAATAAATAAATAAGAACATTTGAGATCTCTGCCCCCAAAATCTGTAAGCCCAGTTCATATTTCTAATATATCTATGAGAAATGAGCTAATCAAGAAGTAGATATGGAAGGTTAAATAAGATGCAAATCCACAGTCTTGCAAACTACCTTCTATTTCATTTGACTATGATAGATATTAAAATGTCCACAAATAATCCATACACAAAAAAGCTCAAGTGTTGAAATAGGACTTTATCTAAATGACAACTGGGGGATTAGATCATGTTTCTTTGCATATAAAAAAGTATTAGCTGCAATTTGGAAAGCAAATTGTTAGCCAGTACAGTGTGGTTTTTTTTTTTCTTTTAGGAAAAGGGCATTTTTCAATATTATGGAACATGCACGGAAAACAGCTCCACACAGTTTTATTTCCCTCCCACGTGTTCAAATGCAGTTTTTGTATGGTACATTAGGCTGTCTACCATTTAGTTTGTGTACAGGGTAGCTAAACCCAAAAATAGATGTTTGGTGTAATAAGACAAAAGCAAATTAGTCTTAATTGCTAGTGCCATCCATTTTAGAACTAGAAGGTGGTTGCACTTTGGTGATACTTTGGGATCAGACAATTTTCATAAAGGTTTTTACAACCATTTGTAACACAGTAAACGATTTTTCATTTTGACCAGTAATGCAGTGGACATACAAAAAAATGATACAGAAATAGCAAACAGGAAATATACATGGCCTGGTTTTAGCCTGACTTTATATTGAATAAAACAGTCCTACTCAAACAGGTACAGACAGATTTCTTCTCCTGCCCATTCAATATTGTTACTTGATAATTATAGTCGGTTCCCTTGATCTGTTTTTGCATATAGAGGATCTGTGGGAGGTGCTTATTTCTCTTTGTCATGGTTTGAGACCAAATGACATTATAGAAGCTAAATGGACTTGGATACCAAAGCAATTAAATCACAGATAAATTAAATTTTACAAATATTAATTCTCTGTGCGGTGAATCAGATGGTGCGAAGAGGGAAAGGAGTCAGGCACTTTAATGCAAGATTTTCTTATGCATTTTCCTGTCCTTCAGGAGAGATAGGACAGTCCTGGAGAAAGTTTAGACTGGTCACTGTTGTAGTACCAGCCACACTCAGCATAATCATGATCATGGGCAGGACCACAGGGTCCATTGGGCTTTTTTCTGTTCCCTGTATTATCTGTGAGTTACAGAGGTGTTCCTGGACTCTGGTGCAGGATTGTGGGCTTTCCTTCCTCAGAGAGCTTTTCAGAAATACTTGCCTACCCCAGGATTTTTATGTGTACTTATTTATAGGAAGGTCACTTCCAGATTTCTTGTCTCTAACAACTCACAACCTGCTTCTCACAAACTCTGATGTTTTTGCATTTCTTGGTTATCAGCAAGTTTTTTCTACATCTTGGCTATCCTCTTCCTTGAGCTAATTTGTCATTTGGGACAAGTGGTTTAGCAACTTTAGTCTTCTACCTAATTTCCTAGTAAAGTTCCTGGGCTTATGCCAACAGCTATTCTAACTAGGACCTAAGTCATGCCAAGTGCTATAATCCTCAACATTAGACTTCTAGACTTACAACACAGAAACAGTTTTTTGGGTTTTTCTTTCAGTTTCCATTGATTATGAAAGACAAAAGGGGTAGAACGGAGAACAAAACAATTAATGTGCAATCATCCCAACTTCAGTCCTTTAAAAGATTTTCTGATTAACAAAGGGAACATCAGACAAGTTTTTTAACACGACTGTTTTATTTCTTACCTTTAAGGTATTTCAAAACTATTCCAGCTTCTGTTTTGAAGAATACCTTAGAAAGCATCATATTGCACTGCTAGTACAACCAGTGTAATCTGTTGTTTGCTTTATTTTAAAGGTTTGATGTTTCCAAAGAGGAAGAATTTGGACTTGTACCAATCAAAATTCTTCAGGAAATACCCCAAATATTTGACCAAGCAATTGAACAACAGGAGTATATCTGAAGATATACTCTTCAAGATGTGATAGACAATACTGGTCTGCAAAAGAAAGATTGAAAAGAAAAATTAATAGTCCTCTTTTGACTGTGTATATAGTAAATCATCTGCAATAATGAAACAACATGAAACTAACACTGCCACTTAGTTTTCCAAGGGAAAATGAACTATATGCAATTAACAAAAACTAGATTCTGATTTTGTTTTAATCAGAAGTGAAATTAATAATTTCACATTGACATTCCCATTCTCTTGACAGAAGCACTAGTTTTCAGGATGCTCACTCCTGAATTGCCAACAGTGCAAAAAAAAAAAAAGTTGTGTTATGACCTACAATAGTCTGTGTGATCAACAGGGAGCTCATTAATGCTAAACAACACAAATTTAATATTATCTTCCATTTCCTTCTGCTTCTTTCGCATCTGTGTTACTTAGGGAACTGTGATCCATGTAGAATTCACAGACGGATGCCTTTCATCAAGATAGGAACTAAATGAGCTGCTATAAAAGGAAGAGCATGACCACCTCTTTCATTTAAAGGAAAGCTGATTTAGGATATCTTTCTGATTTCGAAGACTGGATCAGTAAAGAGGAGTTTCACACAGGGTGTGACGTACCACATTCAACTTAAAAAGAATTTCAATCTGCAATAATCACAGTCTCAAAATAAGCCAGTCTTCTGACTATAATGTACTTGCAAAAAAGAGAAGTTAGCAGAAGGAACTATTACTTTTTTTCTTTTTCAGAGCTTTGCTACCTCTAACACAGGTTATTCAAGATTGAAGATTTGAGATGTAACTGATGTGAACGAGATTTTATCAGTAGCCTTTTAAAACTGAAGCACGGTATGGTAACGGAAATGATCACAGTAAAAAAAAAAACCAAAAAACTCACCACAGGTCAAGAAATACTATGTATTCTAATAAGGAACTGTAATACCTATTGCTACCATAATAGAAATTTAGAAGGTTTGTCATATTTCAAAGCTTAAATCAGCATAAAATAGAATGAAACTTAGCATGAGATTGAAATTGCACAGATAAAATTAAATTAAATCTAAACCAGCAGGAGAGAAGTTAAGATTATTCTTGCTTCTAACAGAAGATACTAGATCCATTCTTTTCCCCATAGGCCTTAAAATTCTCTGTGATGTTGTTAACCTTGAACTTATTGCATTTATGGTCTTTGGATAGGGAGATTTAAAAGAGATTCAGAGGAGTGACGTGAATTGTGCAGCCTCATAAAACTATTTTCACTGAACAAGCAGAAATATGCACACATCCCAGAATAAGTGCTGTCTAAACCAGTGAATCATGTAAAATACTACAGTCTCCTGTGCAATTATCTATATGGTTCCAACAGCATTTATAATTACATTTGTACTAACACAGCAAGAGTAACATGGCTACATAGTTTTCAAGCCTGAATCAGCCCACATCCACCTCATGTGTGGAAGGGGGGGAATTTGCAATGTGCTTTCATTGTTCATTGCCATGCGGAACATGGCAAGATGAATTCACGTTTCCTACAGAACAAATCTGAGGGCTTTCGAGGTCTCCAAGTGCTACACTCTTCATTGGATACCATTACTACCAACAGTAGCACAATTTGTAGAATTTAATACTTATGTATTTGCTTAATTTTTAAAAGATTTTTTCTCCTAGACTCAATGGCAACAAAACACCAGCAGGAATTCTGCACAAATAATTATTATGTAAATAGCTCGAAAACCATTTCTACAGCTAAGAAGGTTACAATGTTCAAAACTGTAGAAAACTATCAGAGCTACCTTTACATAGCATTAATGAGTTCTTTTGCAGTATCACATCACAAAGTATCTAACAGACGTAAAGCCTACTGCACAGATGAATGTTACTTAGCTAACCAGCTCTAATTCAATTCATACAGTTCTACGTGGTTGTAGATTTTTGTTAAATAGTTCTTGCAAAAATATTCCTAATGTACAAAGGAATGTATTAATTAACTGGGTTCATAAGTGTCTTTAAATGTATTGCTTATTCTGATACAAATAATACATATCTGGAAAATTGTGTCTTTTTTCTGACTTTATATTAATTGCTATACTCAAGGTCTGATTCCTTAAGCATAGTACTAAGACCTTTAATTTTTTAATCTTTCAAGCACCTTAGTTATAACATCATGTGAGAGACTGGACTATGACTCAAAACCAATTGCCCATTTGTGGAGGCATCAGGATGCTTTGCTGAGGCCAGGTTTGTAACTTTCCTGAGGAGAAGGACATGAGGTTTTGGGTATGTGAAGGCAAACCTCTGGTCTGTACAAGACAGAGGGGATGAACTTGTCACTGCCAGAGGCTACAGACCTAAGACGAGGGGCTTTGAGGCCGATAGAGGCAGACTGTTGAGAAAGGATGGTGCTTTTCATCATGCCAAATTGCCCTCCCCTACACACAAGCCCCACTCTCCTCCTGTCATAGTTGAGACAGAGACAATACAAAGCAACACACTCCATTTTCAGAAGGCTTCAAACCTGTTTTTATTATGGCATGCATGATTTTTATGCATTCCTACAAAACTCATAAATTTACACATTAGCTGCGAGAGACAAAGTGCTTATTGGAATAGGCAGTTGTAGGTTTCTCTTATTTATCCTTCTTTTTTTCTTGGTTTCTATGTGAATGACCTTGGTAGAAAATTCTTTCAGGGTTTAACATGGATCCACTTAGCAAACTTCTCTCTGGTTTTACAGAAGCCACTGTAAAACCTCTTCCACATCCTCCTCCCTTCTACTCATGTGAGAGGCAGCTGTGATGTCTTAGAAGGTGTCATAAACCATCAAATGTCCCTGAAAAGCTCCCAGACTCATTTCTGAGGCCTTCCACCAGTGGACTGAATGTGATCAAAAAACAGTGTAAAACTCCCCCTTATCCCAAGTTTGGTGCTTGAAGGTTTCACCTGAACCTCAGTGTATATTAGCCCACTAGGCTTTGTATTTTGTGCCCACCCTGACAGATCTTTTGTTCATCACTTTGACCTATGGCAACAATCAATGGCGCCCACTGTAAATCCATGGATGGTCATTATGTAGTACTCCCATGCTTTTTTCTCTGTCTTCCTTTCTTTTCCCTTATACATTTTCTTAAAGTAAGTGATAGTTTTATGCTTTCATATTGCCACATTACTATAAATAATTATAACCAAAATGGCTATATATCTTCTTTTCATTGTAATCAAATTGTTCTAAAATAAACCCTACAGATATATATTTACAAATATCAATCATTCAGTGTTGGCCCACCATAATGTACTCCAAGGGATCTATTAACAAACACATGGGTTACCCTCACCTTCAGTGCCAGGTAACACATCACAGAATCTAAAATATAAAGAAAAGAATTGCTTTAGAGTTAACACTATAAAAATTTTGCATTATGTATTTTTGAAAATCTGCGGTAGACTTTTCAGTTACAGAAAAAAGAACAGTTACACAATTCTTTTAATACTGAAAATATGTATTCACATTGGAAAGTAAAATAGAAAATTTATATGAAAATAAATATGGTTGTTTAGGGATGTAAGCCTGAACTGAGTGATAAAATTTGTATTAGTGAAGGAGTGAAACTTCTATTAATGGTTCATCACTCTCAGAAATGTCATTATTGCATAATTATAAACATCTTTCCTCTATGCTACTTTATTTTTAACTATTCAAAGACTGCAACTGTTTCTTTATCATTCCAACTGTCAATATTTTCTCTACTTTTATGTGCTACCTTCAAAAGAGAAGTAATAAACTTATCAGTTTAGGAGTGGGAGTAAGAGTTGCTTTACCTTTTAAAAATAAAACAACATATTTAGATCCATGTTTAATTTTTAGTTATAGACAATGATTTGTTTCAATTAGTGATGCTTCTTGGTGGCAAAATAAGTACTGTTTCTTGAAGCAAACAATAAAGATTACTCTGTTTTACATGTTACCCTTCCTGTTGTGTAGAGATAAATAATTAAATAGCTTAGACAAATAGGGGAGCGCGTCTATAGTTATGGATAGTGACTGAAGTTATACTCCAAAAATACAAAGTATAAGAGTGCCATCTTCTGGAAATAATATTTTTTAGACTTCTCATTTCAATTTAATCTTTGGTTTACAAGAAGTATTAGTTAAAGATTAATGATGCTTACTTGCCTGTTTGCCCTGTGTTTCCCTTTTCATTTGTCCGTGCTGGTTTTAAAGTTAGTAGTTCCTCTACAAACTCTTCTATACAAGGGCCAGGAAAGTGTGAATTTAATAATCAAAGTTTAGGTTTTTAGTTTTATAAGTAGTTGTACAATCCCCAAAGGTTAAAACAATCTGAACGGTAACCTCTTATGATTCTGATTCTAAAAAGTTTTAATCCTTTATCTTAATAAGCTTTGACAAACTATAAAATAAAATGAGGCTTACTTCTTATAATTCTCTGAAATTTTAAACTCAATGAATTTCTCTCTTCAGCCTGTTCTACAGTGGGAGCAAATCAATGATTATTACAATATGAAGCTATTTGTTATTCTGAGTCAGACAAAAACACACACACATATTACACACCAGATCTTCAGGGCCTTAGAAGAATTTTACAAGGAAAATATTTTTTACTATTAATTCATATTCCAATTATAAATTTAATTTCTACTAACTGATAAAAATATTCTAGTCAAGATACCTCTATTTTTGATAAAAATTATGAAATGCAGTTAATTTTAATCCCACTGTTAATAAACAAACCCCTATGCTCCATAAACATAGACAAACCAGGGACCCTGTAATAGCACAATTATTCTTGACTTACAGAAGTCCTTGTATCCATAAAATGTGTGCTGTAAACACATGTTAAGGATCTGTACTGTCTGGGAGTTAGACCTTGGGGAAGTGATGTGTAAAACACTGTCCTACCTTCTTGCCTTGGAACCCAATAAAATCAAATCTCTCCTACTCTACTTCAAATGGGATTTTTTTTGTCTGTGTTTATTTTATATATATTTTTTCAGTCCCCAGCCTTCATTTTTCATGTCATTTTTCGTATTGCTGCTACCAAAACAAA
This sequence comes from Chloebia gouldiae, assembly GCA_003676055.1. NCBI lineage: Eukaryota > Metazoa > Chordata > Aves > Passeriformes > Passeridae > Chloebia > Chloebia gouldiae. The sequence continues at coordinate 20,598,555 of QUSF01000006.1, forward strand.
TAATCGTTTGTCCTGCATCTCACTCATTCTTTGTGGTCTTAAAAGCCTCTGAAATGAAATTCCCTTTCTTCTCTGCTCTTACCTTCCCAGATTAAATATATCTATTTGTCATCCTTCCAAGCTTTCTACTTTCTACTGTCAACAATCACTCCACCCTTTTAGACCTTCTGTCCCAGAGGGATTTCCACTTTGACCAGATCCTGTTTTCCATTCAGCTAATCAAAAGCATGCTCCACATCTTCTTTCAAGGATCTTTTAAAGTATGTTCTTGTAACTTTGTAGATAATTCTTTTTACTTAGCTAAGAATCAAGATATAAAAAAAACAAACCCAAATAAGTTAAGACTTTTCAAATAGGTTTTAATCAGATTAAAATTTATGCACATATAACAGTTTTTCAAGGTTCTCATGTTATAGTGTATGTATTACAACAGTTCTTCACCTCTTATCAAATGTCAAGTCCTTTACATGTTTGGGTTGGTAATACGTATGCTTGTATTGCTTTAGTTTCTATTTTTCAATTCCAAATTGCATTTCATGGTGTTTCTGCCAACTGTGAATACAATTTGAGAAATTTCAAGTCTCACTACTATATTCTTGTATACCAACAATGTAAAATTACACTGTTATTAGCATTCACAAAAGAGAAGGCCAGAAAACTGTCTTTCTTAAACACAGATGTTTTTTTCTGTCTTGTCATTGTCCCTCTATGTATGATGGAAACAAAAGACTCCTGCACAGTTCTTGGAGAGGACCCAAGAACTGTAAGAGTGTCAGGACTCAAGATATGGACATAAACACATTGCAGTACTATAAACTTTTTTGTAGATGTATAAAACTCCTTTATTGATTTAGCACTTTAATATTTCAAAACAGAAAATGATATCAAGCAACTCAGAGAAATATTTTGTAATACTAAAGAATGCAATGGAAACATCAATCAGACTAAATGATCATTTTTTGGCCCAAAAACTTGCTACAATCTCTTCTTAATACAATATAAAAGTATAACAGGGCATATATTAAAGTATATTAAACAAAGTGAATGAGGCAAGTTAAAAGAAACAAAAAATGTTTATTTACTGTACTTTACTATTCTAAGGCCAAGCATTTTAAGCTGAACTCTGCCATCACATAGACTATGAACAAACTGGAGGCAAGGAGCTGAGGAGTGCTGGAAAAGAAAACTGAATGAAACTCATTCAGAGAGTACTTCTTTATTATAAGAGAGCATGTATCACAGTTCCAAATCAAAATGGCAGTGCAACAATCAAATGGACTCAGATATCAAAGCACTCCTATCACAGATACAGAGGAAATTTTCAAGCTATACAACTTTGCTCTCTTGTGCTTCCACACAGGAACCTGTCCAGGAAGAAGGCTGAGCAAGCCAGTTGGTCACAGCACTATCCTAGGTCTGTTTGATGTCACATCAGTGCCCTTTTTTTCTATTTTGCCTCTCCTATCTTGGAATGACTATTCTTTACAGAACACTTTGCTTTTTTAATTTGTTTTTTTTTTCCTTCGCTTACAGCCTCTTATAGAGCTTTTCGTGGCTCCATATGGCTTCTTCATAAGCTTTTTAATTTTTATGTGTTTTTTATTGTTGTCACCTTTTGAAAACTACACCAGTCAATATTTGTTTTGTTTCCAACCAAACATGGTCTTAGAGACCCTCAGAAAAAAATCTCGATGTCTATATTATGACCAAGCATGCAATTTCTCCAATTTTAAAGTTATTTCTATTAACATCAGAATATTTTTCTATCTCAAACAATATTTTTATCAAAATAAGTGCTCTCTGAAAATGTCAAGATATCAGTGTTTTCTATCTAGTCCCTTACTTAAAATCATAAGTATGGCCTCAGTACCAATACATGCAGAGTTTCACTGATAAATTCCCAGCACAGCAGTTATTCACATTTTTGCATTACATTTATGTCAAACAGGTTTTTTTCTTAAGTTTATGCACTTCTTTCTTTTGTGACACTCCTCAGTCATATTTAACGAAGTTCAGAGAGGTTTTCTAGACAAAGCAATCAGCAGACAATGAAAAAAATCAAGTAATCAGGCACAGTCTATTTTTAACATAAGTCAATGTTGTAACAGCAAGTGCTACAACATTAAAAAAACAAAGTATTATCATGAACCTTGTGTTAAAATTGAGTAGTAGTATCTTAAACTGAAAATAACCACTGATTTGCAAGCTGTTTTACTGAAAGCTGTCAAAAATTTTTGAAAATCATACCCTTAATATAAAAATTGTAATATGTTCTATATTCTAAAAACCAAAAAGTAACAAAATAACATTTTAAAGTTATTGCAATTATAAAATTATCACCTCTAGACATTCAGTGTGACACAAATATGAGAAACAAATTTGATAAGACAACACAGTATATTTAAAAGTCAAGCTACAAAATGGCAATGGACAAGCAAGACCCTTTAGCTGCAACTAACGTACTGTCCACATGTCAGGTTAGATTTTTTTTTTCAACTTGACTTTCATAGTTTGACACTGACTTACCTGGATGCCAAATTCAATTATACCAAAGAGAGGAAATACTCCTAAGTAATAGTGAATGGGTCTACCGTATTTTTTTAAAAAACACAACTAATTACATATTACAATAGAAAAACACTTTTTTTTCCTTTATCATCCACAGGTAAAAATAGACAGAGTTGACATTAAGATGAACTTTGAATCTTATGCATGCATAGAATAAAACTGCTATAAAGATTTTAAGTTTGGCACAGAAAGTGTTCTCCCTTCAATTATTTATTTATTTATTTAACCCAAAACTATACCTTTTTCTATCTAAGTGAGAAATCTTAGCATAGGTACATATTGTCACAACAGTAGTTTAAATGACTAGCTATACGAGTTTTAAAAATCCAGAAATAATTTTATACATTAACAAGAAATCTAAATTTACTTATGCTGAAATATTTTCACATACATCTGCCAGTAAGACATCTTCTGTTCAAGGTATACCTTTGAAAACAGGTCCCAGTAAAGAAATCTGACAGGTTCTATGAAAGACTTTTTTTTTTATGGTCTATAACTCAAGAATACAGCCTTGAAAATGCACATAGATCTGCATGGTCAAAACTAAAGAAAACCCTCTGTATGTGAAATTGGTAATTTCTGGACATAGGCAGTCTACATGAAAAGATGCCAAAGCATGATTCCTCCTTTTCAGCTTGCCAGAAAACCAATTGAAATTAAATAATTAAATAAATAGATAAATAATAAATAAATATGGTTACTCTGAAATCCTCTGCAATGACTCAGAGTACAATGAAACTGTAGTAGGCAATGAGTTATGGGCAGAAATAGTCTTAACATTTTATTCAGTATTTTGACTTTGGCTGAGAGGTCACAAAGAGAAAATATCAGAGGCCATTCATATAGATAAAGACATAAGGATTAAGTGCTTATGTTAAGATATTCTGTTAAATAATGTGAGTTTCTGAACCTTCTAAGGTCCTTTTGCAACAGGACAAGCAAAATGAATAAGCTTTATTTGTGGAGTTATTTGGAAGCTGAACAGTTAATTTGTCTAAAGGGAATCATACTTTGCAGAGTTCAGTCTCTGATATACATATGTGAACTCAGTTTATTTTCTTTTACTATTGGAAAGTCTATAAAGGACAAATACATGGGCCTGCTTCATGGACTTCTCTTCCCCTAACTGTCAGGATTTTTTCCATACTTTGTGACATCTTGTCATAACAATATAGTACAATTATCTCCATTTCTTAGAGCAATTACGCAAAACTCTCCTTGACATACCAGAAAATTCCTTAGCACACTACTATTATCTCAGCAGAACTTATCTGTTTTCAACAAAGATAAAAATAATTTGAAAACCCACAAACAGCATTTTGGTTTTTTCTTTCAGTCTATTTGCATATTTCCAAGGTCCTCGAGTATTCATTTCCCAAGCAATAATACTTTTTCACTGAGTAATATTTCTCTTATTCCTGACAATTTGTTTGTTTATAATGTCCTATATTTCTCTAAAAAATCAGTAAGAAACACCTACTAGGAGAGAGGGTGAAAAAAAGTTGACAGAACTACAAAAAAAAAGGTCTCAGTCAAATTATTAACAGAAGAAGAAGGTTTGGAGGTAAATTGATAATAATTTATAAATCAATTTAAAGAGAGAAAATATTAAGTATTAAATGAGTCATTGTTTTAATGATGAACATAACAGAAAGTAGTGAAGTAACATGAAAAAAGATAACTTTCAACTACAAAAAGGACAAAAAAGGATATTGATAAGTGTCGAAATAATAGTCGTCATTAATAGTAAAAATTGTGAAATATTTATATGGAAAGTACTGAACTGTTCCCATCTTTAAATCAAGATAAATGCCTTTCTGAAATATAGGTTTCATGAAATAAGTTATCGAGCTCAATGTGGGAATAAATGGATAGAATTCTTTGTGATATAGGAGGTCAAACTAAAGGGTCTAATGAAACTTCTGGTTTTAAAATATATGAAACTGTGAAGAGTTAACCAATAAACCATATTGTGATAATTTTTTCTGTCCAAGCCATTTATATGCAATAATTTCTCCAAGAACAGAAAGAATACTCTCCAGGGCCTTGTCTTTCCCTGACTTTTGCATAATTACATCTACTTCTGAAAGCTAAATTCTGTGTAGTTAGACAATTGTGACTAGATAGAAGGAAAAATCCTGAGTATTTAAAATTCTATTCATGACAGACAAAAAAAGAAAAAAGCTTAATAAACACAATCTCCCAGAACCTGCTGCTAATGTGCCAAAGTTAATTGCATTTATCAATTTCTAAAATCTGCTGAAATTTATTGAGATAAAGCTCATTTTTGCCAGACAAACAAATTACAGTTAACATACTGACAGTATTGGAACTAGTGAACTAAAGGTAACTTTCTGCTTTCAAAAACTGCCATATTGATAATAGCAATCCAAAAAACATTGGATTATTTTTAATGAAATATCCTCTTCTCTGATTTGAGTCACAACTAATGCAGGAAAGTCCTGTGGTGCACTGTGCATAATTTATTCTTGTAAAACTCACCTCCAAGCAGATGTATCAACTCACCTCCAAACACACTGGTTTTTGCAGCAGGTTGATTGGGCACAGAACACTGATAACAGTAATTTTTCATGATTTTTCAACACAGCACTATAAAAATACATATCCTTACAGTGGGTTTGAGGACAAGTCACTAATCTTCCCCTTTAGACAGTAGGCAACATTATACCTTTACTTCTCAGATTGAGATGATTACCTGTGTTAAAAATAATTTAATTGCATGTTTTGAGTATTTGTTTAAAACATTGCAGAAAATATTTTTGTCGTCCACCATACACACCATAATAATCATTGGCCTTGCAGAATCCTTGGTTCTACAATGTTATGTATGACTTTTCCATTCCTTGCTTTTTTCTGAATCAAAGCACTAATGCTAATAGATATAAAAATGATTTCATAGCATTTAAATTTGTAAGAGGAAAAACCTAATAAAAACATTTCTTCATCTATCGATTCTGTCTACCTTTCTTTTGCTGATAAAGTCAGTAGTACTGTTGAGGTTATTATTTAACTTTTTGGTATTTTTTATAAAATCTATATTTCTATGTGTTGGGGTTTTTTTCTTATAAGAAAACTGAATAATCCGTATGTTGAACCAATTTTCATGACTGCTATTTCATCAAGCTGATCTGCTAATCTGTGTTCCTCCTCAATTCCTCTCTTCTGATATATATGCTTGGACTTTTCTAACCCACCTGTGAGCTGGACTTAGCCTTTGTTTAATTTAAATTGAAGCAGTGAAATAAAAAGAGCCTTAAAATTTAGGACACTTAGTAATGGATGTCCAACAGTTAGGCAGCAGTTATCTGGCACATATAAAATAGATAAGGATAAAAATAAAGATATTTCTCTGTTTCTGCAGTGACAAGGCTTTTTGTTAAGTCTATTCAAATATTCTGGCTATATAGGGAACACCTTAAAGCTTGCACCTTAAGCTCTCCTTAAACTAAGGAGAGGATACAAATAATTTAACCTAACCAAAAAGAAACAAAATCTTTAAACATCTTTTAAAGTTCAGGTCTTGGACTGAAAGATACCATGGGGAGATGACAGATTAGCTGCCACAGAATTAAATTAAGCACCTATAAATTATATCACCTTGACTACACTTCTCTCCCAAATCCTCACATTGAACGAAGATTCATTACAGAATGTCAGCTTGACATGAATTTTAAATGAGTGAATTCTCAACTAGTTAATTACAAGTAGAATCTAGTTCTTTGTATTTCTGGAGCAACAAAGAAATATGTTACCCAAGACTCTCTGAAACATAAAAGCTGCATTATAAATTTATTAGAACTAGAAGTTCAACCTAGCCTAACAAGACTTCCAGGGCGACTGCTAAGAGAGATGAGGTGACAGTAAGAAAAAAATGTATCTGAGAGAAAACCTTCATGGATGGTTTTGCCCACAAATCAGAATCAGACAGTCTCAATACAATACCTGAATTCTGTAAATTGGAAAATTCCTATGACCCTATCTACCTTGTTGAAACTATAGCAAGGGAAATTTTTCTGGTTCAGGATTTTTGCCAGCATAATTATGAAGAAATAAAACTGAAGACATTTCTTTTGTATGTAGTTGGCCATATCAACAAGAGGACAAAATATTCATCAGAAAATTTGGGTAATTTTTTGAAGCTACAACCAAAAATGTTGTAATACAAAGTCTTTATTTTAAAGATATGAAAATTTTAAAAAATTATTTTGCATACAGATATGATATACCCCCACATAATTTTCTGGGGAATTCTGCCTGTCAAGATAACCCTTGCAAGTAATTTAGAAATACCTTTGCAATATTTCCTATTTTGATTTATTAGTATTCAGAACAAGTTTTCCTCTGATTAATCCTTGATGTAGGAAGGCTAAGAAATGAAATATTAATACAATCTGGGGATGTACTATAACTGCAATTCATTTTTCCTAATTAGAAACTTTAACATTTTGTATAACAAGCTGCATTTTTCCTTACATGAGCTGGATTTCAAAAATAGCTGCAGAAAGACCACCAGTATGGCAAAACAAAAAGTGGGGAAGGATTATGAGTAATCACCATTCAAAGTATTTAAAATAAAAATCAGGTGAAGAAGTGATGCGCCAACCTGTAATGCTCTTTTTAAAATACAGGGAAAGACATTTAACACAGTCATTCCTTCTCATTCTGTATCTTTATAAAAAAACTGTGTAGAACATTTTGGGTATACATCAGAAATGCAGGAAATCAGTACTAAAATCTGTTGTCTAAAAGGTAAAGACATGAGTGGAGCTTTGTACTTCACAGTAGTAAAATATATGGCATTTTTATTTAATATAGTTTATCTCAAGAAGTTACTATATATTTTTATGATTATCTTGTCAATTATATTATTATAACAAAATGGATGTAATATAATTTTATTTACAGTAATAATTAAAAGGAGGACCATCCTTCAAGGTACATTCTGGAATACTCCCCCTGGGAAAGTATCCTGTGAAGATGGGAACCTTCTGATTGCTGAATCCTTTCCACAGTTGCCTGATGATGCCTATTTCTTCATTGGTCACTGCCAGTCTTAGGGTCAAGATGAAGAAGGAAGACAATAATTTATCTCTTATGCCATATGCTAAGCCAATAAAGCATTCAAACCACTGGAGTCCTCGAGAGGCTAAACTGCTTTGTGCCTTTGGAAAACGGGAAACTAAACAGCCACAAGCACTCACGGAGTCTGCAGTGGCAAGGAGTTACTTTAGATAAGATGTGGCCAGACATGTTCACAATTCCCACAGGCCCAAGTGAAGAAAAAAGGTATTGAACAATTGAACTATAGAATTATTGAACACAACACTGATTACTTAAAAATACCAGTTTTTTTTTTTATTGTTTCTTTTTATGAATTCTTTCTCTTTTTTTTCTTTATATGTGTGTGAACATTTGTGGGACATTTTTTTTATTGAACCAAAATCAAAAGGTTTTTTTTAACTGAGCCTTCTTGAAAAATCTTTGAAGATCTTTCACTCTTCTGTTTCTGTAATTAGTGTTCAAACCAATTTACAAAGTTCCAGTGCAGGGACAGAAACGTAATTGATTAGTAGTTTAACTTCATACTGGAGAAGATTCCCTTGTTTCTCGGTCTAAGCACTCAGAGAATTCAGAGTTCTTGAAGACACTGACTTTGGACTGGATAAAAGATTTTAGGCATGAAGACTTTTAAATAAATAATTATAACCTCAAAAAAGATATTGTAAGTTTACTTATACAACATACTGCTTTGAGAAAAATCAAAACAAATTTTAATTGTGAATGTGTTGAATGAAAGATTCATTGCTCAATATAAATATAAGCTTATATTTATAAATTAAATAGAATGAAGAACAAAAAAAGCCAAAGTAAAACCAACAACACCAAACCAAAATCATTCTCCTTCATTATGAGCTGTGAACCCGTCTAATAATCAATTAGCAGAATGGTTTGATAAGAGGAACAAAAGAGTATTTTGAAGTACCATTGTCACGTTAAAGTAAATAGAGGTTTAAGTGTATGGCACTTGGCAGAATTCCTTACTTCTGCAGCAGTTGTTTGAAAAGAGCATGGCCTGTATTCATATGCCTATTCCATTTGAGGGAAGCTGTGCTGTTATGCAAAGTAGCTCATTTAATGAGGATGAAGACATCCGAGAGTGAAATCCTGACAGTATCATTGCTACTTTTTTTCTCATTTCTCAGAATGTTCTTATTTTACTGACTCCCACTTTCCAGCATGCATAGAACTAATATTTCTTGCCATTAGATTTAGACACATGCTTTTCCCTTTTTTTTTTATTTTTTATTTTAATTTTTAATCAAGATTCTAAATCTTCCCTCTTCTTTCTTTCTGTGTTTCTCAGAACTCTGTCTATTTTCTGTTTATCTAACCTAAGCTTACTATCAGTCACCTAAAGACATCCAGACATTGTCTAGTTTCTTGTTTCAGGCAGTGAAGGGAAACAAGTCTTTCCAGGGGGCTATTCTTTCCTACTTAATATATTTTTGTAAAGAGCCTCTAATTTCTTTGTATTAAAAGGGAACTAACCAGCTAGATCAAACTTTAGCCATGTGATAAAGTTGGGTGCGATGAACCCAAATTCACTAAGTATTTGTGATGTTATTTTTGACTGGAGCAAAACTTCTCTCTAGTTCAAATCTGTCCTTTTTTCATCTATTCCTTTGAAGAGCTACCACCTTTTTTCAGTACGATGTTTATCACATCACCAGGACAAAATTAAGCAGGCTACCCAAGGCGAAATGTCTCAGTTTGTATTCTTGGTTCATTTGAGATAAATTTCAATGTATAAGGGACATTCTCAAACATGAAAAATAGCATGGGAAATTATACTTCAATTTTAAATTCTTTCAAATATTTCTTTTATGTCATTAAATATATATAATAATGAACACTATCATCAGCTGTACAATGATAGCATACTTGATGTCTAATTTGAATGGTATTCAGGCTATAAATGAATTCAAAATAAGTTGAATTAGTACATTCTCTAACATAGGTTAAAAAAGAAAGAAAGAAAAGGTCTTCACAAAATTCAATGATAGACTTATTCTTACAGACAAAAGGAGAGGAGGGGCTTTTGTAATGCAAAAATAACAAAGAATTATTATGAGTCATCTAAATTCTCTGTACACAAAGTGAGATATAGAATAATTCAAGGAAGCATAGAAGTCATTAGATTTCAGATAGTTCTGTCTCATTAGCACAATAAAAACTTAGTTTGATGTTTCACATCACTTGATCATCAGAGTGCAAGATCCATACATAATTGAAAAAAACAGAGAAAAACTAGGGATTAGGGCAAACACTTATTTCCAAAGCTTTAAAATGCCAATGGAATTGGAATTTTAGAAAACAGAGAACTTACCTTTTTTATATGATGAAGCTCAAAAAAGAGAGAAAGAATGGATGCTAAAGTTCAAAATTTTTGCATCCTAAGATGTTCTTGTAATATTCAGACATATGTTCCTATGCATTTCTGAAAAATCCTTAGGGCACTTTTTGGAATATATCTGGGTGTATGCTCTTAATTCTGACCCACTCAGAATGCACTCTTTATGAAAGAGAGAGGTGCATTATTAGACAAGATGTTGAAGAACTTAGCCAGAGGAAAAGGCACACTTGATCTTGCTGTCAAAGTTAGTACTGAGAGAAGGAGAATGAAAGAAGCTTGGTGCTGGTGACCAGAATTGGATGAATATAATGTAGATGGCTAGTGTATGCTTTAGGTGTCCAGAAAATTCAAAACAATGGCTGTAATAAAGGAAATATTAAAAAGCATGACCCAAGTTAGACCATCATGTTTTTCAGATACTTGAAGGAATGCATGCACCACGTGGTTGAATATTATAAAAGCAGTTACACTTTTAGGGGCAGTCCACATCCAGAGCAAATGGAATTTTTTGAAATAATTTTCATCATGTATCAGACTAAGGGAAGAACAAAGAAAAGTTTGCAAAACTGAAATACAAACAAGAAAAGGCAGGTGCATTTTTACAAGAGATACAAATAAAGCAAAAATTAGGCAAAACAAAAAATATTTTTGTATCACACACAAGCTTTTAATGAGACTCCCATTCTATAAATCTTTCAAGCCTATCATCCTCTGGGATTGCTTTAACGGCAGCCAGTTTTATGACTCATCCTCTCTGTTCATATTACTTATTCTGAAGTATTAAAAAGCATAAAATCTAAGCTGACTCAAAACAAGAAGCAACTTGAATAGATTGGCATCTGTGGTACCAAAAATTTGAATAATGAGAAAACAACTTAATTTGGGAGGATTTTAGTAGCTTTTGGCATTCCACATATCTCATATGATAATTCTGCATCAGTCATTATCAACTGACCATCCAGTTGGAAATAAATGAAGATACTTTTTCAAAGAAAAGACTGAATATATTAAAAAAATATCTCTCTCAAAGAATCATCTTTTTTTGCCATTCTTTTACATGTTCTGTATGTGTGCATATATATGTGTATATATATTAATTCAAATTTATATTTTCTCCTTGCTGTTTTCCCTTCACGGAATGAATAAGTGAATGAATGAATGAATGAATGAAGGAATGAATGAATGAATGAATGAATGAATGAAGGAAGGAAGGAAGGAATGAAGGAATGAATTAATGAATTAATTAAACGCTGCAGTATTTTTAAAAAATATTTTTTATTTTTTAAAAAGGTGAGGTGGGATTCTGCTGCTAATTAGTGCTGCATCCTGATACTTCTGACAGCACCACAGAGCTAGACCCAGCTGCTCTCTGAGATTCTATGTCTCTTAGGTGTCTACTTTGCCACAACCATTTTTGCAGCGTGAATAGTAATGGTAGCAATGGTCGATGTTTGACAAATATAGACAGAAAAAAACATTTAGTGACAATTTCATACATCCATTTAGTTTCAGGTGGCTTAAGTTTTCAGGAATACTTAGCCCTGGGTCCACTTTTACAGCATGAATAGTTGAGAGTAGATGATAGAAATCCATCTAAAAGTATCTTGTGTTTGAATACTTCGCAGTCAGGAAATATGGCATATGTATATTTTCCTAATCCTTTTTACCTGATTTCCCTAAACAATTTTCAATTAAAGTAATCACTGTTATACAAGGGCATGTAATGTATAGACTAAACATGAATGAGAAGACTGTTTTCTGTCACAGAAGCAGGTAAAATGTTAATAAAATTTTGCCTGCTGTGAACTGTAAAATGTATCCTTGGAAAATTATCAGACTAAAGGAACAAAGTACTCACATTTAATCTGAAACAATGGCTTTATGTACAGAATAGCAAAAACTGCAATTTAGAGAAAGGGAGAGTTTTATTCCATATTTAATATTAATTTTGAAAGCTAATCAAACACTTCCTTGATACTCACCATACAATAAGGTAAATTTGCAAAGGAACAAAACTAAAGTGATTCCATGATTTTAAGAATACATTTTTAGATTCCATGATTTTAAGACTTTTAAAAAATAAAAGATTCCCTGTTCAGTAATTTTAAAGCATCAATTAAAGTGATGCAATGTGGGATAGGTTTTGACTGAAATAGACACTTCTGATATGTATGTATCTGTCTATCTACCTATCAAAAATACAGTTATGAAGGAATCTGAACATGACATGTGCTGCATTGCTTAGTGTAAGTTAACCTATATTTCATTCTGATAGCAAAATCTAAAAAATTCAGCTATTAGCCAGAGCAAATATAAACAACATCTTCAATCTAAATCCAAATTCTTTTCAAATACAACTTATATGGTTTGTGATTTTCTGTTTATTATTATGATATAAAAAATATTTAGATGAGATAATAATGGTATCTGTAAGTGAATGTGCATATTTATAATTGATTTTGAAGACAGAAGCCCAAAAAACAGTGCTGTCTAGTTTAGAACTTTTAAGTGTAAAAAACAGTGACTTGAAAGCAAATTTGACTTTGAAGATTCTGGTAGAAGCCTGACTTTGAAAGTAGAAAGCATGATCCAAATAACAATCTTTATGGAATTATTCAGTTTTCACAACCCATTGTTTCCATGAAAAACATCCTAGAACTAAGTGCATCAAGGGACATACTGTACTTATTTAAATTTTTTCTTAAAATGAAGTATTTTCCTTTTCAGTTCTCTGATAAGACTCCCACACATTCCATTATCTGATAGTACAGAAACGAAGAAAAGAAGAAATAAAATTCTCTCTTTTCATGTAATGAAAAAAACTGTGTAAAAATATTCAAGGACACCAGATTAATTCATAGAGGAAACTACTGTACTGAACTATAATACACATATATGTAAAAATGCAGTATTTGAACATGCTGTATCTTTAGAGAGTGATGGGATAACAGCTGATTTTATAGTAATCTGTTTAACAAATGAAAGAAAGTGAAATTGATCGGTTCTAATTAGAAAAGAGAAAAAGAGTAGCCATATTAAACAGGCTTAACAAAGCAATAAATCACTGACACAAGACCACAAAGGCAGAGGAATACACGAGTGAGTTTTGAAGTCTAAGCTATCCGTGTTTCTAAGATTCAATTTCCTCAAATTTTTTCATAAAAGCCTCTGAAGAAAATATCTATGCCACAGGAGGTAAATTTGTAGGTTTACTGGTTTTCCTCTGACCAGGACTCAGTTATAAGAAATAAATAACTCAATACATTTCATAAAATGTCTGGGAAAAATAAAATAATAATACAAAAACTCTCTCTTTTTACAGAAACACACTTTGAGAAATTAATTACCTTTATGAAGGCAGAAAAGAAATTTAATCTTTTCAACTAGAGTTGGTTTTTGCCAAATTATCTCAGTTTGCTGAGGGACCATACTTCACCAGGAAAGAAAGATGATGCATGTATATATAATTTTTTTTTCCTGAACCACTTGATCTTATACAGTAATCAAATTATCCTCTAGTGGACACAAAGGAACAAATGTATCTGTTTAAAACTAATGTGACCAGAGACACCTGAGCTATTCAAGACATTTCCCTGCTGTTGGTAGATATGACACATGGGCTAAAAAAGATTCACTCTGTCACTCTAGCAGCACTTAGAGGCAAAACTGAACACTTGAGAGTGCCTAAGATATCACTATGATCACTTTTAAAAATTGTAAATTAGGGTGTCTTTCCAAAGAGTAACAAGTTTCATTACCAAGGTGTACATAGTGAGTTTCTGAATGAGGAACAGCTTACTCCAGGTAAAATGATTTCTGATAGAAAGAAAGAAAAAAAATTAAAAACTCTATAGGGTACTGAGTCAGTACTTTCTATTTGCAGCATATTATTTATATTTTATAGATTTAGATTTATATTTTATAGTGTGACAAGATTGTAGCAAAGAACCATCCTGTATTATAGAAAGTCTAAATCTTGACCTTGAGATAAGGGATCTCTAATATTTAGAGTAAGATTAATGTGGTTATCTGCCTGGAAACCAAATTATTTTATTTATTTTCAAAACAAAATTACTTCAATGGACCCTTTAATCTATTATTCTTTATGGCAATACAAACTACAGAAAGATCAGCTGAGGCTTTGAGATAAAAAAAATAATCTTGATCTGTAGGGAGAAATATGGCAACAGAACCTTCCTGAAACATTTTTTAATTACATTCCATTTGTATGGCTTGCATATTCTGATCTCTTTAGCAAATGTTGGGAATATGATTGCTTTGCAAATTTCTGGTAAATTAATTTTAGTCAGTATGACAGGCAAAATCTGATATGCATAGATCCCGTGAGGAAAAGCAATCACTGAAGAGAGAGAATGTTGTTGTAGGACAGGTAGTTAGGTAAGCCAAGCAGGGTTAAGAGGACCAGTATTCCATTTAATGGTGTTTCTTCTTCACAAAAACTGGTTTTATTTCTAGCATAGCACACATTTCCCCCATAACAGTGAGAAACCCCTTTGGCAAGTAAAAAACTTTACCATGCATTAAAAATGTATGTGTGTTTATCTACAGGATGCCACTTTTTTTTTCAAATGAAGAGGGACAGAGAGTCTTTTATATGTGCAGGAGATTCACTAGTCATTTATTAGTCGTCATTATGTTCAATTATGGTCACAGAGAGTAAAGAAAACTCGACAGTTGAAATGTTACTATACAGCCTGGATATAACTCCTTCCCTCTTCATTTTTTCAGTGGTTTCCCAGGCAAAGTCCTGGCTCTGTTCAGTGAATTTCTGCCAGTTTTTGAATCACACATAGCCTGCCAGGTCTCTCCTAACACACATCTGCTGCTGTACTGATTCCCCTCAGTAACCTGCTGCTCCATCAGATGCTGGCTGAAGTTGCTGCTCCTGCCAAAGCAGGACACGCTGAGCCCATGCCCGGCGGCTGGGCTGGCCCCAGCTGTGGGACTTTGCCATGGCTGCTTCTGCCTGGTTTCCATCCAGTGGCCCAAATTTCCTGCTGCAATACTTCTTTTGCCTCAAAAAGACCCAAACCCAATTCTGAACACACTTGTGCAAGAAGTCTAAAGAGTGAGGTACCTTTGTTAACCATGCTGGATTAATTCTTATCTACCTTCCTATGCACATCCCTTGCCTTTGGTTCTTGTTCTGGCACTATCTCCTGATCCGAATATAAATAAAAAGATGCTTAGGTTTTCATTTAGCACTGCTAGGCTAATGTAGATGAAACTACTCTGGCATGTGCATTAACCCTAAAACTTATATTTACAATGAGTTCCTTTTTACAAATTTGCATTGAAGAATCACAAAACTGCTGTTTTGTTTTCCACTTATTAAAATCAGAAAAGTTTGCAGAAGCTGAGAGATCAAGCAGCTATTTATCTTCAAAGAAACTTCACTGTGTGCCAACAGCCACCTTACTCTGATGAAGAGCTAAAATGTTGAGCTGACAAAACTCTTGGCATACATTGCAGCAATGTTATTTCTCACCAATTTCTATATTTAGTAGGAAAAATTATGTTTTCCTCTACCTTATGCAACACCAAATCTTTTTTTTTTTCCTTTCAATTAGTTAGTTGCTCAATTAGTGGTTGTTCAAGTTACATTTGACAGCATCAGAGAGTGGAAGAAACAATTTTCTGAAAAGTAATCCATAGAGTATGAATTTTTGGAACAGTATTTGATCAAATAAATATCTTATGGAAATCAGTGGTAAATAAAAAACTGCAATGCGTACACACACACACACACACACACACACACAAAAATTCTGTGTGTCATGTATACATTTATTTATGACATTATTTATTTACATAAAGGGGTAATTTCCTCAGAGTTTAAACATGTTTCTATACTGTAGAAGTTCACAGAATGTGCAGTTTAAATAGCATATAAACCCATGACAGATCACAGAATATATTACCATAATTGTTGTTGCTGAAGAAGTTAAAAAATTTAACTTTTCATTATAAAAATCTGCATAGCCACACTTTTCAGCATAAATTCAATTCAGTCTAAGTAACACATCTGTTGCTCTTACTGTCTGGTTTAGGTAGGTTTATTACTTCTGGAGTGCTAGCAATATATTTTATAAGGAGAGATGGAAGAAGAATATGCCCTGAGTTTCTATTGCAAATTAGAGTTACTGCTGTCCTAAGGCCTTAGATGTTCTTTTTGTTCCCAAGAGGGGAATCTTTTTAATGGGATTCTGTGAAAAATCCCTGCTGGACATGTGGGTCATATGACTACGGGAATTGGAATTTTCAACAACATGCATTTTAAAAATACATTTTCAATTCTCTCTGTTTGTGTAATGGTTTTGAGCCTTCAGGGTTTCCATTTTCAAATGTTTACTTCTTCTAGCCTAAGTACTAGAAACTATACTCTTTTATTCATGTCAGCAGAAATGCTTCTATCGCTAAATCATTCTAGAATCTAGGAATCAAGGAAAACATGCCTGAGTTTATGTACATGTATTTTATAAGTATTTATATAAATAATACATATATCCATGTATATCTATCCATGCTAAACATTATAAAAATTATACCTACAGGCCATATTTATTAATTACTCTCTCCCTTCCTCAGTGATGAGTTCCTCAGCATCACCACTATCACTATCACCTTGGAAACATATTTGGTTCATAATAAAAATTTGTTTTATGAAGTAAATCAATATAAATAATTGGAATGACAAACAGTGAAGAATATTGATTTGGGTTTGAAATTTTCCCTTTGTTTTCAGACAGTTTTTTTAGTTTTCTAGTTTCACATAATTCCCACATCATAAAATATCCATGAAAGAAAAAATCTACAATTAAAAAGATTATCATTGTCATTAATTATCATGATCATAATCGTGATTATGACTGCTATTTGATTTTGCCCCCTGTATTCTCTCTGAGCTCAGCCTGAACACTCCTGTTCTCAGAGTGTACCTATAAGTTTGTTCTCTGTTATGGCAGAAAATAAACTGTTTTCAGAGAAGCATCCATTATTATTCGACAAAGAAAACCAAAGACTGGAGTTTCATTATTTCCTGAGCACACAACAACTAAATTTTTTTTCTTTTTTGATTTCACTTCTGAGAAATAAATATTTCAGTATTGGCCTTAACAGTCTGGAAAAGTAGACAAGATTCCAGGAGTGCAAGTTTTTTGTTCTACCTGTAGCATATGAAAAAAAATCCAGTTATTTTTCATAAACTTTTTTTCCCCTGTATCCACTGGTCATCACAAATTCATCCTAAAATTCTTAGATCATGGAGACTAAAATAGTTCAAACTTCCTCTATCTAAATTTCCACTTTTTTTACATTTGATTTTTATATTATATAGTTTTCTTAATATGTAAATAAAAAGTGTGGGGTTATTTTTCTGTGACATATATGCGTACACATATCACAGGTTCCTACAGAGATTTGAAAACTTTTCATCTAAACTTGTGGTTTCTGAAAATAGAATTGACTTCATGTCCTGAAATTAAAATATTTTGCCTAATGTTGTATATAGTATTCAGACTGTCAGATGGTGTCTTCCATAATTGATTGCCCTTCCAAAATTTCTTCCAAAGTAGGTTATAGCATCTGATAGGCAATAAATTATAATGAAGTGAGTTTTTTCACTGAATTCATAATGCGTCTGGTCTTTCGGTGTGTAATTTTACAGCAAGATGCCAAAGATTCATTTACTTGAGACTGAACATGGTTGATAAAAACTCCTTATGAAAATGTATTGTTTTGGCTGCTGCTTTAAAATTGCACATTATGTAGACATTAAATTAAACTGAACAGGGCAAATCTTGATTTTTAATTTATTTTAATGTAATGATAATATTTTTTCCATGTATTGACTAGATTAATTTGTGATGCAAATGTTAGATTAATTTTGATGGAGAAAAAGGCATTCCAAAGTGAAGCTCTGACAAGATGTTTATTCACTAATATTTAGTTAGGATGGACTTATAAAATACTCTGTAGGGAGTAGTAACATGCAGAGCATAAAAATCATATGCCAGTCAGTACAGTGTATTCTGAAGATATTGTGTATGTACACAGAGCCTCCTGTTTTGCCTGAAGCATTCTTTATTTCATGAACCTCATAAAATAGCATGAAAAAATTCAGATTTGTTATTACTTCTGTTAGACATGCCCAGCAATTAGTCCTTTAGAATCCTTTAGAGACAAAATCTCTTATTGACTCCAATTTGCATATTTGTTTCTTATTCTGCATTATAAAAAGAACACATCCGTGGAAGCTAAGAGGTAAAATTTTCATCAGAAAAGATCATTCTTCAACAATTTTTATAATTTTGAGGTCTCATTTTCTCTAAATTATTGATGTCTAACTCTTTTTCAGCCAAAACTGCAACGTCACTGATAAGGTGTTAAGGGTCAAGACTCACCATCACCTCTTGTGTCCTATGAGTTTAACCTGATGTGCTGCCCATTCCTTCTGAGACAGATCTATAAACAGAAAGGTATTGCAATGCTGAAAATGAAGGTAATGAAAGGAAAAAAATTGAATGCTGACTCTTTTAAGTATATTATAGGATGCTCTACAGTATGAAACTGTGTATGTTTGGGAAACCACATGTTTACACAGCTATCATGTCATAGTGATTGAAGACTAAAGGGCTGCCAGCATCCTGCAGTCTCTTTCCTCTGCAGGGCCAGAGGTCCACAGGGGTTTCCCAGGAGCATACAACTCTAGGTGATGGACCTGCCCATAACAGAGGCAGAGGAACAGACATAGAAGAAAACATTTAATGAGGTCAAACATGTACTAACCACAAAAAAAGTTGGGACATCTTCTGTGTCATTATCTGCTAGTTATAAAATAGAACATGTTTTGTTATCCAACACACTTCAAATAACACACATTTCAGTCTGAGCTAGTTGAAGCTCTTCTATTTATGATACTAATCAATTCCCTTTGTAAAATACTGTGAAAATTTCTATAATGACACTTTGCCATTTCCACAGACCACATCACATTTTTGAGGAAGAGATTTCAAATTAAAAGAAATGCAGCCATTCACATCTGAAAAGTTCACTTTAATTTCTGTAAGGTGCAAGCTTTTACACACATAGACAAAGCAAAGCATGTGCATACATATGCACACACATTTTCATATCTTACTTTTCTGAAAGTTGAATTCCCCAGCAATGTGTTGGCTTACCTGAGGAATGGCAGATAAATTATATGCAGCTATACCAAATTTGATTATCATGGGGATAACCCCTCAGTGAGTTCTGGCCTCAGATGCCTGAAGCATTGAGAGAGGTAGGGATGACAATGGTGAGATTCTTCTGCTTCCTTACTTTGGCAGCATGAGAAACCCAAGTCTACAGCTTTCCTGAACCAAATTAATGGGTTAAGAGCAGTCCTGCTCTGGGAATTCACACTTTACTCATCTTGTAATGCAACACACATGTAACAGGTTTCAATTCTATGGACCATACACACAGTTTTAAAATAATCCCCAATTTTATATTTCTTTATATATTGTACAATGTGAACACATATCATAGGTTGCATGCACATTTCATGCACTAGATTATTAAGAAGGGTAATTGAGTATCTGAGGGAGTAATGCAATATTTTTCCTTTTATTTGTGCATGTATGCTTCTTCTATTCAAAAAGTAGTTTTACATGACATTGTATACTATGAACAACAAATACCAATCTTGGATAAATTAGAACTTAAAAGGAAATACCGGGAGATTTTAAAATTATTTTTCTACTTAAACCTTGTCACCCTGACAGTAGGAATAAATTTTATGGTGAGGGCAATTTAATCTTTATAACATAAGCTGAAATGTAATATTTTGAGGGATTCCAGCCATTTGACTTGAATTACAAATTTTGTATTCTTAAAGAAAATTGTTTTCAAACAAAATATCCTAATATCTATTATTATCCTATTTTTTTTTTTTTGGTTAAAATTCTAGTCTATTTCTAAGTGGGAATGACTGGGGTAAGACCAAGTGCCAGAGTCAGCTGTATCCCTGTACAGCCTGAAGAATACAAATGATGCTTTGCTATTTTCCAGGGTTTAAAAAAAAACAGCCTCCAGCAAATGAACACACAGTATCACAGAGGTTTAGGTAGAGAACATAAAGTCTTTAATTTAGTTCAAGATAAAATCTGCCCATCAAGGGATAGCTGGTTTGTGCCTGTACCCATGCAGGACCTTAGCTGACCTTCAACAGACAACACATTAAAGAAAAGGAAAATTAAATGGGTAAAACACAGTAAAAACTGGAATCCACAACTAACACTGGGCTTTTAATGTTCAGGGCACCTTTGACATGGATACTCTATATGGGCAGACTTTAAGATCTCAAAGCTGAGCTACAACACCAGAAGAAAAAGATAATGTAAGCTTCATACATGATTCTCTCAATAGATTGCTCAGTTTCAAAACCTCCAGAAAGGCTGAATTCCAGACCTTTGAATTAGCTCAGAAATCTGCAGACCGTGGGCAGTGTGTTCTTCTACTTGACCAACTATTAAGAAGCACTGAGCTGAAATTTTGTGATCTACACACTCTACTCCTCCCAATAGGAGAATACCATATTTTCCTAGTTAGATTCCAAATTTTCAAAGTTAAAGCAAATTGGTAAATTTTCCTGATACCTGATGTTATTTTAGCATCATCTGTTTGTTTTGGTAGGTATTTCAATAATGTTCCTTTTTTTCCGCATTCATTTACTCAATTTTTCTTAATATCTCCCTCAATTTTCCAGAAAAAAAAATCTAAAAAAAACCCCTTTTCTCTTTACACAACCTGTTTATCTATGGACATTCTACTACATTTAAATACTAAGAAACATATACATGTATATTATATTCCAACTGTGTGGGTGAAGTACTCATTCAAGTAGAACAAAGACATTTTCATCCTAGGTTTTGAAGGCAAAGCAATAGAAAACTGTATCACTTAAAAATATTCCAGGAAGATGTAAACTTCTTCAGTACAGAAAGATTCAAGTTGCAATATTTATGCCAATACATGTTAATTTGTGGCTATTAATTGGCAAAAAGGACACTGACTCAGTACCAAAAATTATGTTGATTTTGTGTTGCAGCACAACAGTAAATGTTCAAGACAAACATACTAATGGGCTTCTACCTAGTCCTCTACAGTGTGCTTAATCTATGGTTTGTTCTTCATTTAGCCAAAGAATTGAAAAATCAACTATTCTGAGAGGCATTTAAGAGATGACTGAAGTTACCACTGCTCTATTAGTTACAGAAAGATCTAAGAACAGAGCAGACACTGAATTTCCAGCTGGTTAAGCAAAATGAAATAAACCCATAACTTTCTATTGAAAAAAGTAATAATGAAAAAAAAGTCTTGTTGATTTCCTTCACAGAGAACTCAGTGCCCAGGCAATAGGTGCTTTCTCAGAAACGCCCCTGTGAAAATGAGTTCAGAGTTTGTTCTCTTTTTTTGCATCCTCCTTTTCATAAAATCTGGACAACTTCACTGTCCCATTTTCATATAAAATAAAGGTGCTGGTATGAACTAAGTATTCTTACACTGGTTTGCCTAGTTTATTCATTCAGGTGCTAAAGAGTGCTGGCTACTGAGTATCATTGGAATTCACATTCAGCCTTACTCAAGAATAATGAAAATACATTTTTTTTTATTCATATAATACACAGCAGGTTTGTTTGGTTTTTTTTTTTCATTTTCAACAGAAAATGGTTTTCTAATTCAGTAATTCAAACCCAGACCAAATTGAATCTCCTCTTACAGTGCATATGACGGAAAAATTTAATATATATAAGTGATAGGATTACAAATGTTCTGAGAACATTAACAGGAGGAGTTCACATTTAAAAATATACCCTTCAAAGCTAATGTGAATAGGTAATAATAGGATTAATTATAAATTTTTAAAGGAGTAAAAATTACAGTTACGTGATTTAAGTCTTTTTTTTCTATGTCAGACTACTGCAGATTTGATTTACTGGTTTTCCCTGTCTTATTTTTCTTGTTAGATCAGTAGCATTGGTTCAGTGATTGTTGTGTTCCAACAATTTATTTCCAAATTTCTTTTTTTCAGGAGATAAAAATGATGTAAGTTTGGACTAAAGATTAATAGCTAAGAAACTTCTAAATTTCCACTCTTTGAAAAAATAAAAAATAGCAATGAAGTCCAAGAAAATGAAAAAAACAATTGCAATCTTATTAATTGCTTTCCATTCCAGAGTGAAAATATTCAAAATATCATCATCAATTTTTGTTTGTTTGTTTTAGTTTGTTTTATTTTTAAAGGAATTGTGTGTTCGGAGGAAGTGTTTTTAAGTCCTTGAAAATGTAATACAAATAAATAAAAATATAAACAGTACAAAACCATGAAATTGGTAACACTGTAAAGATTCTCTCTTGCATAGATCTGGAAGTTGCTGTGTTTGGAGATAACCAAAGAACTTCAGAGCACTGCAAGAAATCAGGCAGACTGCCTCCACTGATTCAGGAATTTTTAGAGTCTCTTCACATCAGGGAAAAGAGTGCTTATATGCCTGTGAAGGGAATAACCATAAGGAAAAAAATAAAATAAAATAAAATAAAATAAAATTTAAAAACCCTAAAGGGTAAAAGAATAAAATCAATTAGAAACCAAACAATGGAGTGGGCAACTTTAAGCAGCAAATCCCTTTCATAAACAACTGTCTGTTTATGAAACTAACCATCTGTTGTCCAAACAACATGCATAACAAAGCATGAAGCAAGTAAGAAAAGGACCCTTTTTCAGTCACTTGGGAAATTATAAATTATAAGAATGCCTTTCCTATGTTTGGAGAGTACAGAATTCTTATGTATTTGACAATAATAAACTGTAAAATACAGTTGGGAATGTCACCAGTGAGTTGGATGAAGGGGTAGAGTTACCCTCAGCAAGTGATTAAAAACTTCTTGCCACTTTGAAAACACAGCACAAACATAAATTTGACAGGAAAAGAAGCAATGTTTTTAAACGGCAAGATAAAGATTTAGATTCATTATAAGGAAGAAATTTGATAAGGATGGTGAGGCACTGGAAGAGGTTACTCAGAGAAGCTGTTTAAGCTCCATTCCTGGAAGTTTTGAAGATTGGACAGGGCTTTGGGCAATCTATTTTACTGAAAGATTTCTCTGCCCATAGCAGAACCTTTGGATTATGATGATGATCTTTAGAGATCCTTTCCATTCCAAACCATTGTATGATTCTATGAAATTTGTTTTCAAGGGGAAAAAATTTGTGAATACTCGAAAAAAAAAAATACCAAGGAAACAGGAGGAAAATATCTTCTACTCTGAAAGGTGGTCTTTTGATTGTCATATAATTTATCAGGATTTTCCCATGCATTTTATTCTCTGAGTAACCTCCAAGCAAAACAGAAGAAAATATCTTAGAAGTATCAGATAGCCACTGTGAGATAAAGGACAGTAATTTAATTAAAGACACAATTCAATATTCTATTGTATCCCACCATCTCCCAGATTTACTTATAGTTCTTCCCCAGTCTTTGCCCAGATCTAAGCAAAGTTATATGGAGACTATGTGCTATAACTCACAGTATTAGATTAAGGTTTGGACTCAGTTTTTAACACAAACAAAGAATTGTTAAATATATAAATCTACACATTATTCACATTCAGACGTCATATTCTGTTTGAATTTCCTAAGTGTTCCGACTCGCATAATATAGAAATATTTACAAGAAAAAGCGTAGGTATTAATAATAAAGATAGCAAAGACATGGTAATATTTGAGTTTGCTTCTCAGATTCCAAATCTTACAAAGTAGTCACAACAGGTTTATTTAACTTCAGGTCTATCTTTTCATATGCTTGCTAGTCATAAAGTTTCTTTGTTAAAACAAAGAAAAAGTCTAAACTTGCAATCAAGCAGCTGTTCAACGCAGTAGTGAGCTATTTCACTAGATACAAGATTGTTACTGTTGTTACTACAGTACTACAGCGATAGTTCCTTCTGGCCTTTGCTAAAATGAAATCTCTGTTAGAAAACTTCTTGACTCTGAAGTGCATATCCTTGATATGAATAGCATTTCTTATGAGTCAGATACATCAGAAGAGTAGTACAAGTAGGAAAATGGAATTGCACAAAAATTATGGAGGACGTGGTACTGACCACCTAAATAAAACACAAAAGATACATAAATACCAGCTAGATTACTTTTTGTGTTCAGAAACATGACAATTATTAAGGTTGTAATGGATAAAAATATATGTGGCCAAATTGGCAAAGATGTTAGTAACAGTCATAAATTTTACAAATATTATGTGCAACTTATAAAATAGGATTTCTTAGTTTCTCATTATTTTTACTGAATGCAACAAAGACTTTGTAAATATTTCCAATATAACTTGTTTGCTGTTTTCATCTAAAGCAATTAAAGAAAATAAAATACTTTAACTTCCCCAAATAAGCAAATTTTATATGTGAAGTTATTGTTGACCAATAATTGAAATATTTAACACTTCATGTTACAAAAACTGGTTTCATGTATAATTTTGTTAGCATAAGCCATTTAAAATTAAAATTTACAATTAGCATGAAAGGCACAAACAAAGAGGTGGGGAATAAATTATCAACATTTGTAAGCAGAATTTCAGTCATTTTCACTGAAGGTTTTAATACTTTATGTATTGGGAGAGACATAATTTCTGTACACTACTAATTCACATGGGTTTGGTCATGTTAAAAATACTGGGATAAGATTTTGAGTTTTTAGATAGCATTTACTTCAAGATTTGGAAACACCTAGATTATGCAGAAATGGAACATCCTGAGACTTCCAATTAATAAAGAGACAACCAGTTAGGAGGCCAATCACACATTGTGTCTCTGAATAGGCTTCTCAGATGGAGAAGGAAAGGCCTAGGAAAAATTTAACCTGAAAATGGAAAAATACGCATGGCGGGGAATGTCATGGAGTATTCAGGAGCATTGTGATGCCTGAGACTGGTAACTTCAGCAGCTGAGCAGCACACACCAATGTGATTTTCCATCTCTTTCCTAGACTAGCAGTGATCTATCTCCCTTGTAGAAGTGTGGAAGCCCATGTAAGTGTGCCTTGTAAGCACCTCCCCAGAACATATAGAAGGCTGACCTCTCATCAGTCTGCAGATCTAGAAAGCCTTCTGAAATTCAGCAAATTTCTATTCCAGAAAAACAAATCTTAATACAATTATCCGATGATTTTCTAGTCAAGGATATCCAAGAGGACTGTGACAAATCCCATTAAGTTTTCAAGCAGGATCTATATGTTATCTTATTTGAAACAGTTTGCTCATGTATTGTTCAGTAATATAAACTATAATCATACACCTGCTGATAACACGCTTGCTTGTCCCACTTTGAAAAGGTAGAGACAGACAAAGTGCATTATTTGGAATGCAGCTATTTTATTCTACAATTACATATTTCTCTTTGCCATTGTATCCTGTCAGGGCCAAATTAGTGCCTTGACGGTGAAGTTTGTAATCTGTCTTTTCTTCTTGCAAGAAAGTAAATCTGGAATAAAGCAGTTGCCTTCATTGGAGACAATCAGTCTTAAAATAGAATTTCACTGGCAGCTTTGGAGTACTTAGGTTGTAGGGAATATTGAATGGATTACTAGCAGTTGAAAGAATATGATTTTTTTTTCTTTTCTGAAATAGTATCTAACCAGAATTTATTGTTACTCATGTTAGAGTAGGATTTTTTCCTTCAAAATATATTATTTTATTTCTTCCTTCTGACTCATAATTTCAGAACTTAAATGGTGAGAAAATATCCTGTCCAAGCAATAAGAGTTTGGGATGGGAATTTCCCTTTAATTTTAGAGAGGAAAAAAAGTACTTGCAGTTAATATAGTACAAACCACACTGTTTCCTGATGACTTTGCAGCTTTTCTATAAATATGTTCCCCCTATAAATGTTATTGCATGTAAACAATTTAAAACAAGGCTTCTCTATTAATCAAGCTGAAATTCTACTACACAGGCAGATATCTGATTCATAATGCAGAAGATATAACTGCCCTCCCTTACTAGATATTACAATATTTCCACTTGCTATTAAAATATTGCAAATACAATATCTCATACGGAATATACGCAAACTTATTTAAATCCCAGATTTTAATTTGTCAGCAATATACCACACTGAATTTAGACTCATTTCCAAGTGCACTATGAAACTTAAATTAGATCAAACCAACCTACAATTTTTTTTTCCCTTGGAAACCTGCTGGTGGGAAATTATGTTCTTTGTATCTGACCCCAAGCCTGGCGTGTTATATATTCCAACATACACCATGAAATTCATTAATATGGAGAGTATGTTAGAATTGATCTTCTTATTTTCTACTATTCCCATTGGTATAATGCTATAATTTATATATCTTTATTTATTCAAGGGAATAAAAAATATTGTAAGCATTATGTATTTTTTGTAACAGAAAGTTGAACAAACAGACAAGTTGCACAGAAAGCTTGAAAATACTGACAGCTAGGGAATTTTTTATATTTAATTTTTCATTTATCTAATTGAAATGACATCTCAAACTTTTTACATAGAGCTGATATTGCTGTAATAAAAAAAGTTTTCTTGAAAATATGATTTTGCAGTCAGGGAAGGCATTTCCTTGATTTTAGTCCTGTCACATCATTTAAAAATAAAGATAACCTATTTCCATTTTCCCCTAAGATTGCATGAGGTTTAAATGAAGCTGTCATGACAGAAATGTAAAATGTGAAGAATAGTCTAAAAGATTACACAAAACTTTCACTTATGCTGTGGCTCTTCCATCAAAGGCTATTTGTTCCAATTTTCATACTAGCAGATGATGCAGTGCATGTCACCATGAATAGGAAAAAAAACAAAATAGATGTAAGAGTGAATGGGACAGGGAGAAGAATAATATAGTAGGACTAGTCTAAAATAAGCCCCAAAACAAGAAACCAACAAATAAACCATTTTTGATACAATGACCTCCCCCAAAAATTACCCTGCTAGCAGTCCCCAAATTTAAAGAAATAAAATCACAATAGAAAGAGTATTTCTGTTATCACTAGGTAACTGTCATCAGCACTTTAAATTTATTTCTCTTAAAACACACTTTTCTGACCTGTCTCTGAATTTGGAGAGTTATGATGAAAGATGAATAATACAGCTGTGCCCATCTAGGTAATTTTGTTTTCAAGATGGACTGTCTCACCAAGTAGCACCATTCCTGGTTGCACCAAAATGAAACCACCTCACTTTTGTTCCATGAACCAGAGGCTGCTGCTCCATGGGTCATAGTGTTGCTCTAAATTTGTGAGATAGCTTTAAGCAGAATATTACAAATATCCTTCATTCTGTGCCTGCTAAGGACACATATCAGATCATTCTCATGCCTAAGCTATCTTCATCCTTATGGATCCAGCAACAACAGGTAGAGTTTTCCAGGACAATATTCAGGATCATGTTGTACCAGAGGTTCTAAGAGAAACAGTTATTTCCTGCAGTCCTAAGGGACATTGCACACGGTGCCATCTAGGAGTTGCTGAAGCATCTTGGCCATTGGCATGAGAGAGGTAGACCTGGTACCTCAGCTAAAGGATATTTTTTTTTTTCTTCCTTCCTGGAGCAGTAGCTGTCCTGTCAAATGAACCCCATCTTTGGTATCTGATGGGAGACATAAATAATATATATAAATCTATAAAAACAGATTTTATTCGTTTTTTCTAATATACACACATAACTAATATTAGTAGTTGATGGCATAATTTTTGCTACTATAAAAGTGAAATTATTAAGTGTTCCCTTAGGCTAGGTATAGGAGGGACTGTGTGTTAAGGCAGTCCTTTAAACTGTGCCTATTTTACCTGTGAATTGAACAGTTTTAAATTACAGGAATTCTTAACCTGAAGTGTTACATTATTAATTTCAGGTACTTTATCATAACTGATGTTTCCAAGGAGAGAGGTTATGGATATTCATTGCAAATGATACTGCTACTATTCTATGAACTCTGTGAAAAGTATCAGTATTAATTCCATGGATTTTATTTTTGCGTTCCTTGATAAATGTATTGTGATGCTAACAGTCCTCAATTTGCAAGCCAGTACTAGCTATTTTCTTCCAGACTATGTTGCAATGACTCCTGCCAAGCAAGCACTTGAAATATTATCTCTTTTCCTTGCTAAGCAAAGCTTTTGTAGGAGTAAACATCGAGCTTCAAAGAATAAGAATGACCTCTCTGCAGGGTGCATGTCTACACCTACTTCTACTGCAATGTTAAGTTGGTGCTTTGTTGAGGCCATAAACTCCATGAAGTAGAAGAATGCAAAATTCATCTCTGCTAAAATGGAATTCAACCATCATATTTCAAGGGATGAAAACGAAAATATAGAGCACATAAGTCAGTGACAAGTACTTTTGAGATATTAAAAGAAAGGGAATACTGCACTGTTTTCATTTCTCTCATGTATTTTCATTTCGATTGGCTATAAAAAGAAAATTTTTACTAAACTAGAGAGTTAAATCTACAAATCTAATTGATATATATAATACAATATCAGAGCTAAACAGACTGTTCAGGAAAATTAGCAGTCTGCATTCTACAAAGATATCTCTTTGCATTCTTACATATACTGAGTTCTCTATTTTACTGTACTTTTCAACTAACTAACCAAATAATTGAAAGTAGCCAAGAATAAAAATATTTAAAATTAAGGGTTTTTTCTAATATGATTTGATATCACCTAACAGGTTGCAAATATTATTGTAATGGACATACTTTTAGAACTGTAATATAATTGACACTTAAAGCAAAGGGTTCAGATGACAGTAACAGCAACTCTTTTCCTAAATTTATAAAAATGAAAAATAGTAAAGTAAAACCTAAAATAACAATGCTACTGGCTCAAAGATAACAATAATGTTTAATATGTCCCTTGAAAATGGATGTCATGTCTATTTCCTGTGTTGTATGATTGTTGTCTAGCCAAAAATTTCCTGAAATGATCATAGGAATACTGAACAACACTGTTATCCATCAGTACTTTCATTTTATAAGTATTAGTAACCAGTAAAATCATCTTAGAAATATGATTTATTCAGCAGGGACACTACTAAGGAGAGTAAAAACATTACTGTGAGTGAGAAGTTTTATAAAATGTTTTTTTCATTGAACACCAATCTCATTGCGACTTTTGAAATTCAGACAAAAATGATATATTCTCCAACAGAAAGATAAAAATTTCCTTCAGGATGCATCTCTGAGAAAAAAAAAATAATATGTGTGGCTAGATTTCCCTTGTGGTATTAAAAGAACCTAAAACCAGAAAAAACCCTGCTGATATCTTATTTTGTTTTAAAATGGAATTAAAAAAAAATATTTCCCAGCACAAGAAGGGCAAATGCACTGGGTAGATTTAAGGGAAATTAACCTGCACCAAATCTAAAACCAATCATAATTAGTGGGTTTAGTACTAACAATGAGAACCACGTTCTTTAAAACAGGCTGATATGTAGTTAAGTATATTTACACTTTGATATCTAAACCAAGATTTACTGTTATAACTATCTCCCTCTAAGAAAAACTTGCAAGAAATACTGAAAGTAAGAAATTTCTGCTGAAATTACAACTGCAACACATCCACAGGAATAATAAATACCCCATCTTCACATCATGCACACTACCCAAACAACTACACTTATTTTCCATAGGTAGACAGGTAGATTTTTCTCTTTAGAAGTCTTAAGCTTTAAAGGTTTTTATAGACCTGCACCAAGAAAAGTAGACATTAAGCAGAAAAGTGACTAGACATCAGAGCAGTGTTCTTCAATCCACAGTCTCTCTGCTTATTACAATACTTTTAATAAAACTTCATATTATAGTATATGGTATCTACAGGATTTCTGGTATCATCTTCTGCTGGATAGCACAGTACAAAGTGTGTCTGCTTCTTTTGTTAAACAGATTTAACAGAGGCTGCTAAAAATAAAACTTTTGTGAAAGTTAATATCTATTTCAGACATTCTATTGAATAATTACAACCTAAATTAGTCTTGATTATCCTTCAGTGTATAAATTAAAAAATGGGCCTGTCAAAAGACTACTTGTAAAATTTAAGGTAACGCTTCCAGTTCCTTTATTGAGCTCTCTATCACCTAATGAGAAGTGGCTGTGTATGCATGTATAAACAGTATTTATATCACTGATAAAACGTGTATGTATTGATTTAACTGATAAAATACAGATGGATACATTTTCCTTCTACCAAAAATACTTTTATAGACACAGTCTGGGAGTCTGCATAGAAGAATATTACTCATTCAGTACCTACAAATGCTAGATATATTTACAGTTTAAGCATGGGATTAACTACTGCAGCATTTATGCTTAATGGCAGTCATTAAATTTAAGTCTTCTAAATGCAGAAAATCACAGAACCAGTATGAGCTATAACCAAACAAGAAATCTTTTTTCATACAGACTGGCTTCACAGATGGAGAGTTTGCTTCTACTTTAATGCTTTTAGTACTGCCAGATAAGAAGCGCATAATAATTAGAAGCCAACTCAACTAAATTCTAAAATTTCAACACTAAAAGTTTTAAGTGTTTTTCTGCTCCAAATTATAAACACATAAATTTACTTCCCAAGTATGTGAGTGGAAATTGGAGAAAGACATGTTTTACTGTAACCAGTTGATGTCCTGGGAAGAATTCAGAAATTCAACCATTCTTCAGAAGGCTTCCTTCTTTTTCTACCTAAGTAACTGGCATTTCTAAGTAGCTAACATAGGTCAACTTTTGAATACTTAGCCCCTAACCTTCCTGTGACTTTAATCATACAGAATATACAGAAAATAGGCAGTGTGAAATAAGATCTGAGTTTATCACGTGTTCACTCTTATTAATTTCTTCATTGCCATGAAATTAAGTAGAAGTGATATTTTCAAAGTATAAAAATTATCTTCACTTAAATTTTGGATTTATTTTCCTTCAAATGGAATTCATTAGACTAAAATCATACTTCAAGTCTGCTTAAAATGCATTTGGTTTCAGCAAATGAATTTCTTAAATGTAAGGAAATAGACAAATTTTGTATTTTCTTTCAAATATCTTTTTTCAAAGGACACATTTCTGCAATTCAGATTTTTAAAAAAATCTCAAAACTTGTTGACTGAAAATTGATATATTTTCCACCAGTAATTTCCAAATTCCCTTTATTTTTTCTTTTTATGAATTGCGAAAAGTAATGCAATACATGTTGAATTTGTTGTCTTTTTCTACATTTTCCTTCATGTACCATATTCAGTACTCATTGTTTCTATGATTCATCACTATTACTTTTTGACATGGAAATGGTACAGGACATATTCTAATCAGGTCTCAAAACAAACAGAGAATGTGAACATAAAATATGTGGAAGAACAACATATGAGACATCTTGATTTCATTTATTCCAGATAAATATATTGAATTTTCAATCAAAACGCTCCAACAAAATATTTTTTAAAGCTCCAAAGTTTTCCAATTGAAATAATTAAAAAATTCTCTCAGTGACTGTGACAGACATCTCCTGTATTAATCTTACATTTCCTTAACAGCAAGCAAGCTGACTATTTTGTCCTCTTGACTGAGTACTGTCTTGTGGCTAGGTCCATTTACAGTACACATTTTGAGCCACACTAATGTGCAATTGCATGAATGTAAATACATAGAAATACTACCTCAGGAGCAATTTCAACTATTAGTCCAAGTGAGAGTTAAACACAGGGAATTTGGATGTGCAGTACTGCAAGCCTAATTAAACAGACAATTGCCAATGAAGCTTTAAAACTAGTCCTATTGCACATACAAAATAATTGCATACACAATTTGGCTTTGTCTTGCATTGCGCTTCACAGATTTATTTTTAAATAACAGCTCACTTTTTATGGAACTGCTTTTCCCTGTGAAAATTGCTAAACATTTAGATTTTATTTGGTTTTGTGTATTTGGATTTATGATTTCTTTATTTTCAGTTCTTATATAGCAGTAATTTTCTTCACAGTTAAGAAAAAGAACAGTATCATGGAAAGTTTTACTAAATATCTTTTATGTGTATATTTTCATCAGTAATATTATGACAATCTTCCAAAATCCATATATTTAGCTTTATTTTTACTATTGGTCCATAAATAAAAAAAAAAAAAAGAAAAAAAGAAAACAACTAACCACAATAAGACAACTAAAAAATGAATCCATATTTTTTTTCTGAATAGATATTTTGCTTCTATCAAAACACGTATAAAAAGCCATGGGAGTAAGGGAAAAAAAAACCTTTCAGATCATTAGGAAAAATATATAGTACTGTCATTGAAGCAGTGTGGGCTCTTCTTGACAATAAAGATTTTAATTCAAAAGCACTGAGTAATCTGAAGAAAGCAGTTTCAAAAAATGTCTTTTTTTGTGCCAGCACTGAGACAAACCATCTTAGCAGAGGAATGCACCAAACCTTCTATTTTGCCATGGCCAATACTTAATCGCCACGTAATATTCACAAAGCTGGTAAACTAGACATCATCTCCCCAGATCTTCAGTGGAAATTCACCACTGCCCAAGCTTGTCTTTTATCAATACCAATAACAATCACTTTTTCAAATTATACTATTTTAATCTTTTAATTTAATTTGAATACAGATCCTCAGATGCTGTAGGCAATGCGAGGGAAAACAGCAACTGAGAATTCCTCCCTCTCCTTCTCTCCTCCATGGCACTTACAGTACTGATGCTGATGTCATTTCGCACAGATGAATGTCTATTTAGCCTTTCCAGTTAGATCAGGATTGTGTCTATTCCAGGTTCTGTATTGTGAAAAACAAAGATGTTTTTTTGGTTCTGCCTCCAGAGGTCTTGTTTAAACATGAACAGATTAATCAACTACCTGTTTAGGTAGGAAATGTTCTGTTCAAAATTGCCACTGACAAATGTGTTTCAAGAAAAGCGTGGTTGTAGTTTGGGCTGTTTTTCATTTCTTGCTGCTTGAAAAAAAAGAAAACAGGGTGAATTAATTTGAGACAGAATAGATGGGAAAGATTAGATGAAGCTAATCTAGAAGCTCTGTAAAATTTTTTCACTTTTTTCCTTATGCGACTTATGACAGGAAAGCAAATGCATACTCATAATAATTCTGCTGGTACCAATGGAGTTATTCTGTGGAATAATTTGACCTTCAAATTCGAGTTTTCTATTTCCTTACATCCTTTTGAAGTCACACATACATGCTCTGAATAAACACATTGATGGTTTATACATACTTCTCCTGTAGGTTGAATTAACTTATTAAGTGGGGAAGTTTAGTGCAGGGTGACTGCTCCACCTCAAATCACCATTTCCCACACCCTCTTCGAAGTTACATCAAAGTTAATACTGTTTAAATTATTATAACTCTGTTTCTTTGGCAAGGCCTCATTTGAGATTTAGAAAGTGTCCTGTAAAGGTTTCTATTTTAATGTGATTGATGTAATTTTTACTCAAAATACAGGTTTCAAATATAGATACAAATTTTGTTTTATTTATCTATGTATTAATGCAACGTTTTATCTGGATTATTTTTTTAAACAAAAATTGAGTTCAAAAAGCTTCTGGAGGTCATGTAGGACAATCCTGTCTTTTGAAACAGTGCTAGTCATCTGATCTTTACTTAAATCCTGTGACACCACTGCCAACATCCCCAGAGAAAGCAATCTAGCCTTTCATCTGAACAGCCAGTGGCCTCCCATTTTGACTGCCACACACTACACAGCCTTCAGCAGTTGCAAAAGTGAGGCCAGGATCTCTCCAGGGTCCTTGTTACCTCCCCCACTTCCATGCCAGTGTGTCTGGTTAGCTCCAGAGAATCCTGAATGGTCCTGGATGTTAATGTTTAGGCAATATGAAGATGTGTGAGTTACTAAAGAAAGGTTTGTGTACACAGAAGCATGTAGCTCAGTGTGGGAAATTCTCATCATTTTTGAGTAGGCAACATTATTTGGTGACATCTTCCTGTTTTCTTACTATATAGTAAACCTCTACATATATTTATTTAAGCCACATTCAAAATACCGTGTTCTAAATTTGATGGAATTGCAAATATTTGGCATTTTTCTTTTTCTGTAGCCCATCACAGTGTTTTCTCCATTTGATCTTTTGAAAGTGTATCATTGAAGAACCCCTGGCATGTATAGATATGGTGAACATTGTTTGTTTGCCTATTTGTAGTTATTTAAAACTACATAAGATATTCTTAGGTATCCTGGTATTCCATTTGCCTGTCAGCTTCCTCTCTCTTAAGTTCTAAGACTTAGGTCTTAGTCTTCCTTATATTTGGGACTGCATTGACCACATTTTTGGTGACTTCTTTGTATATAAGAATACACAGAAAAACGTGCATTTGAAATCCACTTGCCTTCTGGAATTATTTTTTTTCCCTTTTGTCTGAGATTACATAATTATCTCCTAACTTACCAAGGTTTTGTACATAATTACAACTCTATTAGTCAAGAAGCCAGATGTGCAGATTTCCAACAAAAGCTGATAGCCAGAAAAGGAATGCTATAGTCAAATCATTATTGTATTTTTGTGTTTCACACACACTCTTCTTGACTTAAGTTTCCTGTGTGGTAATGTTTACCTTATATGGTAAATACATGCAGCATTACTTGCTTGTGTACAAACTGTTCTGATATCCAGAGACATAAGGATCTCTATAGCATTCCCAAATAATGAAAATCTATCCAAAAGCTTTAGGATATGCATGGCAGGCTCACATTTCAGGGACGGGATAGTTATATTACAGTTTATCATTGTGATCCACTTAATTTTAACATTAATTTTTGGTAGAAGAAAATAAATATCTATACTGCAAGCCATGAAAACCAAACAAAACAAGAACTTAACATTTTGTTTAAGAGCTTTAGATTATTGGGATTTTCCATTTACAAGTAAAGAGTTCTCAATGTTAAATACTTTATCAATATCCTAGCTTTCAGAAAATTTTATTTCTTAATTTTTCTAAGGCCTTCAAAATAGTTGAGGAATAGCTGAGGAATTAAAATTAGCACAGCAGAAAAATGAGTACTTGTCAAAAATTCCTAAGTCATGTCTTATTCATTCAGAAAGAGCAAGAATAAATGCATTATGTAATCTGTAGTAATAGATATTTACATTTCTTGCTTACATGAAACTTATATTATCAAGCATTCTTCTGCAAAAAGAGATTCTGTGTCTAGACAACACTAGAGTTGAATACTTTGAAATTCTGGATAGAAATTATTTTTTGTCAGTAAGCGACTCTACTTTTCAGTACACTGGCATTCAAAAGTATTTACAGGAGGAATATAAAGATCTTCTAAACCTCTAAATGTATGCTATGTATGTAATTTGAAATGCCTGTCCTTTGTAAAATGAAGGAAAATGCAGCTGAATAAATATCTATCACTTGAAGAGAGGAATTTTGTTGTGCAGGTCTATTTATAAGCAATGAATTCACCGCATTCACAGAGCCACATAATATTACACTTTTGTGCTACTATACAACAGTTATAAGCAGGAAGAAACTATTTTTGAAAAATATTATTATTATCAGAAACTGCACCTTTTTTACCTTGAAATTTGATACATAACCTGTCATTCTTCTAGATTTAATTCCTTCCTAATTCAATATCAAAAAAAAAAAAAATCTTAATTATTCTGTTTAACAGTAGTAATTGGATTTTACAATTTATGTAGCCCACCCATGATTGTCATGAAAAACTAATCCCAAACTCTTCATAAAAATGACTGTTAAACGTTTAGGTTTCCATCAAGTGTGTTTAGATGTTCTTAAGTTATCCAGATATCTGCATTTCAGTCATAATTGCAGCCATGAGCTGTGCTTGGGAGTGGGGCACAGCAGACCAGGATCTGTGTCCAGTGCATGCAGCAAATGAAGTCAAGCCAGATCCTGATGGCCTAGCAGATCTTACTGAGTTGTATTACTATTTCCTTTAAGATCACTGTCCAGAGACAAACTTACCATTATATATGTTGTGCCATAACAGAATTTTGAAATAGAAAAGAAAGCATTTCTTTTTATTGCACATGCATTGAAGTTTAATACATTTTCCTTCTCAAGAAGGAAACATGCTAGGTTATTGGACTTGACTATAGTAATAATTTGAAGAGGAAAGCAGATTCATATTATTCTACTGCTTCCCTTGCGGCTGTATATATTCAGAGTATGAGATCCACTACTTTGTACATATGTGTGTCTTCCATTGTGGTACCAATTTAAACTGTGCTCCCTTGTGCAGTGTGATTAACAGGCAAAATCCTGTGCTTACATCACACATATTTATGGGATTGAGCAAGAGACAATTGACACAATGAGAACAGTACTGCAAAATTAATTTTAGCTGCTAAAATAAGTGATAGCTGACAAGGACTACGAGTAAAGGATCCAATAGGTCAAAGAAAAAATCAGAAGCCAAAGAAGAGAGAACATGATGTAAAGGAAACAGTTGATAAAGAACATATTCTGGCATTTTGAGCAGAATAAAGAAGAATAGAGGAAGACAAAGGCATTTGTTGTTTCTGCTTCCAATAACAGCAGAAAGAGGAAAGTGAGTCTGTCAGTACAGTATTTTCAGCAAATAAATAAATAAAAACTGTACTGGCAGCAGTCAGGCCAAGTTTGATATGTTAAGACATTTTAGAGGAGACTGCCACTGAGATTTTCAACCTGCTCTTCTGCCTTACAGAGCTGAGATAATGTTCTTTAATATATTCAAACTTTGGCAGGCTTTTATGAGCCAAAAGGAGCTTGTAGAACTTTGAATATTACCTTTCTCTGCTTGAATGCTCTTCTCATAGGGTTTGTAACTTTATGTTGATTCCATGCCTTCAACTCAAGATTAACCCACATGGCCAATCGAGGGAACAATTTGGGTAGTGTCATGTAGTCATATGTCATGTAGCACCATTTAAATTACTAAAATGCATGCAATGCATGTGTGGGCTGGCATATATGACACAGGACCTTCAGAAGAATTGGGAAATCTGTAGCCAGCAGGTATCAGCCACAGGTGAATATGTAATATCTAAGATGCCACCATGTTCAGGCACTAGAATTACACACCTTCCTTCACTTTTACTAAGAATCACGTAGGTAACAGATGTAAGCCTTAGTTTCTCCCTAAAATCTCCTTCAAGATTAGATTTTCTACCCATGCAAATAGTGACTGTGCTAGGATAGCTTTCTGTTTGTGTATCACGGGCACAAGCAGAGCCAGAAGATAAGCACTCCCCAGTACAGTAATAAGACCATAAGTTATCTGTGAGTAGGGTGTTTGCTTTTTGTCTTCAAGGACCTTATAGGGAAAAAAAAATCTCTCTTTAGAAAGCTGTTTGGATTTCAGCTCTAAAGCCTCTGAGGCAATGTTTCAGGCAAGCACAATGGCATGACTTATCTCATTACAGTGTGATTTAGAGGTAATATCACTGAAGTTATTAAGGTCACACACATCCAAGCCACTGGGAGAAGAAAAAATTAAGAGGTCTAATGAATTATGTAAAAAGAGTATTTCTCCTGGAATTGCTGTTCCTGTTTTCCAAGTTACATATTTCTCAACAAATTGCACATGCTTCAAGATTTCTGCAAGACCCTGCATGCATTATCATGTATTCCCTTTGTTAGAGAAGGTAAAGTATTTATCCCTAAAAAGCTATTTGCCATGTTCAGAACTATACTGAGCAGGTTATATGGTTTTTTTGATCCAAGAATTTTGTGTCATCTAGATAATGTTGCCATTCAATCTTGATAATCAGATGAAGTATATTCTTCCCAGTTACTAATGCTGTCAATTTGATATCTCCTTTTTAAAACACTTGTTTTCCTAAGGGAGTAAAAGCAATGCCTTTGAAGACTGAATTTGACTAAAAAATTTATAGTAACAAAAAGAGCACAAATAAAATAATGGAACCTTGCCAAGGGGTTTTCTAGCTATCCTAGATGGGTTAAGGATATTAATAGCCTTCTGGAAGTGCAGTATTTGCTCTAACTTAAACCAGGAAAAGATAAAAATTAAGAACTGGTCCTCATTTAGTAAATTCTGAGTAAAAACCTTTTTAACAGCTAAATTTCTATCTGAAAGAGTAAAGGAAATAATTCTTCACTAGACTACTACATTATTCTTTGTCATAAGCTTTTGCTTAGCTACCAATCCTATTCACAAAGAAGCATGTGAAAGGCACAGAAGGGAATTTACAAACCTGGATCATTCACTATGAATTCTTGTAAAATACAAGGAAAGATTTTGATGCTATTATTGGGATACACAAAGTCTATTTTGATGAGTTTGAAACTAAAATAAAACACAAAGAATATGTTAAAAACTTATCCCCAGATTAACATCAGGGAAGCTGTCTGGGTTGCATGTGTGTTACCAAACTCAGCTAGAACCAAGACAAACTGGAATAGAACATCTTATGCTGGTGGTCCTAAACTCTGAATTTTCAAAACAACCAATGATGAAGTTGCTCCATGGCCCATGACTAGTTCTGAAATTTGCCAGGGATCAAAACCCATGCTAAAGGCCCTTTTAAGAGCAGAACTGGATAGATGGTTAAATTTCAGCCTGAGAAGATTCCCTGCCACTGTTTAATTCACAAGTATAGAAATATCTTAGATACTACAATACTAAATTTCAGTACTTTTCATTTCAATACCAAATAATTGTGAGCAGACTCTCAACTCCTTTAATAGTGATCTCACTCTGAAATTAAATCCTCAGCCCATTGTTCCAGTTTGTCAAGATCTTTTAGAGCCTTCCACCACTCCAGCAGATCTACACTCTCACCTAAACTTAGTGTCATCTTTGAACTTACTGAGGATGTATTTAAATCCCCTTGTCTAAATAATTGATAAAGATGTTAGTACTGTCCCTAATACTGAAGCCTGAGTGACCAGCCTCCAACCACTCTCTGGGCCCAGCCATCCAGCCAGTATTGGGCCAAGCAACGAGGGCGCCCATCCAAGCCATGTGCAGCCAGCTTCTCCAGGAGAATGCTGTGAGAGACAATGTCACATGCTTTACATTAGATAGACAACATCCACAGCCTTTCCCTTATCTACTGAGCATGTCACTTTGTCATAGAAGCAGAATTAAATACTCCTTTCCTCCATAATTTAGCAGAAATATGTATGAATTGAAAGGGCCAGTTTAAGGGCTAAACTTTCCTTATTTTAATCAGTTTGATAAGAGAAAAATATTTACATTAATTAAGGCAGAATCTGAAGATAAATTAATTATATGTAGAGAGGCATGCATATTTCATAGGTTTTTCTGAAGTTAAATCATGCCCTTTTGTGTTTTCTCATAAATGTGAACAATAAAAAACCCTGGTGTAATGGAGTATGGACATAAAAGCAATGCAGTAAGTAGTACAGATTGATTTGAACATAATTACCCTGAGTTTAGGTATATGAGTTTGTTTTTCTATTATCAATCCAGTATAAAACAGAAGAGTTCAAAGCATGGAATCACCTTTTCAAATCCAGCAAGTAAAGAGACCTTGAATTTCCTGCCTGAAGTTTCTCTTATATTTCATGAAATTTGAAACTGCCTTCAAATATTTCTTAGTAAAAAGCCCACCTGTATACAGCATCTAAATTTGGTCTTCTGTAGACAACCAAGACTAGATTTTCTTGGTCCCACAACTGGGTGTCATCTGAAGAAATATTTTGTGAAATACTGATTTTGGCAAAAAGAAAGAGTTATAGTCATTTTTGTATCAAGTAGAGTATTAATGATTTTTTTATACCAAGTAGAGGGAATATTCAGAACAATTGGGAAAAGATTCTGAGCACATACCGTGCAAGTCACTTTAGGTTTCTGTATTCGAAGATGAAAAATAAACAAGTGTCACACCACAGTCCGCTCATCAGGTTTAGGGGAACATATTTGTATTTACTCTGGATGGTGCTCAGGAAAAACAACAAAATCCTCAGCAGGTTCAATAAGAATTTTTTCTTGCAACGTTTGGAACATTCCAACTGAATATGTCATGTGGTACATTTTAAATTAGCAATCTTTAACTTATCCAGACACAACAAGGCACTTAGCAAGGCATCGACAGGAAATTTTTGGTCTGGTTTACAATATCTTTCAAGGAGAAGGTAGAAGAAAGATGAGAAAGAGAAAGAGAAAGAGAGAAAGAGTCACCACTCTAGAATTCAGCATTATCTCAGCTGCTTTCAAACCCGGGTGTAGTCAAGTCTGCCTTGCAGCATACATCACTGTCCTTTAATCTGTTCCAGTCTGCTGGGGCCCTCCTCCAGGTGAGCTTGTGCTGATTTCAGCACCAAGTGCCATGCCTGCATTTCACACAAAGCCAGAATGTTCCCAGCTGGCCCTTGAAGCCGACCACCCCCATTACAGCGGTGCTCAGCACTGATTTTCCAGTGCTCACACACCTCAGAGCGCAGTGCAAGGAGGCTCAGGGGTGCCGGGGGAGCAAAGTGCTGCCCCACCTATGGCTGAGCTCGCCCTGCTCCCCACCATCCCCAAACTGATTGTTTTGAGCCAGTCAGCCTCTCCTCCAGTCTCCAACAATGAGGAAAAATTGATACAGTCTATTTTACATGCCAAATTTTTGACAAGATGGAGAAGATTACATTTTTTAAGTATCCATTTAATTGTGAAGGGATTCTATGCAACTAATGCAAATTTAGGGTATTAATCTGACTTTAGGTTCTGTCATAGTGTTTATTCAGAGAGGCAGACACAGATGAAGAGGTCTGAGTTTAGCAAACTGTTAATAATTCTTAAAAAGGCTATGGGTTTTTTTAAGGAAGTATAATTAAATGAGGACTTTGATTTCTGGTGCATCTTTGAGCAAAGTATCTTTTGCTGATATTAAGAATGATGAGGAGAGCTACAGCTTCAGCCTGTCTCTGATTGAACAGGTAGGAGTGGAAGCATGACATGCTTTAGGATGTTAATTCTTCCTTCATATTTATGTCAAATCAAGTTAGGAAGATACTGTAAAAATGTCTTTTCTCTGTCAGATACTGATTTGGTATGTTACAGGAAATTAGGTCTTATTTTTTTAAATTACCTGTGTGCCCATGACTATGAATTTCACAAAGTCATTTTCAAAGGAAATAGAAAATGCTAGCAACATTTAATTTCTGGATCATTTATTGTATTTTTGCCTCATGGAAAGGATGTAATAAAAGAAAATTTCACATTTGAAATGGATGTGGAGATGTTCTCTGACAGTTGCTTTGTATCTTTGCTACATGATGCTGGATTCTAACTACTTTATTTACCTAAAATACAGATATATAAGCTTTGCTAGTCAGCTTGAAAATTAATGAAGAAAAGTAAGCCCATCTAGGTGATAATTATGATTCATTTTACTTAGACACCTATGTTAGTAGATATATCTCACCCTGGAGGTATGGATTTATCTGACATGACTATGAAGAAAGTCTGTCATGACTTACTTGGATTTGAATGCTTAGCTGTTAGACATCAGAATTCAGGGGGGGTGAATTTCACATCGTGTGAGGCAAAAATAAAAAAAAAGACATTAAACCACCAAATTTGTCATTTGTAATTATACATATGTAATATTGCATGTACCTCTTATAGTGTGTATATATAATGGTGTATATACATTTATAAAGAAGTTTCTATTATACATATAGTTTGCAGTTAACGACTAGAAAGATTCATTTATTAGTTATTATTATTTAGGAAGAGAAACAGATTTCCTTTGCATAATTATTCATGTTAAAGTGTAGCTAAATTCTTGCAATAGTCCTTGCTATAAAATAATTGTATGGGTGATGATACAGCAGTTGGCACAAGAGTTCCACCAGCATCACACCTATCCAATAGAAGCAGTGGCTGTAAAATACTTTTTTTTGCGGTTGTGATTAGTCACAGTCGCTTTCAGTCAGTTCACATTTTTCATTGGAGAAAGCTGGTCTCTAGAAACAGACTACTGTGTACTAGCAGATATACATACTAATTAATGTGGTAAGAGGTTACCTCCACAACCACAACCGAGCACAGAAAGACAATAGCAGGAGGGGGAGCTCAAACAATATTCTGCCCTCATTACTGATAACCAGGACAAAACAACCTTTGTTTAGCAAGATGCTGGTTTTCAGCCAAGAGTCTGATAAGAAGCTGAACCTCCAAAGTGGGATAGTGTTTTTTATCATGTGTCCTCTCTTATACAGCTGTCTCAGTCACAAAACTTCCCCCTGGGAAGGTATTAAGACATTCATACATAGGATTGAGGGATAAAATCTGATGGAACATAACTGTTTAACTATGCTGAGGTGAGAGGCAGCTATCATGTCTTAGAAGGTATCATAAACCATCAGGGATCCCTGAAGTGCCTCCAGACTAATTTCTGGAGCCGTCCAACCAGAGGACTGCACATGATCCACAGTGTTGCAACAGACAGTGTAAAACTTCCTCCCCAGGGGAGGTACCTGGGCATTCCCACGTGGACATTAACCCGTTGAACTTTGTGGTTTGGGATCTTCCTCCATGCCTGATGGATCAAGAGTGTGATCAATGGATATAGAAATTGCAACAAACAAGCTACCTGCTCTTACCCTTTCTTTCTCTTTCTTTCTTTTCCTTATATATTTTCTTAAGTGATGCCTTTATACTTTTATATAGATAATAACCAAAACAGTTACATAACCCCTTTCCTATGCAACCAAATTCTCCTAAAACAAACCTGCTGTACAAATACCTATATAAACACCAGTAATTCAGTATTATTTCACTTTAATCCACCCCAAGGGATCTATTATTGACATG
>QUSF01000006.1:20641435-20655664 GCA_003676055.1 Chloebia gouldiae
GCATGGAATGTGAATTCCATGGTTATTGCCAATGGAGAAAAGACACTCATGAATGAAGCAGGGCATTGTTAGAAAGTGAATTAACATTCAGGAACAATCCTCACTCTTATAAACACAAATCACTGATATTCTAAAAAAAAAAAAAAAGAGAGCGAGAGTGACAGAAGGGCAGTATTTCCTAGTAT
Organism: Chloebia gouldiae; assembly: GCA_003676055.1. Lineage (NCBI taxonomy): Eukaryota > Metazoa > Chordata > Aves > Passeriformes > Passeridae > Chloebia > Chloebia gouldiae. Next base: position 20,641,621 of record QUSF01000006.1, read on the forward strand.
TTCTAAGCAAAACCAAAGCAAATAGATGATAAGAGAGTTAACTATGAATTTACAAACTGTGGAATTCACAGTCCCTAAATATTTCACATTTTTATGGTTTGCAGCTGTGTTTAAATAAATCTATCTAATTATACTGAAGGCTGCATTGTAATCACAAGCTAATCCCTTTTGCCTGCCCAGAACATAATAGCAACGAGCTTGACTCGGTTATTAAGATTTACAAATGGTTTTGAATATGTCCTAAGGTTCCTTCCTTCCTTCCTTCCTTCCTTCCTTCCTTCCTTCCTTCCTTCCTTCCTTCCTTCCTTCCTTCCTTCCTTCCTTCCTTCCTTCCTTCATTCCCTCCCTCCCTCCCTCCCTCCCCTGGTTTGGTGTGTTTTGTTGGTTTTTCTTTCCTAAATATGATTGACTTTCTGCTTCAAAAGAATCATGTTTCTGACCTAAACCAAAAGTAAGAAAGACAGATAAGTCAATTCTTGACACTTTCCCACAAAGACAAGACCATCTGGACATTCTGTGTTTGTAACAGGTGCTTCTGGGACTTAGAGCCTAATTCTGGCCCAGATTCTGTTCTGTGTGGGTGACTCCATTACTGTGTGGAACTGCACGTTGCATTAATTGAAGGGACTCAGAAAGGCCAAGTAAAGTAATTAGTCAGTTGGTCATGCATAAAAGAGACTAGTGGCTTAGTGCCACCGAATGTTGACTGCACAGATGTACAGCACCATCAGCTTTTGCTCTCTGTGGTACTCTGCTAATCTCCGGCAGGTAGAGCAAAGATCTATCTTAGTCCAGGTTTTCAGTCTCCTGGAAGCAACAACATAAATTTCATATCCACATGGGAGAGAAAATCATAAGTTTGAATGACCTAAAAAAGAAGCTACATCAGCATAAAATCGTCAGAATGGTAAAAGTGCCAGATGGGCCAAATATGGCACTTAGGTTTTCAGGTTCCAGTCTGAGTTTTAGGTTTATCCAGAAGCAACTGGCATCTGCAATACAAGCAATACAAGTAAAATGGGTGTGATTTTGATTTTATAACCTAATTTTTTGAGCTATGCTGGTTTTCATTTCCTGTACTCGACATTTTTTGTAAGCCTAGCTATTTTGGGGTCAGAGTTTGACCAGAATTGTTAGCTAGTGTCACCTGGATAGTTAAGAAAATATCTTCTCTGTTACGTGTTTCCACTGAGCAGTGGAACTAAATGTGGGCAGTGGGGGCATTCAAAAAAGTCGTAAGAGTGGTTTATAGTTAAGTTTCTTTGTAGATTATAGGACGAACTCAAATCCTTTTTCTGTTTCTTTCACAGATGCTGTGCGTGTGATGTTTTGCTGTACATCCACTCAGAGTGGGTGTAATCAAAATGTCTGGATTGCTGTATTTCACCGTAATGTAAAATTTCTAGACTAAACCTTTGTTTTTAAAAGAGTATTTTTTACATTCTGATCAAAACAACCAGAATTAAGAACTGGTAAATTAAAATCACAGTTTGCCTAGGCCACTATTTTCACTATTATATTAGGTTTTACCCACATTGTCATGTTGAAGTAATCCTCAGCAGCGTGCATTGCAATAATGTACTCTCATGGCCTTCAATCAAAGAGCTCACTACAAAAATCGCTTACAGTAGTAAGATGCAGTATTTGAAATATTATATTTCCATGTACTTTGATAACTAAACAACAGTGTGATCAACTCCCTCAAGGGCCGAAAGGTCCTGCAGAGAAACTCAACAAATTAGGGAGATGAGCAAATACCAACTGTACAATGTCCCACAAGGGCAAGGGACAGATTCTTCCACTTTGACGGGGTGTGAACAGACTGAGGAATGAGAGGCTGGCTGGAGGGCAACGCTGCAGAAAGGGGCTGGAGTGTCCTGGTCGATGGCAAGCTGAACATGAGCCAGCAGTGCCTGGCAGCCAGGAGGGCCAACCCTGTCCTGGTTGCATCAGACACAGCATTGCCAGCCAGGCAAGGGAAAGGATTGTTCCTCTCTGCTCTGAGCTGGGATGGCCTCACCTTGTATATTGTGTGCAGCTTTTGGTGCCACAATATAAGAAAGACATTGTGCTATTAGAGAACATAGAGAGGAGGGCCATGAGGACAGTGAAGAGGCTAGAGAGGAGGCCTTGTAAGTGGCTGAGGTCACTTGGCTTGTTCATCCTGGAGGAGACTGAGGGAAGATCTCATCAGAGTCTTCAACATCTTCATGATGGGAAGCACAGGGGCAGGTACCAATGTCTTCACTGTCGTGACCAGTGACAGGACTCAAGAAAATATCATGAAGCTAAGATAAATTTGCATTAATTTCTAGTGAAGTAAATAATTATTGGTATCATTTCAGCTGCATTGTTTTAGTCCAGTTATGGAGTGCATTCATAAAATTCCCTCTATTTCAAACCTCAGATTATTGTTTCTTTTACTCTGTAGATTGAGGAGGAAATGTGGCCTTAGTCCTTGTCACTTGTTGAAACTGACAGCTTTTTCCTACTATTTATATTCCTAAATTATAAAAGAAGGGGACCTATATGTCAAAAGAACCAGTGTTACTTTAAACTTTATATTTTAATATGGAAACAACTACAAGAGCTACCGATTTATGTGAACTACCTTTTTTAATCACTGTGACATTATTAAAGAGGAGAAAAAAAATTACCTGAATGATAATATTCAGATATATCTTGGTGATAAGCATGGAAGAAATAAGATTTAAATAGTTCTTGGGGACTTAAAGTGAGGTAAAAAGCCTGGGAAAGATATATGAACCCAAGATACTGATCTTGTTTGATATTATAGGTTTCAGTATTACTCATCTGCATTGCCTATTTAATTTGCGTGAGCAGGCAGGGGAATCAAATATCCTGGAGAAAGGGATTCAGAGGGCTGATCATCCTGTAAAGTTTTCAGTGGGAATTGTATATATTAATCTTCTGGGATTACTGAACATTTTACATGCCGTATTTCAGTCCACTACCTAATTAACATAAAGAACAGAGCTGAAGGACAGTACAAAGAGATGATGTGATGTGTGTAGTGATTTAAACAGAATTGCCAAATTTAATTGTAAGCTCACTGGACTTTTTTTAATATCCTGAGCACATAGTGCTTGATTAAAAAAGCCCGACATATCAGTCACTTTGATCGGGTAACAAATATTGAAAACAGGTTTATACTTTAGTTGGAATAAAGTCCCTCAAAAATCATAAGGAGTAGACAAGTTACCAGTGTAATCTAAGATGTTCATGTGTCTCAAGTAATTCATCCTCTTTTCAAACAAAGCAAAGTGATTGTCATAAAATACATGGATTGTGTTTGAGCTGGGAAAAAAGAATGTTGCCTGGGAGGCAATGAAGATTGCAAACACCCTACCATCATGCTCTTTTATTATTTATTTCTCTCTTTTCATGTGCATTTGCTAAATATACTCAAATATTTGGAATTATGAATACTAATGCTAGTCTATTTTGAATAATATAGAGACAATATATAATTTCATATATGGATTTCTTATAATTTAGAAATAACTACAGTTACCCCAAATTTGTGCCAAGGTAGCTAGGAGCAAAAGCTCACTTTCAGAGTCTATGCAAGAAAACATTTCATGGCAGCCATCAATACCAATGGCAAAAATTATTTATCCAGATGGAAAATAATGCTTTGAATTAACAGAGTGGATGGAGAAATATTAAAATAATACTCATGAAAATAAGGACTGACTTGCCAGAGAACCCTAGCCATACAAACCCTAATGATTTACTTCATATGGACACAACTTATTTGATTATCACTGCCTCTTAATGCTGTGTCACTGCTGCTATGCCTTTTGAAATTACATCATTGAGGATAACTTCACTGACAGATCTACCATGAGCTGCCAGACGGCAAACTGATTCAAGGATAACACAACGGTAACTATTGTATTATTTCCTTAATTCATCATAATTTTTCTGCTGGATAATCCACAGATATAATATAGTTTCTCTAAACAGCTGGAATATGTGTTTGTATTTAGCTATATGTATATATTATATGATTGAGCAGCATGTTAGGTAATTGTTTAGTGCTTCCGATTAAACACCAGGCATATATCCAAAACATGCTTGATTTTACAATATTGTCCTTTATATTGAAATTAAACTTATAAAAATCCTACATAGTCTGTACATTTCTTCCAATCCAACCTATATAACATTGTTGCAGCAGGGTGGAATCAGGAATAAATAACAATTAAAAGTTTTTACCTCAGTTATAATCAAGTTTCTCAATAATGAGAAAGAATGACAAAGTTTTCAGACAGTAAAAGGACTCTAAGAGGAAATAGCATAATCAAGTTAGTCATGTGAAATTTAATCTGCTGAACGTACTTCAGCACGTGCAAAAATATGCAGTTCTTGTCAAATGTCAGTATTGATTTACTATTATTTTTCTTTTCTATTCAGTACTACATTTATTTATTTACTTACTTACTTGTTATTCGTGGACACTTAACCTCTATTCTCTGTTCCATGACTACTGCTTATGGAAGGTGGAATTACCTGGACCACAGCACAGCCCCGGAGTGGTGCAGCTAAGTGGGAAAGTGTCAAAGGATAAATATTCTTTGAGGAAAATCAGCAATTTATTGCTGCTGCTCCTACTCCTATTTGCCATCTTCTGTCTCGTGGCATGATTTAACCAAACTGGAAGAAGAATTTGGTCTTTCAAGAAGAGAATCAAAATTTTCAGTAAAAGAACAAAGTTTGCATATTGAGAACAAAGCCTACTATCAGCAGAATCTAAGTGTCCACAGATAGACCAAAGTCCTTTGGGAACGGAATAAAATCCTTCAAAAGAAGCATAGGGACTCTTCAAGTGAAACAAAGAACCTTGAGAAACAGCAAAAGGCTTGCCAACAAATAAAGCCCTCAGAGAAGAGATTAAGTCCCTCAAAGGATAAGAATGAACATTTGCATTGAAGGGAAAAGCCCTTCAGCAGGAGATCTTAGCTTTATGAGAAAAAACACAAAGCCGTCAAGGACCAGTTTAAAGCTCTTCAAGAGGACAACAAAGCCATTCAGGGGGAGGAAAAAGTTGTTTGTGAAGAAAAAACTCCCTCAGTGAGGAGAAATTTGCTCTGCAATAAGGGAATTTTCCCCTTCAAATAAGAAAAAGGCCCTAGGAGGGTAGGAGAAAGCTCTCCAAGAACAGCAAAGAGACCTCCATGAATGGAATAAGATACTTCAAGAGAAGGAACAATGTAATATAAGTAAAGAACCTACTGCTTAGGGAGATATTGCAGCAGGACTGAGGAGTTTAGAAAAAACAGTAATTTCTGTTGTTGGCCAAATACCAGCAAGTAATGGAAGAATAAAGGCATCAAGCAGCCTGTTACACTTAGTGCAGAGGTCTTGCAAAAGTGCTGAAGCATGGATGTTGGTATTTCAGATTCCTGAAGCCTAGTAAATTAATGTTACAATACATAATGAATATCTGTAGATGTCTGCTATATCGAGGTATTGAATATTACAGAAAACAACTTCCTTATTTTAGAATTTCAAAGGTTATATTAACACTTTTTACCATAGAACACTAGGGGATATTAATAGAAAATGGATTCTGATGTAATGAGCATTAGAGTCGTATACGAGTGAGACTGTGACAGACTTTAATTTTTTGCATCTAAATTAACCAGTAATATAACATTTCTGAAAATAACTGGTATTAAATACTTTCAGAATATTCTAACAAATTATTTATCTTGAATGTTTCCCTTCAAAGATACAGTTTTAACTTGAATTGGTATATCTGCACTACTAAAAAAGGAAATATTATGAAGCAAGCTTGAACACTCTTTTCCTGGACAGTCCACCATGCTACTTTTCTCTGCTTCTGCTTTGTGCAATTTCAAAGCCAACAGGTGTGCACAATTACTGCCAAAAGCAATACTTATATGAGCCAGTGTTTGTCTTTAATTGTATATGTTCCTCAAATGTCAGCCTTGTAAGATTTGTACCCTTTGGCTCGTGTATAAGTATTTATATCAGATTTCAGTACCCATGAAAAAAACCTGTGCTATCACTTGATAAAAACACTGCCCTTGTGGTGTGCAAAAATATTATTTCAAAATCTTGACGCCAAAAAATCCAGCCAAAATAAAACCAACACATTGACCACACCTGGTGTACATTTAGGAAATCAGGGACAAGAACTCATTATATGGATATAACCAGTCTGCTGTTGTTAAGACTAACCATAACCAGACTGACAAACAAGTGGAGTACTTGACACACGACCTTGAGTCCAGGATTGTGTAAAATATTTCTTGTTAACTCAGAAACTGAGTTAGCAAAAAAATGTATTAAAATACAGAATACTTATTAGTGTAGAAACAGTAGAGGTAGCAAAGAAAGTTTTCTAGTCATGGTTCCAAAAGCTCAAGGCAATAGAGCAAGGACATCTGCAGCTAGCACCTGAGATAGACAAATTTACATTTTCTTTCTTTTGCCAAATGTTGAAGTCTTAATAGTTATATCTCTGGCCTTAAAGACCAGATAGGCCTTGTAAAGTTGAGCACAGTGTTATACCAGTGAACATCGTGCCTGGGAAAACTGATGCAAGATGGAATATTGTGCTGGAGAACATTCAGGAGTTTTTTTCCTTGTATAGATATTTCCCAGTGAGAACACTGACAAGAGTACTTTATCCTCAGTTTAGAGATTTTTTATTCATTCCCTTCCTTTGGATAAAGATACTTGGTATGTTAGAAGCATAGTCAGCAGATGTCTTTCTTGTGGAGATCTTGTTTTGTGGTTTGAGTGACCTTAGAAGAGAGAGCTAAGGAGAAATTAACCGTGGACTACAGATCAGTACTTGAACCTTTTTATGAATGTAGGCTAAATTACATTACTGCTTATGTAAATACTGTATAATAATTGTTGAAATCATGTGATCTAAAAAAAAAAAAGCAACAAACATCTATAACCATAAAATTATTTATGTTGGATATGAAGTTCAGGGATCAGTCTTTGAAAGCAATGACAGATTTCAGGTTACTCATAAGAGGAACATTAAGAAAGGTTACTTTAGGATGGGGGAAGGAAAACACATCTATCTCCAGTATTTTTCTGGTTCTTCTTGGTTCATTGGTCCAGTACTGGACATGTCTGATGGGTCCTAGTTGCAGAGAGAGGTGGCAGAGCTGTGTGGGAGTAGCTAAGTTGCTGTTTTATTCCTCTCACAGCATCTCTGGGGGACATGGTTTTGGAGGAAATAAAATGGAGAATGTACTCTGTAAGCGTCCATCGATTTCTCTGGAGGTGGTTTTTTTTCCACTTTTTTCATGCCTCCAGTAACAGGCACTCTTTCCTGGGCAGGTATAAATCAGCTGGGGGCTCCCTTGCCTTGCTGCATGTTTAGTTCAGGATGAGTTGTTTATGGCAGTGTCAGAGCTTGCCAAAGCCAGCCTACTGGTTTAGAGTAGTTCGGAGCCTCCTCCACAGAATGTATCCTGCAGATACCAGAAACCCAGCCAGTCTACCAGTTACACTCAATACAGTATTCCTGTACCTGCTTTATTACATCACCAGTATGAGAATGGTTTTGTCCCCTAGCCTGGGCCTTGTGTCAAATAACTTTTTCAGCTAGGTATAAAATGGGTATGTGGGTGCATTTCACTCATGGGTTTTTTTTTCCATACTGGATAAGTAGTTACAGTTTATGTGCCTTGCAACTCACAATACCATTTTCCAGCTATTTTTTTTCTTCTATTCTGCCCATTCAGAGTTGAATTGCTGCAGGTTTCTTGGATAATGCTTCTAATCATGATTTGCAAAGTCCAACAACTCATAGTTTTGTCTGCATGGCAGTAGGAAATCTTAAGGATTGCTTCACACGGTAGATAGAAGAATTTGTGACTGCAGTGGACAGAATTTTTAAAACCTTAATGCAGAGGCAAAATTTGTTTTCTGGACAAGGAGTCAGGGCAGGAACTTGGGGTAGTTGAGACATGCATTCTGAGTCAAATGTCAGACTCATCCAAGCTGGATAGTCCTGGTTCACACATAACTGAAGTGATATCTTGAGCTTTGTATCTCAGATGGGATTATGTACATAAGGAACAAACCCTTACACAGACATAATATAGAATTTGCTGTTGTGCAGCAGAAATTTTCAGCTTTTGTTCTTTACTAGCTGTGTGGTGATGAGCTGAGGGAGAGCTACCACTTTCCCCATAGGAACTTGATATACATAGCTGTGTGTCCTGTGAGACTCTCACACAGAACTTGCACCTAAACTCATGGCTCCCCATATCTGTGAGGAGAAAGAAATCTTTCCTGTTTTCTGATAGTCTCATACCTGAGTATGTTTCAAGTTCTGCTGAAGTATATGAAGGTGCTCTTCTAGAGCTGCCTTCTCTAATCTTTTTCTTCCCTTGGTCCCCTTGGAATTTTATGATGTGTTTAGTCAGAATTAGAGACTATCATAATAACTTGGCAAGATTATGTGCTAGTGATGATAATATCCATTTTGGAAAATACTGCATTAAATTCTAATTGCATTTGGGTGTATTTTAATTCTGGGATTGGATACTTATATAATGAAGAAATATGGTGCTTTAATTTGTCCTTATAGCATTAATATGATTACATTTACTTGCATACAAATTAATTAATTATTCCATAAATACATTATGTTTAAAACATTACAAAATTATTGTGTGTAATTAAAAACTTCAAGTATGATTAACAGTGTTTCAAAGTATTCTAAATTAGCTGTTTATTTCCTGTGAAAAACTGAACACTACTGTGGTATCAGGAGTGATTATAAAGCTTCAGGTAAATCTGTATAATGATAGATTGACTTTTGTGTGATGATGCAGGTCTTGGGCTGTAACAAACAGAATTAAGTACTGAAGGTTTGGTGGCTTTACCATGACTGGATGCCAGATATCCATCCAATCTGCTCTATCACTCCCCTCCACAGCTGGACAGGGCAGAGGAAATATAAAAAAAGGTTCATGAGTTGAGATAGGGACAGAGAGAAATCACTCACTAATTACTGTCATATGAAAAACAGACTCATAGGAAAAACAGCTTGGGAATATTAAATTAATTTATTACAAATCAGATTCAGAGAAGGATAATGAGAAGTAAAACAAATCTTAAAAACACCTTTCCTCATTCATGGGTTCAATCTCCCTGACAGAAGTACAGGGAGATGGGGAGTGGGGGTTACAGTCAGTTTATCACACATTGTTTCTGTCACTGCTCAGGGAGAGTCCTTCCCCTGCTCCAGCATGGCATTCCAGCCACAGGAGACAGTTCTCAATGAACTTCTCCAATGGGAGTCTTTCCCACAGGCTACAGTTCTTCATTAACTTTTTCACTGTGGGTCCCTTTCCTATGTCATGCAGCCCTTCAGGAACAGCCTACTCAACATTGGGGTCCTTATAGGGTCACAAGTCCTGGCAGGAAAATCTGTTTCAGCAGGGGATCCTCCCTTCATTTGTGCACAGGTCCCTACCAGAAGGCTGCTCCAGCGTGGGTTCACAGCCCTTTTTCAGGCATCTATCTGCTCTGGCTTGGGTCTCCTCCATTGACCTCAATAGGCTTCATGGGGGCAGCTTTATTCACCATGGACTTCACAACAGTCTTCATGGGAATCTCAGCTTCAGCACCTGGAGCACTTCCTCAGCCTCCTCCTTCACTGACCTTGCTGTTTCCAGAGTTGCTTCTCACATATGTGCTCACTTCTCTCTTCTCTCAGCATGCTTAAGTCTGCACAGTAACTTCTTCCTTCTTAAATATCTTAGCACAGTGGTGCTACGACCATCTCTGGCTCAGCCTTGGCCATCTGCAGATCTGTCTTGTAACTGATTGGCATTGGCTCTGTTGGACATGCAGGAAGCTTCTGGCAACTTCTTAGAGAAGCCAGTCTGCAGCCCAACCCCTCTATGAAAACCTGGCCACACAAAACCAATATAAAGAAAATCTCCTATTGCAAAACCCGGTTACCAGCAGTGTGCATCAGGGATTAATACTGAGGCCCATGTTGCTTAACACCTTCATTAAAGACCCAGAGAACAGGATGGCATGCACCCTCAGCAAGCTTGCAGATGACGTAAAACCAGGAGGAGTGACTGATATTCCCAATGGTTGTGCTGCCATTCAGATGAACAGACTGGAGACTTGGACAGATATGAACCTAATGAAGTTCAGAAAAATCAAACACATATTTCCCCAGGGCAATTCCTGTGGAGGAGCAAGCTCATGTACCAGTAAATGCTTCCTGTTGACCATCTGGAAATCAGCTTTATAGAAAAAAAAAAAAAAAAATAAACTGACCTGAGGCACTCCCTGGCAGCCTCCAAGTTGAAAAGGAGATGTCAGTGTGACCTTGCAATACAGAAAGTTAAAGGTATCCTGGGCTGCATTAGGAAAAGTGTTGACAGCAGGGAGGTGATCTTCCCCCTCACTATGGATGAGGCCACAATTAAATAGTGCATCCAGCTCTGGGCACCTCATTACTAGAAAGGTATGAATTTATTGAAGAGAATAAAGCAAAGAGCCACTGTCTCTCAGTTTAAGTCATTGAGTAGAGTCTGGCAGACCTGAAACTGTTCAGCCTGGAGAAGATTCGGGGGAATCTTATGCACATGTATAAATAGCTAATTTGAGCAGGGGAGGAGAACAGTAAAGAATTTGGAGCCAGACTCTTGTCTGTATTTATCTAATAAAAAAAACAAGAGGTAATGGACAGAAATTGATATAAGAAATCCAGGAAAAATTTTTATATTATTAAAATCCCCCACTATTTATTGTAAGAATAGGATGTCCAGTGAGATTGTGAAGCCTCCGTCTCTGGAGATATTCAAAACTTTAATATCTTGGATGTTGTCCTGGACAACCTCTTGTAACTCATTCTTTGAACAGGGGGCTGGACAGCACAATTTGCAGTAGCCCCTTCCAACCTCAACCATTCTGTGTTTCTTTGGCTTACCATTGCAGACATCAAGACCATTGATTGAGCTAAGCACTTTCTACTTGTAGCCTAACTTGAAGGTTTCTTTCCTGCCATGGGTTTTCTTTAAATTTTCAGTAAGAAAACAAGCAGAAGAGTCTCAGAGACAAGCATTACACTGAAGTACAGACAATGTATTTAAAGAGGGATGCTTTATCAGCAGCATCATAATCCAGTTCAGACCAAGGTTAGTAAAAACAACATTTTCTGAGGATCATTTCTACTGGGAATTTAACATTTAACAGCTATCTAACTAAATGGGATTTGAATTGCAACTTTTACAACAAAGTAAAAAGGTAAAAAGAGAGAAATGCTACTAGAAGTATTTAAATGTAACTATAATATGCAAGGTGTTCAGTTTTAAGATATTTTGAAAACACAAGCCCTTTAATGTGATCATTTTTCATATTATTGTTTTATACATTATCCCTTTTCCTTCTATCCTTCATCATTTTCTACCATGGTTAAAAATGTGAGACAAGGGATAGCTAACATAAATTGAATCTGCCTTGTAATGGATGCTTTCAAGAATTGTGTAATTCCCAGATCTATAGGTAAACAACATGTTTTACATATTTCCATTGCCACAACGAAGAGAGAGGAGTTAAAGGGAGAGTAATTGCAGGAAATGGCACTACAATTTCCCTTATCAGGGTTCTTTCCCACTCATCTCTCTAGGTTTTTAATGTACATGTAAATGACTCATGAACTTTGGAGCTACCTACACAGACACTGTTAACACACAGGAGGGGATAATTTTTGGTAGCACATTGAATGACTGTGCTGGTTTTGTTTGGGGTAATTAATTTCCTTCACAATGTCTGGTATGGGGCTGTGTTTTGGATTTGTGCCCAACACAGAATTGATAATACAGAGATGTTTCTGCTATTACTGAGCAGGGCTTACACAGAGCCAAGGCCTTTTCTGCTTCTCCTACTGCCATGCTGGCAAGGAATTTGGGGGTGCATGGGAGGCTGGGAGGAGATAGAGCTGGAACAGGTGGCCCAAACTGATCAAGGGGACATTCCAGACCATATAGCACCATGCTCTGGATTTAAAACAGGGAAAAAAAAAAAAAAAAGAAAGTGTGGGGGGATGTGGGATTTGAAGTGATGGTATTTCTCTTCCCAAGTCACTGTTACATGTGATGGGGCCCTGCTCTCCTGGAGATGCCTGAACCCCTGCCTGCCAATTGGAAGCAGTGAATGAATTCCTTGTTTTAATTTTCTTGCATGTGTGGCTTTTGCTTTCCCTATTAAACTGTCTTTATTTCAAACCATGAGTTTTCTTGCTTTTACCCTTCTGATTCTCTCCTCAATCCCATTAGTGGGGGAGTGAGAAAGCAATTGCATGGTGTTTGGTTGCTTGAGGGACAATTTTTTTAGTTACATGAGCTACATAAAAGATGATGTTAGCTAGAGACTGCAGGCACATAAAACCAAGATAAATATGCTGTGGGTATAAGACACAAGAGAAATAATATCAAATGCTAACCTTGGAGGAAAAGGTGAAGCAAGTGTAAGATGCAATCTTATTTATGACAATTCAAAAAAATATATTTGTACTTTGGATTAATTTTACAATGAAATATATCTCCAGAGAATTCTTCCAGATGATGGACAATTCTGTAGCACCAAAACCCCCAGATTTGAGGATTGTACGGTGATGAAAATTATTATAGTTCAAATTTCAAATATCAGCAAAATATCATACATCCTGAAGCAGCCTTGGGAGCTCCAAAATTATCTTACTTTCCAGAAACCTTTGAGACATAAAAGGAAAGTTAGAGGGCTTTAAGGTCCCAGGAAGGGGTGGCACTACTAGCAGAATCACAGCAATGATGCAGAGAGATGAATGCACATCTCCAGCTTTACTGAAGGAGCAAACATGCCAAAGAAGAAGAAAGTACTGTGCTGTAGAGGATTTGTAGGTGTTTTGCAAGGAGTTTACATAAAAAATACATCATTAAAACTATGTAGGGAGGAAATTTTCAGTAGGACATTACCTAAAAGCTCTATCTCTGCACATTAGTGAGTTTCAGTCTCAAGCTACTCAGCATCTTACTCTACGCTCTTGGTTCCGAAAACAGAACAAATTAAATCCTCAGCATGGTACCCACCATGAATGACCTTAGCTCTGTCAAATGTTTGCCATGCAGTAGTGAATCTAATAAAAGATAGAATCTTCCAAATGTGAAAAATAATTGCTAGAAAAGTCTGGAATGTATTATCAGCTGGTAAGCAGGAACAATTTCTTCTGGATAAAAATTGTATGCCCTTCCTTGCACTGTAGAAGAGATCCTCTGTTCTTGTCAGATGTTAGGAAAAGTTGAAGTTACCACAGCAGAAATGTGCTCAGCTCTACATTTAGCTCCTACAAAGGAGTCTTTTAAGAAAGTTTGTTCCAGCCTAAGGGAAAGCTATGAAAATATGGTTTTGTGTTAATTGTCTGGAAAAAATATTTCTACCCTTTGAAAATACTACATTTTGAGTTGCCCCAGGAGATATCTCATTCAAACATCCTCATGCCATTAATTTGGAATATTAAATAAAATATAAAATTGACAGGGACCCCAGAAGGCAGAACGATCTGTTGGAATAAAGCTTATTAAAAGGATCAAATTATTGAAAGTCAATAAAATGAAGACAATTGATGTATAAATTCAATATACAATCTCTTTGTGCCAGGGAATATGCATATCCTGGTTGGCAGAGTCGCAAAGCTTAAAAAATTCTCTGAGCCATATGCATAGTTTTCTGTTTCTTCCCTACAGTTACAGACACTGGATATGCTTCAGCTCAATGTACCCAGGAGTTAGTAGACATACTAACTTTTTAAAGGCACAACTTAGGATGAATTTTAGGAAAATGTTAAATAGATGGGTATAACTTTCACTGAAGTTCCACTTGCTGGTTATTTTACCTGGAGTGTAATATTAACAACATCTCTGGGTGGGGAAAGCTGTTTAGAAACAAGTTAAATAAGACCAAAAATAGGCAATAAAATAAAATAAAATAAAATAAAATAAAATAAAATAAAATAAAA
>QUSF01000006.1:20655674-20667456 GCA_003676055.1 Chloebia gouldiae
AAATAAAATAAAATAAAATAAAATAAAATAAAATAAAATAAAATAAATAAAATATTTTTTTAAAGAGGGTTAGTTTCATACTATTTATATTGCTTGAAATTGAAAAACCATGGAAAAAATAGGAGGTGCTTTAGTCTAAGGCTGCCTATAGGTGAAGTTTTTCTTAGATCTCCTGTGGAAGAGCAGAGAATTTAATAACTACATGTCTCTTGCACAAAAGGAAGCAGATTGATGAGAAAATTATCTAGCAGACTCAGGACATCCAGTCCTGTATAATAAATTCATTCAGGATGGCTCCCTTCCCTGGGCAGCATTTTCCCATGCCCGATCATCCTTTCAGTGAAGAAATTTTTCCCTAATATCAAACCTAAATGTCCCCTGGTTCAGCTCAAAGCCATTTTCTCTGGTCCTGAGAGGTTCACCTTAGGAGGATCTTATCAATGTATATAAATATTTGTAGGGAGCGTGCAAAGAAGACAAGGTCAGGCTCTTTATGGTGGACTCCACTGTAAGGACTTCTGAACATCAGGAAAATCTCTTTTGCTGTCAGGGTAACTGAGCACTGCTACAGTTTGCCCTGGAAGGTTGTGAAGTCTCATCTGTGAAGATACTCAAAAGCCACTTAGACACTCTCTTCAACAGCTGTCTCAATTGTCCTTGAGCAAGGTGGAGGTAAACTCAAACTTTCTGTGATTCTGTGAGTGTAAGATAGGACAGTTGTGTCTCAGGAGTTTGAAAAGCAGTAAGAAAATAAAATGAAGGGTGAAAAGATCCTCCCCAGACCTATATGGAAAGAGGATGAAAAGCTAAATTGGACCAGAGTCTGTGGAGGGAAAGATAAAGATCAGTAAGTGTTGCAAACCTACTAAATACATGTTCTGTTCTTGTTTCAGTAAGGACGATGATGCATGTAACACCAATGGAAATGCAATCAGAGGAACTAGAAAATCATATATGAGCTGTGAGTAAATTTTTATCTGCTTGTAATGATTTTATTGAATATCTGAAAAATCTATGTCCTGACTACTTGAAGAACTAACATATTAAATAAGACATTAACAGATCCTGGCAATATAGTAGGAAAAAAACCATATTATTCAGATTAAAAAAAAATAAGAAAAAGAAGAAGAAGAAGAAAAAAGACTGAGACAAGTATAGCCAGTTCCTTATTCTAAGGATCATGTCTTGGCTTCTTTTAATAGAGTTTTTATTAAGGACATCCATATTAGCAGAGACAGAAGGAAATTAACAATGGTATAAAACATAAATGGACTCATTGAAGATACATCACATTAGAGTTATTCAACATCCCCCCAAACAGATTAATTTCCAAGATAAGGTTAATTGAAAAGACTTGCTATCTAAACAGGATGATACTATAATAAAAAAAAAAGTTCAAGTTGGAAATCTTCCATCAGTTAATAAAAAATTTATAAAATGGATAAAGAGACAATTTTGGCAATTATTAAATGCAGGTTTCTGAAAAGAAAGGGAGCTTGCAGTGTTTCTTGTGTTCAGTCTTGATATAAATATTTATTAGTCTCCTAATTGGCTGTGTTTTCAAGTATAGGTCCTGAAGTCCATGTAAAACACAAAGTTGGAAATTTTGACCAGCCCTCTGAAAGAAAAAAATTGTGTTGAATATTGATATCACAGAAATTGTGTTGTATTTGAAGTACATAAGATCTCTCTAAACTAGGGGTTGATTTTTTAGCGGCCATGGCAGATGAAGAGAAACTGTGATAACAATAATCTGCTGATTTCTTAATGAAGTCTTAGAACTTCAAGAAAAAAAAAATAAATAAATGTCTGAAAATCTTGGTAATACTTTTAGAGAAGGTAATGTTAGTCTACCTGTAGTTGCATTCATTTCTGGTCACATGTGGTCAGGAAGCATAAGTTTGAACTTGAAAAAATGAAGATGAATGGAAAATATATTTTACAATATGAGTAAAAACCTATGGATAGCTTAACCTAATAGGATAAGTGTTGGAAAACACAATTCATCTGTGTGGAAAATACAATGGGAGGAGATTTATTTAAGTACAGGATCTGTGGACATAACATTGCTCATAAACAAATTATAAGCAATTATTACAAAAGTACTTCTCACTCTAAAACAACTCAGTATCCTGTCAGCCATGATAGTTAGATGCAAGAAAATCATTTCTTCACATATCCTTAGATTCACTTCCTGTAAATGATCTTGTTATTATTACTGTCCTTAATATCCAGAATTTGGGGTTTCTTCTGGTTGCTGAGCAGGATTAAGATGTTCTACTCCTTACCTCTCATAGCATAACTTCTCTTCTCTTTCATTGCACTTACATTGCCAGCTTCTACATTAACAAGAGGAAACAACCAGTGCCTAGTTTCACATCACAGATTTTTTTCCCTTGGACCACATATTCATGCGATAGTTTACAAGTAGTCTGTGTCAGCTGTATGGTTCCCAGGAATGACAGATACATTCTAAAGAGCCAAGCTCTGGAGGACCTTTCAACTGCAGTACTGGTGATGTGTAGATGTGTCCAAATGTGTCCCAGAAAATACTTTGATTATGATTCCACCAGGAAGGAAATCACTTGGGTGAACCACTGCTGTGCTCAAACACCTACTGGAAGACTACAGATAACAGGTGCAAGGCATATTCACACCTGAAAACAACCTGCCACAGATGCAGCTATTGAGGATGGAAATGTCAGAGCCTGGCCATAGCTAGAAATTAATGAAGATTTCTAAATAACTCTGATGTTATTGAGAATTACTACAAGCATGTTTGCATACATTTTGTAGGTAGGCAGGACCTTGTTTGACTGGCACTCAGTGTTCTGAAAACAGCTTCTGCTGTAGCTAAAAAAGTACCTTGAAAGCAGGCACAAGAGAAGTGACTGGGAAAATAAACCAGACCTTCTGTATCTGCATGACTTCAACATAAATTTTAGTAGTTACCATGGTTTAACCTGACTAGCTTGAAAGAATTTTAAGACTCAGTATTGGATCTATAGAAGGCTTAGGCACATGTCAAGAGGCTTTAAGTAGATGTGCAATTGCATTTCTGAAAAAGAAGTTTATTTCCTTTATTGGAACACAAATGATTTTTTTTTAAGCTGAGTATAAGGAAATATTAAAATATTACAACATTTTCTGGGAAAAGAAAGGAAACCTGTAATATAGTTATATATGTTCTATAAACTTACAGAACATAGATGACATACATAACAAGGTACATTCTACAAATACTTCTGATTAAATGTGTTTAATTAGAAGTGTTTATGATATGTCTGAAGTTTATTAATGTCTGTAGTTACTGGGTATCATAAGACATGAAGTCTTGTCTTGTCTGATGATTCCATCTGCTACGCAGTATTAGTTATGGATTGAAGGGTTTTATTTCCAAGCTTAGAATTTAGTGATCTGTACTTAGTGTGAAGTCTCTATTAGGGAAATGAAGCCTGGTGATGATTCATTTAAAAGAAAAAAAAATTTATTTTCTTTCCATTCAAATAATAAAACCCAGAAAGCCAATGTATTGAACACAAGTGTAACTTTAAATACATTCACAGTTACTGTGAAATTACATAATTAAGGAAAAACATCTGTTTAAGTACCTGGATGAATTGTGGCCACCTTGGTCCTAAAGGGATTGTTGACAATATCTGATCTGCAGATTAAAGGTGCAAAAGTCTTTTTTGTATTACATCAAATGACAACAATTCTCCATCATTTCCATACAAAAGGGCAAACCTACAGATTCATTCCTGTCTAGACAGAAGAAATGATGGGTTTTTATCTAAATTGTCTTGGGCCACTGCTGGGACGTTCAAGGAAAAGCTCTACTACTAATGAATAAAAATACAATTTTTTTACAATTAATGAGTCATGGATATTTTAAGCACTGCAATTTGAGGACAGAAAGAACCGAAAAAATAATGAGATCAGAGGGGTGAGCTATTTTGGTACCTGAGAAAGGTTGTTATTCTGATTTAATATTTATCATGCAGTAGCAGCTTTAAAATGAAGAATCTAAAGTAAAGATGTTTGAATCTTGGATACCATCTGGAAAGTTCAGCAGAAGAGAATCAGGCATAAGGAAAGTAATAACATTAGTAAGTGAAAATATGTCTGTAAAACACATTTTTTTAAATTCAAAACCGGGGGGGTGGGGGGGGGGGAGCAGATGGTAGAATTTGGAAGGGAAGATTAGAAATTAACATATTAATGGCCAGATCCTGCAGTGACTGGAATAAACAGAGCTTTGCCGTTGATTTTAATGAGAGTAGAATAAAGTATGCCATCAGAAGTGGTGAGAAAAGGTTGTAAACATAAAAGACCATATTCTCCAGTTGAGGCAGTTTTCTGCTTTGTAAATACAAATTGAACTTCAAGAGGCTAAACATAAGCACAGGCCAAGCTCTCTAGTCAGAGGAACAGTTCTCTGGGAAACAATTAACAAAGGTAACTTCATCCCTTTGGATTTAAATGATTTTTATGAAGGAAAGATGTGACACAAGCGGATACCCATTTGTACATAAACTAGGGAAGCCCTGCACTTAGATCTTCAACAAATCTGGGTAGCTGAAATCAAGAAAGAACTAGCTTCTCTGTAATCCTGGGATCTCTCTACAAAGTCCAGTCGAACAAGATAGTATATCTGTCACCAAGATATAATTACTGCTGTATGGCAGAACTCCACTGGTTTACGACTATGGTTTACAACTGGTTTACCACGTTGTATTCTGCATTTACAAAGCACCTCTTCCAGAACATGGAGAGATACATCCTCCTAAAGGCCCCAAAGGCATAAGCTTGTATTTAAGCACTTAAAAAGGTGTAATTTAAGCCACAAAGGGCATGAGGAAGATTTTCTCAGATGTAAAACTTATTCTGTAAAGCAAACACGTTACTGGGAGTGGAGAAGCATTTTCATATTGAATTGATCTGTTTTGCCTCTAAGGGTCATTGCACTGTGTAGTCAAAGAGCAAGGGATCAAATGTTAAAGAAACTATGATTGCATAACACAGTTTGTTATTTAAAAAAAAATGTAGCTATATACGTTATTTACTAGTTATTTGCTTTAATTAAAAACAAATAGAAAGGTGAATATAAATGGAATTGGGAATACTGTGCTAATTTACATCATTGTTTAATTTCCTGAAATACAATAATTAAAGTAAACATTAATTACTAAAACTATTTTTCATTTTTAAAGTGCAAAATGTACTTATTTCTCAAGTAGCCTTATGTTTTTACAAGAGCTCTCTCTTGTGGCTGTAACTGTTTCTGCACTATAGCAAGTTTGGGTATTTTGAGGACTATTTTAAAAATAAATTTTTATTGCAATTTGAGGTAGTAGGAAAAACAATGCCAGAACTCTGGCTGGCTGGCAGCAGATAGGGATACTATAACTATAAATCTGGAAAAATAATTCTTATTCACCAAAGCATAGGCCATTGAAAATAGTTTCTTTTTTTTTATTGTAATAGGATGGCTTAAAATAATAGCCAGCCTAGAAAAGATGGCAAAAAATTATTGCTGCAAAAGCAAACATAAAACAATTGTAACATATGATCAGGAGTACTGGCCACACAAGACTGAAGAACTCTTTAAAAATAATGAAGAAAAATAATGAAACTGCAATTGCTTCTTTTTCTGCTTGTGCAGTGGTTTACCTCTGGTTATCCTCTGCATAACAAGGATTTATTTGTAGCAAGTGAGAGATGTTCAGAAAGGGATTTGAGCCAAGTTGTTCTGTGATGTTGTGTTTGGTATTGGTCATCTTATAGCAGGTACTCATTTAAATGAACTGGGCTGAGGATCTGGTCCACACCATCTACTGACTGCATTCATGTCTGACCCCAAATGTTTTACCTGCAACTTCTTCATTCTTATAAAAAGGGACTTCTGGGAATCCCTTACTGTAGGCCTAGATGTCTGAGCAACCTCCCTTTTCTGCCTAGAATAAAGGGATTTTCAGTAGCACGTCTGCTGATTCAGAGAGAGTATAGGGAAAAACAGCTTTGGGAAATGGTGTGCTGCAGAAAAAGAACTGTGATTGCTATCAAGGATTAGACACTTCATGTTTAATGCAGAATTTGGACATCTGAATAATGAAAGCTAAATCTCTGTTAAAGGGAGAAAATAGGAGTCTGGAGTTTAGTACCAATGGGAGTTGCACTCACCAATGTTTGGCAAGTAGATTAATTACTCTTTACTAACCTGCTCTCATCAAATGGGGATGAAATGCCTTTAGGTAGGCCATGGGACTTTTGTTTGACATGTATTTTCTGTTTCTCAAAGGCATGTACTGATAAGTAGTTGCAACAATAATAAATTATAAATCCAGCTTTCAATTTTTCCTAGCTCACTGCTATGCCACAAGGTTTTACTGACTCACTTATTAATATTTAGAAATATTTCGAGATCCTCAGATGGAAGATGCTATATCAAAAAAGGTTATTGTCTTATGAAAGGTATCTGAAGAAATAAAGTTAAAAATATATGCAAGCCTTTCCATGATTTTTGTATGCTTATAACTTTCCATACAGCTAATAAAGATTTTCCTAAAAAGGGCAAAAATTTACCATTGAAATAAAAAAAGCTGCTATTGCAAATTAGTCAAACTCAAGCACATCAACCTCTAGTTTGAATATGATGGATGAAAATCTTCAATCTCAAGAGCTAAAGCTATGCCAATAGCTATGTGAGGTTAAACAGAAGTCATAAAACTTTCTGGGCATGGGGTTAAATTGAATGACCCAAATCTATTAATAATTGCTTTTAACAACAAAAAGAGAGTGGCTACACATAAAATGCCAGCTGTTATTAAGACACAGTAGCTGGAATATTCAACTCTCTAAACCATATCTATGAATTAATTAAGAGTTTGCTATTTGGCTCAGGTCAGAAATGTTCCTGAGAATGGTCTAAGAGCTTAAAAATACAGACAATTGCATTGCCTGCCTGGTTCTGTTTAAGTTATCAACATAGATGCAGTCTAGAAAGTGATTGTGCATGACATAGATGTAAAAGGTGAGGTCACTCAAGAGTGGAAGGAGTTTATTGTGGGATTTAAATATTAAAGCTTTATCAAACTAACTTGAAAAAAAAACCATGTCATTACATTCCTGGATTAAAGTAATTCCTTTATCAAAGTTGCAGAGAAAAAGACAAATGGACTTAAATATAATTTTTGTTGAGTTTCCCAATATTAAAAAAAGTGACAGGCAAAATAAGTAAAATTAATGTCACAATCCTCAAAATACACTCTGATTCAACAATAAATAATAACAAAATGTCAGGAGTTTTATTTGACTGAGTAGTTTAACTGACTTTGGAGGCTAAATTCTTAGGGATTTAACATGTTAAAAAAGTAAGACTGACAAGCCTTAGTCCCAAGGCTATGTGAACTCAGCATAAAGCCACGGCCTGGTACTACCAGTGGCATCACTTTATTTACTGCACTACAGGACGATGCTCTCAGACTCTACCCTCTGTCATTCTACTGTACCCCCATGTGGTACCTCCTTGGCGTGGGGGGATCATTCACAGGATGTCCTGATCTGCACAGGAGGGCAATGAATAGATCCAAGCCCCTCTCCTGGCACACACAGCTTTTTGCTGATATTTATTTCCAAAAGTGTTTCTGATTCAGTTTAGAGCTGGACCATAGTCCAGGGAATAAGAACTGTGAATGAGCATTTCTTGGGAAGAATTTACATAAATTTTGAAGCTTGATTTGGTTGTTGCTTGTAGTGCTTACACTAAGCCAAGGACTTCCAGTTTCCCATATTACATCAGTGACCAAATGCACAAGAAGCTGGGAGGGAGCACAGCTAGAACACCTGACTTGAACTGGACAACATGATAATCCATATGCTAGGAATTCCCCATATATAAAGTGGAGAGAGTTGGCCAGAAGGGGCTGTTCACTGAGGGAGAATGGCCAGGGCATCAGAGGGTCAGGGGAGTCAGAGGTTGGTAAGCAATCGTATTGTTCATCTCCAATGTTTCCTGGGTTCTATTCTTCTCTCCCTTTTTCTTTTTCTTCTTTTTCTTTTTTCTTTTTCTTTTTCTTTTTCTTTTTCTTTTTCTTTCTTTTTCTTTTTCTTTTTCTTTTTCTTTTTCTTTTTCTTTTATTTTTCTTTTTTTTTTTTTGCTTTCTTTTTCTTTTTCTCTTCTTCTTATTATTTTAATTATTAAATTGTTCTTATTTCAACACATGGGTTTTAGCTGTTTGCTGGTCTCTCCCACATCCCAGTGGGGAGGTGGCAGAAGTGAGCCAGCAGCTGCGTGGTATTTAATTGGTGGCTGGGGTTAAACCACAAAAAGTCATTTTTGAAACACAAAGTGGGGCATGAAGGGTTGATATAACAACAGATCTGTCAAGAGCATATTAAACCAATTTTTTAAACTATATATATAATTTGAATAGTTGCTGGTTATAGTATTTATTTCTCTCAGAATTGTGCTTGTTCTCAGAGCTGCATTTAACTTTACTTGCAGTGCGTGTTCCTAACACTATTGTGCTAATATCACCTCTGAGTGCTGGACCAAGGTTATCATGATGCTGAACTTTATAACACTGCCTTATCATATGATGGAATTACAGGTCCTGAAACTAATCTGGTGCTGTACTCTGCATTGCCGTCAGGTCTGTACTTCGGGAGCCATCTATCGGAAATGATTAACAATTACACCTTTTGCGTTTTCGGAGAGGCAGTCTGTAGAGACAGCCTCCCATGTCTTCTCTTTTCCTGCAGGACAGTCGCAATAGCGTTTAAGAATCTTGAAAATTTTGAATATCCTTGGGATGCTGAAGTAAAGAGGCTTTGATAAGGCAGTTGGAAAAGGGACACAAGTCCTGAGTCTCTGGAGGCAACTCCTATCAAGTGTGAAGGAGAGGAATCTCTTTCAAGGAAAATATTGTATGTCACACAGATAAATGGGCCACAACAGAGAGAGTTGTCTAGCACCTGAGGGAATTAGCTGTGATAGAGATGCTCTATCATGATTTAAACAACATGCAGTCACCTGCAGATCCAGAAGTCCAATGCAGATGAACCATGTGGTGGAAATTGGAACAGAGCACACAATTGTCATGTACCAACCCAATGGCAGTAATGACCTGGAGTCCAGCAAATAAAAAGATGATATGTCCCACTTCCCACCTGTATGCGCTTGCATCTTGGCTTTGAACAGTATTTTTTGCTCCACAGTGAGACTATAGAAGGTACACCTCATCCTGTGTGTCCATAGAGACATGAGGAGGTGGGATGGAAAAACTAACTCTGCCCTAGAAGCACTGGTATGGGAATCACAGGGAAAAACAATCACAAATGGGAGTCCTTCCAGGGAAGTTGCTGCTCCAGTAGGCAGCAACCCAAGAGAGTGTAGAACTGCTGATATTACTCCTGATTCTATGGGAAAGAATTCCAATCTGTTTTTGCAAGTGGAGATTTCTATGATCAGTACGAGAGAGGCCTGGCCTCTAACCAGGTGGAAGAGAGGGACAACCAGATTTGCTGGTATGTGTGAATTTGATGGCCTGGCAGATCAGACTCACAGAGATAAAAGGCTCCAGTTAGATACTAGTGCACAGTGTACCCTTATGCCTCAAAGATATACAGGAATGGGACCCATTTGGATTTCCAGAGTGACAGGAGGATCTCAACAGCTAAACATATTGGAAGCTGAAATGTGCCAAACCAGGAATGAGTGGCAAAAGCATTCTATTGCATTGGCCCAGAGGTTCCATGCATCTTTGGCATAGACTATTATCTCAGCACAGGATATTTCAAAGGCCCAAAAGTACAGCATTGGGTTTTCAGTATAGTTGCCTTGGAGAGGGAAGAAAATAAGAAGTTGTTCTACCTTGTCTGATTTCTCCCTTTTGTTTTGAGGTTGCTGAAAGCAAAAGGACAACAGATGCCAATCACTACCAGCACAGTGCACCAGTGACACTGTTGCACCAACTGAGACTTAACTGGAGCTGGGGAATGATCAGCAGGACCCACTCACCCTATAGAGTCCCAAATGGATGGTGAAAAAGTCTTACAGGACATGGAGTCTAATTTGTCAGTTCAGCTTTTGAAGCATTAATCACCTCCCTTCAAGCTTGGCTTGAGCTTGATAGTTCATCCAGCTTTCCATTCATATCATGGTACATCTCTCCAGTCCGATTCTGCCAGTTTGTCCCAAAAGGCTATATGGGATGTTTGTCAAATAAGCAATTATTCACTCAATTTTTATTTTAATTTTTTTTTTAATCCTAGAAGTTATTCTGTTGTTTGCTTTTTCATTCTTTATTTCAGATGGATACTTGGAGACGGGACACTTCCCCATGAGAACTGAGTCATAGAAGACTAGACACAAGATACCTCAGCCTTTTCTGTGTCCTTTTGAACTATCTTGCCAGCCCTGTTCAGCAGAGGATCTACATCTTCCAAGTACTTCTGACCATGAAAATTAGTAAATAAAAATGCAGAAATAAATGAAACATACATATTGTTGGCACTTGAGGTTTAAGACTTCGTGTGTGGAGTTTTTTCCCCTCCATGTGGAAAATAAAGTTTTCTCATTGTCTATCCTCAGAACACCAGATATTTATAATTTGTTAGACCAGAGCTTTTTCTGTAATGTAATTATATATATTATTTCACTGAAATCTTCTGGTTTAGAAGACATGTAACTACATTGAAATCCTTTTCATATAATGAAAAATCAAACAAAACAGAATAACAACAAAAAGAAAGTCAGATAATACGCCCTCATAAATTATTCAGAATATTTGGACCAGAATTTAAGAGTAATATGCCTGAATCAAGATAGTCAAAAGAAATAACATATTTTGTAGTCAAAGATATATTTTCTTTGTAATTCTTGTGCCACAAATGTCAACTCTCTAAACTAACTGTATAATGGTAATTGAATTTATGCATGGAACTGTAAAAAACAATCTCCCCTTACTGCAGAAATGGGACTTTGAATTTGCCAAAAAGGAAAGGCTTGTGAGTTGAAATTCTGTGAATGAAAATTCAGGATTTTTAAAATTATAATTATATAAGCTACCTGTTAGTCTGAGCATATATGTCTTCAAGGACAAATAGTTTATTAAGTCCTAATAAGTTTGCAATCTTTATAAGATAAAATTGTCTTTTAAATGTTGATTCTTATTGCTAAAAAAGTGAAAAAAAATCATAACAAGTTAAGCAGTTAAAAGTGATGGGATATTTTTTCCATGTTATGTAGGGGAAAACAGACTTTTAATGCTGCATTAATATCTTGAAAGATAAAACATGATTCAAGATATCTTGAAGGATAAAACATGAATGAAGGGCACACTGCAATAAAAATGTTAAATTAGCAACTCCTTTACTTCTTACATTTATATAACTTGTCTGTTCACAGAGCAGTTTGTGATGACATATATAATCTGTCATCCTCTAATATGGAAACATTAATGACCTTTAAAATACATAGGCAGCAAGTAAGGTTTCTATGCTTCATCAGTGGTGGATGTTGCACTGATTTTATCAGTGTGAAACAGAGCATAAGAGCAAAAAAGATTGAAAATTAAGTCAGAACTTTGAAGGAATGGAGGTAGAAAATGAGAAACTCAGAAGTGATAAATGGAAAACCAAAAAGAAAAATTACTTTTGAGTAAGAAATGACACAGCCTCTCCACATACAGACCAGACATTCAAGAACATGCAAAATTATAGTTTCAAGAGTTTAATTTCTGGATTATCTGTTTGATCTATTGAAAGCTGAATGGATAAA
>QUSF01000006.1:20667556-20946632 GCA_003676055.1 Chloebia gouldiae
TAATTTCTGGATTATCTGTTTGATCTATTGAAAGCTGAATGGATAAAAAAGGAGAGGAGAGGAGAGGAGAGGAGAGGAGAGGAGAGGAGAGGAGAGGAGAGGAGAGGAGAGGAGAGGAGAGGAGAGATTGAAGGGATGTACAGCAATCCTACAGTCCAGCTGCCTGACCTGTTCAGGGCTGACTAAAATTTGAAGTATGTTCTTAAGAGAATTATCCAGATGCAATTGTTGGGACATTGACCACTTCTCTAGGAAGTGTGTAACAGGGTTTTTCCACCCTCTCAGCAAATAAACACTTCCTAATATCCAGTCTCCCCTGGGAAAGCTTTGAACCATTCTCATGCATTCTAGTGCTGGATACTAGGAAAAGGAGATCAGCACCTCCCTCTCCACTTCACCTCCTGAGGAAGCTGTAGAGATCTGTAGGAACTGTGAGGTCAGCCCTCAGCCTCCTCTTCTAGAAAACCCCATAGGACATTCCTCAGCCACTCATCACAGGACATTCCTTCCAGGGCTTTCCCCAGCTTTGTTGCCATCCCCTGGGCACATTCAAGTACCTTCACATCCATCTTTAATTGCGGGGTTCAGAACTGCACACAGCATTCCAGGTGAGGCTGCACTGATGTTGAATCCAGCAGGATAATCACCTCTTTGGACCAACTGATTATGATGTTTTTGATGCATCCCAGGATGTGGTTTTTCCTCCTGGCTTCCAGGTCACACTGCTGGTTCCTATTGAGCTGCTGTCTACCAGCATACTCATTTATTGTCAAACAGTACCTGTTCCATGACCAGGGAGGTACAGCACAGCCTCATGGACTAGCAGCCAGCAAGTGCTGTAATGTGGGGGTTTCTGAGGCAGACGTGGGCTAAACTCTGTCACATACTGCCAGATGGACATATGTGAACATAGTCATACATGTCTGAATGTTTTGATCTGCTATTGTATGTATTTTAAAAGGTGCCTTTGCTTACAAATAAAAAACAGAAAATAGACTTTCTTTGGAAATATTTTCTTCCAGATAGCATGGTAAAACCAGAAATCTTGTTGTTGAAATCTTTTCTGGGTTGTATTTTTTCTCCCACAGGTGTTGTTGGAAAGAGGACTCGGAACTAATGCAGTTAGTTGCTCAGAAACCCACTCTAAGTAAGTACTTTCTTTGAACGAGCATTATGTAGTCGCAGTGTTGACTTACTAAAGTGTTTGGTCAAACGTCCACCAGATGTCAGTACATACTTGCACAATCACACAGGTTGTGGTACAGAGATGTTTGACACAAATCTAGTCCTGATACACGGTCCAGAAGCGCAGTGTTGCATATCACTGATGCTGCAAAAAAATAAAAAAAAAAAAGTGCAAATTAGACATCCTTGTACTTTCTAAATGACAGATTAAAATTAAAATTGTGATTCTGAATTTTTCTATATCAAGCACTGTGGCTGCTAGCTCGTCACAACTGCTAGAAACAGAAACTATGTGGCAGAGAACTCCCCTGTCGATATCGTAGCCATTCATATTCTTAAATATGAGAGATTAGGAAAGAAAGAGTTAGACTTCTTCAGTCATAATAAATGAAGACTAAGGAATAATTTTATGGTTGCCTTCAAATATCTATACAGTCTTATAGTATGGAAGAAGCCAGACTGTTCTTGAATAAGTTCAGCTATAAGGTGTAGGACAATAGATACCAGTTGCAATAAGGAAAATCATGCTTTGTGAGGAAAAAAAACCCACAACCCAGAACTGGGTCACAAAATGCTTGTTGAATCTGTCTTCAGATATTCAAAAATCACTCAAAGAAGATAATAAGCAAACTTTGAAGTTATATCCAGCTTCAAAGTTGGTGTGACAGTGTTTGGATCAGGTGAGCTCCAGAGGTCCTCTCCAATCTAAATTATTTTCTGGTTTTATTTCAGTGGTATTTCAGAAGCAGGAAACCTAAAGGTACAAAAAATCTCATTAGGCTCCACTCTGTTGTCAGATTTGTTATTTTTTTAAGATAGTTTATGGAAATCAGGAAATCAGCCTTCTGACAATCATCTGTCTTTCCTAGGAGACAGTTGGCAGCTGCATTGAGATGCCTCAGTGATTTTCTGTATTTTTTGCAAGAAGCAGCTCCCTGTACAATATTCATTATCATGAAAACTCTCCTCAATGAGAGTTTAGTTTTTGAATGATGTCATTTGATGTCATATCAATATAAATCTGACAAGTTTGTTTTATTTCCTGACATAGTATTAAATACTCCACATAAGTCCAGTGAATTTTGGTGACAGCTTCATTCATGAAGTGTTTCAGGACATAGTTTGCATTGTTGGAAGAGTTTAATAGAATGCATTGCAACATCATCAAAGTAGACACAAAGGGGGCCTAAAGTTAATATCTAACTTAAAGAAACAGGTATTTTTTAGTTCAATAAGAACAATTAAAATAGTTTTAATGAGAATTACTCTCATTAATCAAATATACTCTCAGTAATCAAATATATTTTCTTCTGAAAATCTATGAACATCTTACAGAATAATTACATTCCCTTTCACTTTTTCTGCAAAGCTATTCTTAAAAATTCTTCAAATAAAAATTGAAATTTTCAATATAGTATTACTTATAATTTTCTAAATTCTTTGAATTATAGATCCCTGTCATCCTCAATAATATTATAATACCTAACATACAAATTAAGACAAATTATTTCTCATGGTTTTGAAAAGAGTGGTGCAAGTCCCAAGAAGTTTGATAACAACATTTACCTTGGTTACAGCACGGAACTACAAGTGCCAAGGTCGGGTGTTTGATCCCTGTATGGACCATGCACTTAAGAGTAGGACTTGATGATCCTTGTGGGTCCCTTCCAACTCAGAATATTCTCTGATTGTAACATTCCTGTTGCATTCAGTTTGCCTTTTGTTTATTTTCGCGAATGAATGTTTCATGCTATGCTTAAGATAATACTGCTATTTTACTCACAAGATTAACCAAAACCTTACATGACCTAAGACCTGATACACAACCCTTAACTGAAATGTAGAAGAAACCTAAAGTATTTTCTTCTAGAAGGAAGAAGAAATTGTGTTTCATATGTTATTTCTGAAATAATAATGTAATTTTCTGGATTCCCTATTTTCTGATAATGATCCCTAGAGGCACAAAGCGATGTCCAGAGGTGTAAGGCTGCTCAGCACAGCAGTTAAAAAGTTTAATACTGGCTGACAACAGAGTGTGTTGTACTCCAGGGATGTATTGATATAGCATCTAAAGGCTTTTGTTGGCAAGCCTTAGGCAAAAATTAGAGGTGTGAGGATAGTGTCCTGACAAAACCAGAATCTACTTCCCCACAGGGATGGGTCTCCACTGGTGCTGCATAAGATGAGAGCCATTTTACCTCATTTATCATGTTATTCTCTTTCTCAGGGTTCCAGCTTGTGCCTGTCTGCTGAATAGTCAGCAGTCAAAAGAAGCATGCTTGAGTATTCATATTTTATGGTTTAGAGATAGAAAGTGTCTGGGAATTTTTTCATTTGATTTTCTGAAGTTTTTGGGGGTTGTTTTCATCTTTTGGTTGGCTTTGTTGTTTTGGTGTTTTTTTGTTTGTTTGTTTTTTTAACTACTCCACAGTTTTCATTATTTTCAGCATCAGGATAATTGAAATCCCACATGATTACAGTTTGGGGCACTTCACCATCTCTGCTTATCTGCATAAACAATTCAGAGTCTACTTCCTTGTTTCACCCTGCAGATACAGCAGTTTATGTTTGAAATGCTTTTGTATTTTACTTCACCTTTTATATCAGACCAGTTTGCTTTTACAGTTTCCAAGAGCATTCTGCCACATAATACTCTTATTTTATTATTTTATAAATACCATCACAATATATTTATTTTCTGCCAAAATGAAATTTCTCTGAAGAATTTTACAGCAATTAAAAATACAAATGTCTAAAGAGTGAAGAACAGTTTAGGACACAGGAATATTACTTGTTTTTCAGGGATATCTTCAGGGTTATACCACACAGATATATTTTATGGGTCTTTACCAGTAATTAAAAAGAAATATGTACATTTCTTACTGCTCAAGTGAGCTGAATTAGACTCAATAAAATAGACAATGTAGTCAAAATATTAAAATTTGATAACTTCATTATGAGAGGTAGCATAAATTAGTCAAAGATAAATGAGCCTACATAGTTATTATAGTAGATTGTAATATGAAGACTTTCAGAACCACATTATGGTAGCTCCCAGTTTTCTTTCTTAAAATGTTAAGAATGGGTAACTGTATCTGCATGCTGAAGTAAGAAAGAGGCATTTTTTATTGGCATGACATTTAATGTAATTCGGTGTAAAATGAAACATATCACTGCTTTCTGACTGCTGAAACTGATGACTATGTAATGGGAGGGATTGACAGCTCAAGTGAGAAAATATGTGTACGCTTTGGACAGTATGGGGATAAAAATACATTGTTTTACAATCATTTTGTGCTCATTAGGATTCCAGCTGTATAACAGCCCATTAGCAGGAGTATTTTCTGGCAAATCAAAATATCATATTTCAGGTCCTCTGGGCAGAGAGACTGTAACAGCAATCAAAGTTAAGGCCTTCCCAAACACCTACAAAGCACCCTTGAGTGGTTTAATTTGGTTGTTCTGGCTTCCTTTAGACTGAATAATATCAAGAATTAATCAAAACCTGGTAAGCAGTAAGCATAATGAGAGGTCACTTACTGATGCTAGTAACAACCTGTCAAAAGGACATTTAACATCCACAGGTTTCACTTCAATTTCTAGATCTATGGGAGCAGCTACAAAGCAGTGCTTGTTTACTGTTTTTTGTTGAAGTGATTTTATAGCCATTGCTGTATTCCACATTTTGTTTTGAAAGAATTGCAGAGTGGAAAGGATTAAATAATAGAATTTGAACAATCATCTTTTGGTATGAAAAAAAAGAGAAAGAAAATCATGTCCATTTGCTGGAAATAAAAATAGGATTTAATCCAGATTGGATATAACCATAAAAGGTTAAAAAAAATGGAAAAAATTGCTAATATAAAATATATATGATAAAAGAATACCTTTCATTACAGATAAAATGCAACACAAACTCTAGTTATACAAGGATATCTGTACACAGACATCTGAGTTCTCATGTGGAACTCTTAATTCAATTGACTCATTACACAAATCCAGAAGTACTCTTCACCGGAATCTGGGACCCCTTTAACCTGGGGAAAAAAAAAAAAAGTAGAAATATTATTTCAAAAGAATAAGCAAAAGCTATAATCATTGAAAAGTTTTCATAGAATGCAAAAAACTACCTGTGCTCCATAGTCTTTTACCACCACTCCTATAAGTCTGTAATCCTTCTTGATGAAGCTCATAATGCTCCTGGCTGCATCTCGAGTGCCTACACGAAACTTAAGCAGTGAATAATAGAGGACTGTATGAAGCTTGGTATTCTCTCAATGAAATCCCTGAAACATGGCCCTGGTAAGCAGCATACCTCTCACACATCAACTTGACAAGTAGGTGCAGGCACACCGTTTGTGGTGATTGGCAGTGGGGCTGTGGCCGAACCTCATCCCCAATGGGCCACAGCTGTGCAGGGCAGGTGAGAGCATTGAAGGAAATGAGCCCTGGAGTGCCCAGGTGCACTGACCGACCACCAAAGGGAACAGAGGGCACAGGTGTAAAGCATGTAAGATAAAGGAAATAAAAGGTTGGGCTAAAGAATGAGGAGGGTCATGTTTGAAGCCTTTTGAAATTATACGGTGATACTCTGTATTGTTGCAATCTCAGTTGTGACAGATTCTGTGGCATATGCTGACACAAGTACGTGCCTCTGCACCTCTCAGAAGACAATTGCCTGCTACTATCACTCTAATGATAAAACTAAAATAGAGGAATTTATATGTTTATACAACTCCACTGATTAGTGGTTTTATTGGTTATGAAACTCAGTGACAGTTCCCACACACTTATCTGCCAAATATCTTGCCTACTAACACTTTTAATTTTTTCCTCTGCATGGAAACATCAGAAATTATTTTTACTTACCAAATTTTCATCTAACAAATACTCTGCTTTCTTGGACTGTAAAAACATTTGATATTGTGGAACAAGCAAAAGCCAATGAGAAATTAGACCCTAAAAGAAATAGCAATCACTTTGCAATGAACAATAACAAAAAGTTCTGAACATAGTTTTTCACAGGCATCATTCTTCCGCTGAACGACTGTGTTGAGACAGATTTAAAGATATTGATAAGTGCATGGAGTTGGAGAGATCACATACAGGGGGATTATTTCAAAGTAATATGTGTAAAAAGTAATATGCCTCAAAAATGAAACCGTATTTTTGAATATCGGGTGAGAAGAGAGTAAAACTTAGGATTATAATAACAATAGCATCAACAGCAATAATAATAGTAATAATAACTCCCAATTATTTATAGAAACAGTGAGTATTAAACTGAACTTGAAAAAAATTCCTTGAAATGAGCTTTCACAGCCAATAGAGTCTCCTGTGGGAAATGAAGTGTGTTATTTCTCTTGAACATTTAAAACTAAATCAGGCAAAACTCTATTGAAAACTTGACAAGGGGTAATTATGAATCACCAGACTGATGAACCATTTGACATAATACATCTTCTCCTCTAGTTAAATTATATTATTCTGTTACTTAAATTATGTTCCTTCTCATTTCTAAGCAGAAATTTTTCTTGTAATGAGTGTTTTATTCACAATGAACATGCCAATCATTTTTTTTTAATGGCAGCTTTTCTTATGAAGTCACATTTTTTCATTTATGTATTTGGACTTGACTGAAAATAGCTTTTATCAATCTATTAATTCTGTAAGGCTCAGCAGACATGAATTTACAGCACTGTATCATGCCTGTGTTTAATAGAAGTCACTGTTAAGTATACTATTTGACAGTCATACCTGCATTGGAAGCAAAGTATTAGATATTTGTCAGTTTAAGGGAGAATTACAAAATAAATCTTTCTTTTTGTTTATCCTTTTACACATTTTACTAAATCATGAAACAGGTATTGACTATTTGTATAATTTGGAGATAATACTAAGTCATAAAATCAAAATAGCTGTAATCTGGTTTTGTTCTCACAAAATCTTTATAATATACTACTAATGTTATTTTTAAGAAAGATTCAGATTTCAGTAGAGCAGCAAATGTTCCTCAGAACTTTCAATATATTGAGAAAAATAAATTACTGTTGGCTCACTCCAGCCAAAGACTGAATTCAAATTTTTGATTTTTCATTGCATAGATAACTTCCAAAACATGAAGTCAGCTGAATTAATTAGATCTTTCTGGATGGGCATTCATCTTCCTAGAGTTAAAATATTTTCAGTGCATATTCTACATTTAAATCAGTGGCTCTTTGCCATTTTAGATTTGTCTAATCTGCTTTGGGATGAGAGGACTGTTATTTAGTTTGTTTGACTATAAAAATCATGTAAGGTAATAACTTCAGGAATTTATATTGAAAGCAGCTGAAATTTAGTGAGAAAGCAGAAAACAATCGGTCAGATATAAAAATGTTCTCCCTGTATTTTTCATAAATCTGGAACATGTATCAGGAGATCAGCCTTAGGATAACAGGCAAAAAGGGACTTGAGATTTCTGGTCCAACCTCCTGGTAATTACAGGTCGACTCAGTGGTTACATCAGATTTCTCAGGCCTCTATTTAGTCAGACCTAGGAATCCTTCAAGGCTGCATACTGCACAAGATTTATGGGCAATTTATTTCATTGGGAATGGGGAGAAAGGTGCTTCTTATATCCAATGTAAACCCATCTCATTCAGATTTATGCCCTTCATCCCAGATATTCTTCTCATACACTGCTGTGAAGAGCCTGGCTCCATCCTCTCAGTAACCTCCCTGTAGGTAATGTCAGAAATTCTGTGCGGTCCCATCACAGAGTCTCTTCTATGAGTTGAATCAGCTTCTCTCTCCCAGAATCTTCTCACAGGCAAGTGTTCCCACCTTGACTAAGCTGCTCTCCATCTGATAAACTTGCTTCACTTTGCCAGTGTCTTTCCTGGAATGGAGGGGGTTCCAAAATTAGTTGTTATTTTCTAAATATGATCTCAGTGCTGAACACAGGAAATAAGCCCCTCTTGTTATCTGCTACCTAGGCTCCTGCTAATATGATCCTGAATATTGTGGGCTACCTCTGCATGCAGGCCACATTGCTGGCTAACAATCAGTCACTGCCCACCAAGGATTCCCAAAAGCCTTTTCCACAAGGTGGGTCACTAGCCTTTCCCCAGCCTGTATTGATGTCAGGGGACCTTTTTTCCCGGGATGGGACTTTCTGTGCTTGTTGAATTTTACTAATGTCTCCCTCCTGTCTGTCCTGAAAGATAGCCCTGCCCTGAGGCATATACATCTCCCAAGAGTCATGTCACATGCAGACTTGCTGATAGCACACTGTCATCCCCCCCAGGTCACTGGTAGAGATGCTGACCAGGACAGACCCTATTGTTTGGCCATAAGGCTCAAACAATTTTCAACAGAATTCCATCAAGCAATCACCCCAGGTAAACAATTCTCCAAGCACATTCCACATGAGAAAAACAAGGAGCAGAAATAGAAACTGTTTTGTCTTTCTTTCTCTCTGTGCACTTCTATGAAAAATCCTCTGATTATTTCATCCTAGGAGAGTGCAAACTGTTAATGATTATCTTCTCAGCATAATCATCTAACCAGGTCTTTCTGAGCTTTTCCATCCATGCTATAACATCCTAAACATTGTGGGAGACTGTGTTGAAAGTCTTGATTTTCAAATTATACCTTCTCCACTCCCTTCACCTACAAATTCAGTCATTTTGTCTTAAGAAGCAATCAGATCATTCAGACTTATCCTTGACAAATCCATACAAGTTTCTCTCAGTCATTTCCTTCTTTGTTGCCACAAGGTATATTTGAAGACGTTTCACTCCAAGATTCTTCCAGGAAACAAAGTGAAGCCACAGAGAGCAATGTAAGACTAAGCAAGACTAAGTAAGACTAAGTAAGAATGGTTTTCCATCTCTCTCTCTAAGATAACCTATATGTACATCTGATCTAGTAACCTTTGCAGCAAAGGCCTAGAAACAGAAACTCCATATGATTGTTTATTTTGCAATGACTTAGAAGGAGACAAACTGCTCTCCAGAGCTTTTTATTACTCTCCATTGAATGTTAAAGGACTTTATGATGTCTGTGTAAGGCAGCTGGTTTGGGATGCAGTTCATAGACTGTCAAAAGTAAGACTGCACTTGTCTCTCTGATTATACCAAATGAAAATTTAAGAAATCAGTATAGTTCTTCTCATGTAGGGGTATTGTGACATATAAGATGGTCTAGGGTACATGGTTATTTGTCACCATGTATAAGGCAGGACTTATTTTGGTATTTGTATCACTCTCATGTGCCAGTTGATGGCCAAGATAACCCAAGGCATCTCAAATAATAATAAACAAAGAAATTTTCATCTAGAAAATGGAGTCACTAATCAACAATTAAAGAAAGGATTCAGAGAGCCATTAGTTTAATCTAAAATGGAGAATTCTGTATGCAGACACTGACATTTAAGTTTTAAAATCTGAAGATGCTTTTCCACTCTAATTTGCTCATGTCAAAGTCAAAGGAGATGTATCTCAGCTATAGAAATCTAAGGGCCATTAATGTCCTACATCAACTTTCAACACTTCTGACCATGACCTGTCACTGAAAAGAATATACAATGAAATCTTCATTTTGAGATAAAATTCTTCCCCTTAATTCTTCCTCATGTGAAGGATCAAACTGACAATTGCCTGGATCCACTAGATGGGGAAAACCATAATTTTCTGAAATTCAAAAAAAAAAAAAAAAAAAAAGAAAGACGTCATATAAAATCACAGAGTCATAAAATATCCTGAACTGGAAGGGACTCAGAAGGATCATTTCCAACTCCTGGCCCTGGATAGCCCCATCCCCATGTACCCAAGAGTATTGTGTGCTAAGCACATTTCTCTGTCTCTCAGGATTTTTCATAGAGGTGCACAGAGAGAAAGAAAGAGAAAACAATTTCTATTTCTGCTCCTTGTTTTTCTCATGTGGAATGTGCTTGGAGAATTGTTTACCTAGGGTGATTGCTTGGTGGAATTCTGATGAAGATTGTTTGAGCCTTATGGCAAATCAAATCCACCTGTGTCTGGACTCTTAAGAACAGGGTATAAGTTGTGAGTTAGATATGGTAGTTAAAAAAAGTAGGCATATAGTTTTAGTATCTTCCTTTATAGAGTATATTAATGCATTTTAACATAGTTATAATAAAAAAATCATTCAACCTTCTGAACTGGAGTCAGGCATCATTTCTTCCTACCAAGTTCACCTACATTTACATTATATTGCCCAAATATTTGAACTCTGTCAGGCTTGGTGCTGTGACCATTTCCCTGGGGTGCCTGTTCCTCTGAGTGAAGAGCTTTGTCCTGCTATATATACAGCCTGAACCTGCCAACACAATTTCAGGACATCGCCTCCAGTTCTGTGCTGGTATCCATAGAGAAGAGATCGGTGCCTGCCCCTCCTCTTCCCCTCATGAGAAAGTTACAGACTGCAGTGAGGTCTCCCCTCAGTCTTCTTTTCTCCAGGCTGAGCAGTCACCTCGGCCATTCCTCATACAGCTTCCCCTCAAGGCCCTTTACCATCTCTGTTCTGTCTTGGATGCTTTCTAATAGCTTAATGTCTTATTTTGGAAGCTTAATGTCTTGTTCTGTTTTTGATTTTTTTTTTCAAGTAATGCTTTTGTGTAGTCAAATATGCAGCGTCGTTAAGAATTATTTGTAACAAGCAAAAAAATGTTTCAGAAGATAGTGTGATTTAAACAAAATTCATAAAATGTAGACATGAGTAGGTATGTTCCTGAGATGTTATTGCTCTCTTAGAGAAGGTGGATATGAGCATTTATTTTTTCTTATTTTTTCTTTTTTTTTTAAGATTTGGAAAAATGATTTAACGACGTATTTTCCAGCTTATTGTAGACAGGAAAATCAATTAATCAAGACATCTTGAACAGAGGAGATTTATGGATCAGGATTTCTTGGGCTATGGTGGCCTAGAAAATGAGCTGATATGACTGATGTGGAAGAAAACTTGTTATCAGAACAGTATCAATCTCTATGAATTTAGCTCTACATCATGCAATATATCAGTTTATTCTGAATCTTACCTTGAGCAAGCCTAAGTCACACTACATATCTATGACAGAAAGTATGGAAGCCTGCTCCTCTATATTCCAGATTTCCCTGAAGTAGTTAGTATGCATGCTGGATAGAGCCCTTACCACAAGTCTTGAAGAGAACAAGGTATGATGGGGTGAAATAGAAAATTGTTCTATAATGACTAGTGAAAAGACTGGAGACAAATTTGTAGGAGTCGATAAGAAGCTTCATATTGAAAGAAATTCATCAGTGGAAACCCATGGGGATGTTTGGGTGCTGAGTATGGGCATATCTGGCAAAATATGCAAAGTAATGATTTGGAAAAGGACTACTAAAGACAATTTATATATTTTGTCAAAGGGTAAAGAGCCACCAAAGGATTTTATACTATGGAAATATCAGAAGATAAAATGGAGACAAAACATTGTGAATATAATTCCCAAGAAATTCACATTAAAAATATAATCCAGCTTTCTTGAAGATACATTTAGCAGCTCTAAACAGGACTTTGCAATGGAAAAAAAATACTGTATCAAAGTAAAAAAAGAAAATAAAATATATTAATATGTCAATGCTGGTACATAATAAAGTGTATGCAGTTCTGACCCTCTACCTTGATTAGAATCCAGAAGGAATTAAAAGATATGAAAAAGTATAAAGACTAGCAAAGATGAAAATAGTCTTAGAAAGACTTCTGTGAAAACAACAATTAGAGTAGAACTCTTAACCCTGAACAGCAACAACAATTGTGGAATCCATAAAAGCCTAAACAAAATATTGCAGTCCATTTTCATATTAAAATAAAAAAGATTAATTTCTATTGAGCAGAACAAAAATCCCTTATTATAAATACGGTATGTCCTAATATCAATTTTGGATTTATTTTTGTAGTATGGTAGAACACAAAACACTTGTTGCCTTCATAAAGTTGGTTTCTTAGAAAAAAAAATAATTTCCTTCTATATTGTTACACTGTCTAGTATGGAGATGTAGTTTTGCACAATTGTTTGATTTGATCTTAAAGGTCTTTCCAACCTAAACAATTATTTGATTCTATGTGGCAAAGTCAGCTGCAGATTTAAGAAAA
Organism: Chloebia gouldiae; assembly: GCA_003676055.1. Classification (NCBI taxonomy): domain Eukaryota; kingdom Metazoa; phylum Chordata; class Aves; order Passeriformes; family Passeridae; genus Chloebia; species Chloebia gouldiae. The sequence continues at coordinate 20,679,863 of QUSF01000006.1, forward strand.
TCACAATAACACAGAAGGAACAAATTAATTACAGAATACTTCAAAATTTTCTTCAGTACAGTTTTAGGCATGTATCTTATACACATTCATTTCATATTTCTATCAGGTAAGATGCATCACTGGCATAGATGTATTACATTGCACAGAAGAGATTTATGAGGGGCACAAGAGAGCTGCTTTCTGACCCAAAAATAAGGGGAACATAAGTCTCTCCTATTAAAATGTCCTCCAAAGCTATTTTCATGCTGAAAACATAAAGTCTGATATATTTTTTGTCACTGAAAATACTTTTAGAAGCTGTGAGTCACTAACCTTCACTTGGAAAAGAATTTGTCTTGAGTTCACATAGCTTTTATTTCATGTGTTTCTTACAGAAAACTCATTATACAAATGAAATAATAATTTTAAAAAGTAGCACAAATTAATTTACTGCTTTAAAAATCTCTTCAAAATTGGAAAAGGGAGTTGGACTCAAACTTTTTTAAAAAACAGTATGTGTTTCTTTTTTATTACCAATTGACTATTTTAATATGGATGTTTTTCTTTTGAATTCTTTACAAGACCTTTAACAGAAATACTATTACAAAACAAACCTCACAAGTTATCTAAATAGTGATAACAAGACAAAATTCTGATGGAATTAATTCATGTATTACTTGTTTGACTGAGAAAAAAATATGTAGGAGATGATTTCTTAGAGAGAACAATTATTAAATATTTGATTAATTTGTGATTGTTCTGTATCACTGTGTTCTTGCTGTAATTATTTTTGAAAACTTAATATCTTTTTCATTTCCTTTAGAAAGTACATTCTTAAAAGGCTCACTGAAGAAAGAACCTCTATAGAACATGCTATGACAACAAGAAATATTACTGTGACATTTGCTAAGGACCGAAATGCAAATTAAGACATGTAAAAACTTGTAATTTTCTATTTGTCTCTATTAAATAAAACAAGACACAAAAACATGATCTGATAATTTTGTATTTAAAAACACATTTGCATATTGTTTAATAGTTTCGCATTATTGTATTTTCCTATCTCTGAACTTGAAATTTACTTAATATTTTTTCAAAACCACACAAAATCATACTGCAAGATGGTGAATTCCGCTAGGGAATCCTGCAGTTTCCATTAGCCGAGTTCTATCTATTTCTCTCTTTGGTTTGGTGGTGGTTTGGGATTTTGTTGTTTGTTTTTTTTTTTCCTCCACTTTCTTGTTATTTAAGACTACTGGGTTTTTTTTGGAATTAAAATTGGCTGTGCTAACACAGTGGATAAAAAAAGCTTATCCTTTTTCAAGAAATAACATAAATTGTTCAAATAGTTATTAATATTTCTATATTTCTGAGAAATCCAAGACACCCAAGGTTGTGAAAGCAGTTAAATAATTTAATAGTAAAATTTATTGTACTGCTTTGTCTTTCTTTAAAATGAATCTATTTTTCACACAATCGCAAATTCTGATGAGTCTACAGATCTTTCAATGGTATCTGTAAAGAAAATGCTGGATCTAAAGTAGCAGCTGCTATTTTGTAGCACCTAGGATAATTACTAGGAAATGTATGAACTTTTCTCAAATATGGTAGTACAGTTCACAAGACCATCCATGTCTTTGTAACTAAAGGCATGCTGGATAAATCCCTAGTCCTCCAGCAGGAAAGTAATAGAATTTCTTGTGTCTGCAGTCATAAGGTCTATCAATTCAACTACAAAGAACTTTCCCAGAGAATCTCTGTAACCTCAGGAGCAATCATCACTTCTTTAGTACTTTTTCAGTTAAGTGCTATATCACAACTCAGTGGACAATATACAAAAAAAATGTGCATTAGATTTCCTGAAATGACATTTGAGAGCATGTGGTTTTAAGGGCACATAGTTTGCTAATCTGCATGGCAAAGGGGATAATTTGGGGCTAATTTTTCCACTTTGTTTACATGGAGGGTGCCTGGGAAACGAACTTTTCTGAGATCTGCAGTTGTGTTGTGTCTTAAAAATAATGTGATGCTTCAATAAAAATGACATCTTAAGAGTAAATAAGCATACACTGCAACTGACTGGGAAATGAGAGCCCAAGAATGGACTCCAAATACACATTATCTGATGGTAGGGAAATCCACAGAATATTTTATATTTATTTTATGAAATATTCAAGTGCTAAGAAATAAAGAAACATTATTTTCTTTAAACACTATGTAATTATGTATAATTTCAATTAAATTATTTAGACTATTTTTATTATGTTGTATTTTTCTGTACTTTTCCAATCTTTAAGTTTGACCATACAGAAGTAGGATATCAAAGCCTGAGACTGATAGATTTCATAATTTATGTTTGAAAATATTTGCATTTCTGGGATTAATACTCATTATTACAGAAAACAAGACTGAATTTCTGAATTGTATTGAGAAAACTCAGCAAGAAAATCCCACAATGATATATTATTAAAGTATATTTTATTTTTTTTAATATGCTGTGTGAAATTTAGCAAATTTCTACATTGAAAGATTAGACATTATTTAGTGTTTTAATTATGTCACCATTTCCTCTAGCAATACTGTATTAAAATTTTAAATAACTAAAGGGTTTTTTCCCATTCTGTTTGCTTAAATAAACAGCCATTGGGAATTTCTACAAGATTCATCATTATCACTTTCTTTTTGCGAAGTAAAATTATTATTCATCACAGCAGGATATGTAGAGCAGGAAAACTTCTGAAGGCTTCTCTTCAAAGAATGAAAAACATTCAGCATGCCTTGCAGTCACTTAATCAATTACAATGGTAGCTACATTGCCAAATGCATTTTGAAAATAGAGAAATAGGTACCTTAGACAGACATGACAGAAAAAATAAACATGATCAGATTTCCTATCCACCTGAAAAACCATAACTCAAACTGATAAATGTGAAAATTATAATGCTTATAGTTTTAGATCAGCCTGACTATTATAGATAAAACCTTGCACAGAACATAAAAAAACTAGCACAGAACATAAAAAACACCCAAGACAATCCTCAGAATGATTGGAAAGTATACGTCAATATTTGTTTATCTGGAACTTTTGTGTACATTTTTTGATGAAAAGAACTCTAGATAATGACTGGAAGTGATTGTGTATGCTAAAAATATGAAAGTATTAGACTGTAGCAGTAAGTTTATACAAATGAAATCAAAATAAGAGTGTCAAATACATGACAAATCTGAGTTATTCAAACTTTATGGTGCAACCGTGAAATCTTTCTGGATTTTCTTATTCTATGCTTAGATTATGCATAGATTCAGGGATATTTTACATGCAGTGTGTCACATGTGTGTGTTTTTTTCCTAAGCACCATAGTGAAATGGGGAGCATGAAAAGACTTGCACTCATGGAAGGAAAAAATCCACGCTGAAGTTTAAAATGCTCTGCAGCTCTCAACCATGTTGCTTGACACCTGCAGCTGCTTGGCATTCGCAGATCTGCAGGGAGCCTCTCAGAGATGTAAGGATCTTCTTCAGTGCTTTTCATTTTATCATGACAAAAGAATCAGGCTGAACAGATATTGCCTGTGTATATTTAACAGACTCGAGAGAAGCACAGCTTACTTTAAATGTGATGACAGAAGATTGTCTCACCCAGCTGGGGTATGCACATCTGAAGGGCAGATAACTTATTCCCCTCAAAGACTGTCATTTCTGTCTTCACTACTTTTGTGGATAAAGGGTGGCAATCTATACATCTCTAAGGTAAACCTTTCTTTATTTGTTGAAATAATCTCTTCAAATGGTTTGGGTTATTAATTAGTATCCCTATGCAATATTCACTATAACTACATCTATTCTGATAAATGAAGTGAACCCAAGAGGCACAATCCCCTCACAGTCTGGTAGATCAGAGTGGTTTCCAGACATATTTCTCATGTAATCTCTAAAGTCAGATGATCAAACTACTGGACATTTGGCCCTGAGTCCTCCTAGCCTCATGGCATTCCTGGAACCCTAAGGCATATCTTCCTCAGTTTAAAATGTCTGAAATAATATAACACATTTCCTCCCTTCCTTGATAACTTCCTATTTCATGTCTGTCTGCTCATCTGCCTGTCTTTCTGCCCACCTGTCTTTCCTTCCATCTTTCTTGCTCTCCATCTGTTTTTCTTTCAGTCTTTCTTTCTTGTCATTTTTACTTTCTGTCTTCATCTGACTGTCTGTTACCCTTTCTTCTCTTCTTCACTATCTCCAGCCACTTGCTTTTCCCTTGTCTTCTTTCTGCGCAGCACTCTTACCTGAGAGGTAAATCATATATTTAGGATCCTGGAGCAGTTTCTTAATACAAGTCCATTTGTTTCTTTTCTCAATGATTTTTCTTAATGTATTTCTAGGAAATCATGGGTTAAATTGTAGAGACAAAAATGCCTACACCAGGTTGAACTTCTTTTTACTGATTTTAGAGAATAATTCTTGGTTTAAACTCAAAGTCATCTTTTTGTGATTTGTTTTGTCTTGAACAGAACTACCATGAATGCAACATGGATAATGGATTGACATCATCAAGAAAGAAAATTACAATGAAGAAATTTGACGGTGAGTATATGTCTAAGTTATCCCACCTTAGTTTCCTGTAAGCAGAGTGTGATATCAGCTGGTCCATGAGTTTATTCTGCAATTCTAGTTTTCCTCTTATAGAATCTGGAACAGGGGAAAAAGAAATGGACAATGAAGATGTGAAGTCTGGACATTACCAGCCAGTGGAAACTGTTAATCCCAAACACCTGGAATTCCTGTGTTGGTTTGGTGTTTTTTTTGTATTTCAAACTGAATTTAATGCACAAAACAGATTTACAAAAACTACACTTTCCTTTTTTTCTTCCTCCCTACCAATAAAATCTTTGCTAGTAAAAATCAAGCTGCTGCCTGAGGTAAGTATCTGAGATTTCAGCAAACATTAGAGGACCCAGAAGCAAGGGTAAACATCGTTCGAACATTTCTGGCTAAGCTGTGAGGTTTTATGAATTATTTGATTTGTCTCCTAACATATCCCACAGGTAAAGTAGAGCTCAGGCATCTCAGCAGGATAGTGTAATATATTCACCCTGGATCATTAAAACTTTGAAACAGTGTATTCTTTTACCCACTCTTGGTCAGGGATTAGAAAATATATTATCATTTCTGCAGATTCCAAGCACTGTAGCTACTGTTCTATTCATACCTTGAAGCTTTCTGTCCCTGAGGATACCTTCTTTACGGAAACTATTGATTTTTTCCTTCTGATGTACAGTCACTCACAAAGTATTCCAGTCTTCTGTTTGCCTGTATGACTTCTATGGAAGGAATCATTGATTTTTTTTTAATAGGTTTTTAAAATAGTTCCTTTAAAAGTTACCTTTCTTCCTCTTCTGTGTCAGTAAAAAGAAGAAAAGTAAAGAATACAGAAAGGAACTGTGTTGTCATTGAATTTATGATGCCTGTGGGAACCATATATACAGACTTTATAAAGGTGTTGCACAAATTGGCTGCAGTTCTCTGGAAAACAGCCTATTTTTTGAGGAAAATATTCTCTGTAAATAAAACTGAAGTTAATAATTTGCAGGCATTATTTTAATTTTTTTTATCTTGTAGGTTTTGTAATGATATAAATAAAAAATACCTTTGTATAGTTAGGACTTGCTCACTATAAATTTCTATAAGTGAAGTTTTAGATCAAGATTCTTGTTAGATAAAAATCAGAACTATAAGCTTGTGTTCAATTTTAAGTCAGGCAAATCATAATCATTTTTTTATTGTGGGATTTTTTTCCCAACTCTAATGCCTCTTTAGAACCAGTGTTAGCAAATTTGTTCTATTGATTTTATTCCCTCTTGACACAGATTAGCATCTTCTGAAAAGATCTCACGTGTACACATATTTTATGTACCAAAATAAATATAAGCTTCTATGTAATGATTTATTAGTTACTTTCTTACTTACATGTGTTTACATGGATGACTTAATGTATACTAATTACTTTTGTTGATATATACAGAACTGATAGTTTAGCAATATTTTTGGTTATGAGTGAAGAGGAAGGATGAAAATTCACTTATGTCATATTTCAGAATCAAACCCCAAAGACTAATTAAGCAGGCAGATCAAGCACCTTTTGCACTTAACTCTAGGAGTTTAAAAAAAAAAGAGGGTTTATATATACAAATTTACAGTTTTAAAAAATTGTTAGTTATACGTTGTAAATCTTTGCCTAACTCCAAAATGCTATTATAAACTTTAAAAGAAATAAAAATATAACCATAAAGTAATATTTTTTTAGAAGGGTGCAATTTTAGTCATATTAGTTAGATGAGCAGAGCAGATTACTCTAATTTACATTACAAGGGACACCTAATACAACATTGTAGCACAGCTATTTCACATAAAGTTGCCATGAAAGTATTATTTGGAATTGAATTCCTTATTCTGTTAATAACAGTGAGAGTTTTCACATAATTTGCAGAGCTAAAAGAGTTTTATTTAGCAGTTTGACCCACTGCTTGTTTATCCATTGGCTATGAATATGAGCTGAAAAATCTTTTGGAGAGATGCATACAACTCAGATTGTTCTCAAGTTTGTTTACAGAAACTGGTAAATGTTAATATCTTCTGTCCATGTCACATTTTCAACTTTAACTGCAAAAAGGGAACTTACCTAGTCACACAGAATTGAGAATTTTTTTCATACTTACCTGACACTTTTATATGAGAATAGAAATACAGAAAGAGATTAGGAAATCATCTAAAGTTCCTCAAGAATAGAGTGAAATATTAATGAATGGATAACTTAAGTACAGATCTTTAGTCTGTTAAAAAAGTTCCTAACTAGCAAATGTAGTCAAAGGAAAGAGGCAGATGTCTCTGATGGCATTTCATAGTAAAACCTACCTTCCTGTTTGATTCTTACCTTTTTTTTGTATCCTAGGTTAGACACTAAGGGTCAAGTGAAATGGATTTTTATAATGGAAATTGAGTTAATTACAAATTTTTAACCATGTGAAGCACGAATTCAAACCTTAAATGCTCTAACTGAAAGATTTATGAGACATCATAGTAGAAGCAGTACAGTAAATGCTAGTCTTCTCTTGGGAGAAACAATTCGATTGTTATGGGTATGCAGTATTTCTTATTATTCAGTTTTTTTTTGTACTTATAATTCATCAAGGTTAAAATATACATAATTTGTCCTGTTTGTTTCAATGAAATTGTACACAGGTTTGAATCTACTGGAGACATTTCTGTATTTTTGACAGTTTGTCACTGCTTTTCAAAAGATTTCAAAATAGGTTAATAATATCCTACAACAATATGAGTGAAAGAAGTGACTGAATTTGTTTTAAAAGCCATGAACTGTGAAAATGCATCTGGAAAAGACAGCTACCTGCACATTTTATAGATGGAGGCTAAAGTAATTTACAAAAAGACAATCAGAAATTCTTCAGTGAAATAAACCCTACAGAGAATTCTTCAAGCCATTAAGACAACAGTAATTTAGCACAATTCAGAGTAGAGAGGCCCTGCTGTTCAAGTTATTGTCTGTCTAAAGTTATTTTAAATTGTAGCCTGTGTGGACCTGTAGCCTTCTTAAAGATCCAGAGTCCTGACACACTGGGAGTTATTGGGAAAATGCACATTGCAAAAGATGCAGAAATAGCTACGTTTAACAAAGTTGACAAATTAGAAAAGCATATCATCAAAAAATGAAAGAAAAGAGAAAAAAAATGTTAGACCTTTGCTTCTACTTTATTTTATGCCTCAAAAGGCTGCAACCTCACCTTCATTTAGGCATCTTTTGTAAATTCTGTATATGTGATATAGGATTATTAATCTCTTTTCACTAATGAGAATTGTTGAAGTCATTTGACCCAAAATATTCAGTGAACTGTAGAAAGAATTTCTTTTCACAGAATATCTTGAATATCCATGAAAATAAACAGGTGATGAACAATTTACTTGATGATTCAGGTTAGGTTAAAGACCTGTATGCCATTCACCTGCCATGTAGATAGATGAAAAATAAGTAGATGATTAGAACAGGAGGTCTTCTTACTTACAGTGAACATTGCATAAAAGCAGAGTTCCATCCTAAAGTTTAGGACATGCTCATCCAAATTGTGTGTGATTAGGAAATAATCACACAAATGGCTTAAATATTTGCTCCACTTTCAGTGTGAAAATATTTACTAGTGACTGAAAAAAGAAGGAGATATGTTAAAGGATGAAAAGGCCATAGTAAAAAAAAACCCTAATGATTGAATTCTAATTTTTTTTTATCCTTAAAATTAAATTGTATTTAATAATAAAAATAGTATACACCTCTGGAAGCCCAGGGCACCAGGACTATTTCTCTGTCTGCTCTGGGGTGTCCTGACCCCTAGGGGAGCACTGAATTTGACTCTCACTCGAGGAGAATGTTTCCTAGACCTCAAGATAAATTAGAAACCACAAAAGTGTGAAATAGATTTTAGAGAGTAGTTTAGATTTTAGATTGTAGAGTATGTCACATGAGTGAGAAATTTAGGTTTTAGGATTTTTAGTATGTTATAGATGGGTTCAAGATGGAGGGTATTGGGTGTTATCTTAAGTTCATTTTTCTTCCTTCCTCTTCCTTCTTCTTCTTGGGTTTAGGTGGTATCTTTTAATTGGGCATCTTTAGTGGTCAGTTGTTGGGTTAGAAGGAAAATAATCGAGGTGTCACTTTTTAATTGGGTAGTTTAATTTTTGATTAGACTTTAAAGGCCTTGTAACACGAGATTGTTAGCCATTTTTGTGCTGGTTTTCCTGCACACAGAGTCTGATGCAGACAGTGTGCTGAAGTTTTGATAAGATAATATGCATCTTGTTCCTGACACAGAACTGCTCCAGGAGGGTCTCCCCTGCCAGGGGAGCCCCCAGGGAGCTACCCAACTTGGGGCCCACAAACATATATGCACCCTTCACTATAAGAAAGACACATCATTTTCTTTTTCTTTTAACTCAATAGCTGCACTAAGTGTTTTCCACTTAAAAAGAAAAGGGCATTTCTCACAACAGTTTGAGAGTTTTTGTTTAATTGAATAACTGCTAAAATAGAAAAAAATAAATAGACTGGTTATCTTTTTTGTACTTTGTTCCTTGTGTATTAATTGTATTTAACATGGCTTATACCATGTCTCTGATTCTTCTTTGGCTTCTTCTGCCTTGTGAGTTCAAACACACTATGCTCTGCATACTTAGTATTTTATTATAATCTCTCAATATTTTGCAGAAAAATTCCACTGTACAATTTTATCTTTGATTCCTACTTTTCTGACTGCAAAATATGTGTGCACATCGAAGACTTTCTCCCAGCAGACTTTGCAAAGATGGAGCTAGGGCATCCTGAGTGGAAATACAGGGGAATTTATCTAGCATGATTTGTCTCTGCCAAGGAAAATCCTGAAAATTACTGTTTTCATCTTAATGTGATCTTTTCCTATTGTTGCATTCTTCAAATCAAATATATTGGAATTTTTAGGGTGGATGTAGCCTTGCAAGATCTGGTAGATTTATTATATTTTTATAGGAGGAAGAAAAAGCTATTTACAAAAGGTAATCGGAAACTCTCCAATTAAATAAGCACTACAGAGAATTCTTCAAATCAATAAGACAAAGGTAATTTAACACAGCTCAGGACAGAAAGGCCCTAGAGAGGAAACTATTGTCTATCAAAAGTAATTTTAAACTGTAGACTGTATGTACCTTGCGAAAGATCTGGAGGCATAACACACTGGAAGTTCAGAGCATTTTCCAATTTTTCCACAACTGAGAATAGACACCCTGATGCTCCTTCATGGCAAGGTATGTCATTTGAGGCCTTTTTTGTACCCAAGGGACATAAAAATCTGTTATTAAAACTCCCAGAGAAGTGTTCACTTGAGGCAGTTTGAGGAGGCAGAGGGATGGTGCTATGACCAGTAGAAACTACATAACCTCCACAACATCCTCCATACCCTAATCTTCGGTTGTTTTCTTCTCTGGAAAAAAATTAATTTTCTGTTTTTCACTGCATTTCCATTTCTACAGCAATGCCAGGGTAGAACATGTTTTTTCCTCCCAAAGTTAGAGAAATGGTAACAGTAACAGATTCACAGAAAGTAAACAACACATAACACAGCACACAGACATTAAATTAATGCCCCTTCCTTATCTGAGAGTTGGATATAGGTCAGATGACATTTCTCTAGACTGCTGATAGATAAGAATTCTGTCCTTTTTCTAGACATATGGATGAAGATATGAAAAGTGATGCTTATAAATATCTTAGTTGTTTGGAAACTGGTTTGTACATGAGCGTTCCAAGTCCTTCTTCTTAGTGGCTGTACCACTGGAGTTCTCATCAGTGCGGGTTGGACAAGAGGACTGAAGGGTCCTGAGGAGGTCACACTGGCCACCACTCTGTTTCCAAGAAAGTTTGCTATGTAGTTTCACTCCAATAAATTTTGTGTTTAATCCTTGTGACAGCAACAAGGAAGGCCAGGCCTTTGCGTGCAGTCTCACACGCACACACGCCCTTCCTGCCACCTCTAATGGGAAATGTGGTTCGTCCTAAGATGAGAACACCCTGCGGGAATTGCACAAAAAACTGTCTGGCCACGGTCTCGCAGGTTACTTGCTGCTTGTCTTTAAAGTACTGCTATGTCATCAAAACTTTAGATATTTCTTGCATGGCCTCAAAAAGGGATTTATTTAGACAGTTTTTAAAGGTTAGTGATCAATTTCAAATCTGCAAATGCAAGGAGTCTTTAATCAGGGACAGGAATCTTTAGCAGCTCTTTTTTTCCCCTTTTGAGAAAACTTTTTTTTTTCTTTTCATTTAAATGAGTGAAATCCCATCTTTATCTAAGTAATTTTTCCTCTTGACTGTTGAAAAAATTCAAAGCTAATATACTCTAAGTGTTCTCCAGGTATAATTGAATTTTCTATTATCGTCCAAAGGTGAAGAATCAAGTGTCCATGAAGTATAATATATTTGATATAGCATTATTTCTATTTGAATTGATACTTAACATTATGAAGACCTTTCCCTTGTGTAGTAAAAACCAGTGTTTGATTATAATTGCCATCCTACTGTGAATAATCACTTCATTCACTCATAAATGCAATTAGAATATTCATATTTTATTAGATATTTGATAAGTAGCACTGGCTTAATTTCATATTCCTTAGGACAAAAGCTGATAAATCAGACAAAAAGTGTAAATTAAGCAAATTGTATGCAAAATAGTTTAGTACAAATGCCAAAGTTCAAACATTAGATAATATAGTCATAACTCACAATCTAGGTACTATTTTTCATCAATTTTTACAGTGTCCATATCAAAAAAATTGCCCAAAAGAAACTTTTTTTTGAGGAGTGGGTATACCAAAAGACTAAATATTTAATACCTTTCTGTTATTTTTGTGTAATCTCTTATTTTGGAAAAAAAATATGGGGACAATATAGAGGCAACAAAGCCATATTGACAAATAGCAGTTCAAATATGACAATACTGTAGATTTCTCAAAAAAAAAAGTGGGTAATCTATGTAAATGTTAACATTTATTACTTAAGTGAAGGATTTTTCAAGGGATTTTTTAGGGAAGGAAAAAATGTGGTTTTCTGCATTTGGGGCTTTTTTTTTTTGTTGGATTGTACCTAAAATTCTGATTAAATTACTAATGTTTTTCACAATATCAGCTGCAGTTAAGCTTTTTCAGGTACAGTATAGCACACAGTAACCAGTACCATTCTGATATGGTAAACTCTCCTTTAGATTCAGTTTACCTAATGCAGAGCCATGACTTGAACATGAGTCTAAATACCAAGTCTATTTTTTCTGATACTTCCAAATACTTTGAGACTACCTAATTTTTCACCTAAAATAACTTTTTTTTTAAATTGTCAAGTTCTCTGTTCATGGAAAACCATTTTCTGTTCAAGTTTACATATAATTGATTGATCTAAAAGCCATCACACTTCCGAGCCATCAAACTTACAAAATATCTGACATCCACCTCTTCTGACACTGTTGTTTATCAGAGACCTTCTAAGCTTCACTGCTGCTCTGGGCAGATAATCTTTTTTTCTTGAAGATATAATCCACCATTATCTTTAAACAACTTCCATTTTTCTGTTTAAGGTTGCCAGCTGAGATAACACTTCACATTACATTTCTTATGCACAGCACTTTTCATAAGAATGTTGCACCTCTAAGAAGAAAGCAATCTCTCAGCTTGTTCCCGCAAAATTACTTTTGTTTGGGGAAAGATGTTTTACATGGAATTCTGTAAGAGCTAAAATTCAACTTTAGAAGCTTGATATCACTCTTCAATTTCCTTTTTTGGTCATAATTGTTCCAGTCCAGAACAGCTGAGAATATTTTTTCTTCATCTTTTTCTTTAGATAAGGCAAAAGAAATAATTATCCAAATTATTAAAAGGATATATGTTTTGTGGTTTAATCCCACCTGGCAACTAAGTACTGATCACTTGCTCATTTCCCACCCTCTCCCAGGCAGGGGAGGAGAATCAGGAAAAAAGTAAAACTCTTGGGTTGAGATAAGAACAGCTTAATTTAAAATAAATCAACAGACAATAACAACAACAGTAATGATTATAATAGCAACAGCAATAATAACAAAACTAGTAATGAAAAAGAATGAGAGAGGAATAAAATCCAAGAAGAATAAATTCTGCACAAAGGAGTTGTTCATCACCTGCTGATCAATGTTTGTGCCCAAGCAGCTATTGGCAAACTTATGGAATATACCTTTGAGTTTTTCATCCAAGACATTTCTGAAAATGTTGAAAGACCATTGGACCTAAAATTACTTATATATGGAAAACTTATTCACTAAAATGAAAAAAAATACAGAAAAGTGCTGCCTGATGAAATTTCTGTGACCTAGTCTAGATCCTACATAGTGCTTTATCAATAATGTGAAAACTAGAAAATATACAAATCTCCATTTTTAAGCATTTCTGCTAAGCTAGTTCTCTAAATATCCCTTTAAATTACTAATATTAAAGAGTTTAGTGTATAACTAGATTTTAGTAAAACATTTGATACTTCTTCCAACAGCATGCTCCTGAAGAAACTGGTTTACCACGGTGTAGATTCAATGTACTCTTCAATAAGTCAAAAATTGGATGGATGGCTAGGCTCAGAGTGGCAGTGACAGTATATACATCCAGCTGGTGGCCAGTCACAAGTGGTGTTCCCCAGGGCTCAGTACAGCTTCGGCCAGTCCTGTTTAACATCTATTGACAACCTGAAGAAGGGATCAAGAGCACTCTCAGTCCATTTGCAGACAACACCAAGTTGTGTGGAAGTGTTACTCTGCTGGAGAGTAGGAAGGCTCTGCAGAGGGATCTGGACAGGCTGGATTGATGGGTCAAGGCTAGTTGGTAGAATCACTATCCTGGGAAGTGTCCAAAAAATGTGCGGATGTGGAACTTGGTGAAATGACTTTGTGGCGAACATGGTAGTGCTAGGTTAAAGGTCTGTCTCAGTGATCTTAGAAGTTTCTTTCCAGCCTAAGAACCCTAAAGATTCAGAGTGCTATTTATCTCAGAATTCTTCATTCTGGAATTCCTGAGTGAGGCATAGCATAATACTCCCTGTGAGTATAATGCAACTTTATGCTTTGATTATTTCTGCAATTATAGATTACCAATTTCTGATGAATAAGTTTATTTTATAGATAGAGGCTAGTCTTGAACTAAATTTTTCAGTTTTAAGTGACATATAGTAACCTTCTTATTATTTCTGGCTTCTTCATCTTTGACCATCTGCCTAAATTTTCTTTACCTTTTCTATAGACAATCTTTCTCCTTTTTACTATAAAACTCTCTACTTGGTTTTATGATATTTGCAGAATCATAGGATACCATAATCTTCAGCTGTGTTCCACATATACATTTATAATGATGTTAAGAGAGAGATGTATTCTGTTCAAGATCTCCAAAGGGTGTTAATCCATGTAAATTAGCACTTCATCTGTCAGTAAACTAAACATTCCCAGAATTTTTCCCTGGCACTTGGGCCAACAACCCATATCTGTTCTATTAATCCATCTTCACCTCAGAAAAAAAAATTGGCAACACCCAAACTGAATATGGAAGATGCTCCTGGCTCATATCAGCTCCTGAGCTGTGCCCAGAAGTTGTCAGGCAGACTGTTACTTCTTCCAATTCAAAACTATGCCAGGGATTGTTCCACTTTCACCTAAAATATACATAACTAAATTACATGTTGCTAAAATGTTCCCCTCTTCTGTCAATGTTGTAACAGAGCAGATATAAACCAGAAAAAACAGTGTTTCTTTGCTTGCCTGGGAGGTGGCAATGATCAGAGTCCAGTTCTTGGATGGCTAACATATATAGCAACTTGTAAAGGCATGTTCACTGGCACCTAGATGGAGGGGAAAATGGGAGAAAGATATTTCTCTTCAAATAAAAGTATATAATATATAATATACAATATACAATATATAATATATAATAAATAACATATATATTATATATTATATATTATATATTATATATTTATATTATATATTATATATTTATATTATATATTATATATTATATATTATATATCTATTATCGATATACAGTAACAGGATTATATCACATTGTTGTGGGTTCACCTTGGATGAATGCCAGGGTTCCACCAGTCAGTCTCTCTCACTGCCCTCCTCAGCTGCACAAGAGGAGAAAAGAATGTAACAAAAGGCTCAAGGTTCAGGATAACAACAGACATCACTCATCATTTAATATCATGGGCTAAATGAAGTCAAGTTGGGGAAATTAGTTTAATTTCTTACCAATTAAATCAGGGTAGTGTAATGAGGAACAAAACAAAATATTAAAAATACTTTCCCCTCATGCCTCCCTTCTCTCCATGCTTAACTTCACCCCTTATTTTCTCTACCCCTTCCCCTCCAGTGGTGCAGAGTGATGACAAATGGTGTTTGTGGTAAGTTCATAAAACATCTCTGCTGCTATTTCCTCTACAGGTAGAGGTCTCCTTTCTTTTCCTCACTTTTCCTCACATTTCCTCACTCCTTTGCCAATGTGTAGTCCCTCCCACAGAAGAGTGTCATCCATTAATTACTCCAATGTGAGTCCTTCCTGTCAGTTACACTCCTTTAAAAACTGTTCCAGCATGGGTCCCTTCCATGGAGTGCAGCCCTACAGGAACAGAGTGCTTGAGCAAGAGTCCTCCACACAGCCCATGACTGGCAAAGCTGTTAAGGTAAAAAAAGAGGGTAAAAAAAATGAGGGGTGAATGACACAACCAAAACTCTCATGAGGGTGTCTGCTGAAGACAGGCTTTTACACATGAGAAAGAAAGATGACCAATCCATTGGTTTAAACAGTAAGCAGTGAACTACCAAGTGACTTGTCAAAAAAAGGATGAAACTTGAAGAAAAATCAGAGTTCAGAGACTTTGTAAGGGAAGCAGCAGCAGTCAAACCTGTCTTGGCAATGCTGGAAATCACCCTGCAGTGCCCCAGCCCTCCCCATGCAGGACAAAGCAGACATGGATGGGGCAATTTGAGCAGCTGCTGTTTGGCAAGTGGGGTTGCACTGGAGGGTACATCACTGAGGGTGATACTGCAGCAATCACACTTCAAGTGTGCAAATGTGAGTGATTTCTCAGCAATATATCTGTCATTGAGGTGATGATGCCAGCAGAGGTGCATTTAAAAACAGAGCATCCCTTATCTCCCACTGGAAAGGTGGGCACAGAGGTAAGATCATTTTGGCTAGTTTCATTCTTTCAATGGTATTCTTTTGTCTGAGTACATTTGACACAAGATGATAAAGTAGCTGAAGCCTTAGGCAGGAATCTCCCAGTCCCCTCTAACTTACCTTGAGCTGTTGTATAAATGGAGGTCCTGAAGGTAGTGTAAATGGGGAGCTAAGGAAGCCATGATTGTGATCAGAAGCATAATCTGTCCAGAAAAGAAATGGATAATGATTTACCACAAGACAGAGATGCAATTCACTAAGGCATAAAGAGGACCACAGGCCAAAACTCACCACTGATCAAGAATCAAATGTAAGGTGCATGAAGAGTCTGTGAGGATCAGTGGTACTGACTGTAAGGTTATAAAGGTCCAGGAATTTCTTTGTTCTCAAGTCCCTCTCTAGAGGCACCTAGTTAAAGCTGTTCCTATTTCTGTACCATTAAATTATTAATTTTTTTTCTGGAATCAGATGTCTGAGACTCTGCTTTGGGAAGGCTGGGCAATAAAATTTCTTTAACAAAAGGGAGGTCATGTTCTTCTAGTGATTAAAAATATGGTGGCAAAAAAAAGAAAAAAAGAACAAAACAAAAGTGCCCCCATTTTTAAATATGTATTGACATATTTTTAATTGATTTTTCCTCCCAATGACTGAAGATAAAAATCTTTTTTTTTTAATTTTAGGGTTTATTATTATTATTATTATTATTATTATTATTATTATACATAGAATAGTAAGATAGTTTGTGTTGGAAAGGATCATAGAGATCATCTAGTTCCAGTCTAACTGCCATATTTCTACTAGGCCAGATTGCTCAAAACCCCACTCAGTCTGGCATTGGACACTTCACAGAAGTCCAGATAGGAAATATTTGTAGGTCTTCCTTGTCCACAGATACAGTCACCCCATCATAGAAGGCCATTAGATGATTCAGGCACAAATTGCCCTTTGTGAAGCCATGTCACCTGTCCCTAACCATCTCCTTGTCTACCATATGTTTTGACATATCTTCCAGCAAGATCTGTACTGTGATCTTGCTGGGTACAGAGGGAAGGAAGCTTGTCTTGTCAATAGTTTCCATGGGCCACCTTTTTACACTTTTTGACATTGGTTGTACTGTTCCCTTTTTTTCCAGTTACTGGTGACTTTGTCTTACTGCCACAACATTTCAAATATGACGGACAATGAATTAACAACTTCATGAACCAATTCCCTCAGGACCCTGGGATGCATCTCATCAGTTCCCCTGGTCCTGTGCATGTTTAAATTACTCAGGTGGTCTTGAACATGATCTTCACTTATGGTGGGAGAGGCTTCCTTCCCACTATCCTTGCCTTGAGGTTCAGGGACTTTAAAGGTATGTGAAAATAAACTAACATTGAATATTGAGGGAAAAAAGTGCCCCAGCCTTCTCCATGTTAGTTGTTGTGCTGTTGTATTTACAAGGGGGAGTATATTTTCTTTGATTTTCTATTTCTGACCAATATATCTTTAGAAGCCCTTATTATTCTTTGCATCCCTTGTCAAGCTACACTTTAGCTTTCCTAATCCCATCCCTACCTGGCTGGGAAATGCCCCTATATTCTTCCCAGTACAAAGGTCCCTGTGTATTTCATTCTAATACCTTAGTTTGACCGAGAGGTTCTTATTCAGCCATTTAGTTTCCTGCTGTCTTTGTCCAATTTCTTACACGTGGGAATTTAGAGCTTTTTCACTCCAAGAATAATGTTCTTAAAGACCTGCCAGCTTTCTTCAGCTCATATTATGGTGAGCAGATGAAACAAGATATACTGTTAAAATAACGCAAGCATAAGATGACAAGATTGTTCTATTTTCTTTCAAGGTTAGAATTTGCTATGTATAAATCCTGTTCTTTGTTCAGAAATCTGTAGTTGTTTTTGTTTTTTTTTTTTTCAACAGAGGAGTACATAGGGATTAAACCTTTGACTTGCTTTCAAATCCAGTAGTAATACCAATAAATCCTCTTGTACTGCTTTGGAAATTTAGCACCTAACCTTATGATATTAAAAACTGAGCTGTGAAATAGCTAGCATCTGTATTCAAATACTCACACTTTACAGGTTTATGGTATTACAATATATATGTCTCAGATCCTCAAATTACTCTAAGCTTGCCATTTCCCCTCTCAAAGTACAAAGGAGTAAATTTGAAGGAAACTGGAGTGCAAGATTTTTCTTCATTTGGTGAGCAAGCCTGATCTTATGACATCTGTTACTCCAAAACATGAAGTACACTATTAAAGTGTGCTCTTAGAAGCAAGCAAGCAACCTAGAAAGCAAAATAAATTTTAGACAAAAGACTCTTGATATAAACTATCTAATGTTAGTGATGAAAAAGTGTACTTAGCAGAGCTTTGGTAGGCATTGCCTAGTAACTAAGGAATGTTTGATGCAGTTGCTAAGATTTTGAGCATCTGACTATGAAAAAAAAAATATTTTTCTGACATTTTATTTAATAGCAATACTTATTAATGCTCTGTGCTTAAAACTATAACTTTTTTATTGCATTCTTTTATTTGGAAATAAGAAACACCTTTTACAATAAGTGAGATAAAAATTTGCACTTGTACCTTTGAAATTGGACCATTTATATACTTCACATGGATTTGCCATTTTACCTCATAATCCATGAGCCAGCATCAGCAACTGCTCTTTCATAATTTAGGAGGAATATCATAATAATAAATAAATATACTACAAAATATACTAAAATATACTACTCCCAAATACATTTTAGCACAGGTGGATTTTGTCTGTTAAAATATTCTGCTATCCTAATTTGAGAGACTTCTTGAAATATAAAGGATACTGAATTAAAATTATCTGAGTGCATTCTACATGTGACACATCTACGGATGCAGAAATAACTAATTATTTGTGTGAGAGAATTAATAATGCTTGACAGAAACAACCAATAGCAATAAATTTTGTTTCCAAATTCATCTATTAAAGGAGGCTAACATTACCTACCTTAGTAACAAAGCAAAATATTTAATATGTTTGTCTTAGGTTTTATCATTAGTAAGCCTATTCTAAAATAACTTCTACACTTGAAAACCTGAAAAATAATTGTAGAATGTCGCCCTGATTTTTTAAGATTTTCTAAAGCCTTCTGAGTTTACATTCTTGTAGCAAACTTTCTCACACAACTTTCTGTAAATAATCTATTGTTTCGCATTCCTTCATAGAGGCAGAGAAATTTGATGGACTGGCAGTTTGTCCAGTGTCATTGGAGAGGTGGCACGTTCACCCCCCAATCCACTCTCACCTTTGGAAAACTATAAATGCTGGAGTCAGAGAAAATAAAGGTAGTCTCTCTATCATGACAATAGCAGTGACTGCGTCATGCTTTCTCGTGTCCTCTAGTGACAGTAGAAAATCTTGACACATGATCCTACTAAAGCATTGAAAATACGAAAACTATGCTGGCAATTAATTACACTATTTTCACAGGAAAATTTGATTTTCTATATTATATTTCTACATATTGCACTTTCATATTTTATCACTGTAAATGAAAAATTACCTTGGCAACATTTATATTTACTACATTGTGTATCAAATTAAAGCGCTATTGTCACAAGATTTCATTTGCACTTCTACAGTTTGGGATTTAAGTGTGTTCACCTGTTCAAGGAAACACTTTACTAACTCAAAAACCCCATTTTTATCTTTAATTTATGGTTCTTTCACTCTACTTAAATGTTTTTTCTCATAGTATCTAAATTCCCTGCTGAATTCCCTGTCTCTCTGGATTGCAGTAGTTGTGTATTTCTAACTAGTTTGGCATCACTTCTGACTTACTGGCCTAATCATAGAGATGCAGAGAACAATATTTGTGTAAATTCTTAATGTCAGACTGAATCTGATAGACTGCGGGACCCATATGTGTGCTAGCACACATCTCAGCCCATGTATTGATAAATTGCAGTACCTTTACTGGTAGCACATTACACTTCAACATCGCTGACATAAGGGTGAGCGACAGAAATGGTCTGATCTTGCTTTTGCTGCCTGGTCAGATCTCACCACCCACTGAGGCACATACACAAGTGTGGGTCCCATCAAGTCTGGCTGCAACCTCTGGTCTGTCCCTCCAGCACCCAGTCCTCAGAGTCCTGCTCTCTGTACAGCTCTGGCTTCTCAGATAACTAATTTTCAGGACAATTAGTTCTCTCTTGTACATCTGTGCCAGCTAACAGGTGGCAGCAGTTCATGCTTAAGGTGTAACAAGGAGACAGTTACTCATTTATCGATGTTAGAGAGAGATCAAATTCAAATACAGGAAGAATAATTTGTTCTCAGAAAAGTTCCTCAAATGGCTCCCAGTTCTACTTGTTCTTTAAGTAGCCAGGGCCACAAACATAGCCAGGCCTATCAGCTGCTAGAGGAATCTCATTGCAGACACGAGTATCTCAGTAGAAATCCTCTTGGCTACACTACTTACTACTCTTCAGTCTTGGTTATGACATACTCTTCCATCAGGATTGCTTCAGATGGTGAAATTTGAGCATATACTCTGAGCTGGTCAGCTACAGCCTGGCATGTATGCAAAGTTGCTACAGGATCCTGGGCTGTAGAGTCTTTGTTTGTGGCAATATGCAATTTTATCACATTTTAATCTTTAAAAATCTCCCTTACAGAACATGTTTTCATTTAACAGCAATGCATCATGCTGCCTCTGACAATGTTATCTTCACCTGTCACATCCTTTTCCCTCCCCTTTCTGTTTTCCTTGCTACCTGCTGTAATGATCTGTCTCACTGGCAGAATGGGTGCCAGAAGAGGTTAAATGCACATAGTACACTTGAGCTCCTTCTCTGCCTGCTCTGCAGACGTGATGGGGAAAATTGCAGTAAGGTTGACTACACAAATAATCCACATCTATTTATTACAAACTTGAAGTCATGCAAGTTTTCCTATTTTGTGCCTTAATTTTGAGTGGGCTTGTAAAAAAAAAAAAAAAGTTTTTTGTACAGGTGGGTTTCCTTCCTCTAACTGCTCTATACTCAAAGCTGGAGATCCAATGTAACAGATCTCTGCTTGGGGGTGAGACAGTTCTAACTCCTCTCAAAACTCAGGAAGATCCCTCCTAAATACACATTATTAATAAAAGCATGCTTTGCCATCCCCTCTAGCAGCAGCTGAAGCATATTAAAGCCAGCTACCTAAATAAAATTATAGTTAAATCTTAGCTGTGTCTCAGAGGATTGGCATTTCCGATGGTGATGTGTCTTTAAAAGTACTGTATATGAAAATTTCGCTTCAAGGGGTTTGAACACACCAGATGCTTTCCAGAGATCACTCTTCCCATCAAAAATAGTAGAGATCATACTACTTTAGATACAGCAAGTTTCCATAGGAATAAAGTAGGATCAAAGACTTTTTTCTCCTAGCTTTTATAGTCCCTTTCTGTGGCAAATAAGGAGTAAAAGTGAACTGAGCATTTGGATTGCCTAAGGCAAGCTTATGAACATATCTCAACTCTTTTGCAGCTTATATTTTCTTCCATTTGGATTTGATAGCTCTTCAACTAGGTCTTCCCTTCTCTAGTGCAACTGTAATCCTCCCTGAACTGATTTTTTTCAAAAAAGTAATGTAGCACAATTGCACAAAACTGGATGTTCTTGGAAGAGGAAACAAAAATAGTCAATTCAAACATAGAAAAATGTATATTGCGTTCAGTCTGTTAAATTTTAATGTATAATAATCCATAAATTGCAGGGAAAAATCTTAATATCCCATATTAATTATCATATCCTTGTGCAGTCTAAAATATTTCTATTTGGTACAGACTAGAATAAAAGATTGTCAGTTTAGTTTTGTATAGTAAATCCTCAGCCTTTTATCCAATACAAATAAGGTGTAACCTGACTATACTTTCAAGTTGAATTTAAATGCAAGTTGAGCTAAGAATGAAGTTTTAATTAACTGAGGTTGCTGAAGGAATGGAACATTGATCACAAGGTTTAGAGTTTTTGCTTATTTTTGGGGTAATATCTTGCAAAGGGTCCAAGGTTGTCCAAGGGTGTTCACTTTAATACAAGAAAATACAAAGGGGAAAATAGCTAAAAAAAAAGAGTGAAGGAACATCCTACGTAAATTTCCTTTGCATTATTAAAATGCTGTATTTATAGATATACTTACAGAGATATTGATGTACTTATAGTGCAATTTCTATTCTTATATAGCTATGTTTCAGTCCAGAAGTGTTTATTTTAGGATATAAACAGAAATTTTTAGAATAAAAAATAGTCCATAATATTAGAAACTTGAGAACTTTTTGTCACATACATTTCTATCTCAAAAGGTACACGAATGCACTTGTATGTATTTGGGAGTTTGTTCTTCACTAATAGTACATCAAGTAAAGGTCTCATCCCAGAGAAATCTTTCATATTTTGCATTAAAAAATAAAGTTTCACTATAGTTATTCTATGCTATGCCAAACATTTAATGTTCTCATTTCTTTGTGAATTAATTTTTATTTTCAGTTCATATGTGCTCCAACATTTTTAATTTCTGCGGCATTACTTATGTTTAAATAGTGAGAAATACTGAGTATGTTTTATGACAACATTATAAGGAGAAATCCAAAGTCCTGCACCTGTGGATGAACAACCAGTATATGTTGGGAGCCACCCATCAGGAAAGCAGCTTGGTAGAAAAAGCCCTAAGAGATGCTGGAGACCACCAAGTCATACATAAATTAGGAAACTGATTTTGCTGCAAAGAAGGTTAATCATGTTCTGGGTTGAATTAGATGAAATATTGCCAACAGGAGAAGGGAGGTCTTCCTTGCCCTCCATTCTGCCTTGGCGAGGTTTCACCTGAACTGCTGTGTCCATGTCTGGACTCTCCAGCACAAGAGAGACGTGGACATATTGTGAAGAATGAAACAAAGAGTGTCAAAAATTATGAAGGTACTGGAGTGTTTCTCCTATCAGGAAGGGATGAGAGAAATGAACTGCTTGGCCTGGAGAAGAGAAGGCTCAGGGTAACCTCGTCAATATAAAAACCTGAAGGGAGTGGAAAGAGGGTGGAGCCAAGCCCTTTTCAGTGGTGTCCAGTGCCAGGAGAAGAATCAATGGATGCCAACCGAAACACAGAAGATATTGTCTAGAGCACAGGAAACACTTTTTTCCTCTAAGCATGACCAAACATGGGTTGCCTGGGGATATTGTGTGGTCTCCCTCTTCCCAAGGTTTTCAAAAGCCATCTGGACACAATCCTGGGCAACTGGGTCTATGTGGCCCTGCTTGAAGGCAGATGGACCACATGACCAGAGCTCCCTTCCAGCCTCAGCTGTTCTGTGATTCTGTGGTTCTGTGACATCTTTCCTCTATCGCACACCTTCCTTTTTGATTTTATTGTGTTTTATTGATGTATAAGTTAACATTGGGGGATAATCAGTGCAGCACTTCTGAGATTGTAGTTTATATGTTAAGTATGTGCCAAACAGAAGTTGTGAGTTACAAGAGTTCATGTTTCTAAAGATACAAACTCAAAAGAATGCTAGGGAATTTGTTTTGAATGATATGGCTTTCCCTTAAAGTACACCAGGAAGGAGCAGAGTTTATTCCTATTAGATATTTACACATGTGATTGAAAATAGAAGCTATATACTGCAAAAGTCCTTTATGTCACTGGGTCTCTATTTTAGCAACTGTTTATTTAGTTTTGAAGTTGACACTGTTTCAGATAATCTTCTATCACTGAAGATAGACCTGCAGTTATGGCAACAATTTTTGACAGTCAATATAACTGATAAAACTATGAAGGAGATTTTTAAATTGATTTGATTTAAAAGATAAGTATTTCAAGGACTACTAAAGGTGCACATTAATAGTAGTTTCTCATTTAAAATCTGGTCCCAAAGCTGGTCTACCAAGTTATAAAGTACTAGATTAGATATTTATTAATTAAATAATTTTTTTTTTTTACCTAAGGTAGCACAGTGCTGCGATTAATGCTTTCTCAATGGAGAAATTTTTTTTCAGCATGAAAGCAATCAGCTAGAGCAATAAACCACTCAAATAGTATTCAGAGTTGAGGAAGAATCAAACACAATATTCCTCAGGTAAGAAAAATATTGTGACTAATGATAGCAGTTGCTTATTCACTTCATTGGTGAATAAGTTGAATAAGGTGAATATAAGGCTTACCTTATAGCTTTCATTGTTGCACTCAAAACAATCTGGTGTGCCAAGAAACATGACAGTAATAATTTTGGGTGCAAGACAATGGTTAACATTGCTATTGTCCTAAGACTATGTGGAAAGGCTATTCTTGTTTAGCCTGACTCTGCAGAGCAGTATTCTCATTCTTAGCTTGTTAGGGGATGCTGCACTTTTTGACTGCCTAAACTGTGCTAGGTTAACATTCTTTGTCTCTATGCTGTTTGTGTTACAACCTTGTTTAACATGAAAAATCTTCATATGGCAGGCTCTTTGACTTGCATCTTCACCATTCTTTTTGCAGCCACTATTTCTGATACTTACTGCAGGAGCCAATAATGATTTATCAGCAGCTTTTGCCTTACTGGTGTGTGTCATTTATCAGCTTTACTACAGGTCACTTGCAGCATGTAAACTGAACCACATGTATGCCAAAACAATAGGATTCAACTGGTGAATTAAAAATAATATTGCAGCATATACAAGATAGTATGTTGTATTCTGTTTTTGTTTACATTTCTAGGAAGAAAGTAGTTTGGAATGGTATTACCTTATGAAATATATTTAAATCAAAATATTGTAAAACAATGCTGTGAAATGTACATAATTTTATTTAATGGTAATATTTTACAGATTTTTTTGGCCTAGATAGAGTAAGCTTAAATGATATAGGAAATAAAAGACTAGCCTTCTGAGAGTCAGATTGCAATATATCTTGTTAAGATTTTTCAACCACTACTTTTGCATATAAATTTTTAGGAGGAGATGAAGAAGAAAAACTTTCACTTATGACAGTGAATCCTGCTGAGCTTTATGGACTTCATTGTCTTAGTGATATTTAATTAAAATTATATCAATAAATACGTGAAAATTAGATAAAATTATAAGAGTCCAGAGAGATCATACATATGAGAAATACACCAGATTCTTTACTTCAAGGTAATCTTATTTTACAAATCCATTAAAAAAAAACATTAGCAACTCAGGCCCTGTAGAATTTAAGCCTGCCTCTGGTGTACCAGCCTTTCTCAGTAATGTTCACTGGCCCTTTAGAAGTCATAGATAGCTCCCTGACAGGACACAACCCCAAGGTGAAAACGACTGCCACAAGTATGAAATGCAATAGCACATCCTTCCACATCAGGCTTTAATGTGGATAGTACAGTAAATTTCCTCTAGCCTCAGCCTTCCTTGCTTCATGTGGCGCTGGATTGCTCTAAAAAACTGATGACTTCCACACAACAAATTAAAAAAATATTGGAGCTTTACATTTTGGTAAGCATTTCTAAAGCTATGCTATATATTTTTTTCTCTTCTCTTTTTTTGGTGGGGGGCAGGGGGGGCAGGGGAGATACCTGCATCTCTATACATATAAAAATATGATTTACTGACAATTTCTATGGCTACTCTTTGTAATTCATGAACAATAATAATAAAATCTATTATGACTGCTTTTTTTTAAAGTAAGAATTTAATTTTGAATGAAGATAAAATCCTGAGCACAAGTATGTAACCATGGAAATGAATTTTAACCATGTTAAAAAGAGATTTTGGTAAAATAGTTAAAAGAGCACATTTAAACACAAGATTGCCAAAATAATTCAATATTTAATTCAAAAGTCATTAAATATTTACTTATTTAAAGTATTACTATTTCTTTTTTCCAGTTATTTTATGAAATTTAAAATATTTGAGAAAAGAAAACCTAATTTTTAGTTATAGCCTGCTTATGTGCATTTCCAGCTAAATGTAGATGCAAAGATGTATAGATTAGCCAAGAAGTATCCTGAGAAAAACATAATGTATATTTTAGGGAAAAAAAAAATGTACACAAACAAACATAAATTTCCTATCCAAAAAATGCAAAACAAAGCAAAAAACTCAACTCTAAGGAAACACAAGATTAAAGAGAAAAAAATCCAGATACTAAGTCCAGAAATAGAAATCCTCTCCTGTTCTGAAATAGTTAGAAAACAGCCAAAGTAATATAGAAAAATAAGTTTGTTGAATAGTGTATAAATATTTTAGAAACAAACAAACATTAAATTACTTCATAGGGTCAAGAGCCTAATAGACTTGAAATACCAAAATTAATGTAACATGAAAACTTCTGAAATTTTAATTCACTGTTTTAGTCAATTAAAACACTGCTCTGCATTAAAATACAGTCTTACTTAATTTACTACTACTTTCTTCAGACAGATTGTAAGACAATCAGAGGACTTGAAAGGTTAACACGGACATGAAAATGAACTGGGTTTTTTTTTTTTTGGAAAAAAAATAATGTTTAACATAATTTCAAATAATTTTTGCTGTCCAAATTTTCCATAGAAATTATTCTAAAAATAAATAGCAAATTTTATTCTGAATTTTTCTCTCTGTCATCACCATGTGACTAGAATCTATTAATGTGTATTAACTACACTCATTTATTGTTTTGTAATAGCATTATTCCCATTTTTACAGAAAGATTAATTAGTGAGTTTCCACTCAATTTGGGTGAGCTTTGATAGAAGATGAACATTATTTTTCAGCACATTTGTGATTAAGTGAATGAATCAGTGCTGTGGCTTTCAGCAGTTTTACCTAGGATTGGTAAGAATTCAGACCTGGAAGACTAACAGAAAAGATCATTATGTTAGAGAAAATTGATTAAGAAGTGTCTGGAGGGGCTTGCTGCATATCTGGACAAAGGAAGAGAGAATACAAATCAGTTAGCCAGGAGAATATTGTCCATGAAAACTTGGGGACATGCACAACTTCTCTGGGCTACCTGTTCCAATATTCCAGTATTTGACTATCCTTTCATTTAATTTTTTTTTTAATGTTTGAGTGATATCTTTTCTATTTCAGTGTATGCCCCTTGTTTCTTGTCCTGTTGCAGAGCACCACTGAGCTTTGCTCTGCCTTCTTTATACTGTGCTTTAAACCCTCCCACTAACTATTCATGCACATTGATAAAACCTCCTGAACCTTCTCTTCCCCAGGAGAAACAGTTTCAGCTTGCTCAGCCTCTTCTCAGGTGACAAATGCTCCAGTCCTTTAATGATCTTGGTGTCCCTTCACTGGATCTGCTCCGGTATGTCCGTGTCTCCCTGGCACTGGGGAGCCCAGACCTGGACCCAGTGCACCAGATGTGTCCACTAATGCAGAAGGATCACCTCGCTCATCCTTGCTGATAATGCGTATCCTCATGCAGCCCAGGATTCTCTTGGCCTTGTGTGTTTTTGGGGCACTGCTGATGACTTCTCTCTTGGTATCATCTTAAGAAAATATTTGATTTATTTTCAATTCAGTTGCTCCCTTTGAAGCATGGATAAAATGTGGGTGTATGGTTCTCAACCTCCTTCATCTTTGCTCCAAAAACTAGGTCTGGCATCTTACTGGATTCCCTATTTCCTCCAATCCCCACAGACATTAAAATATGAATGATTGGTAATATATTGAATGCTGCAGCAATTTTTTAATGCTGTAAGTAGATTTTGAACTTGTTAGAAATGGTTCTGAATTTTAACAATGTAATATTGCTAGATAACAATATGTATCATTCATGTACATAATCACATATTAATATAATTAGCTACTAACTTGTCATTGTGATCTGAGTGGTGGAGAGTGCTTACACAAATACATTTATCATTTAATCAAAACTTCCAATTAAAAAACAGCAACAACAAAAACAAATAAACAAAAAATCCCACCTGGCATGAATACTGCTTTGATGTAAATAAATTATTTATTTTTAATATAGTGTCAGTCTATTTATGGGGTCACTACCATCATATTGCTGCAAGTAAAATTTTTAATATTTTTACTACCCTCTGTCAAAGTGGAGATGAAATTTCCCTGCCAAAAGGCATTTTCTGTCTTTTGTGACTTTAGTATTTGTGAAGATCTGATTTATATCAGAGAAACTTTGAAGTTACACAGCTGAAATGATCTTTTTCTTTCAGTGTATACCTCTCAAAGTATCTCCTTCAAAAAGACCTGAAGTGTGGGTATGGGCATATTCCTCTGTGATGAGAGGTTTCTTTTCCAGTTGCTATGCCTGAAACCTTTGATGCACTGTCTATTGGGAAATCCTGAGGCTAACCAAACTGCATTCTGGGATGATGATCTTTTGGTGACTGTAATTGATTAACAGGAGTTTGAATAACTTAGACAATGGCAGAAAAGTTGATTTCCAGAAATATAATTAAGAAATTCTTACTCAGATAATAATTAAAATTTTCAAGGTTCTTTCAAAAGTTTTTTTAATTCTTATAATGCTATGAAGACGAGGAAAACCACTAACGTCCATTGAAAAATCTTTTTCTTAATAAACATCATCAACAAAACTATAAGATCGTAAAATGAGAAAATTATATACAAATATTTATTTGTAATTCTGTTTGTAAATCAGCATGAATAGTTCGTTTCCAGCATGAGTCAGAGGCAAACAATTATGGAATCATGGAATCATAGAATGACTTGGTTTGGAAAGGACCTTAAAGATCATCTAGTCTTAAGGCCTCTGCCATGGTCAGGGATATATTTCACTTATCAAAACCTCATCCATTTGATCTTAAATCTTGCCAGGGATGGGGCATTCATGCCTTCTCTGAGTGAACTCTTCCAGTGACTCACCACTATTATAATAGATTCTTACTTATGTCCAGTATAAATCATTAATTTAAAACCATCGCCCCTTGTCCTGTCAGTAAAGGCCCTGGTAGAAAGTAAAACCAGAATTTTGTAAAAAACTACCTTGTTTACTTTGCACCTTTTTTTGAGACCAACATGCTTGCAGCTGGTCGTGCTTGCAGGTAATATTTTTATTTACTTTCCTTATGTTGTGTTCCTTGAAGGAAAGAATGATTAGGTCAAGTGGAACTCCCCTGGCTGAGAAAGGAAACTCAATGAACTTCTATATCTCTTTTAACATGCTTTGGGAAAAGGTGTTTCCTGGGGCAGTGAAAGGAGAAATGGTGTTAGTTCAGCATAGAACGAGTTTGCCCCTCATGCATAGACATAGAAATTGGTTAGGAGGAAGAGAGCAGACCAGTGGTATTTTAGACTAGAACTCACAACAAACAGAAGGTGGTTTCAAAGGAACCAAGTGGAGCAGTGTAGAGTCAGTTTTCATTGAGAGAACCACTGTAAGGCTAACCATAACCCTAAAGATGGAAGGGTAGGCTGAAAACAGTAATTTGCCTTTCCATGATATAATGAAATGAGAATCTGTCTTAGACTTTCTTCTCTGAATTTGATTGGTTTTCTTTAATTTATGGTGTGTTTTTTGGGGGGTTTTTTTTTGGTTTTTTTTTTTTTTTTTTTTGGTGAGGGGAAGGGATGTTGTTTGATTTTTTTTGGTTGGTATTTTTGTTTGGGTTTTTTTTTTTTTTGGGGCATTTTACTAGGTTTTTTCTTTGTTTGCTTCCTTGGTAGGTTTTTTGTGGGTTTTGGTTTTTGGTTTTTTAGGGGTTTTTTTGGTTGGTTTGGGTTTTGAGTAGGGAGTGGGTTGGAGTGTTTTTAATTTTTATTTTGTTTTCTTTTTTCTTTAAGATTTGTTAATTTTGTTTTAAAGCATTTCTGGTAATCTCGGTACTCTGGTAATCTCTCTAAGAAAGAACCTAGACATTTCTGTTTCAAATGTTTGTATAAATAAGGATCCCATTGAAATCACTCAAGACAGACCACTGAAGGCACTGTTATTATTCTGGAAGATATGAGTCTGGCCATCTGCAAATGTTCAGAAGAAAAATTATAATCATGACTAGATAAAGCTCTGCTTATATGTAGTTTGGCCAATAATCTAAATGGAGTCTATAATGGATTTCAGACTTATACAGCAGGAAAAAAATGCCAACCTAAATTTCAGTTATCTGAGATTAATAGGCAGTAGAAGAGGTCACTCAGGATAAAAAGTAAAAATCTCTGACCAGCTGTAAGGTCAGATGAGACGACCAAATTCTGCTAGCAGTGGAGAGATCTGGATGACCTTTCATAAATTTACAGTGTATTTTGCTTGGAATAAAGATAAAGGTTTCTTCAGAGCACTTCATGCATCATTTTACTGCAAAAGAAAAAAGGCACCCAGAATGAAAGTTCATGAGGCAGTATTGTCAGACATAGTAGTAAAATCCTCCGCAGGAGTATTAATCCATCCCAGAAGTCATATGTTCTTGTCAAAGTACAATTATAATGTTTAATCCTTCTTTTGTCTCCTCACTGAATGTCACTCCTGTGGAAATACATGTCCAGCAATGTCAAAGTCATCATAGTAGTCTATGTAGGGAACATTTATCTTTTCGGATGTTCAGTGAACTGCAGCAGTATTAAATCCACATTTATATGTAGGGCTATACCCAGGACAATCAGGAACTCATGGGGACTGTATTCAATTTGTACTCCTTATTAACAGAGAATGTGCTCCTCTACAGAGATAAAGGTTCTGAAGGACAAAGTAAAAATGTAAATTTAAGAAAATTTATGTAGCAGCAAATGAAAGAAGATGAGGACAGAGCTGCAAGCAGTCCTTTGGCTGAGGTTGCACTCATTTCACTATTTTTTATTTTAAAAATATGATCTATTTGTGAACTCTACTCCTATGGAATTCCTTCTGAGCACTTACTAAGAATAATGCATATAGAAACAACAGAAAAATTCACAAATTAACAAAATCATAACTGAAGTTCAGGTATTAATATTGAGAAGTATATTACTTTGGCAGTTGTCTTATTTCAATACAACTTTTGAAAGACTTGTAGACACACTTCAGTGTAAGTACCACAATTTGCTTTTCTCTGAGTCACAGAGAATTATAGTATCCCTGTCTGACATTAGCAAAGTTTTGGGTTTTTTGTGTGCATTTCCCGAGTTCATTAATCTTCAGACAATGAGTGATACAGATTAAACTTTTACCTCAGGATGCTAGACAGGAAAAAGACAACAACCTCCCCCCCCCCCCCACCCCTTCCCCAATTATTAAAAATTTTATTTATCTTATTAGGAGTTCAGAAATTCTGAAACTTGCATTGCTGTTGTCAAGTTAATCAAACTATTGTATGTTATGTGTATGTGAACCCAAAAGATTGAATGTGTGTCATTATGAAAATATGGCCAGGTATTAAGTGCCTGATGAAAAAGGTATTATAGTTACCTGATATGTTTGAGTTAAAGTAATTCCAAGATAATTCAAATCAATATAGCACTGTAAATATGTGGTCTTCTCCATAGTAGATATTAATCCATCAGTTTATTTACCAAACCAAAGACCAAGAAGAAAAAGTCAATCTTCAGATGAAGCTTTGGAATATGGAATGAAATGAAATTATTTTTCCAGAAAAGCAAGATGTGGTGCTTCTGGATGGTCGTAGAATATATTCCAGCAAATTATGTTAATTTGTTTCTGAGATGAAAGACTACAAAAATGAAGATTTTCCTTAAAATCTTAGGACACAAACATTCACTGGAACATGATGACATTTGTGAAAGAAAAGACACAGTCCATCCTTTTTAAAATACTTATGATGTTTTGCTGCCAGATCTAATATTATTAAGATAATTAGTCAGGACAGTTTTATTTATCACATATTTATCACATGGTGTATATTAGTGCTTGGTCACCCCCAAAAGTGAGGTAAGTAGTCATGTGGGACTACCCTGAAAGTACAGATACATCTGTTCAAATTTCAGCCAGCAACTTGGAAGGAGTATCATCCATGTTTGTATTTATATATGTGTATAAAGAGTAATTATATAAAAAACAAACAAACACAAATATTTTCTAAATCTATAAAATAAAAAATGACTCTTATCTCACCAAGATATAGGTATGGAAGAATATTTATGAAATCTGAAATACTTGGCATCAATTGAAGATATCTATATATATATATATATATATGCTTTTTTCTTACCAACCCCTACATTCCTCTTAGAAAATTATTTCTGTGACCTGTGTTTGAATTCTGCAAAAAAATTACTTATTTACTTATTTTAACATTTTGCTCCTACAGGTTGTTTCAGCAATGTTAGCAAACAAAAAATAATCCCAAATAATATTTGTTCATATTTGTTCTGACCTTTCAGGCTTTTCAGAGGGTGGTCATTTGACCAATATTTCAAGCTCCTATGAAGAAATGTCCAGGAGAGGCTCCTGTATTATGTTGCACAAAATGTTCAGGGCTCTAATCATATGTTCCTCCATGATATTACAGCAACAGGAAGAATGCCTGAGACTATTACAGTACCATTATAGAAGTTTTGTCTCTGCTTTTCAGACAGCTTCACATAAAGACATTCTCATCTCTCTTTTAAGGAAGAGTAGCCTTGCTTTAAATCCTCCCCTGCCGGTTGCCATCTTCATTCTCCAAGTGAAAACTCAAACTGTGGTAAACCGTAGTTGAAACAAAAATTTCAAAGAGAAGCAAAGCTATCAAACTGAAAACTTTCAGTTTCCAATCAGTGTCTTCTTCCTGGAGTAGAACAGAATATCATGATTCTTCAGAAACTATGTGGATCTCATGCATCTGCATCTTTTAGGTTTACACTTGAAAATCCTAAACATAATAATTTCCTTCCTCTTTTTTCCCAATGGGGTTCAGTTGTGTTCCTTGAATGGCTGTCTCTATGAATTCAGATTTTCCATGTAGCGGGGTCTGACTTTTAATGTCTGTCTTGAAACAAGAAAAAAGAAAGTTTTTCCTCCCTTCTGTAACCAAGAGGTACAAGACAATGTTCCTATTTTGGAAGTGTAATAATTCTATATTCTAGTTTTATTTTTAAGGTATAGGTCTACTATTTTAAATACTCCATTCTCATATATTTTGTTGCTATGGAAAAATTTTCATCAGGAATATTTTTTGTCCAAGTGCAGAAGATGATCCATTCATTACTTGGAAGAAGAAGCAATATCAAGGAATATTGGGTATAAATCATGGAGAAATTAGTTTACATATCACTGCATGGAAATTTCCAGTAGATGTTATCTTACTGTATGAACATTTCTGGAGACTAATTTTATGACTATCAGTTTCATGACCGTAAATGACTGAAATCAGAAGCCACTCTGAGTCAAGAGATCTGCTGTCAAATTTAACAAATTTAATGATTAAAGATTGAAATTATATTGTTTTTGAATTTGAATCTTAGGATAAAAGTTGACATTTATGTAGTTTCACTCTCACTAAAGTTTAGTTGTATGCATCACACATCTGTTTCTGAGCCATTTAATTAGACTCTCCTTATGAACAGTAAAGAGAATGAGAAGATTCTAGTATCATTTCTCTTTCCCTACCTAAATTAGTTTACCTTATGCAAAAAATCAGACAACCTTGAGGCATGGTTAGATCCTATGAAATATTCTTTATCCCTTCTTCCTTTGCAGCCTAAAAAGCCATTTTCTTTGAAGAATAGCTCTCCATTCTTTAACATTAATAAATTAAAATATGACTGAAGAGAGTCAAAGTGAAACACTATAAAATGAAATAGGAAGAGAAGGGAGGATTATTGTGGAACATGGAGTTTCAGAGGAGAATATAAGTAACAAGGAATTTGAATACAGTAACTTTTCCTTCAGTGTTAAGGAGGGACTGTAGAAATTGAAGACTGAAGAACGAGGAGAAGAAAGGAGAAATTATGAAGACAAGACTGAGAAGGACTGTGAAAAGGGGTGACTTGCTGAGGGATGTTTAAGGAGTGGAGAGAAAAACAGTCATTGAATAAAATAATTTAATTTTTTACTGTACTAATTTTTCTTTTTCAATAAGACTCTCACCATAGAATTTTATAAATGGCAAGCAAACATACTAATGCAAATTTAATTTATATTTAAAGTACTTTATTATATTTATTCCTTAAACCTTCTTTTTTTCTGGTCTATAAAAGAACAGGTCTTTTTATCTAAAAGGTCTTAAAAAAAGGATTTTATTACATATTTCAAAAAATCACATTTCCTGATAGCCCAATGTCACTTCGACACTTTTCTAATGATTTCTTTACTCTCTGTACTTAACACAAAGTTGCAAGGAGGACCCAGATAGTCTTAAGAAAATGCAATGCAGACAGAAATCTGGTTTTCCTAGATCTACTATGCTTTCCACAACAAGATAAAGTAACTATTCTAATGCTAAGACTTCTCTTTTATCCACCAGATTCACTCTCTGAACAAAAAAGTGAGACATTTAACTTTTTCTCTGTTGTAGTAGCACTAGATATATCCCTGTCTGATATCTTATTATTAATTTTAAGAAACTGGTCTTGAAGTTGTAAAAATACAAGCTTATCTTTATGGCCTTATGAGTTTTTATGTAAGCATACTTATTGCAAAGATTATGATCAAACTTACCACATCCAGCTTATTTTCATGCAGAGACTAAGTAGTGAGCTTGTCTTAGTCAATTTTCATTTTTCTTTTCTTAGTTCAAGGCAACTGACAAAAATGAGATGATAATTTCATATATTGTGTATGTAATGCATCAGAAGCCTGTTCAATATTCATTATTAACTTTGGTTGCAAAGGTTGTCATACCACAATCTTTGTCTTGTATTAGGGCTTAAAAGCCTTCAGCCATGTATCTTACATTGTTGGCATATTTTTAATAATTTCTGGTTAAATTAAACAAAATTCTTTCTGCTTTTTGTTACAATGTTTTATGAAACCATTGTGGCCTTTACAGTGTACTATCATTTGAAAGCAACATATCTGCTACAGAAAATTTTCCTATGAATTGGTAATTCTTATTGCAAGGATTAATGTCATTAGATTGACACATAAGTCTTACATTATACATTTTACCTTTCTGAAAGTAATGCTTAAAAGTGAAATATTAAATACTTGAAGCTGTACAATATTTTCAAATGTTTATCATATCATTTGAAGCAAGCAGTGTCTTCCTAGTGCTACTAGAGAATTTCATACAATTGAAAAGAAAAAGAAAAAAGAGTAACATGGACATAAAGACTTTACTATATGACTTCACAAATTACATCCTACTGAGCACTGGCACCTCAATGAAAATATTTGCCACTTATCAAAACCAACTCCAAAAATTTAAGTTGTTGGGAATAAAAAGGAGAGATGCATGTAAAGTAAAAGAAATTTTCAATTGGTAAAAGATAAAATTAAACAAAGAAAAAAGAGACAAATATAAATCCTTAATGAAAATTACCAAAAGAAGATTTGAGAAAATACTTCCTCTAACTTATTAACAGAAACAAATTTAAACTTCTCAGATTCAGAAGAATGACAAATGAATTTACCACATGCACAGATGATCATGATATAAAAGAACATGCAAGAATTGTGAAGAAACTCCACATTTGTAGGAAATGGAACTATTTAAGTAGTTTATATTTCTTATGGAGGAGCTCTGGAAATTTGCTACTTTGAATTTTTCCTTTATGAGACAGAGCTTTCATTAAAGACAGGTGTCATCAGAATAGACCCAGAGACAGTCAATGAAGTAAAATACTCAGATTTCCAGTAGCAAATGGTATTCACCCCAGAGTGTTAAAGGAAGCCAGATAAAAAATTGTTAAATAATAAGACTGGCTTTAATTTACCTTTGGGAACGACATATGAAAAGTAATACATGAGTTAATATGAAGATTTGGGGGCATATGAATATCTGCATACAATTAGGTCAGAGTTTTACATAACTGTAAATGTTAAAAATTGCAGTAAAGAATAAAATTATTAGTTTAAATAATATCAGGAAAAGTCAATATCTTTTATTTTAAAGGAAGTCACACTGGAAAAATAGATTAGAAATCTTTGAAAGACATTTTTCAATAAAGTTCACCTTGATCACCTTTTAAGATGATGTAAAACTTATTAAAGAAACTAAGCCATCATGGGATGAAAACAAGATCACAACAGGGATTAAAAAAGAAAACGGATGAAAGATTATTACATTTGCAACTGATAAAAAATTATGCTTGACTGTAAAACCAAATCCTGAATTGACTGTTCTAATAACTTAGTAAAAAATAAAATTAAAGGTCAATATATATATTCCTGTGTGGAAAATGGTCTTTATTAAAACAAATTATAAACATTTCTTAATTATCTATTCTTAGGGAAGAGATCTTACAAATAAATCTACTGATCTTAATTTTAAAAAAATTATATAAACTTTAAAAATCTGCAATAACATCATCATAATGTGCAGCCATGTGAAAGGTAAATATCTCAGAACTTTCTAGTAAAATAAAGGAAAAAACAGTAATCATACTGATGCCACTGAACCTCCAGGACATATTTAAATTTTAAATATGGGATCTAGTTCAGGAATCATGATATCTAACATGATATAATAAAATTTCCTTTAAAAAAGCAGCAACATATTTACAAAGATAACTGAAGCTACAGAGTAAGTACTGTAAAATGAAAAGAAAGTAAGTCTCTTTAGGTAGAAAAAAGATGCCATGAATGAAAGATAGTCAATTATATAAAATAATGAGTAAAGTAAAATGAAGAGATTGACAAAACAAGGAAAGAGAAGTCATTCTTTCTTTTTTACAACACAGAAATTCTTTCTTTTTTGTCAACACAAAATTTTTTGTTGCCTACACCCATTCTCAGGTACTGAGAAAAGTTAGGCAGCAGTAGGTGACAAAATAACCCCAGAATTTTTTTTTTTTTTCTGAAGCTCCTGGTGGTGGTCACTACTCAACAATAAAATTAGAAGGTCAGTGGATCTTTCACCAGAAATAGTGCAGCCATTTCTATGTTCTTACGGGCAGGTTTTCTTGTTCTTTTTGAAACATTCTAAATAGCTGAAAGTCTGTCACTAATTTCCATCAGGTAACCTATTGTTTTTCTTTCTGATACAACAGACAGTCTTTCATTTGATTCTTCCTTATACACTGAAGACACCATAAAGGAATTTTTGTTATGACTTTTTTATCAATTATATCAGCCACAGAAGCCCCTTGATGTTTAGGGGCTTTTTGCTCAGCACAGGCCTCAGTTACCTAATGAAGTTCTAGATATCTTTCATACTAGGGTAATCCTGAGCTATTTTAATGATCACTATTGTGTTTATCTTATACAGCCATGGGATTTATCAAACTCTTCAAAGGCACTTTCAGGCAGGCCGAGCTTTGTATTTGTTTTTGTAATTTATCCCCCAAATGTAGCTTGATGTAATGGTACCAGGCATCAGATGAAGGCATCTGTCAAACTGTGAAGAACTCTGCCTGTGGTCAGACAACCTCTCTTTTATGTCTGCCTGTTTGATGAATATCTTAGACTTGCAATATCATACCATCAAAAAGAAAAAAAAAGAGACAGAGAAGGAAAAAACACTGATTTTGTGTTCTTTAATGTTCTGAATTAAGCTAATTTTCTGAATTTTAAAACCAACGCCAATAAAACCTGCATGAGTGAGGTAGGTAACATAGGTAGTTAAGCTATACAAAACACAACAAAAATGAAAAATAACCCCTACAGCTGCTTAATTCTTTGACTCACTACGGGTCACAGGCTGCCATTATAGGCAAGTGCCACCATAGATTTTGATAAAAATAAATTAATAATTTCTATTTTGATTTTTTTTCCTTAAATGTGCTAACCAGGTTTTATAATTTAAACAATTTTTCTTTGTTTTAGAGATTTACCAGTTTCCTGATACTAGTAGTGTAGGTTAGATGATGCAAGAAAGCATACTCACTACAATACATTCTAGCTTGGATAAAGTCAAGGAAATTTATTTCTATTGCTTCAAAGATACCATATTTGTCTTCAGAAATTTACCCACAGTTTTATTTCTTTGGACCTTTAAAATTCTGGAAATTGCTTTAGATTCATAGGAGGACTTCTTATTATTAAGCCACCATTTTTTTTCTATGCTTCCAAATACTGTAAGAACTTTAAACTTCACATCTATAGTGAAAATGTAGGGGAGGTGAGAGGGTCTATGTCATTTTTTAAGAAGAAATATATAAAATATGTATTGGTTATAAGTGAACTTTCTCTGATGAAATGCAGGTCCATGGGACTGTATTAAAATTACTTAGAACTTCTATTAGTAAATCTCCTGGAAGTTAAATATCTGGGTTTATCGTCATCAATTTGGCCTAAGTAATTTAAAGAGGTAAAGCAGGAATATAACTGTACAGAGAGTGTAAATATAAGCTCATGTACCTAAAACTGTCCAGAATCAGGAATCTAAGCTAATCTAAGCAGGGTACATAGCCAATCAGCATATAAGTGATTAGAACTACCTAAATTAGATGAGAGGAAATTCTGAAAATGAGAAGATCCAGGACTACATTTCATTGATGATTATTTTGCGTAATATCTTTTTAATGTTAAAGGATCATAAACTACAAAATGTAATATATGAAATGTTTTATGCAGAGCTAAACCCCAGAAATTTTGTATGATAAATGCCCAGATTAATAGATTAGAAAGTCATATTCCTTCTCACACTGGTGCTCATGCTCTCTCTCTGGCTCAATGAACCTTTCATTCTTTGCTGCTTAATGACACATTTGCAGCAATGTGGAGATTGTGTTCTGTGAAATCCCCTCATCATAGCTGGGGCACCAGCTGCAAGGCTGATGAGTATAGCAAATGTAAAAGTTAAACATGAGGCTACAGAGAGAGTGTAGCATTGTGAATTCACAAAGTAGCATTTTTTACACTCCTTAGGCCAAATGAACTTGTGGATCAAGATACCAACATGATTTATTTCTGCACTATTTTCCCAGTAGAAACAATAAGTTGCTGCAAAAAGAGGATAAGAGAACTTTGTGGATGTTATTAGAAAAGCTGCTATAATATTGAGAATCGTCATTTACGTTTCTTGATTTACAAGGAATGGCATCAGCTTTAGGTACCTCCTATTGCCAAATGTCCAAAACTTACTTTTTGAAGTTGCAGAGTCCTCTCAGGACAATTGGGAACCTGGCCAAAATGTGATGAAATTATCTGATATAGGAATAATGTAGGGTTTATGTCCTTTGGAGTTTGTTAATCAATTTTCCAGTTAACTTCTAAGCACTTTTGTTAAAAGGTAGTTCCATAAATTTAGTCTTCTCCTACTTAAAAACCTTTTTTATTTTCTGTCTACATTTTTTTCTTAACTCCTCTAAATATTTTTTTGTACTGGCCAGTCTGGCCCTGTAAATAATTATTTTCTCTTTGTTGTCTACCAATTTTTCCTGATTTTGCAGCTAGTGGTTGTAGTTCTTAATTTCACTGTGCTTAACAAGAATCCCTTGTAGAGTCTGAATCCCCCTGTTCAACCCCTCCCAGTTTTCATGGAACACAATTATCAGAGGAAAATGAAGAGCAATAACTTGTTTTTACATATATGAAATCTTTCTGACAGGGAAATTATGCAATGTGTTGAGCAGCATGAGTATACGAAGTTATAGTACAACGGATGGTACAAAGGAAAACAAAGCCTTTATGACTGTATAATTAGCAATTATTTTCTTTTTTGTAGGTCAATATTGCTACTAATTCATCCTCATAAAAATAATTTCCCAATACTTATAATAAGATAAAAGGAAAGAATTTAAAAGGATGGATGGCTGTAATATATAAATTTTCAAGAAAATGCAAGCAGGACTTCTTGATTATGTGTATGTACACCCATACAAAAATAGAGGAATTTGAAGGAAAAGTACTGAGAAGGAAAACAAATCTATGAGGTCGAGCTAAAAGTGACATAGGAGATATTGCAACCCATGATAATAAGAATCAGTAAGAAAATTTAAGTTCCCAGAGATTAGGTAGAATGCTACAATAAGAAGAAAATTGAGAAAGGAGGGAAACACAAAACAGTAGCACTTACTTAAAGGAAGAAAATTATCATATGAATGGAACAGAAAGCTGGAATTGAGAGTAGGATGAAATATGAGTAAAAAAAAGGACAAAAGTATACATAAAAGAGTAAGTAGTAGGAAAGCATAGATATAATTTCTCATATAAGGATTCAAAATTGAATCTTGCACCGTAAAGTATTAAATAATTCAATGTCTCTGTTTCATAAATAAAGCCTCTCCTCCTATTAGAGAATGTTTTTTGATCCTAAGAACCTTTTTATATTACCTAGTTTATGATCTGAAATACAGTGATTAGGGCTCAAGTGCCACTGTATTTCTTTTGGAAAGTTATGTTAATAGGTCAGACAGGTTTGGCCATGGAATGTATTGGTAGATCAAAAGTTCCATGAATTAATATGATGTAGGATGTATGGCTGCTTTTGACAACCTCCTTTTCATTAATTTGAATCATAAATAATTACCCATTATTTTACTCTATATTAGTCTAGAGAAATGTTGAGACGACAAGAAAAGTAAATGATGTGTCAAAAGTTAATTTTATTCAAAGTTAAACTCTGCTGAACACAAGAAGCATTTCTTGTTTAAATATTTCCTAGCATCCCTTATAAAAAAGAATTTTGACACTTCAGCCCTCATCCAAAGTAGATTAAGATAGATGTTAAAGAGAAATACATTCTCAGCAAAGTTTCTGCATTTAAACTGTCCACCACTGAAAGCCTGATATCAGTTATTCAAATTTTGTGCTTATTGGTGCACTCATGTCTAAAGTATTTGTCTCTCCAAGGAGTTTGAAATTACTTAATGAAAATTCTAGCACATGCATTCTTTATGCTTCAGGAGTCTCTATTCAAACTTGACTTTGGCAGAATTTTCAGCCTATCTGTCATGCATCCCTCTCATATCTTCTGCAACATATTTTAGTGTATCTTCTCATTAATCCTGTGTATTTTAAAGATATCATGATCCATCTTTTGCAAAGTCAGGGAATGGATTTAAAAAACAGAGAATACATGATTCTCCCAAATTACACATGAAAACTGGGAAAACAAATTGATTAAATCTCAGTCAGTCTGAAATGTCTACCCAGAGAGTCAAGTGCAGCTGGTTCTCACTCTAAGATAAACTCAGAAGAAATCTGGAATCTGGAGGCAGATTGAAGAAATATGAATTACGCCAAGGTCCTATAACAGAGATTTATTTTATACCCCAGGTTAATATTTTGGACACTAAACCATTCCAAATATGTGTGATTCAAGAAAACTCTTCAAACACGTGTGACTCAAGACAGCTGTTTTGCCTGAACAGGTATATTTCTTTCCACTGAAAATTTATTTTCTTATTGATCATATTGAACAGCATATAAGACTCACTTGCAGCTCATGATCTTACTCTACTTAAATCACATAGCTCTGCATGTGGACTTCTTTTTCTTTTTGAGAGAAAGAAGTTCATTTGTTGTTTCCAATAAAAGATGATAAAAAAAACTTGAAAGTCTGAATTTTAATGATGTTATTTGTCATGTCATTATATTCTTGATAGTCTGACTTCAGAAAAGGATAAACAACAAATAATATTTATCAGAGTCTTAAGATTCTTCACTTTTGGTTCTACACATGTGTATGGGCAAGTTTAAAATATGCAAGCTGAACCCCGAATTGTGTTATCATATTCACTTAAAAGAATCACCTCTGCAACACATAAAAACAGACATGTTTATTTTTGCACAGTGACATTTTCAATATTAAATTTCTTAGAAACAGTTTGTGTCAAACAAAGTCAGGTTAAGAGTTCAACATTGTGCTCTATTTTCTTCACTTGCATTCTATACATACATGTCCAAGATAAAACGGTACCATGGTAAAAGCATAACATTCAGTAAACTGCTCTGCAAATATTGCAAAACTTAGGACAGCTTAATTGAATGTATTTACAACCATATTTATACATTTTCTTAACGTATTTATTGTCTTACATTCCAAAACACTGTACACTTATTTTACTCTGTTGTGCCTTTCCTCTTCCATACTAAGTAAACTCATATGTCAACATCCCAAGATATTTCTTCAATACTGATTTTGTTTTCAGCTAAAACTTCAAAACTTCTGACTGGATCCATTTGATGCAAAAATCTTATAATACATCTGCAAACAGTTGCTTGCTCATATGACAACTCTGGAGAGTTTATATTTGTGACATGCTGGTAACCACATAATTCCTGCTTTAACAGCGTTCATGTTGCATTAAAGACTCAGACCTCATTTTCCAGTCTCTCCCTCAAAGCAAGCAGCCATAATCTGATACTCTTTTGGTATGCAAGGTGAAGGCAGAAGCATTTTAGTTAAAGAATCAGTCATCCATTAGCATAAGTCTGCTGACACTTTGTGTTTACTAGGCCATTCTAGAAAAATGAGGTTTTATTTCCCCAATTAATGATGACCTTTAATCTGTGCATAACAGTTACTTCTGCATCAGCTTGGTAGCAGCTCTTCCTCTAATTCTAATTTTAAAAATAATCATAATGTATGACGATATAAATTATTGAATGTACACTGAAATTAAAAAGGACTTAGAACTTATCTGGGGCTTTTTTTTTGGTTGTTTATTTTTGTTGTTGTTTTTTTAGGAGGGAAGAAGGGAATGATAGCAGCCAAGCAAGTTTGTTCTTTAAATTCTTTAAACCAAAATCTTGGTTTCTTTTTGTTAATATATTTTTTTAAGAACTCTGAGTCAGTTCCCTAAAGTCAACTAAAGAGAGCTAAAGATTTGTTAAGTACATGACATAGAAAATACATTTGTAAAGCTTGTGTGTTTTGTAATCTCATTCCAGAGACATAAACATATGTTTCATAAAAATATCTTATGTAAAATGTAGCCACAATTTTGAAAAATGGAATAAAAAAAAGCACCTGATTTTAAAGAGTAATGAATATGATCTGTAATTTTAGAAGGTGCTAAATATTCATATTTTATAATGAAATGTACAATAAATCTAGTGCTTATGCACTCTGTACAGAACTGCACAAAACTGTGAACTTTCATAAAAACAAGAAATTCACCTACATTAGCTGAACAATGGATGTTATTTCAAGAGTTGAATTTGATCACACAAAATATATCTCCTTAATTGTCTATATACATAGAGCTGCCAAACAATTTGTTGTATGGTATAAATTACTTGTGAGATAAATGATAATGTAGACAAATCTACAAACAAGTCAAGCAGATTTACAATTTCAGACAGATCGTACTATGAACATTTTTCTACACTTTATTTTTTGTATTTTTACTAATTTATGTGCCTAAAACTGTTTATTTCTCATAGTGCCTTTATAAACAGAAGAGGAAAACAGGTGAT
This sequence comes from Chloebia gouldiae, assembly GCA_003676055.1. Taxonomy (NCBI): domain Eukaryota; kingdom Metazoa; phylum Chordata; class Aves; order Passeriformes; family Passeridae; genus Chloebia; species Chloebia gouldiae. The sequence goes on from QUSF01000006.1 coordinate 20,722,957, forward strand.
TTTTTTGTATGCCCACATTTGGCTGAGATGACCCATCTGGTGGGAGGTGTCTGCTTTTCTCCAGTTTTTTTCTTCCCACACAAGGGCCTGGTATAATGCTGACCATTGATTATAGCAATCCTTTTTTTAAATAGTCCTATTTCATGTTTTGAAAGTTTGTGACGTTTAATTATATAGATATGTTTTGCAGGTTACTGTATTAAATTGCTCCCTTATCCCTCAAATATAAGATATCTAAAAATGTAGGTAACCAGGAGCTGAAGCTGCAATTTTCTGAACACTTTTTCTCCTAGGTTAACAAAGAGATATCTTCTGCTTCTTTTGCATATCATTTGAAAACTCCAAATTATCGACTCTCTGAATATCATAAGAGTGTTTGATTTCAGAACATGGAAATTGTTTTTGTTCAATGCATATTTGAGTCTTGGAGTTATATTCTAAATTAAATTCCTGTCATGTTTATTGGAAATAAATGTTTGTGGGGCCAATTCTTCTAGGCATTTATCAAAGGGTAGAGATGCATCTTATCCAACTGAAGTAATTCTGTCTGAACTAGTCATTTTAGGCACTTTTGCTGTCAATTGAAAGAAATGCATTTTCAAAGTGTGATTTATTTCACCTGTTAATGAGATGAATTATGTCCTGGAAATAGTGATTTTTCTACTCTGGCTATAAGAAAATCCTTTGGATGTATAATTCTGATATGGACATTTATACAGCAGAGCCCACTTTATTACAAGATGGATATTTATTCATTCAGCCTGCTATAGCAAGTCCTCCTTCTCTTTTTCCTTTCAAGAGGAACAAATTACCATATAAAATTAACTGATATATTGGAGAATATACAGATATGCAAAAAAGAAAAATAAAGCACCCAAAAACCTAAGCTAAATAGTCTGTTTTCACAGTATGCCTATATGTGAGATTTTCCACTATGTGACTGAAATGTGCCACCCAAAACTTTGCAGAATTGCATTCAGAAACACTTTACTGTTAAATAGAAAAACAAACCCCAAAAGTCTACATTAGGTAATAGCAACAAATGTAACTGATTTTTTTCAATAACTGCTGAGTAAGAGTGATTTATTCCTGACTTGCTTACAGAACACATTTTTGACTGAAGTGATGCAAAAAAAGATCATTTTCCTTAAAAATATCTCTACAAGTTAGCATTTCCCATATGTCCCAACATTAATGAATATTAATGAATATCACACCTATGTTTACTATTTGTATCATTCACTGGACAATCGAGGTTAATATTTTGAAGTTTAAGCTACCTAAAGTAAAATATTTTTAAATTCAGGCTGTCCCATCATGCAGGTGGGTTGTTAGGTAGCTTGAAATAACTAGTGGCACTGGGTGCATATGCATACATACATATATATATGAGTGATCATAGATTCAATTTGCCTACAGAAAGGTATCTAATATCATCTGGGATACTTTACAGCCCATTCAAACTTCTGTTGCCACTCCGTAACTTCATCTGTGTCGTATGTGCCAGCCCAGTGTAGACGACTTAGTTTTGGGCATCTCACATGGTATCAGACACTTATGTGGGGCTGACTAGACTGGATGCTCAGCTATTTAATGGAAACATCTCACCTTTGGAACACTATTTCCTCCTGGAGGCCATCAAAGGCAGCCCTGTTCTGATGATACTTTTGTTAGGGACATTAGAAAGGGTTCACTAAAGATGTCACCAGACTTAACACACAACCTAGGCCATCTAAGTGAAGAACACTGAACATGAACCTGGTTCACTCACCTAATTCTGATTCTGAGCAGTACTAGACTTCTGCAAGAGAGGATTTATTATCATCATTATTTTAATTTTTGTGCATTTTTTGATCATCATGGGAAATCCGGGAAAGTATGGGGTGATAGAAGTGTAAGTTGCTTATACCCTAGCTTTGACATCTTTTGCATCTCTTAGTGTGTGATGACTTTGGCAGCTGCATAGATTCCCCAAGGTGAAGCTGTGAATAGCCAGTGACTCGAAGCCCTGTTGTTCCCTGTCACTACAATTCTTACCTGTGTTAGCAATTTCCTTTATGGCTTAATGTCTGACAGCTGTAGTCCTGCACATGGAAATCAAACTTATGCTGATTTAATGATTTTCAGTGGTTTCTCTGTCCTGAAGTGTACCCAGTCCCCATGAACTATGAAGCAGAACTATAATGAGGGAATTTGAAATGAATTGCAAGGTTATGCCAATTTGAGCAGCTTTACGCTGGATTTAGAATAATGCTGTAGAATAATTATTCTGCTGAATATTTTATGCATTCTCATTTAAGTTAGAACAGACATACTGCATGGATAGTCTGTTTTTGGAGAAATATATCTGAAGTTACTTTAACACATTGAGATTCTGAGCTGGCAGTGAACCTGCATTACCCAGTGTATGCACATTTTCTTGGTGCAGTAAATGCAAAAAATCCAATAATTTGATACTGTAAGAATTTAAATGATGCAATCTATTACTGCTACTTGATAAAAGTTACAAGAACTTTTATGAGGCCTTTGTGGAAATGCCTTCTCTATATATTCCTGATGAAATAACTAATGCAAATTCATAGATAACATAGGTCATAGGTCACACTTTTTTCCCTAGCTCATTGTGGGCAAAATAATAAGGAAAGTTTTCCAGAATATAAATTCTCTTTTGGAAAAAGTATATTTCATTCATAATCACAATGCACAGCATTTCTGGTGTTTGCTCATGGACATCAAGGTTTGAGCCATTAAAACTTGCATAACCTGAAATTTTTTGTGTGTTATTGAATAATAGAAAATATTTAAGACATAAACATATTTAAAGGAATTTATATGGGCCTTCTAAACATATTGAAAGTATCTGAATAATATATAGAGATAATAGATATAATAAATATCTATTGCTACATATATTTTAACTTAAATACTTTTAAAATAATGGTCAACTGACCTGACAGCAGGTTTCTGTAGAAGAGAATGGTATCCAAGGAAATTATCCTTTGTCTATGCTCAAATGATTCCCTTACATCAATTAATGTTAGCTTAACAGAGGAAAAATTTTAATGAGGCAGGCAACTCCCTGAAAGCATCCTAATATTGTCTTAATAATTGGACAAGTTTCATATGAATAAAAAGTCTGTTCTATATGTAGATTTTTTTTAATTTGCTTCTGATTTTAAACAATATCAGTATTTTGATTGCAAGAACATATATTAAAATAATTATTGAACAATTGTAACTAAAGCAAATGCAACAATATTCATAGCTTATTTGTGACTTTGATAACAATGAAAATTCTTCTATAAAATCAGATCACATAATGTCCATACTAAAGAGCTCCACTAAAGAATAGGTATTAATTGACATTCTTATGCATAGCTATACAAGGGTCCCAACATAGTAGGAATTTAGTCATTGATTTCAGTAAAATTAATGTTTGTTGCAGCTCTGATTTCACTGTGATTTTTATACTTTGAAATCAAAGAAATTATGTGAGAGAAAAGACATCATGGTAGATGAACAAGGTCACCTGTTTTTGAAAAGACAGTGGCTTTTTAAGTAAGTAAACTTAATATTGTTTAGCACAATTAGTGCATTGAAAGTGATTTTAACTCTTACATATATAAAATGGGTCGTAATGGACCACAGAAATTGAGACTACAATTACACAGTACTTGGATTTAAATGTATTCCCTTTGAGAAAAAGGTAAAATTATTAGTATTTTTAGTAAAAGTAAACATAATGGTAAAGAAAAAAATATTAAAATTTTTCATAAATTCTCTTTAGAATAAACTTTTAGCACTTGTATAAATATGAAAGGCAATTTTGGTTCTTACTGTGGCTAGATTTTACACAATCAAAATAAAACAAATACTAGTTTTATTGTTACAGAATAAGAGAAATAGAATAGACTGAAAAAATTCACATGAGAATCATTTTGGTAAAATAAAAGTACATTGAAAAAGTAGAAAAAGAAATTGAGAATCAAAAATGAAATGAGGATAAATGGAAGAAAATAATGATCAAGGCACTTAAAATAAATTTGGCACAGAACGAAATCAATAGGAATAATCCAACTTTGAAGATCTTTGTATAGGTAGAGCAATAATATTTATATTATGTATTATTATAATGAAATAAAAAGAAAGTTCTAGGAATATAATTAAAATTCAATCTCTAAGTTCTTTAGATATCTCTATAGGAGTTCTAAATGCCAATACCTATATTTAATTGCTGTTATAATTCTAGAATCTTCTTCATTTGGTCTCCAAAACTTGTGTTTATGTGAAGCAAAATCTTTAGAGAGGTAACATTTTTTATTCAACAACTTGTTGTAGTTGGAAAAAAATTCACATGCTTGTATGTGAAAGACTAATTGCAATTCAAAAGGCAACTGGCTGTGGAAAATTAATATTGAATTGTTTTCAGCTGATTCCAAATTAGGACAGAGAAATATTTAAAAGATTTAAATCCATATACTTAGGCTTCAGAATTGCAGTTCAGCTTACATCAGTAAACAAAAACCTCCATGCATACTGATGCAGTTAGAAGGAAAGATCAAATCAAATGTCCCAAGATGGAAGCTCTATTTTTCAATCTCCAGTGATTGCAGAGGTTTTCCACTTAGAAAACTCATTTATGTGCAACCAGAATTCCTTCTCAAAATTGTTAGTGACAGAGGATTGTGAAGTTTCTGCTTTCAGGCGATAAAATGTTTCTTATGGGATCAGCAAGGCTTTAGAGAAGTATATTTGGTGCCCTGTTCCCAGAACCTGTGCATCCCTGAATAGCAGAATTTCATATTCCAGTAGTGGCCTTAGGTTTTAATTTATTCAGCTGAGCAGAGAAAAAGCATAAGCATCAAATCTACTGCCAAATCAAAAGCTCAAACTACCATTACTGGCAGAAATTATCAACCCTAAAGGGAAGCGCAGATGACAATGGTATATTTATGAAATTTATTAGATCAAAGGGTCTAATTTTCCTTATTCCACTTGCATTTATTCTGATTTCCTGACTTCCAGTTATTCTCAGTCATAAGTGGAAAGTCATAAATTTGCAGCTCTAAGCAGGCAAAACTGTGTATGTACAATCATCAGAAAGAAATAAAATGTAGTATTTTTCTCCCTCTTAAAATGTTAGAAGAGTCTCTATAGACTCTTCTTGTCATGGTTCATCCATTACCATGATGCAATGAAATAAGGGGATCAATTTTCCAGCTTGTCATGAGCTTCCAACATGCAGTAGATGCATTAAACAATGAGGTTAGAGCCCACATGCTTAAATTGAATATAAGATTAAGAAAGAATTAGTTAACTGTTTCTTTGACTCCCATATTTGCAACAAAGCCCCACTGCAGCCACAGGACTGCTTTATATTACTTGATTAAACACACAGGCTTCCCCCTCAACAGACTCATTTATAAGATGCATTAACACAGGTGAAGAGGTACAATCTGAAGTTACAAAAAAAAAAGTCTACTTTTAGTTTTGTGTTTCTTCCTGCTCTAGAGTCACAGCTCAGTTACTATGAATGTCCTCTTCTTTTCAGTAAAGTCAAACTGCTCATTTAAATGAGAAGAACATAACCCATTTGAAGACAAGACTCGAACAGCAAAAAAAAAATTATATTACTATCCACTTTTCTCTTTTAAAAAACACAGTTTAAAATTGATTAAATATTCTTTCATGTTTCTAAAATTCTCTTACAGGCATGAAAACTGTTCTCATATTCCTTTCCACTCTTTCTGTAGATTTCCCATGATTATCCAGTTCTCCAGGACACATTCATGAGAACAATACCCTACATTCAAATATTTATGCCTACAATACTCCAGGGGCTTTTTTATTGTTCACTGACTGTGAACAGTTTTATGATTTTATAGGGCATAAATACTTAATCTTTGTCACTTCCAAAATTCTTTAAGTCTGTGATCAACAGTGTATTCACTGTGCAGATCCTTGTTCTTGTGAAGTAATCATTCTCTTTGTCTCATAGAAAAATAATCATTTCACAGTCAGTAAAATCCTAAGCAGAGCTGACAAAGTCATGGTTGTTTGATGACTACAACACAGGCACCAGCCCTTCCAATATTTAAGGAAGCCATCTGCAGAAAAACAGACATAAATTAACTGAAAAGGAAAAACCATGCAAAAGATTGCCAAAGAGGAACAAGCCATGCAAGGATTGTCAAAATGCTTTGTCAAAATTATTTTAAACTGGTCAAAATTAATGGGAGTATAAATTGCTAAAAATAAATAAAATCCACATTATGCTACTATTGTAATTTAAAATTGCTTACTCACACCTGACATATTTCATTTGAAAGTGTGAGAACAGAAAGCAGGAATTAATTTTAGAGTTGTCATCAATTTTGTGAACCATTGATATGCAAGGGGTTTCTGTATTCTGTAGACTGTGGCTGATGCTTCCACTTTAGTCCTTGAGGCAAGGTGAAAACTACCAATACAGAAACGTATGGTTACATTATTCCTAAACAAGTTCAAGAGTCCTTTAGAATATGTTTGGAAATTTTAAACAATATTCAAGACAACACAAGGATTAAAACCTTTAGGGGATTGAATCTTGCTGAAACTATCACAGTAGAGTCAGTTTATATGTATGGAACAACACATTGTAATTGTTGCAACTGCATAAATCACAACATTATTTACACGTCTCCAAACTACCTGTCCAAGCATGTTTATTAATGGTTTTTAATGTGAACTGGTGGTCTTGCAAAAAGAGAATCATCCCAAATTAATTTCGTATCTCCTATAGAACATCATAAAAATGCTCTTCTTTGTAATTAGCAGTAGATTAAAAAAGATGGGCTTCTGCACTAATTTTAAAGTATTTGTGTCTACATTTAAGCTTGTCAACAGAAGTTCCCCCTTGCAATCATAAAAAGAAATAGGCACTCTTGAGTATAATACATCTCACCTATTTTAAATGCTTATTTTAAGATAAGATCATGATTCTGAAGTATGCACCTTTCTTGTACTACGTTTAAAGAAAGTTTAGAATGGCTAATTCATACACATATGTGTGTATATGTGTGTGTATTCACATGTGTATATATTAAATAAAGTTTATAATTACCTGTGTCCACTCATTAGTTTGTGGGTCATATGCTTCCATAGTGTTCAGGTATGACTGACCATCATAGCCACCTACTGCATATAATTTGTCACCAAGGAGACAAACACCAACAGCATCTCGAGGCATGCTCAGGGGAGCCACCATTGTCCATGTATCAGTTTTTGGGTCATACCTGAACAAAGAAAAATGAAACTGGTTATATGGAGAGAAGACAAGTATCAATTCATGTTGATTTTCACTTGAATATAGGGTTCTTTTGGTGGTTTTTTGGGGGTTTTTTGTTTGTTTGTTTTGTTTTTTTTTTTTTTTTTTTTTTTGGGAAAAAAACAAACCTTTGTCCAGGGGGGAAAAAACCGAAGCTTTATTGTGTTCCCAATTCAATCTTGTAGATGTTGATGAGAAACTTTTGCTCAGCTAAACTTCTAGAATAAACTAAAATATTTGTAGGATAGTGTATCATCAAGAGGTCTGAGAAAGATCTATGAGCAATATCTGAATGGATGGGTGTAAAATTTGTTTATATGTTATGTATATATTTAAAGTGGGGTATTTCCTGCAACACATCAAAATATTAGAAATATCATTTCTAAAATTAAATTTCACTACATTTTAATTTGTGAATTTATACTAAACAGTAAAAGCCTTCCTATGTATTCTAATGCTTAACTGCATTAGAGTTAGTGTCTCCTCCTGATATTTGCTCAAGCAGATAAAGTAATACTGGTTTTAAAATATAATCAACACTGAATTTTTAAAACTGAGAGTAAAAATCCTTTTGTATAGTGATGGTGATTTTAATATTTAAATATTAAATCTTTAAATATTTAACCTAGCTTTTCATTGAGATATTCCTTAACAAGGTAAAATTGTTTCATTTCAGAGTCATTCCATTGTAGCTCTTTTGGACATGCAGAAACCAGAAATTAATTATCTTTTGATAGTTTGTTACCAAGGATGCCTGGAGTATTAGGTTACACTAGATACCTCATTTTTAGATGTCAAATATTACTAAAACAGAATAGTGTATCACAGTAGAATAAAATTAATTTCATCTGTCCTTAAGCAAGTCTACTTTGTAATAGAGTCATGTGATCAGTGGAGAAAATAAACACTTTTGGTCTATACATCCTTTAAACAGTCTGACTTTTAAAATTTGCTTAAATGTGTAAGTATTTAGTAAGTCATTATCAATAAGCAACTTCACATTGTTTTAAGTCCTACATATTTGAACAATGAAATATTCTATATATATATACACACTATTACATATATATATTACATATAAAATATTATATAATATAATATTTTATATATATATGTATGCACTAATACAAACACTGAAACAGCAATGCTACAGTGTTTTGCTTGTAACAGCCTTTTGGTTCATAAATATTACTTTTAAATTGGACAATAAAAGAACAGTCTGTAACCTTGTTCATATTGTTCTTGAGAGGTAAATACATTTTAAGAAAATTTACTTGTGTGCTAGCTGCTAATCCTGGCATTTGGGGGACTTCTCAGAAAATAAAATGTCATATATCTAGAAATATGATAAATGTCTTTCCTAACTTTATGGGAAAATACCGCAAAATATTGCTGGAATGTGTGGATGGGAAATGAACATGTAATAAGCCAAAAAAAAAAAAGGGATTTTTTTCAAAGACTGTGTGAGTTTTTCACGGACAGCATCACGTGCCTCTAGCAGAAACAGTTTCCCATCCAGTTAAATGCAGCAGTGTGCAAGGTATCTTCCCCTACCTAAAGGTAATATATGTTTAATAGACTCCTCCATACACTGCTCTTAAATTACAAGGGCCAAGGTGAGGAGGTGCAAAAGTTAAAGCTGGAAAATAATACAACTGACATCATCATTTGACCTTATTTTTTTTCTTCTTCTTTCCAATAAACAGGTACACAAGGCTAAAATGAACCCTTATAACTCAATTCTGTCAACAAAATAGAACTGCATGAGAACGTGTTGGTTTTGTAACTGCCAGAAAAATACTTGAAATTTCTTATATCATTTTTGCTGCTAAAAAGCAACTGTATATGTCCTCTTTATAATAACTAGTATACCCTAGGCTGAGCAGGGTTATGATAAAAGCTCCTGAAGTGGAAAGAAATCAATTTTGAAATCAAGGTGAGATGAAGGGGGAATAAAACTATAGGCGAAATGACTATGTTTTTAGCATCTGTCAAATTTTGACTAACATTTGAAAAAGAAAAGCTGCTTTATGAAATCTGACAAAATATCTTGAAAATGTTACAATTCTTATGAAGTAGTTGTTTTGCCTTTAAAGCGGAATAGAAGATTGCATTTTACCAACTTCTGAAGATGAGTGGGACGTAACTATTATTTTATTTCAGAATGCTTGAAACCAGAGGAAATAATTTAAAATTGTATCACCCTTAGAAGAAAGTAAACTGGAATTCCTAACTACTATTGAGCAGTAGCATTAAGAAAATATGTATCTGCTGCCTCCACTATATTTGCATAATCTCAAAAATAAATTTTAAAATATTATGTCTGTCTTGACAATCTTCCAGGAACAAATTGGTACTGGAATAAAGCACATCCTCCCAGGCTGCATCAGAATGACAAAATGACTGAGGCAGACTCATTCCTGAAGAAGAGACTTAGTTAAAAAGTAGGCTACCAGTATTTACAGAAAGAAAAACTTTCAGAGAGCTATAAAATCACTTGGACTGATAGACCTCCCCCTCACTTTGTTTTCCTAAGATACTGAGGGGCTTTTATTTTTTTTAAATGATGTATTATTTTGGAATAAAAAACCAGACACACTAAATAACATTCCAGCCATCTCATAAACTAATCAATCACTGTGAAGGCCATGAGAGTTTTTTCACATTTCAGTGGAGTCCACCAGTTAATTCACATCCACTCAATGTAAGTTAATAGTCTGACAAGTTTTTGTTTGTTAGTCCCAGCTTTTAGTCTCAAAGCTAACTATTGATGAAGTACATCATGCACACATTTTGATACCATGGAAAAATATCTAGATGGAGGATACTATATATTGTGACTCTAATACTAGTAAATAAAACAGCATAAGGATAGGTTTAGCTTATTTTTGCAGTCTCTCCTGAGAAAGACAAATGCAATAGAGTATGGTTTGTCATCAACAACAGAAGGATTTTCTTCTCAGAGAATGAAAAAGGAAATAGAAGATCCCTTCTGAGTACCAATAAGCAGAAGCAGTTGAAAATATCTCATTAAGTCTGTCACTACTAGTCTTAATATAAATTTAATTAATTGAAAATTCTTGTTATTGTTTCTTATAAATAGAGATCCACAAGCATGGGCCCTATAAGTACAGGCATCATGGGATTTCCCTGATTAACTGTCCCTCTGGTGGAGATTAGAAGAATTTGGCAATGATCTTTGCTAACATACAGTAGAGATGGCAATGAGTCTAAGATTGACCAAAATCATATGGATAACAGAAGAAGTTTTAACTTATAATTTTTCAATTAAATATTGACTACTAAGCAGGATTTAGCAGAAGAAATAACTGACATTTAATTAAGTCCTTCTGAAAATAAATAATGAGATAAATCTTTCTCAGTTTATATGTTAAGATAAATCAATTAACCAAACATACCTACTTTAACTTCTGTAATCTGTAGACATTTGGAGCTAATATTTTCCTTATTCTGTTTAATAGCATTCAGAAACAGAAAAAAAAAGTCAAACATTCATGAAAAATTTGAAGAATACCTTTAAAATGAGTGATTTGATCACTTCATCTGTGCTGTACTGCCCTACTAGATATTCTTGGATTTGCAGAAAATCTACTTGCAAAATTCAGGGTACTGTAAATACAGTTTATCAGGCTTACATCACCACATTAGAAAGTGGCAATTTTGATAAAGGAAGGAATTCATTGTACTGTGAATATCCATCACTTAAAAAGTTCTTTATTTCTTCTTTGCTTATCTATGTTCATGGAGTTAGAAATTATTCTAAACAAAAGTTAATTTTGTGTTATAAAAGTATTTAAAGGAAAAAATTTTATCTCTACAATTTTTAGTTTGTGACACTGCAATGCTTAATAGAGTCTCCAAAAACTACTTAAATGGGATCTGAAAAGAGTGGATTGTTGTGTTTGTGGTAATATATAATAGTACTTTATAGAACTTTATAGAATTTTTCAAGTAAGTACTAATTAGACATTTCTAGGGTTAAGAACATCTGCTCCAATTTACCATCATTAAGCTAAGAAAATAATGCTATCAGATATCATTTTGTATTTAAAAAATGCATTTATAATTTGATACCTTTCCACGTAGTCCAGCAGTCGAGAGCAGTGATTAGAAGCAGGGGCATCATGACCTCCCACTGCGTAAAGAAAGCCATCGCAGGTAGCCACTCCTACACCTCCTCTTCTCTTACACATAGGAGCACACATATTCCATTTATTTGTGTGAGGATCATAATATTCCATTGAACTCAAACATGAACTTCCATCCCGACCTCCAACTGAATACAACCTAAGAAAGTCCACGCAAATAAAAATGTTGATAAAACAAGAGCAGAAGTAAAAACAATGAGTATCTGGATTTTTTTAATTTTACATTAGAAAATAGAAAAAAAGAATACATCATCTTTGAAATCATGTGAATCTCATATAATGAAAAAACACGGATGTTTTCAAAATTATTGCCAATCTCAAGTGCTATTTAGTGCTTTGTCCACCTGAAGAGAAAGGAAGATATTTCTTTCTGCTAATGAATATGTTTATTCTTTCATTACTGCATATTCAGTCAAGAGCAACACAAATGGCATGCAGGTTTGTCTCCATAGGTTTAAAAATCATGTAATCAGAGTTGCTGCCTAAGCTCACCATCTATGAGATGGAAGTGGAAGTGCAAACTTATAACTGGTAATCCAGACAAGGAAGAAATATCCAATCAATTTATTATAGTTTCTCCATGTTTTTGCTGTGCATCGAAGTATTACGAAGCACAAACAATATGAAAAATAAGATCTGACATTCAAAAAATTCCACATAAAGATCTATCAATGGGGACACATTTTCAGCATGAATTTTACATTTAGAATATAGTAGAGATCAAATATGAAATGTGTTGCAGATAGGACTATCACATTATGTTTTAAACATGGATTTTTTAAAATTAATATCTTAGTTTCAAGGCTCTTGCTTATACTGAAGAAAATTCTTACCCAAACTAACAGCAACATGTCTACTTTGCAAGAAAACTATAATTCTCAAGCATGGTGTGTTGTTTTTCTTCATCAGAGTGTTTTATGAGGATAGAGTTATGTTGGAAAGTCATGGACAACTTCTGAAGAGTATTTTAAACTTGAAATTATAAAAACGTAGTTTAACAAAAACAATATTGTGTTTGTAAGTATCTGCAGGCAAGGAGCTTGTTTAGTTCTACTGTTTATAATGGGTCCCAAGAGGAAACAGTTCTGATTGTTCTTTCCCCCTAATACCATGCTGCATTCATTCCATATGAATCTTTTTGCAGTCTGTTGCCTTTTACATAGTGCCTGGAGATTAGCTAATAGAAACACAGGCTATTTTAAAGTCCAACCACTAAGCAATTTTGGATGTGAAAGCTGTCTCTGTAAAGCAATTACTCATTTGGAAGCTTTTACTGTCCTAAGCACTCCATGAATTCAGAGCCATTTAAATGTACATTTGCCATTATATTTCATTGGTATGGATGCTGATGAATAAGGAAGTGCTGTACAACCACTAAATATGTCACTGAAGCCTGAGAACGTTTTGATAGTGCCTGACAGACACACCTGTGCTCTGACTAAAGCACCCAGGAGAATCCATACTCCTCTGTGAGAGATACTACAGCAAATAGACTTTTTTACACTATTTCTTTGGATCCAGACATAACACATTTAACCATATTTATGATTATCAGATATCTACAGATGAAATCAATATTAAAGCATCTGTTAATCTGTGGATATCTACAGTGTCCTACTTGCTTTTATATTCAGAGTAGTCATCTGAGGCTAAAAACAGCACTAAAAATATTTAAACATGTGACCAAAACAATTTACAATAATATAATGTAAATATAAACATTTACATATAGGTGTCTGCAAGGATCGTATCTTCATTTTCAAAGATGTAACTTAGTTCAGCTACCCAGAGACAGTGATAAAACATTTTTTTTGTGACATTTAAGGTATGTTGACATTCCTTCCAGGCTAAGAGGTATGGAAAATAGTACAGTACAAAAACCAGTAGAAAAAAACATGACTGCTGGCACCCTGAAGCCATTTAAATGTCAGTAGAAAACTACATGTCAGTAAATTAATTGATCCCCAAAAATAAAAACAATTATTAAGATTTTTGAGATTGTCAAATATGTTTCTAAGCAGATATTTGGACATGTAAACACTGAACACCATTTTAAAAATGTAAAAGAACCAGCACTTCTGCAGACTTCAGTGCAAATAATCTTGTGTACCCCTAGTCAAAATCCTCACTGCTTTGATATTTCTTCTGGCATGAAAAGTTCTTATTTATTCCATTGTCTTTCAACTGAAATAAATCAATAAGCTGATATTTGCACTCTGAAACTAAAATATACTTTCTCATTGCTCTATTCCAATTAAGACAGCTAATAAAATATAGCTGAAGGCACTCTTGAGTTGCTGGTAACAAGACAGCAAATGCTGTTCATAGGTAGCTAATAAAGTGGGACCACCTAAACTGTTGCTAAAATACTTTCAGCTATTCAGAATAAAATTCATTTTTAAAATAATATTTTGGAAGCAATATTTTAGAGTTTAATTGTGTTTCTATCTTTTTTCTCTAACATACCATTAATTTTTTTTTTATTTCACAAGGGTAAAAGAAAAATAGTTCAGACAAGAAAAAGTTGGAAATGAAGTCATTGCTTTAAAGCTCTGGTTGTAGCTGAGCTTGAACAATTCAGTCAGAAATTGCTTCCAGTCAAATTTCCAAATCCCTGTTCACAAAGGCTGAAAATGAATGGGGAACAGCTCTGCAACAAGCACTGAATGCTCAGGATACTGTACAGCTATCTGAAACTTTTGAAATACTTATAATTAAAGCTATTTAGTAGTCGTTCATCCTTTTTAGAGCTTAGGGTGTTATTTTATTAGATGGTTTTAAATTAAACATTTTTTTCATCTTTGTCTAGCTTGTCATAAATTCGTAATAAAATTTCTATAGGGAAAAATATCATGTATTTCTCTGAATTAGCTGAATTACTCTTCATGGTGTATCCCATCAAAACTAGAATTATTATAAAAATAATAATTATATATCCCTGCTTAGGGAGTGAGACCAGCAAGGAAAAGAAAGCATCCAGTACTGAGCACTTTTATCTTCACAGTGAAAGTTCTGCCTGTGGAGATATTATAGATTTCTATTCCTAAATAGTCTACATTTCAGCTGATTCAGACACTGTACAGATATGAAATTAGGCCAAGCTCAGCCTCTTCTGTCTTTTCAGGGTTTTGTCACTTCTTTTACTAAGATGGAGAGAGATTCCTGAACATTTCTATGTATATAACTATATGTATAATTGGCAAGAAAAATGAAATAGAGGTTTCAAAGTAGGAAACATTAGGAGAAATCATGACCAGCTGGATCAAAAGCATTTATCTCAGTTCTGTCATTACAAACCTTTGATAACTACTCAGAAAAGCCAGTTTTAAATTCAGTTTGACAAGCCAACCTCAAAAGACTAGACTGCTTTGATGTGAGGTGGGTATGGCTTATGAAACCAGTTGAATCATGCCCTTGATGCATTTCTTAATGAGGTTTTCCCTTTCTTTCACTATGAATATCAAAGACCTTATCCAGTCTTTTGCTTAGGCCCTTTTTTACCCTCTCCTGGCCTTTCAGTGTGTCTGAAAGAGAAGCGAAGAATTACTGTGACACAAAAGATATCTGCTTGGTAGAACTGAGGGACAATAATAATTTTCATCAGTGCTGGACTACTGTATTGCTGAATCAGTCCATTCCTGGCCTAGGAATCAGGACTATAGAGAGAGATATTTATCCATGCTGCCTTGATTAAGCCAATGTAGTTCAATAGCAAAAGTTGAAAATACAAAAATTTTGTGAATGGAAAACATTAATGTTTTATTTCTGTGTGTGAATTTGGAAAGGCATTTCATGTATTTATAATGCAGTAGGGAAGTAAATTAAAAGTAGAATTTGACTCCCTAAAAAATAGAAAAAATAAGTAAGTTCCTGGAATTAAATCAGTAGTAGCTACTGGTAAGTTAGATGGGGGTCCTGAGAACTTCATCTAATGGTGTGCGTTTCTGACCATGAAGGGGGAGTTGGAACTAGATGATCTTTCAGATCCCTTCCAACCCAAGCCATTCGATGATTCTGTGACATAAAATATTGAGAGAAAAACACCCTTTGCATGGATAATATTGTTATGAAAAAGTTTGACTTCCTACACTGGAAATTTTAGTTTCCTAAAAGAAAGAACTTGTTTCAAGCAATTTTAATTGTAATCAAATTATATGGGCTACATTGTCAATACAAGACCATTGACTCAATGCAGATTCCACCAGTTAAAAAATATTCTTGACTTTATCAGGCTATAAAGCAGGTAAGGCAAAACTGTTTTTTTAAATTAATAATTTACTACAGCATGCGCATGAGGCCCTTTATTTGCTCCATTATTAAGACACACAGCAAATCTGCCATTAAATAAGAATTTTTAGTGAACCCATAGAATTACTTTGTGCTAGATGGAGATAATGTTTATGATACTAATTTTCTTTGTGAGTTTAATAATTTTAGACCATAGTTCCATTTTTGCCTCAGTATCCATTTATTTATTGATTTTGACTAAAATATTTTAAAATATCTACACCTTTTTGTAGTTTCCACAGTTGAGGAAGAATAATTTCAATATGTGTCATATTCCCTATACTGGGATACAGAATAATTGATTTTCTGAAAAAAAAAGTTTGATTTAAACCAGAAGTTATTAAACATAATATTTATAAAACAGCAGCAGCATAAAAAATGTCATAAAAAGAGGATTAAAATTAAGTTATAAAATTATTTATAAGTCAATGTACATTTAGAATAAAACATAGTAAGAACAGAGACAAAATTTTCAACAAAAAAATTAAAAGGCTGGTAACTGGTGATCTAGCCTTTGAAGAATGTTTGTTATTCTTCCCATTGCAAAACAGTTTCACAACATTCGTTAATTGTTGTGGTGCATCTTCTTGTTATTATTGCTTTGAATAGTTGGTTTTGTACCCCCCCGTCCCCTGAGGCATTGGTTTAGTCCTTGCTGTCAGTCCTCCCTCATACCTATCCTTTATTCCAGAGAATTCTCTGTCATTTAGGTATCCCTTACTGCCCCATTTAGTTAGACTGGAACTCCCTATTGCTTTTTGTTCATCCCCTGCTGCTCTGCTATTGGTCCCGAGTCCCAAGCTCCATCCTAGTCCTGTCCCTAAAATCCCTCTGCCCAGCTTGTGCCTTGGTCCTTGCCTCTGCTGTATATTCAGGTTATGGACGCTTTCAATTTTGCCCTTTTGGCATAAGAAATGATCCTCGGATAAGCAAGCAAGGCCCATCTCATCTTTTTTATGTTGATCACTCAGCAACTGCTTAGGAGGTTCGGGGTCCCGGGGGAGGCGTCGCACCCCTCTTCTGTCGCTCACACCCAGCACACCAGCTGCTGCACCACAACACTTAATAATAATTAATAACTTCCTAAGAAAAATTTGAGATACTGTCTGGTTAGGTAGATGATGTAGATGGAAGCAGACATGTGACAGCATGATTTTTTTTGACAAGGAAAAGCACGGCTGTATTTTAGCAGCATGCAAAATACCTACGTCATACTTAATATACTGATTTGCTTGTAGTTAGTGAGAACACTGTGGGCAGAAAGCATGCAGTTTGAAACATTTCCTTTTCTCCTTACATGACAGTAACTATGTATGCCAATCATGGCATTTTTCTTAGTTGGAATGGATCAGTAAAAGAGCAAGTGAATCACCAATAAGGCATAAGAGCAAAGAAAACCTCAAGCAAGAAAAGGTATGAGAAAAAAATGTCACTGATGGGAAATATAGTAGTTTTGGTCATACTTTCTTGTCTTGTTAGTTTGGCATGACATTTTGAAGTGTTACAGCAGCCTTAAAAAACACAGTTAAAGCATATTAATACTTCCTTTATTTAATAATTTTGAGCATATCCCTAGACTTTGCTGAAGTATGAAAATTATCTATGCATTGCAATTATATGTCTGACTTGCAAAAAAGTCTTAGGTCATTTAGCTTGTGATCTTCACAATGAACAAACCCTTCTCTTTTCAACAAACTCAACCAATAATATAAGATTTATCTGAAGCTGGTCTACTGAGTGAAAAGAAATTTCATCTTACCCTAATATTAGTTATTAAGAAGTTAATCAAGTTTCAAATTGGAAAAATAGGAAGTTAAGAGTGGAGATGGTTTGGCATTGTATTCTGCTGAGTATAGTAGATATTTGGGAGCTGTTGATAGTGCTGTTGCCCATAAAGATATTTAGTTGAGTACTAAATTAATATTGAGCTTTCTTTAATTTCAGTCAGATGCGTATATTTAAATATCCTTCCAGATGACACATATGTGGAAATAAGGAAGTATATGAATAAACATGATAAGATACAGGAACTCACATGTGTACACATGTCTGTGTGTAGTCTAAGCTGAAGTCTACATTTGGTGTGGGGAGGCTCTCCAGACTGCTCCAGCATTTAAAAGTTTAAATTAGATGGAGTGACATTACTGCATTTTTCTGCCACGTATTAGGACTAAGTTAACACTATGTCTGTTTGGCCTGAAGTATCCATACATGTCCAAATTAATTCATACCATGCTAGATCATTAAAAAAAATATTTATTACTTATTACTTATTACTTATTACTTACTTATTACTTACTTATTACTTATTACTTATTACTTATTGTTTCTTATTAAAAAACCTGAATGACAGACCTTATCACAAATTATAGCCATTCCAGCTGTACAACAGTCAACAACCAGCTAGTCTGAAAATTTCACTGTGTGGGTGATGGATGAAGATAAGGGCATAACGGGGGCATACACACCAAAAGATGTAGATGTGCAGTAAACATGCAAAATAGAAATGTGGTCCAAGCATCTAGGACCGTGGCCACAGAATAGCCAGAGAAAATAGGTTAATCAAGTTCCCACCCTGTAGATAAGCAAAGTTTTTAGCATCTGTTGTGTCTCCTACAATCACTTAGTTTCTAAAGAGGAAGGCTTCCTAGCTGCGTATATATCTGCTTTGGACTGTAGGAAAAAGAGTGGCTTAACATTAAAGATTCATGGTTTCAGTAAAGATTAATGATTTCACTTTTCTCTATAAGAGTGACATATATTTATCTAGTTTGTATCTTTTTAAGGCTAGCCTAGCCCCACAGAAAGAAAAGTAGACTTGTACAGTGTCTGTCTCTTTACAGAGTGTAAATAGTGAGTTAATGTAAATAGTGAGTTAAATCTTGCTTGAGAGACTATGCTGCACTTTGAATTAAATGATACATTCAGTGAGCTGCATGAGACCCCCATGTAGGAAATATGAATTTATGTGCAAAAGCACAAAAGATCAGACCAGGGCATTGAATTAGTAATAAGCCTTAATGATTCTGCTAAGAGAAAATGCCACAGATAGTTTATTATATGATGCATGAAAGCCAAAGGAGCAGAACTCCTGGACGAGGTTGTAATCAGCCACACAATCAAGTTTTGTAGGTGGTAATATGAATGTAATACATTCCTAATTCTTTCATGCCAAACACTGAACTACTGTTAAGGATTTTGTGGAATTATTAATCTTCATTTCTCCAAGGTCAGTTCAAAGCAATTATAGTCCTGGTGAGTGACTAACTATAAGATGATTTTGAGAACCTTTCTTGTGCTGACACTAATTTGGTTTGAATTTTGCTATTTTTCTTAAAAATTAAGGTTCAACAGGCTAAACTTTCTGATAGTTACTTTGTAATAGTGCATAATAATTGTAAGGGGGATATTAAATTAAAATAACTGTTATTTACAGCAGACATAATATTGATCTAAATAGCACAAGTTTCTTTCCAGTTTTTCTCATTAAATGACCTGAAAACAAAACATTCCACTGTACATATGCCAACATCTCTATTGGGTAGCTTTCTGTGTTCCCCATTCAAAATGAAA
Organism: Chloebia gouldiae; assembly: GCA_003676055.1. Classification (NCBI taxonomy): domain Eukaryota; kingdom Metazoa; phylum Chordata; class Aves; order Passeriformes; family Passeridae; genus Chloebia; species Chloebia gouldiae. The sequence continues at coordinate 20,742,292 of QUSF01000006.1, forward strand.
CAGAGAATAGCTGGGAAAGCACTGCCAAAACAATAATCCAATTTATGAAAATCCATTACTAAATGAATCCAATTATTGCAAAAGTGGTGGAACTGAATGAATACAACTGCATATAAATACATAAATAACGATTAAAAAAATCCCAAAGCTACACAGTTATTAGAGTCTCTCTATCTAACTAGTAAAATTGTAACAAATTAATTTGCATGGATGTAAAGGGAAAAAAATGTATATAGAAATGCATTTTTAAAAATAACAATTAGTATATTCTATCAGTACTTCATCAGAATTAATAGAATATGAAATTTGATCTAAATTTTATCTGTTACAGTTAAGTAAGAGACAAAATTTGATATTAAAAATTGATAATAAATAATTACTTAAAGGACACAACCAGAAAAGCAGTGGTTTTTTTATGTTGGACTGTCTTTCAAAAAAAAAAAAAGAATAAAAAATATCACTGCCTAGGGCAAACAGGAAAAAGGACAGAAACATAATTAATGGAGAGAGATGAGGCTTGCCAAACAACTCCAATTTTAAATATGTTGGATTTGATTAAGAGGATCTATTCTTAGGGGTTTGTTCCTGTAAAGGAAAATATCTCTGTGTCAGCTTATGCATCTTGCCTGTAGTATTGGCATTGCATTTTCCTGCTTAAGACAACCACCAGTCACAGGCACAGCAGCCTATGGAGGACACCACACTGCAGCAGGAGGTGATCTCTCACAGGCCTGCAGCCCGCGGAGAGCCCGTGATGGAGCAAGGGAAATGTGTGGGGAAGGAGTGGCAGAGAGAAAGAATTAGGGTCTGACCACAACCCACATTTCCCATCCCCCTGCACCAGCCAGGAGTGGGGCTATAATGTAATACAAGACATAAACGGAGCCTGGGAAAGGGGGGAAGAAAGGTGGCATTTTAAAATTTGGGGTTGCTTCTCACTAGCCAGAATCTATTTTTATTACTAATAAACTGCATTAATTTTCCCCTAGTCAAGCCTATTTTGCCTGCGACAGCAAATGGTAAGTGGTCAGATGGATATTAATGGGGAATAATATTTTCTTGCACTTTTTCTCCTTGCTCTTTTTACCTTCCTTCAGAGACAACAAATACTCACAAAACTTTTCCTTAAATAAAAGTAAAATATTATTTAAAAGAATACTTACCCAGTTGCATTTGTAAAAGTTAAGATTAAACAATCCCCCGCTTTTTGTCATCTGTCATATATCAACAGTGTTGTGTAGTATTTAATAAAAACAACAGCAGCAGGGGGAAATATCAAGTTCACTATAACACATATTTGAGGATGTGGCAATCAATAAAGTGCAGGACTCTTTTTCCTTGACTCCACAAGATGTTAGCATGAGATTGAACTGCTTGCCAGTGTGTGTCAGTCATGATTTTTGACCCTTTGGGCACTGCTGTGATGTTCTACCATTCAAAGTCAGCCTGTGGATCCTATCAACAGCTGAGTATTTTATCCTTTTGTAATACAGATTTACTGATATTCGCTAAAGGGATCAAGACTGAAGGGCCAGACTTTCTGCCATGAAAGCTACAGCTGCTTCAAAAAATATTGATCATTTCAAACATATCAGTAGAAATGAAGGAATATTTTTTGTAATGCAGTCTTTGTGGACATACAATAGAGCAATATAGTTATGGTAGTGACACAAAAATATTTTGAATAACATAAATCTCTATGATACAGAGAATGTCTTTGAGGAGTATGTATTTCTGATGAAAGTTTATAAACCAAATTTCATTTTCACTTAGATCTACACCATTAGCATAAAATATGTTCTGAATTAAATTAAATTAGTGGAAAGGTTTAGTGTTCTTAGGGAATGAGCAGTTCATGTATTAGAGTTTTTTAATAGAAGGATAATAAATAGCTATAGTATTAGCTATAAATTTGGATGCATTTACATTTTAAGTTAATGAAAGGATTAGTATTTATTGGATTAAAGAGGTCAACCAAATTTTTTTGTTCTTCTTGAGTTTAAATTAAGAAATTGAGAAAAGTTTGAAATAGTTAAATGGTAATTTTAAAAAGTTTCTGGAAAATATAGAGTTTTTCACACATTTGGTTCCTTGGTGCTTCAAATTCATACTGTAGAAAAATTCTTCAGCACTATCTGCTGACAAATGTAGAAGGCTGGTCTTATATAGTATAACTTGCACACTAGTTACACATCACTTATGTGAGCCCCAAAGAAGATTCAAATAAGTCATCCCAACTTCTAACTCATTATCTGCATATAAAAAGCACCATCCTCTATGAGTTATTTCAAATTGTAGATTGCCATCCCACATTTAGTGTTTTAACACCCATATCTATTGCTGATCTGAGGAAGTTCATGCACTCTTTCTCTTCCAATCTCTGCAAAGGGGTTGTTAACAGTAGCAAGGCAGAAAGGATGATGATGTTGCCATATCAGAATACTGACCATATTTCATCCCAACAAATTCTTCAGTCATGGCAAGTCTTAGAACACCTACCAAAATATGTTGAAAATTGATAAAGACATCAAGTTAAAAATAAATAGTTTTATATATAGTAAGGATAACACACTCCGCTATTGTGTTACACTTTGACTATAAGAAACACATGAAGATGAAGGAGATGGAATCTCCAAAGCCTCAATATACATTGTTGGTGGAACCTAGAACCTTTTGTTTACTTGGGAAAACAAAAATATTACTGAAGAGGAAAATCCTCAGATTCCAACTTTTGGTGTTACAAAAAAAACACATAACATTGCCCTTTATATGAACCAATAAACAAGCATTTAGAACGTGAAGAGAGGTTTGTGAACACGATCTTATTGTCCCTGTATTACATTTATTTAATCTCTACTTTCCCAGCTGAATTGCAGCTATTTTGTGCATCTGTTTCATTGCCAGCTGTATCAGTTTTGTTGCTTTTCTTTGGTATAACATGCATACTTGATAGTCATGGTACACATTATATGGCCTTTGCAATTACACTTGAACTTCTTTCAATATGGATGACAAGAATTCCACATAATAGTTATACAACATAAACATTTCCAATATTAATAAAACTTTATGTATTATTCAGTAGCATTTCCTTGTTTTCCCCCAGATTTCTTCTGTTCTTTTTTCTGTGCTAACAACAAACAAAGCTTTTTTCACCTCTTCTTTTACATCTTAGTATTAATTTTCTTCAAACACAAGACTTGTTGATTCACATATAAACTACTATGTTCTATTTGTGTTGCTTCTTAAGGTCATCCAAATACTTCTGTATTCATGTACCCAACATGAACCATATGATATTATTCTCTCTGGTGCCACTTTGAATGGTCTGGTAAATTAACTAAATTGCTCTTGTTATACTCTTTAACCCAGGACAGATCTGTAAAGAATTTCAGAGGTAATACGGTAATATCCTAGTTATTGCATTGAGTCCTTTTCTTCTTCAAATCCCTGTACTATTCACCTGTTTTTCATCTTAAGTATTTTTTTTTCATATGTAGCACCACATAAATTGTTCTGTTGAAATTCTAGTAAAATTTGTCATGGGTCTTTCTTTTACCTCAAAAAACACCTTTATCTTTTATTAGTTGTTCTAGCTTTCCTTACAACTAAGAAGACATTTAAGAAAATGAATATTGCCTGTGTTCCTCATTGAAGCATAGTAACTATTGTATCCTATTACTCTGGGAAATCTGGAGGTAACAACCAGGAGACCTTTCTTTGGGGAGGGGAAGATACTCCATTAAACCCTCCTGGGTGAAACAGTACTGCAACTTTGAAATGCAATAAGGCAATATGATTATAAAAAAAACCCTGGCAAATGGACTAAGTCTAAAATCTAAAAAATATTCAAAACATCAGGTAGTTATTTTTCTGAATGTCCGAGAAATTCAGTAGGGTTTTATTGCTTCAATAATTAAAGATTTTTCATATTAGATTATGATATATGTGTTGACATAATCATTTTCATGTTTTAGGAAATATGTTGATATAAGAATTTCAGTTTAAATTTTGAAATGTATTGCAGCGAAATAACATTCATTTCTGTGCACCCTGTTTTGCCAATTTCAGATAGTATTATTTTCAATTTGTTTGAGCAGCAAAATAATTGATAATTTACTTGCATGGTCTACACAAGTGAGCTTCCGAAATGCTTCAATACATCAGGAACTAATAAGAAGTTACAAATCAATCACTTCATTCAGAGCCTGATGAGATCAGAATATGAAAGCTTTATGTTTTTTTATTTCCATCTTAAGCTGATGGAAAAATACAATTTTCATTTTTCTGCTTAAAATTAATTTAAATGGAAAACAAATTCAGCCAACCATAGGGCAATGGAAGATCATAAGTGGAATAGTTTCTCACTTTAAAACACAAAAGAAGTGGCTATACTTTTTCAAGTCCTTTAAGAAACTCATATTTTAAATATTTTTTATGTAAAATGCCCAAAGTAGTGTGGAGATAAACACACATAATAGTTTGTAACTCTCTTATTTCAACAAGCATTTCACTTGTTTACTTATTTAATTCACTGCAGAAGAAAGAAATCATAATGAATAACGAAGAAAAATTCCTCAGAACGTCCCTACTGATATATTTTTTCCTTTGCTGACTGTTAAATCCAACATTTTGTTTCTCAATGAGGTATCTATTTCCAATATCCTGAGGAATGCAGCACATGTCACTTGTGTGGAACAGTAATGTAGCAAGAATAGGACCGGGAAGTTGAAAAGTCCTTAGATATGTTGTCAAGTTGCAGTTCTTGGCATATAGGATATTTTTTAAAGACGGGTACTCTGATAAAAAGAATAAAAATCAATGATATATTTTTACTTTTTGCAGTGAGACCACTGCTTTTCTGTTTTCACTGGCATCCATCCTACTTTTCTGGGACACAGGTAACATGTCTTTTAATTTAAAAGTGTTTGATATAAGTCATGAAAATTCGGTTGAGTATCTACTAACTGGGAAGCATTGAATATATGGTCAGCTGTGCAAAAGAAGCAAAGCTGGAATATAGATGCATAATCATATGCTGCTCTTCATGACATTAGATAAATATTTGCAGGGTTATTTGTCTAGATGTTGCTTCTGGTAGTCTGCAGCATGGCTTGTGCATCATTGAAACCAGTTTCTTGTAGAGTAACAAGGCTATTAAAGCAGCTTTGACCATTTGATCTACTCCAGAACATTTCAATGCCACTACAACTTAATAAGGGAAAGCAATGACAATTAAGCTTCATTGGTTTTCCAAAGAAGTGTTTCAATTGTGTAAGCACACCCTACTCACTTGCCATTTAATGCTGCTACTCCAACAGTGCTTCTGGCAATTGACATACTTGCCACAAATGTCCACTGCTGACTTTGAGGGTCCCACCTCTCAACTGTGTTCAAATAACTCCAACCATCATGTCCTCCCACTGCATAAATAGGCCCTTCAAGCACTGTAACTCCTAAAATGGAGGAGAAAGTGAGAGAAGATAAAAGTGTTTCCTCTATAAGTAGTAAAAATTAAAAAAGTTTTCCAAAACACAACCAACAAATGAACTTATATATTCAAAATTAAAATGAAAATACCAATTTGAGATTTGATTAATTAATAATCAACAAACAGGAATAAAATTAATACCACTCCACATGGCTGTATGAAAAACAGGTCTTGTCAAACAAACTTAATTTAATTTCTTGAGAAGAGTGTTTGCTTCAGAGAATAACCTGTCAATGATGTGATCCTCTTAGATTTCTGTATTCGCTTTAGTTTCTTATAACATTCTGATCATGAATTAACTCTTTTGAATAGCAGTAAAGCACATAATAAAGTAGGGACTGGATACCTGATAGTTCTCTGATTATTGTCAGCCTAAGGGGGATTTCATTGAATGGAATTGTTTCTAAAGGGGTTGAAGCCTGGTTTTACATCATTTCTGTCAATTATGTAGAAGAAAATAAACAATTCTTCACTAGCAGGAAGATTGATGGACTGGTATGAAACCAAAAAACACATTTGAAGGCTTAAGCAAGTAATCAGACAGAAATTTAAGCTGCTTCCTCAGTTTCACTCTATAAAAAAAAAAAAAAAACCCAAACAAACACACACCTTCACAGAAAGATAATGTTGGATATATGAGCATTCTTTTATCTACTGAAAAAAAAACAAAACAAAACAAAATGTAACGTGTGAAAACTGAAGTACAACACATTTCAATAAGAAAAAATTTTTTGACGGTGAACGGTTTGAATCACCCAGTCAAAGGAATTGATGAATTTTCTATCTCACATTCTCTTCAGTAAAGCTTAAAAGGCTCTGGAAGATAAGTTATAGCTAAGCACCATTTGTTACAAGACGGTGAGCTCAATAATCCTATTCTATGATCCCAAATGACCATTGCTCTGAAAAATCTGAGGCTAAATTCAGTCCTCTTTCTAAGTCAATGTCTTTTTTTTTTTTTCCTCACTCAATTTCACAAAATTTGAACTCATCAAATAGTCAGAAAACAATAAATCATTGAAGTTTCAGAAGATGACTTTGTTTTTTTCTTGCAGAAAAGTCTAGCTTTAAACAATGTGACATTCCTACTTTCTGTGTAATAATGTTTTGTTCTATTTCAGAAAAGTAATTCATTTAAAGCTTATTTTACTTTAAAACTATATTTATTAATAGGTTTGAATATGTGTCATCTAAGAATTCACAGAAAAAATTTCTGCATTTTGGGTGTTGATTTTTGTTTGTCAATATTTTTTAACTTAAAAAAAACCCCAAAAACCCTACTAACCCTTAGAAAAATTTTCCTCCAAATGAAGGTTGAAACTTTTCTTTTTCTATAGAACTCATTCTCCAATTGTTTTAATTGCCTTGCCTAGAAATTCTTCCTATTCAATCACATGTTCCAGTTATAATTTCTTCAGAATATTAAAGTGGATATTAAACTGAAGTCATGTTCCATATAGCTCAATATCTTATCACATATAATAATGATAAGTGGAAAGATGTGTCAGCAGTCACACATAAACTATGGGATTATATTCTAATATATGTAGTTTGGGGGTGGTTTTTTGTTTATTAATATTTTAAAGTATTAGATATTTGAAAATATTCTTAAATCCTGAACAAAGAGGTTTACATTGTAAAAAATTATTGACAATGATTTATTATAAAACATGGTTCTCCTTAGCTTTTTCATCTACATACTCTTCATTAAATGCAAAGTTAAATAGAAAATCAAGTTCTTTTCTGGATAAAAACTGAATCATATTCAAAGGAAGTTCAGAGGGGTAAACATTTTTATACACATACATGTACACATAATTGGTGTTGAGACAAACATGCAAACCTTCTCTCACCTTCACACATAAACAGTGTTGTATTGTTATGCAGTGCATTTCACAAGGCATCTATGATGCACATAAAGATACATCTCATCAGTTTTGCAATTTCCAACTTTTACTTCCTCAGATAACTTATTTGCACTTTCACTAGGATATAGAGTTTTCCTCAATTACTCTTTTTATCTCACTCAGTATTTACATTTTTTTCAAGTCCTTCATAGTTGAGCTTTGTTCTCATCTATTTCCTGCTGGAAATTAAGCCAGTACAATTATTTAATTCACTTTTTGTGGGAAATTTGATTTCCCCTTAATAAAAATACCCTTCTTCCTGAATTTTCAGGGATTTTTAATTTTTTTTTATATGACAATGAAAACGGATAAGCTCATTGCAATAATATAATGTTACTTTCTCTCTGCATTTTTTGTTACAAAGAGAGAAAAGTAACATTAAGTAACTCAGCTTTATACAGAAAATAGTCTTTAATGGCTTCTCTGTTCTCCTCATCAGAATACTTCTGAATTTATAAAATGCAGATAGAAACCTGTGAGAGGCACAGTTCCTTCTGATTTTTTCCCCATTTCCTCATTAGACAGTGTTGAATCATATGTTTCAAAATATTCTAATGAGTATTAATGATAATGTAATCATCTTATATACTTATTTATATCAGTAAGTACATAAATACACATTTTATATTAGAGAGACTGTGTCCTATATGAAGAATTCAATATTCAGGCATTGAATTCTAGCATTTGAATTCATTCTAAGCTTAGATGCCAGAATGTCTATGTTATTTTTATATCACACATATGGACTAAAGGGAATTCCCAAAGGTGTTGCTTGTAGCTTCCTTATCACACAAGATGGAGTGCAGTACAACTCTTCTCTGACTGAAATTACTGAACAGTCCATGATAACAGCAAATGGCAACACCATAATCAAAATCTTAAGGGACACATTCCCCAAGATCACAAAGAAAATATTTTCCAGTAAAATTGATGAAGCAAGACTATTCTCTTTTCTGAATGTTCCAGGTCATTTGTTTTAATAGAAGGAAAAATTAAATTCATTGTTAGTCTGTGTTGAAATGTCAGAGTTCCAATGCTATTAGCACACTGTAGAATTCCTCCTCCTTAAAGAGCAGAGGTACTGAACTCTATATACCTTTTTTTTTTTTTAATGGTGCAGTCAATTTCTGCTTGGTCTCTTGAGATAAGATCTTTCATAATTTTGTAGTTAAGATACTGAACAATGTGTTAGAAGATCAGAGTTCATTTCAACTTCATGAGACAGGTTTTCGTGTTCATTGTGTATCCTAGAGTATACTGATGTCAGAATACATAATTTTGTTTCCTGTCATCTCTGTCCATAAGATAACAAACGTCCACTTAGATTTACACTCAGAATGTAGATATTGAAAAAGCCCGTGAATGGGCTTTGCCTGTTTCTAAATGAGAAAATAACTATTTCCAGCTGACACTTGAATTCTTATTTGTCATTAAGCAAATTGCACAAAAGAATAACACTGTTGGCTCTTTCATGAGAATTTACTAAGAGAAGGGAAAGGACAGAAGGCCTTCATATATTTTCTTCCTGTACATCATCTTCAAAAATTTGGCAAAACCAGTTTAAAGCACAAGAAAAGAAAAAAAATCCTCTTGGATTTAATTTTTCACATGATACGAGTGCTTTCTTGTTTTCTGACAGAAGAAATAATACATTCAGAAAAGGAGTATTTTACTGTAAGAGAATTACATTAAATAACAAAACCTATTTTTTAACTGAACAACGAAACTGAAAATTGGTGGAATCAGATCTTACTTTTTAATTTGTAGAAAATAATAATTCTGGCACTGAGGGAGTAATTTGTTCTACCATCTTTTGGTGGATTACTTTCATTTACCTGACACTGTGAATAGTTTGGCTTTCCTAGTTCTCATATAGTTGCAGAGCTGAACCATCTATGAACATCCCTTTTAAGAAAGGAAGCAACTTGTTTTCTTAAGAGGAGATGTTTTCAGCAATTTCTTGAGTAGTTAAGTGTAGTAAATACACTGAAGAGAAACCTTAATGTTTTCATGAACAAATAAAGTACCAGGAAAATAACTATTCTAAGCATTTTGATGTAGGAATTTATAAAAGCAAACAGTATTATTTCTAAACTAAATGAGATCTAAAAAATTAATTGTCTAGTTTGCAGTGGCAGGCATTTTCCTTTTGATTGCCTTCACAAAGCTATGCAGCAAAAACCGTATTATGCCTAATTAGGTGCTCAATCTGTACAGTTCTAATTATTTATACTTGAAGACTGGAATGGGATTTTAAATTGCTTTTCTGTAATGTTACAAAATAAATGTTACACTGCCTATAATATTTTTAATTCTGCAGTTACTTATCTGCCTGACGGACCTAATTTTACAGAGTAAAATTTTTAAAAGTGTAATTTTTTATTTAAAAACTTGTGAATATAGTTTCATACTGATGTTTGGATACAAAATGTCAAAGAAAAACTTATCTGTGGTGCTAGATTTAGTGTAGTCTCTGCATTTTTATATTTGTAGAGACGTGAAATTTTAACTGGCAAGGATCTACATGTATCCAACAACTTTAACTTTAAATAAGGACATGATCTTTCAAGAAGGTAACAGACATACATTATATCATGACTTTGAAGGTGAGAAGACATATCAGTGGTTTGCTATCCAAGTATGCAACTTGATCAAATAACATCCAGACTTTATTCTACCCTTTCAAGCTTTGCATTTATTTAGTGTCCAGGTAGAAGCACATTTTTAACAATCTCCTTTCTCACCCATACCCACAGAAGCATATTTTTACAAATTTGTATTAATTGTAACTAATATTGCTGCTTTTCCTTACACTGTTATTTCCCTCTTTAAGTCTTAAACCACTTTTCTTCCATAGTTGTGGTATCAAAGAAAGTAAAGTCCAATTTGATTTACATTATGCATCATTAATTAAATGATGAATTAAATCTTATATTTAGTTCTCAAAACCATAATATTAACTGAGTGGGAAACACAAACACTGTTCTTTGGATGCTGCATATAGGACTGCCATAGGCCAATCTTGGAATTTAGTGTGTCACTAACTGGACAATTGGACCTGACCTACCTTCCTTAGAGAATATTCAGTGACTCAATGTTAAAATACCTATTCCTATGTAAATTCACAAGTACCAAGGTTGATTAAAAAATTATAGCAATATCACTGTCCTCTTGGGCCAGAAGATAACACTAATTTGCTAATATAATGCAAATGTATAGAAACAAAGATCTGTCTGTCGACCCTTTATTTACATTCTGTTTTGTAGATAAGACATTAGGTTCTCAAATGTGCCACACTATTATCCAGAGAACATGACTCAGAAATTATTATAAATGTTGCTGTTATGATTTGTAACTCTTTGTTGAATTGGGTCACAATCTACTACTTAGTAAAGGTGCAAAGTACAAAAGAGAAAGTACTTAATAATTCAGAAAAAACAAATCCCTCTAATGTTCCCCATGATTAGGAGAAAAATCCAAAGCACAAATTGAATATACATGCAAATCAATATTCCAGAGAAAATACTTTAAAATGTTAAGCCCTTATTTTAACCCACAGTGAAAGCAGTCATTTTTCCTGAGATTTTCACATGGAAAATTACAATAATTTAACTACACAGAGGCACAAAGTACTTGTCAATATTGCCTAAAAGAAAGATTCTCAATCTAATTTCTTAACAGCTGCTTCTAGGATATCTTCTATATCAGAAGATTGCTGTGCTTTGGTAAGCCAGTCTGTTGTGGAACTCTTCCACTCAATGCTTAGTTTAAGATAGGTCTTGGCATTTTTGTTTGTTGGGTTTTTTAGGTTTTAAGGTTTTCTGTGCATAGGGATCACCACATAAAGAGGGAGAACACACAGCTTAACTATAGCATTGGTTTTATGAGGTGCTGATGTTCCCAGAAAGATTTACCATTGCAGAAAAATAACATATTTACAATATAGATTTCGAGTTGAACTTTTATGGGACATGAATCTTTTTCAGCTGACCACAGATGATAAAAATGATATTCCATACTGTATGGCATCATGGTCTGGAAATCTGGAGTATCACTGCCCAGCTCAGTAGAATTTGGTCAGTATCATATATGTGACAGCATGAAGTGCTATAATATTTTCAGTTGTCTGCATGCTCGAAGAAACTAGTATCTGGAAAAGTTTCCTTTATCCAGCTGTTTGGCACTGTAAAAAGCATTATGCAAAAATATTATTATATCAGTCAAAAATTATTTTATTTATAAATAGTTGCTCCACAATATTGGGAAATTAATTACTCACAAATAATTACAGTTTTATCATCTTAATAGGGTATGACCTAGTCTGTTGGTTTCAATGTTAATTCAATTCTCTTCATTTTACTGACATTTCTTTCTTCCTGCCTTTTGTCTCCGGTCTCCAGGTTCACATATGGCCTGACATCCAGAATGGAGTCTCAGATTCTCATGCAGCTGTTTCTGCAGCTCTGTGCTTTTTAATCTCCACAGAGTGGTTTATTTTACATACAGACAATATACAAAAAATCTGGATTCATTAAAAAAAAAAAAATCCAGACCTAGAAAAAAATCCCTACTTATTTTTTGTTGTATGTTAATGGAAGATGTAAATTTGTCATTTTTGGTTCCTTAGTAGCCCAAGAATGGTGATACATAAAAAGAAGAATCTATCATGCAAGATAGCAGAGAAAGAAGAACGAAGATCCCTTTTATCTTCTATATTATTATAGTTTATTTTACAGCTACCATGGATGGGAGTATTAAGATTATATCAAGCATTTATTTATATTCCTAGTCTATTTTAATGGTTTCTACTCTTCTGGAATGCTTTCTGACAGATTGTAACTCCACAGACAAACATGTATTTATTAGGGCTTAAGCATTTTCTAAAATAACACCATTGCTTAACTGCCACAGCAAATGTTTTTTAAATGGTAGATTAAAGTTCAGGTCTCACTAACTTCAAAATTATCTTTCAAACTAGGTATAAAGAGGGCCATCATTCATCATTAGATTTTTGGTGTTGAGTAAGCAACAATCTACACTATATTATGCTTCATGAAAGAGGTAAAAGTCAGACAGCCTTTACATTTAATAGTTTTGGTACTTTGCTGTGTATGTGTTCTACTCTGCTCATGAATTTGTTAGTAGTATTCATTCTTCAAAGGCTTTATTTCCTAACAAATTTCATTTGGCACAAAATTAATTAGAGGTGATTGCTTTCCATATTCATCTCATGAAATACATCTTTAATAAACACAATTTTTATTGTAATGGCCTGTTAATTATAAATGTATAGTATCAAATATGTGTTACCTATGTGTTTCTCCTTCACTTGTTTCAGTGTAATCCAATACTGGCTTTGCTATTGTGGATCTATCAAGTTTTCTAGTATCTGATACTTTTTCTGATACTGCACTGCAGGCTTATTTTAAAAAACTATTGAAATTTTACAAATTTATTGTCAGAAATTATTTGCTTCACCGAGGGAGAGCAATGGGATTACAAATATTTGCTTCATGTCAATATTTATACAGAGAAATGTTATACAGAATATTTTTTCAATTTACTGCTTTATGAAGGAATAATTTCACCAGAAATTACTAAACTGGCTATATTGATGCCACATTATTACTGCTAGCCCTTTAAGATATTATGTACTTCATTACTATGCTAGCTTTATTTAAATAGAAGAGTTCATAAAAATTTACTGTATTTTTTTTTCTTTTGTATCTTCAATAGTTTCTCAAAAATCAATATTTTTGACATCTCTCAAATCATACACACATGCAGACATAAATACCCAATAAAACCTCTTTGGCTTTCTTTTTAAAAGTGCCAGTGCAAATGAAATATAAGTTATTTTTGCATTACCAGATTCTCAGTTTCCAGTCTACTCAATAGTATGTGTTGTACCTTGAGAACCAGTTCCCAAGCCACAAATAATTTAATTCTAAACTAAATACTTAGGCTGCTGAATCCTACACCAATTCTTAGATCTCTAAAACTGTGGAGTTGTATTTATGCTCTCAGCTTTCACCAATGTAAAATTATTTTATGAACAATATTTATTTTCAAAATACAATCATTACTTGTCAAGCATTTCACTAATTTTGAATATACAGTCTGATATTAAATCATTTATATGTCTAGATTTTTATATTTTTATATTTATACATGTATTTTACTTCTGAGATTTACTGTGTAGTAAGAATACTGATAATTCAGTTTTTCCACAGTCTTTCCCTCTATTAGTACTTCTCATTACTACTTGAAAGGTATAGAGGCATCCCAGCATTTTTCTCAAGGAAATTTTTTCCCTTCGCTCTGACTCATGAACAGACTCTAGAGCAGAAAGCATGAAAGTTGAAAACCAAGCTGGATCTAAGAAGCACAGTGGGTATATTTCCTTTTCAGTGAAATATAGAAATTGGCCTTCATGCAAACCCATAGTGCAATTTGATATTTTGTCGGCAACATCTGAAGTTATTCTGGGATTTTTAATCTTGTTACTCCCTAACTACATGTATTTATTCTCTTTTCACTTCTGAGTTTTGAACTTAATCTTTTAGATATTCATTCCTGCACATACCAGTTTAATGACAACCACATTATAAGCAAGTATTCACTCTAATTTCAAGCATACCACTCAGGTCCTTTAAAATGCATTACATTATATATTTAGTTTCTTCACAACAATAGGTTGAAGCCTAATTCACTGTATAAACTAAGAACTGCAAATTCATTAGGTCTTCTATGACCATTCAATCTGGGTAGAGTGAATTCTATCTACCTTAGGCCTATATCCAATGTAAATAAATCTAAGGTCTTCCCATCAGCTATTAATATTTTTATAACATTTTCACTCAAATAATTATAACTGGCAAGATTCTCTCTTCCAAGAGGGGAGGAGGAAAAATATGTAATTTGCCTCCACTCTAAGCTGTATAGGATTTTACGAGGTAATACCATGTCCTGTCACCCTCCTTCCCATGCTGATCGTCTTGCAAATGGGTGTTTGACTATGGATAGTGAGATCAGTATGTTTTCAAAGCCAAAACAGAACCTAAAATAGAAGCTTAGACACACTTTACATAGTTGATCAAAAGAACAAGACAATTTAGAAAACTGCTGTTCTCCCTTAATTACACTGGAAGCCTAATTTTCTCACTCTGGCACTTAAAATGTTTATTTTGTGAAGATAAGTACCAATTTTTTTAGCTTGTTTGTTTGTTTCTTTCTTTTTTTAATCACAGTTTCACTGGATTTGATATCTAAAATTCTAATTAGTCTATCATTGGTTCCATATTTCCTTTCTCTCTCCTCTTCTACATAGACTATTAAGTTCAGCACAGAAATTGAAAAAGTGTATACAGAGTTGCTTCTTAAAACTGCTGAATTTATAAACCAGAATCTGTTTTACATTTTTCACATCTTTGCTCTTTCAGTCTCTTTCTTCCTTTTCTATATGGATTTTGATTTGGTCTTCCTGTTTGTCAGGTTTCACCTTCCCCATATTTCTTTTTTTGCCTTTCACCACCTTTATGGTGTCTTATTGCTCTTTCATATTCCATTCTGTTTTATGGACTAATCAATAGGGATATTAGAATCACTATTACTTTAAATAATAGTTTTGAATTTCACAGTCTGCCCTTTCTATTTTGTACTTTAGCACCATTTATTTCAAACACTGCCATTAAAAGAGCTTTCACTCATCTTCAATTGGCAGCTTTGAAACTGCCCAACATATGACTTCCTACTATGGATTTTCACTACAAGGCCGTCAACTTTTATTTCCTCATTTCTAGATGTATCAAATTCTATACATATGCTTCTATTGAAGATTATATGAATACAGGATAAAGTGAATTGTATTAGCTGGTTGTGGCCTTATTTACAATGGGGTACATCTGACAACTTTTTGTTGTTTCAACAAAAAGACATCCATGTAAAGGATGGGTGCTTATTTCTATTCTGTATACAAAACCCAATTCAAACGGGTCTAGGATTATTTCTACATGGATATAACAAAACATAGTTTAGAAAAGAAATAATTAAAAAAATATTACTTCAGATTAACTTTCATTACAAAAGGCATTTACTAAAATAACTTAATGGGATAATAGAAAAAGCTAAAGTTAAAAAAGCAATTAAATTTTATTAACTAAGATTCTCAGGTAGTAATGTGATTGGTACATAATTCCAGATAAAGAACACTTTTTTAATGCCTCCCAAATGACTGCATTTAATTATCCCAATTTAGACTTTTCTCATTTTACCTGTTGTTCACAAAAAGTCTGAATTAATTCAATACAAAAATTTTAAAATTATTTTATAGTAAGAAAAAACACTTCTCAAATGGTCAAAAGCCGAGTCTGTTTCTTTTTTCCTAGTACAGAAAGTATACCATTTTTTTCCAGTCAACATTCCTCAACTTAAACTATAATGATATTTTTTTAAAATCTGTTGACCAAAATAATCTGTAAAATTATAGTCCAGAATTATTTTTTAACAGATTACCAAAGGTTTTCATTCAAAGATTCATCTCTTTTGTCACTGAGACAAATATTTTCTCTATTCAGCATATTCTAATGTTGTATTACTATGTCCTGTAGTTATAGCTGAAGTCATTGCACTTTTACCACCCTGGGGAACAGCACTGATTCTGTAAAATTCTGGAACACTGGCAGACGAGACATGATGTATTTTTGCATGTAATTAATGTATTTTCTCATGTAATTTCTAATCTACAATTAAATTTAAACTTAGGAAACAATTTTAAATCAGTGAGCTATTCAGTGCCACGATGCCATCTGATATAGATTCCCATTGCTATTTGTAAGTATTTGTTGTATTGTAAGACTTGCTTAACAGCAACAGTACATATGCATATTGCTAGTGCCCAATGACCTGAGTGAAGGGCAGGAAAGCATGGTCATTTTGTGAGGTATATGATGCAACAGTACATCAAAGGACTTGCTGATTGCGGCTCAGGGGAATGGACACAATAACATCATGTGTTGCATGAGTCAACCCAGGCAAGCAAAGGGAGTAACCACAAAACCACTGCTGAAATGCAAAGAGTAAATTTATTTCCTACTTATTACTCTCCTAAACAGAGGTGTTGCCAAAGCAACACCCAGGCAGAGACACACAAACAGGAACACAATCCCAGCAGGTAGCTGGGCTGCTCTTTGCACCCATTTGTCAAGCATCCATGCATGCATAGTTTACCAGTGTGCTGGGATCTCCTCTGGGCTTTTTATGATCTGTCTCCCAAAACAGGGAGATCAATCATGTCCATAAGCCTCTCCAAACACCTAAGTTATCTCTATTCTCAAATCAGAGATAAACAGCAGTAGGCATTATATATATATATATATATATATATATATATGGGGTTCCCACACTGTTTTTCTCCAGGCCTTGCCATTCCAGGCTGCAATGCAAAGTCACTTGAGCAAATCTGCCATCCTCCTCGCCATTCTCCTGCTTTTAACACTTTCATCCCCACATGTATCTGTAAGAGTCTGAGATGTTAATGGTTAATGAGTCAAATATTTGCCCATTCGTGGAGGTGCTAGGGTGCTTTGCTAGGCCAGGGTTTGCACCCCACAAGGTGCTCCCTCCCAGGGGAGAAGAGGTGACTTTTTTGGTGAAGCCTGCGGTCTGCATAAATCAGAGGGGGTGACCTCCACCCAACCCTGGAGGCAAATAAGAAGGAGACCTCATGGGGGCAGGATAGTTCTTTTTATCATGTTGCAAAGCCCAGTTATTGTTACTGGTCAGAATGCTACCAGAGCTTAAAAGTGCTGAATTTTCCAGTAAAAGTTACAAACCAAAAAATATGTGGTATATTTAAAAAATATTTTTTTCTTACCTAAGCCATGTCTATGTGTTGACATGGGTGGTAACACAGTCCAAGCCTTGGTCTTTGGGTTGTAACATTCAACAGTGTTTAATGTCTTTAAACCATCCCGGCCTCCAATGACAAACAGCTTGTCATCAATGACAGCAACACCAAACTGAAGCCTCCTGCCATTCATTACTCCAGCCTGAATCCATATGTTTGTTCTGAGATCGTACTTTTCAATAGTTGTGGCTCCTGATGAGACATAAAAGCAGAACTACAAATATCAAAATTATAGACGCATTTAAATTAGTGCTCAAGAGAATAACCTAATAATTCATCTGAAATGTAACCAGCACTTTATTTTAACATACGCATTACAGTGCTTCACTTTCAAAGTTTAAACATCCTACAGAAAAAAATATCAACATAATTATGAAGCTTTGCTCTTTGGAACTAACCATTTGGATTATAATAAAATGTTATAATTCCATGGAAAATAATTCTGTTAGGATTCATTCATTATGTGGAATCAACAAGCAATGAACCAATTTCAAAGAAACATGAAAGAAATAGTTTTGTTAATTGGACTAAAAAAGGCATAATTTAAATTCAATTTGTATGTAAGTGTAGCAGAGGAGCAATAATGTACACTATAACTGGATGTATTAAATTCCCTTCCAGTTTTATTAAGCCACAAGATATATGAACCAAATTTTGCTTTCAATTTAGAGAGACAACTTTTTGATCCTAGTTTAAAATAAACAGCTGTAAATTCATTAATACTCAGGTTTGAAAGAACAAAATATACAGTTTATTTGATACTGTTTCTTGGAGGTGCTGCAGGGCATATTATAATGATGCATATTCATAAAGTTTTAATGTTTTATATGTTGGATCTATTTGTCTTAAAAGCCAGAACTCTAGCTCATGAATTCTGTAATGCTGTTTACTTCAATTCTAAAATGTATAGTTTAAAAGTTTTCTCATTCTGATTTCAGAAAATTGTACTTACATAACAATCTGAATCATGCTCAGCTACATATTTTCTAGTATTGGCTAAGTCTGAATTGCTACAATATTTTATTATATTACATTCTGAGAATCTAATCCAGGAGTTCCTGGACTGCTGAAATTCTGTTTATCCAATAAGGTGTCTTGCTAATTTCTACTGATGATGAGGATGATGAGGATGATAGAATAATATAATACTAACAAGAAAAAATGGGAATGAGAATAATGACAAAAATCACCAACACAACGTGAAATAGGTGTCAGTCCTATAATGTCATTGTTATCAGGAACATGAATATAATACATTCCAGACTGCAATTCAGACAAGAAAAGAAGGCCTCATAAATAACAGTAATTATTTTGATTGCAATGTCTCTGCAATAGCAACATATAAAATAGAAAAATCTTTAAAGAAAAAGGTGGTGGAATGACTGAAAGGTATCATCAGCAGAGACTTTAGGATACCTTTAATTGCAGATCATTGAGAATTTATTTTTCTAATATTTAGACTGTTCTTCATTCCCATACTTATGGTCAAATATTCACTCAGCTTAGACACTAAAAGACAATAAACTTCTACCTTTCCTAGGAAGAAAATTGGGTATTTCTGACAAAGGAATAGGTTTCTTTTCTTTAGCTCAAATGTTTTGGTCTTGAAAGTAAAAAGATTTTCTGCCCCTAGGAGAGGAGGCAAAATCTTGATACCAATAGGATTTTAATAGACAAATTAGTTTAGCTATTGGAGAGTCAGGTGCCTGGTGTATAAAAAATCAATACCATATTGGAATATTGATTTTTCATCTATCATATATTTTATGGCTTGATTATATTTTCATATAGTACTCTTAGAAGGAAAGTATTATTACAATGCCAAATGTTGACATCACAAATTTGCTCTGAAACAGAATAAAAGCAGGAGCTCTAAAGTATCCAGGGATACATCAAATGCAGCAAAAACAACAATGCTATTGCTTTATCTTGATGACAACACCTTTGAGCTACTTTTGCTAAAATCTCCTGTCACTAAGTGGACTACAAAACATCTGTTTTCCCATTTTTTAGGAGTCTTAATTCAATACAACAGAAATGTCATTTTTAGATTCTCTCACAGCCTTTTCTGCTAATTCTATATTGACCTTAAAGATTTGACTTATGGTAAGGCTACTGGAGCTAAGAAATTCATAAACTAAGGTTTTGGGGATGTTTCTTGGAAATCTGCTTTAGCATTTAAGCAACTGATTATAATTGACTTTGCGTAGTAGTTCTGTCTTTGCCAGAAGTCTAAGTGAATCAGAGAATTGTAGAATTGCAGAATCATTTAGGTTGGAAAAGACCTTTAAAATCATTCACCCTTTAACCCAGCACTGTCAAGTCCTGTACTAAACACCAAGTGCCACATCTACATAACTTTTAAATACCTTCAGGGATGGGGAATCCATCACTTCCCTGGGCAATTCCAATAACACTTGGGAACACTTCCAGTGAAGCAATTTTTCCTCATATCCAATCTAAACCTCCTCTGGTGCAATTTGAGGCCATTTCCTGTTGTTGTATTGCTTGTTACTTGGGATAATAGACTGACACCCACCTTGCTACAACCTCCTTTCAGGATTTTGGAAAGGGTGATAAGCTCTTCCTTGAGCCTTCTATTTTTCCAGCTAAAGCATCTCAGCTCCGTCAGCCACTTGTTGCAAGACTTATAGTCCGTACCCTTCACCAGCTCCACTGCCCTTCTCTGGACACACTCTGGGAGCTCAGTCCTTCTTGCAGTGAGGGGCCCAGAACTGGACACAGCATTTGAGGCGAGGCCTCACCAGGGCTGAGCGCAGTGAATTGATAATCAATAGTTACATTGCAGGATGATGAGTCTCTCTTTGCTGACAGATCTGGAAGGAACATAGAGTGCCCCATATGGAACTACCAGAGAGAGAGATAGAACACTATCCCCACTCACTTTTGTCGCTTCTAAGGTGAAATCAATATCTGTGTTTTCAAACCAGCATGCTGTGGTGCAGTGGGGGAACAGTCACTCACCCAGCTGTTGGTTCCAGGGACTAGCAAAAATTGGTAGCATGACATGACAGCTGAGATAAGAAAGTCATCTCCTCTCTGCCATAACTAGTGGATGGCAGTCAGCAGAGCCAACTCCTAACTGAATCAACTTCCAACCTGTGCAAACTCAATGAAATGGGCTGTGTTGGTTAATACTGCCTGCCCCAGTCTGTACAGGCTGTGAAAGGATGTCTTAACAATGTCAGAAATCTGTAGACAAGGACTTTTGTCTAATCCCCATGAACAAACCAGAGTAATTCTGATTACATGTTTCAGAAAATCAGAAAATTCAATTTCCCAAGAGCATGATGATGGAAGGAAGCAATTGGGAAGTGATTGGAATATATATTTATGGACTCTGTAGATACAGGATTAATGTGAAGATATGAATAAAATAAATAAAGGAAAAATTCATTATTCATTTTGAGCTGAAGCATATCTGCTGATTATGCAGAGATAGATACATTTTCCAACAAAACAAAACAGATGGAATACCAGAGAATAAATAACACACACATAGTTCCAAATAAAAATACTGACTATATTAAAAAGTACATGAAATAATATTTTAAAATTTATTCTATTATTGTTTCTTTCTCTGACGTATCACTAGTGATTTTTGAGTGGTCTAATGGTAAAGCGAAATAAATTACTTACTAGACTGTCTTTAAGATAGTGGGTATGAATGTAAAGATGAAAGAAAAAAAAATACACAGAATACTGAAGATTTTACAATAAAAGTTCTACACACCCAGACAATTCCTCTATACACACACACATGCACAAACTCCTATTTTTCAGATGGACAGAGCTCTAGAACTGACTAATTTCAGGACGTAGCACTGAAGAGAGAGCACATGAAAAAGACATAGTGAGGTGAAGCAGAATTAATTTAGTAGCTATTTGCATGATAAAGAAAAGTTTGTAGTAAAGTAAAAAATTATTCCATGACTGTGGGAGCACAAATAATTTCTGGTAAGAACATAACAATGTTTCTTGATGTTCTGGGTACATGTCTACTTTTTTTTTTCCCAGCTTAAATTCTGCCTAGGATCCAGCTGGGCATTGGCTGAAATTAGTTCTGTGTATTGTGCATATGAGCATTATAAACCTGTATTAATCAAGGTCTATGAAGTAATGAGAGACCTACAGAGAAAGAAAACTTCAGAAATGAAATGCCATAGATGATCAGGGTAATTTTGCATTAATGTCCAACTGCTGCTGACAATTCCCCTGTGTATGCAGCAGGGATGAAAATGATCCTACATTAGGGTACTAGCTCTCATGATTTCACCTTTATCTACAGACCATTACATCATTGCACTAAATACAAATTTCTATTTCTTTGTTTTTGTTGCCATTTTTAAGCACATGAATTTGTGAAATTGTTTAGGTAAAACCCTTCAAATGATTCTCTAATTATCTTCTCTTAAACTTTGTCTATTTCTAAAATTAAGCATATTTCAGTTGCTTGCTAATGACTTATAAATCCATATTTTTGTAGAAACCTGATTGACATTCTCACATTTTTTGCATTGTTGGTGACTCATAATACAGCAAGGTCATTAAATGAAAAAGAATATTTGGATAGCAATATTATTTGCAAGCCATTATTTTAAGTCAAACACAGAAATACCTAGAAACCTGTCCTTCAAAGATATTTTTATGTATTTTTGAACAAGCTGACACTGGCTACATGAAGTAATGAAGATTTTCTGAGACTATGAATGCAGCATATTGATTTATTTTAGCTAGGTATAGTGCAGGACTTTTCATATAAACAAAGTGAAAATTGCTTCAGAAACAGATGAAAAACCCAAACATATCCTCCTTGCCCAAATATCTTTGTGTTCAGTGTAAACATTTCCACATAAAATACCTTTTTTTCCCTTATTGGTAGAATGATTCAGTATTTAAACCCACGGAGAAGGCTAGGAGTTCTATATTTATCATCAGAAAATTTCTACAATTTTCCCCTGTAAGACTTTCTGCTGATTTTGCTATTACTAAAGCTGTTTCTGACATGCACTCTGATAATTTTGTTCAAGATTTAGAGATGCTGCTGTGAGTAGGCGCAAAATGATGACCTGGATCTAGTGATCTGCAACATTACATTTTGACTGAAAAAGATGGTGACTCAAGTGGAACAATCGTGACCTAAGGAGGTTACTGATGCAGACACCAAAGAGATTATTTTGGTAAAGAAACAGCTATACAGAAAATGGTAGCATAGGGTAGCAGTTCATTACTCTATAATAAGACTGCTATAAATTCTTTTAAGCACTCCAAAAATGTATAACACATACACAAAAAGAATCTTACTTTTTTTTTGTTTTAGTGAAAAACATGTATTAAAATGTTAGCTTTTCTATATAGTAATATAAAATAAAAATCAGAGAACCTCTGAGAATTTTTAATTATTCTATATGAGCAGAATTCTCTCAAATCAATACAAGTTTTTCCCACAAATCCTTCTATTTCTGAGTGTATCAGAACTGACAGCTTTTCAACAGTGATTTTAGTAAATGTCTTTGATGTTGTGCACTTTGTTTTAAAATATAGTGTTATGTGTTATTACATAAAACATTCATATTTTATATTTTTATTTAGTCTAAAACTTACAAAAGTTCCTTTTATTAATGACATATGTCATGCCGTATGATAGTCTACCTTTGCTCAGCAATAAACCCATGCTTCTTTTAAAACAGTTCTGTTTTCACTGAAAATTGTGCAAATGATGTTTTTATTTAACAATAAAAACAAAAGTTCCACATGTGGACAAATGCAGATTCTAGGGGAACTACATATTCTGCTTCCACTGGAGCTCCCACCAGTGGGAAGTAGGCGATGGTGACCTACACAAGCTGTATATCTGTGTTTGTATGTCTATGTACATGTGTGTCTGCAACTAGAACCTTGAGGGATTTGGTCAAGAAGAATTTTAAGAAATTAAAAGATGTAAATTAATATTTTTGCATGTGCCTAGTATTGCAGTTTATCTACTGCATAATTGGTATTTATTCTAAACACATGGTTCATCTGACTGGGAGTTCATTATGTACCATAATAAATTAATAAGCTTCTTTGATAATGATTTGGTTGAACAATGTGAACTGAGTAGTTTGGTGCTGCAACAGTACCAGTTTCCCACAACTCCCAGCCTTCTTCATTATTTTTCATTACAGATGCAGAGATGCTCATCCACACTGCTTAGCCCTTAGCACACTTCCTGGGAGATTCTGTTTTGCTGCAATTACTTCCCTCTAAGGTAAGCCTGCTGCACAGGGTGCTATTCCTAACCTCTACAGGTGTGACCCAGATAATTCCGACTGGATTCTATATGGTGCCATCTGTAGTTTAAAAAGATAGTTTTTATTTGTTCTCCAATTCAGAGTATTAAAAATAAGGTGAAAGTTCTATTGAAGATTACTTGGATGTTCTTGTGCTTGACAATAGAGACTTTTGAAACATTTCCTAGAACTCAGCAAGGTGATTTGTGAGGTGGCTGAAGGTATGATAGAGCTGGAGGAGTAAACTGGGTGATGCCATCATTTTTCAAGCCTTATCCACACCAGCCATTGAGAGTGGTCCCAGAACTGAACTATTTCAGAACTAGATTTAGAATTTGTGGTGATTTAATCTAAAGCCAACACCAGTAGTGACAACCATTAATGAAACTTCAGTGATCAGGGTACAGAAATTGGCTAGTGTATAGAAAAAGATAAGATTTCTGATAGTATAGAAATAGTTTAAGTTATCCATTTGCCAGGCATGTGTCTTCTCTAGCTTATACACCAGGAAGGGGTTTTTTGTGTGGGTTTTTTGGTTTTTTGGTTGATTGGTTGGGGTTCTTTTGGTTTTTCCATTTGTTGGGTTTTTGGGTTTGGGTTTTTGGTTTTCTTTTTTTTTTTGGTTTTTTTGGGGTTTTTTTTGTATTTTAATAAGTGATAAGATATCTGCACTGTAAATATCAGACAATAGAGTAAGTTGCAGGGAAGTAATTAGGGATGATAATCCCTAATGTTCTTGTGATAATAATCCCCCTTACAAACCCATGATGCACGACCCTCTTGCACTGTCTGCATAACCCCATAGTTTGTACCAACATGTGTGAATTCCAGGGCAACAGATTGACAAGGTAAGAAGCTTGTGGGATTATAAAATTTATTGTGTGCATGATAACTTTGGCTCTTCTCTCACATTTGAAGCCATGGAGGCTTCAGAATAGGTCACTTCAGGATCTTCTTTTTGTTTCCAACTATAACTGAATCAGCAGTTTTAGACGGCTGAAAAAAAAGCCAGATTTTTTTTTTTACATTGAAAAAAAGCCAGAAATTTAATGATATAAAACTAGTACTGAAAAAATACCAGATGGTGTTAAAATATGGGGTTTTTTTTTCTATTCTGAAATGCACTGCTAAATCAAAGTACTTAAACTGCTAATTAGCCGATGAGACAATGTTTTGGAACATATTGGAAATCATAGTAGTGAAAAGAAGGAAGTAATCATGTTCATACTTATAAAAACTGGACAAGAAGAGAACTTTAGTGTGATTTATACATTTAATTATCTCATTAGTGATTAGCCAGTATATTTGATATTCCTCTGGTGAAGCAATTAGCTAGGCTTTACTTTTACTCTACAATTACATTAACATGTTGCAGAGTCAAGGAACAGTTGAGGCTGGAAGGGACCTCTGGAGGTCATCTCTTCTCTGGGCTGAGCAGTCCCAAATCTCTCAGCTTTTCTTCACAGGAGAAAGGCTCCAGTCCTTTCATCACCTGTCTGAGATGCTTTAAAGGACTGACCAATATTTCCAGTGAGATCTGACCAGAGTGAGGAAGATGTAAGCAATTTGATGACTGAAAAGAGAACGGATAGAGGGGTAGTTAAACCTAAAATAGTGGTATTTTGCCCATCTTTTTCTCAGATAACTACCTAGGAAAAGACTGTTTCCTTATTCTTCATGAGCCCCAGTTCCCAAAGAGATGCACTGCATTGTCTTAGTAGTCAGGTATGTAAAGTGACCTCTCATGGTACTACCTGTCAGGGAGGAAATCTACTGGAACATCTCTCACTTCTGCTGTGAGTATTGAGGTCAATCCTTTGTGGTGCCTTAAAGAGCAACCAAAAGCAAATGAAAACAGGGGAAAATAATCCCTGCATATCTTCCCCTTTGGTAGCAGAACCTGCTTTAAAATACCCATGCAAGGTCTGCCAGGGAGCCGATAGTGAATGGAGAGGGTGGCTGTTCTGTACAGCTTCCTCTGCTCCCTAGATTTGTAACCAAGGATCAAATCAGCAAATCTGCAATTTTGCTGTTTCCAAATATCTGAACAATTGTTAGGCAGATGTTTGGGGCAAAATGATCCCAGGCACTTTTCTGCCAAGCTGCTGTCCAGCTGGGTGGCCCTTAAATTACACTGGTTCCTATCGGGAACAGGAACAGGCACAGGACTTAGTGCTTCCCCATGTTGAACTTCATGAGGTTACTTCCTGTTGTTTCATTAATTATGGTTTCTCTCTCTAGAAGGTTTTGTTGTTAGCTAAATATAAGATATATATATGTTTCTTAAAACAGTTAATTTTGTTTTCTGTTTTATATTGTGTGAATCAAACTAAAAATCAGACTCTCTTTATATCAATATATGTTTGATATATTCAATAATGGACTTTTGGGCTATATTAAAAAAAGTATTAATTTCTGAAAAAAAATAAACTAATTCTCCCAAAATCCATTGTCTGGTTTTCGGTTTTACAAAGTAGTGGATTTTTTTCCATAGCTGAATTATATCTTTTCTGTTTAAGGAATCTATAAGGAAAAGTAAATTTCAATGCATATTTGCAATACAGACATTAAAAATGTTACTTATTCATTCTGCATAGCCTGCCTGCCACTTACTCTGGTATTCTAATTTTCTCAAGAAAACCCACCATGATGACATTACTCAGCTATCTTGATTACTCCAACAAGAGTACAAGAGTATATTCTCTGTGTTGTTGTTTCTGTTTATATATTCCATTATCATTTTTCATTTGAGTCTTCTAGAAAGCATGAAAAAGGAAAACAGAATTGGTCATTGGTACAATGTAATGGAATGTTACTTTTTTATTAGTGCATTTTAGATTTAAGGTAAATTGTTTTCCCTTTCCAATGTCTTCCATATCTAGCTAGAGAATGTCTGGGAAAACACTGAATTATGCCAAAACACATTTTCATGTTTAAAAAAAAACCCCTTTAAATGGGTCTGTGTTTTGAAAAATGAATTCCAGAAAGTATAAGAAACAACAGTGAAATATATTACATACAGCTGAGCAAACACAAAATCATAGATTCATTTTGATTGGAAAAGATTGCCAACCTTTAACCCAGCGCTGCTGAGTCAACCACAAAACCTTGTCCCTCTGTGCTGCATCTACATAACTTTCAAATACCTCCAGGGATGGAGATTCAACCACTTCCCTAGGCAGTTTGTTCCAATGCTTGACAGCTCTTTCATTGGAAAAATTTTTCCTAATACTCAATCAAAGCATTCCCTGGTGAAATTTGGTCACATTTTCTTTCTTAGTATTGCTTGTTATTAGGGAAAAGACACCGACTCTCACCTTGCACAAACTCTTTTCACATAGTGGTACAGAGTGATAATACCTCTCCAGAGCCTCCTTTTCTGCAGCCTAAACAACCCCAGTACCCTTTGATGCTCCTTCACATCTATCTCAGTAAAATTACTCACTTCTGACACTTGAAAATGCTGCAAATGTTTGGCTGACATAAAACTGCTACTTAAATAGAGCAGACAAGATTTCAGAGAAAAACTGTACGTGTCTAAATAAAAAGTGGTACACTGACAGCTGCTTGGAATGTCAGAGGCACAATTTGTTGTGCTAATTGTCCTCCTGAGGTATTTTAAGGCTATGACTACATGATTCCTTAAGATAATACATGTCTTCATGGAAAACACATAGCACCAAAAGCAGAAGACACTCAGAGGAGTGTTAATGACATACATGTGATGTTATCAATAAAAAGAGTAAGATTGCAAGGAGGATCATCAAATTCTCACTTCTCAGTTCTTTTGTGAGCATCTATTTATGCAGTGGGTAACAATAGCACGTTTGTTTGTGCTCCTGCTTGACAGGCGCTGCTCCTGGAGTCAGACCAGGGCCGATATAGGCACATACATAAGTATACTTACAAAGTATGCATATTTATATAAAACTTTTCAAGAACATCAGACAGAAACATTCAGTAATAAACAATTTGGACTTTTTTTCTTTTAAAGGAAAATATCTCCATAAGTAGATGTTGCTGTTTGTGTATTCTACAAATACAGGACTAAGCACATACATTCTGAAAATTAAACACAGTTACTATACATTGTATATTTAGAATGAAAATGCAAGTAAGATGAAGATTTTACTCAATATACTTTTGTCCATCAAATGGATAGATAATGAATGCTGTGAAACGTTTTATGTATGTGAAGACAAAGTGGTTTATAGCAATTTTTTACAACTTGCAAAATGCCAAATAACAATCTTGACAGATTTCACTTTTTTTTTTTTTAAATAAATTTCTACTAAACTGAAGAGGAAGAAGGCAGATTCAAGTCACAGACAATTCAGACACATATCTCAAGAAGATAGAAGAACTACCTAAGAAGAAAAACATTCCCTATTTTTGGCCTTTTTATCAGTATTTATAATAGGTTTTTGAATATTTCTTTCAGCATTTAAAAAAATGTGCCTATATGAGAATGAAAAATATAAATTTAAAATAAAGTTTAAATGAAATCTGCTTTGAGAAACGCCTTGCTAGAAATAAAATTAAATAAAACAAAAAACTAAATCAAAACAAAAAAATCCCAGAAACACAAGGACATCTCCAAAATTCACTAGAACAAAAGTAACTTCATGTAGCTATGCTAGATGGCATGAGTGTGAAATATATATATATGCAATAAACCGCATCTGATAAATGCTATTTTTGAAGCAAAGATGATTATAGCAGTGATGTAAAATACATTAAAGAAAAGGAAAAATATGCAAAATGAATGTATAAGGATGAATGAATGGAGGCCTCAACTGCATATTTCAAAAGGTTATTTTTTTTTAATATTTCTGAGGCAATAGAAGAGATCTTTCTAGAAGTGTCTATACAACAATAAAAGAACTTTTAATATTGCATGATACAGCTTCAGAATGAACATTACCTGTTTACCACCAGAGTACTTTTGGCAGCAGGTTTTATATCTAGTCATATGATTAATGAAAAGCACATATTTAATATCAGTGCTTCAGTAAATTTACGATTCCATCACTTTTTAAAATGACCTGCCACGTTTTTATGGAAGAGTTCATGCTCATGCAACTTTTCATTTCTTTTTTTCCTTTGTATTTACTTAAAGACTGAGATTCAGTAAACAAATAACTAATATAGGACCTTGAGAAACTAGTCTAGGGCTATTCCAGAAGTAATATATGGCAGTGGTTTGGATCATGGTTACTGTAACACCTTTTGTTTTCTTTTTCAGCAAGTTCTCCTTTTCCTTTATTATTCTAACTGCTACCTAGTGAGACAGGCTAGAAAACCTCAGGAGAAATTAATCAGTATTCTGACATCATTACAACACTGCTTGATTACTGATACCAATCTCCACTTGCTGCATATTTTCCTGCTCATAATGCATAGCACCATCTAACATAGACCATATACATCATGTTCTACCACTTGGCTTCTGCTCTATATTTGGGATTCTAGGATAGCTGCAGGGTGTCAGAGCTTAATCATTCCTAAAAATTGCTGTATGTCCAGTTCTTGCAATTACTCATTTATTTCAGTTAATCATCCTCCTCTATGTGTGGATGTCTGCATACTATTAGATGATTAAATACTGCTAATCCAAATTAGAGAAGTCATTGCGATGATATTAATGGATAAAGTGAATGGAACATTGTCAGCACTACACACCCATAATCTATTAATGCATCCCATTCCATTAATGCAGACATGCTGAGAAAATGTGTTTCTTATATGTGCCTTTAAAATTAAATTAATAAA
Organism: Chloebia gouldiae; assembly: GCA_003676055.1. Classification (NCBI taxonomy): domain Eukaryota; kingdom Metazoa; phylum Chordata; class Aves; order Passeriformes; family Passeridae; genus Chloebia; species Chloebia gouldiae. The sequence continues at coordinate 20,771,662 of QUSF01000006.1, forward strand.
TGAGCAAAGGTGTGTGGAAACAGAGATTTAAATTCTTTTAGTTTGTCTAGGAAATTAAAATTACAGATTCATCTAACTTTGATACTTTCCTCTCTATCCATTTAGTATATGGTGCATTAATTTCTCACATCAGGCAAAATTCCAGTTGCTGTTTTCTGGAGTTTAATTATCACTTCATTTTTTATGGAAAAGAAGATAATTATAGAAGAGGCTTCAAAACAAACTTAGCATGCTAGGCTACTCTTTATGTGATGAGCCATACAACCTTCAAATTCTCTCATAATATTTGCACTTAGCCACTATTTTATATGCTGGTTAATAAACTGCTAATTTCTTTAGCTCATACAATTATTTGCAACGGCTTCACATTTGGTAGCAAACATCAGGAAATATTAAAAATACATCATTGTGAATTTCAACCATCCATAACAGCTCTTTCAGTGAAGAAAGGTGTGGGGAAAAAAATAAATTACTAATTCTTTAGGAGTGATAATACAATATCAGCATCCTCTCCCAGCCCAGGCTTTCTTTATGAACTCAGTGAATCTTCAAAACAGGCAAACTGCACTCAGGTCTCCCGAATGGACGTGTGGAAACAAGACTCACTGCACATAAAAGCTAGTCAAGAACACAGCAGGATCACAAGAGGGATGAGATGAACAGATGCAAGCTGAGATGGCACAGCTGCAGAGCCTGGGTTACTGGGAATACATATTGCATCAGCTGTAACACAGGCTCCTGCTATGCAGATGCTCATCTGCCATACCAGCCCATTCTCAAAGCACTTTTTATCTGCTGAAAATGTGTAAAAGTCCTGCTAGTTTTCAGTCAGAGAGTGCATCAGCAGAGGGCTAAACCTCTGTTGCTCTGTGTTTTCTCCTGCTGCTACTGAAATGAACTGCTTCTGCCTGACCTGAATCTGCAAAATAGGTTGTGTGTTGATATGGTAATGGTGTTATGCTTGTGCTGTCATCCTAAATATTTCTGATTTTTATTGAGGAACAGATCTTAATAATAAATAACAGATACAGCTGTGCCCAAATTGGGTTTATTATTGATGATTATGAGCTCATTTCCTACCTGAATATTTGTGTTTCTTGTATTTTTTCCTAAGTAAGAGGAAATTTTTTTTTGTCATCCAAAGACAACGTTCTGTGCACATCCATGACTAACATAGCTACATAATTGTTTATAACTGTAAAAGGACAAAAATAATCTGTAGCTACTTTAAGAATATATATATACATACATATATATGCATCGGTTCTTTCATCAACAATTTCTTATCATTGAATAGTTTGGGATTGAAGCGACCTTCAAACCCAAAAGATCATCTAGTTCCAAGCCCTGAGCCATGATATAAATACCTTTCACTGGACCACATTGCTCAAAGCCTTATCCAGCCTGGCCTTGAACACTTCCAGGCATGGGACAGCTTCTCTGGGCAATATGTGCCAGTGTCTCACCACCACCCTCAGTAACCAACTACTTCCTAATATCTGATCTGAACCTATGACCTCACTTTAAAGTCATTGCTGCTTGTCCTATGACTACACGCCCTTGTAAAAAACTGTCTCCAGTTTTCTTGTTGGCCCTTTAGGTATTGGAAGGTGGATTATTATAAGGTCTCCCTGGAGCCCATTTTTCCTCTGTGCTGAACAGTCCCAGCTCTCTCAGCCTGCCTTCACAGGAGAGGTGCTCCAGCACTCTGATCAACTTTGTGGTCCTCCTCTAGACTCATTCCAGAAGATCTGTGTCATTATGGGATCCCAGAGATGGATTCAATACTCCATGGGGGGCCTCAAGAAAATGGACTTGAAGGGCAGAATCACAGTCACAGAGTCACAGAGTTACAGAACAAGCTGAGTTGGAAGGGACCCACAAGGACCATCCAGTCCGACTCCTGGCCCTGCACAGCACCATCCCCAAGAGTCACACCATATGCCTGGGAGAATTTTCAAAACACTTTTGGAACTCAGACAGACTTTGTGATGTAGCCACTTCCCTGGGGAGCCTCTTCCAGTGCCCAATCACCCTTTGGGTGAAAAACCTTTTCCTGATATCTGATCTAAACCTCCTCTGACACAGCTTAATTCCAAAAGCATGAAGCTGCCTCGACTTGCTTGTCATATTTCTCTTGATGCCACCCATTTATTTTCACACAGGCACAGATGTCATACATTCTAATCACTGGTACAACTTGATGGGAAAACATGAAATGGCATTTTGCAAACAATATTGCCTCAGCTATTTAGGGAAACAACTTCAATAACAGCACCTAGGCAAAGAGTTGTGAAATACTAAAGATATAATTTTATACTATACTTTTTAAAAGTACATTTTATTTTATGTTAGAACTAGAGTTTCTGAAGATATAGTTTTCAGTCTAAATATATACATGAAAATTTAAATCCTGTGGAATTGTTTGTGAATATCACAAAAAAAAAAATAAAGCCTTTTTGAGTATATAAAATTGTAATATAGCTAGGTTTTAGTTAAAATATTTAGTTTCACTTCATTCAAGAAATCAGTGGATTAAATTTACCAGAAATGAAAGCACAACCTATCATCATAACTCTTATCCAAACAATTAAAAAAAAAAAGCTTTGATAAAATTTGCACAGTAATTTGGGGATAATTTTACCTTCCTTTATCTGTTGAAAAACTAGCAATCTAGTTGAAGCTAGTTATCTTTCTTCTCTAAAAGACTTGAAAATTTCTGCATTAGAAGACCCATGAATCATCATTTATACTTTAGACAGCTGCTTAAGAATCAAATACATTTCATATCTAACTGCCATTTATCAAAGGTTAAAAGAACTGAGAGAAGTATTTGACTTATAATGGAAAAACAAATTCTAGAAATCTATAACTGAGGTATATTACTACCATTCTAGTTTTTTGTTAAATTTCTCTCTGAAAATTGTAATAATTTTGAACAAAGAATGAACTCAAAACTCAGTTTCTTTTCTCTAACTGTATTATGCTTTTCCTTAAATACCAGTAGATTTTCATTTGACCAAAATCTTGGCAACATTTCTTGATTGATTTAGACATCTCTCCATCAATCTTAGATTAGAAAGCTATTTCACCATTTGCTGACAAAGAAAATATGAAGTATAACTCAAAGCAACAAATATCCTATAATACCTTTGTTGTTATCCATTCCTCCAACAGCATACAGTGTTCCAACTGTAGATTTTCTAGGCTTAGTTCTTGGACTTTGCATGAGAGTTCTTCTTTCTGGTAAAAGATGATATTTCATGGCTTCCAGAATAAGCTTCTGGCATTCTAGGTCATCCTTAAAAAGTGCATGGTTTTCCAGGTCAGCCAGTATCTGTGAATGACAATAAGTGAATAAAACATCCTAGAAATTCCTAGAAAAGCAATACCATGGAATGAGAGACAAATACAAATGGAGGTCACAAGTATATTTCTTCATTCCAGAACACACACATAGTTTTGCAGGGCTATTTTTATTTGGAGCACAGAGAGAAAATTAATAAATTAGTTGATTTTTAAAGGATTTTAAGGCCAGTGTTTCATTAGCCCTTAAGACTACACTCTTACTAATCTTTTCCTGAAGACTTTGAAGAAAACGAAATATTCTCTTGTAGGCTGACTTATTTTTAATGGTTTCCAGCATAACACTGAAAGAACCCAGAAGACATCTCTTTGCAGGAATATCCCTTATTTTAAAAATCAAAGTGAAACAATGTTCCCACTCAATAACCAACAGTCCTGAGTGCATACAGGTAAAAGAATATTCTATTGTGATTCCAAAGAAAGAGGCTGCAAGCTGTAAATGTTGTGTTTGATTCACTTGCCTGTACATACATATCTACCATCTTTTGAGATATTGTAAATTACCATGCAAATTTTCAGGATCCCATTGAATTATGTAATCTGGGTTAACCTCACAGCTGATCTAGCTCTGAGCAGGAGTTGGACTGTAGAACTCCTGAGGCCTGCTCCCACCTAAATGATTCTCTGATTCTGTGATCTCACAGATGTCAGGCCAGAAGAGTGCAATGCTCATGCAGATTTTGTGCCATATCTCCGAAATCCGTGTAGGTATCTCAGATAGCCTAAAGTATGTAAATTAGAGCAAGATTTAATTGCATATAACAGCATATCTGTACAGCGCAGTAAATTTCTAGATATCATAGAATATCTATCTGGAAGATCAAATACTCAGAGAAGCAGCTAAAGACCAGCAAGCAAGAGAATTTCATTCCCGGAGTCTGAGGATGTCTTCCCACAGACATAAAAATGCAAAATTATGCAAATTGTTTTGGAGTTGCCTAAAGACAAGAAGCTAGATTCCTTTTACGAACTCTTAGCTATTTCATCTGGACTTCAGTGGCTGCAGAAGAAGTTTGAATACCCTTTGTCAATCTGTCAGCCTTTGGCAGATAACACATTTTCTGTGACATCTGAAATATTAACAGCTAGCACATGTAGACAGCTGTTGTCTGCTTCTGATTTTAGGCATTAGTCATGAAATGAATCTGTGGTTGAAAGAAAAGCAATGCATGTTACATTACCCCAGTATCAACACAGCCTGGGGGATAAACAGCTCAAGACCAGCCCTGCCCAGAAGGGCTTGGTGGTGCTGACGGATGAGCGGCTGGACATGACCCAGCCAGGAGCACTCACAGCCCAGAATGACAAACTTGTCCTGGGCTGCAGCCAAAGCCCAGAGGGCAGCAGGGACAGGGAGGGGATTCTGCCCCTCTGCTCTTTTCTGGTGAGACCCCACCTGCAGGGCTGCATCAGCTCTGGGATCCCAGCACAGGAAGGACATGGACTGTTGGAGAGAGTCCAGAGGAGGGACACCAAGATTCTTAGATGGATGTAACAGCTCTACTATGAGGAAAGACTGAGAAAATTGGGATTGTTCAGCTTGGAAAAGAGAAGGCTTCAGAGTGACCTAATTGCAGCCTTCCAGTACCTTAAGGGAATTTACAGGAATGACAGGGCAAGACTATTTACAAGAGCATGCAGTGGCACGACTATGGGGAATAGTTTCAAATTAAGAGAGGAGGTTTAAATTAGATAAAATGAGAAGTATTTTTACTGTGAGGGTGATGAGGCACTGGAACAGGTTGTCCAAAGAAATTGTGGATGCCCCACCCTTGGAGGTGTTCAAGGCCAGTCTGAATGGGGCTTTGAGATACCTGATCTAGTGGAAAGTGCACCTACCTTTGGTAAGGAGTCTGGAACAAGATGATCTTTAAGGTTCCTGACAGCCCAAACCACTCTATGATTCTATAATTCTATGATAAAGTTTTCTGTGTGGGAGGATGGATTGTGAGAGTGCTGAAAGCAATCTAGGCCCAGAGGAGCTGCAGCTGTACTAATTACCAAACAGTAGGAACAGCCTTGACCTTAATAGGTCACAGCTGTGTCAAATAAAGATGGATATGGATGAGTGTTATAAAAGAGTGGATTAGCTGAGATCAAGAAGAGAGTTGGAGTTTGTTGGCTATGCTGCTGTGTGTTTTAAGGATCAGGCAGTTGTGCTAGGGACAGTAAGGGTCAGTATGTACTGCAAGGGACAGGAAGGAGTCAGCAGACCGTGAAGAAGGAAGAGAAATGGAGTCAGTGTTGCCTGTGAAAACTCACAGAGAGAAAGAAGGTATGAAAGTTTTGCAGTAGGATGATAAACTGATGGTGACAGTTCCCATCCATGGTTGACTGATGTCAAGCACCGATGCCAACATTTCTGTGTATTGTGTGTGCCTGTTCTGGAAACTATTCAATTAATATTACTAAGTAAGAATATTAAAAGTATGCTTAGAAACAGGGGTGATAAGCATATTTCATAACACTAGGTTAATTTCTAATCTCATAATTTTAAGATTTTTAATGTATTTTTCTTGTGATTTTTTTTTTCCTTTACAGTGTTCAGCACAGTGCTCAGTAGACTAAAAAATCAAAGATCTGAAGACAAATCATGTCCAGATTTTAGGCAGGATGATTGCAAAATGATTTAACACACGTTTAGGACTATAGAACCAAATAGAATCTCTGTCAACATTAACTAAACAGAACACAGGTGCAAGAGAGCTAAGAAATCAAATTACCAGTTTTCTCTGCACAAATTTGAGGCAATATGAAGGTACATAGACTTCTTAATGTTTAATGTAATTAATGAAATTGATGACAAAGGTTTTTATTGCAAGCTTCTTATATCAGTAAGGATCAAAGTCCAACAATAATATTGCTGATTTCTCTTTAGACCATTTTTCCTTTACCCAGAAATGCTTAGGCTCCTAAAGCAAATATTTATCTTTGAAATCTTTCAACTGATTTGCCAGGTGTTTCAAATAAAGAAGAAATAATCCATGAACACCATTCTGTCCCAAAATTCTGAGACGTAATTCATCAACCACAATAAAAGCTTATTCTCTTTTTCTTTCAAGTTTGAAATTCACCTTAAAAATGAATAGAAAATGGAAAAAAACCCCAAAATATAAAAATACAAATAAAAATTTTAAAGAGGATGGAAACATTTGTTCATGTCCCTTAAAAAAAAATAAAGCATTCCTCCTCTTAACTTTTCTAGAACATGGGCTAACCTGTGGTAAACACTATATTGCTGAATGTCCTAAAGGCTAGAAGTTGCGAATAACAAAAAAAAAAAAAAAAAATTGAAGCTACTATTTAGAAATCAGAAGTTATATAAAGCTGTTTCATGTTGTCTAAATTTCAGTAATCTGCTTCAAAGATTTCCTACTCCATAGTTATCTTTCCTGATTATGTCACAACAATCAATATATGTTTATTAAATCAGGATGCACTTGATCAGGAAATTCAGTTAATAAGGATGTTTCCCTGGAAACCATATTATGTTCAGCTTGCTCTTCCATGTCTATGACATAATTCATTAAGAGAGAATTGTATCTAATAGTAACTGAATATTGCTGGGCTTTGTAACGTGGAAAAACACAGAGCTGTAGCTTCTCAAAAGACTACAATATCAGTGCCAGAAGAGTTAACTTTCCCATTGCTAGAACCTCTCAGATAGCAATACCTGGAGAATTTTTTGTTGCTTTGTGTCATCATGTTTCTCCTTCTCTTAACTCTTTCTTTTAAAGTACTATATCTTGAAAGTAAAATGCGTTGCAGTCATACAATTATTTTCTGCCAATTTTTGCATTCTGGGGTATTATCAATAGCATCATTTATTATAGAGATTCTGATTTGCAAGTATATTTTATATAACGAAAATGAAAACATTTAAACATTCCCTCAGTCTCCCCTTTGGGTTTTAAACAATGAAAAAGCTATAGATGATGTTAACTTTTCTGGGGACTTCTAGACATATAGAACACAAGGTCTCAAACTGGTCCTGTGTGTAGCTGAAGTTTCAACTCCATTTCTAAATTCTATTTTATCTATATGAATCTTTGCAATATTACTAAACAACCTTTTTATTTTTTGTTAGGAATTGAATGTATTGAGCTAAATGTAACATAACCATCTGCTTTACTCACGTGACTTGTAATCAGGAGCCTTATATTGAGTTTTTTTAAAAAAGCTAATTTCTAATTTATTGTTTAAGGTTTTGCTAGCTTTTAAAACAATCATTTCAATATTTTGTCTTTGAAATAAAATAATGAAAAATATCTGCAATTAATAATAGCTCAAATTTAGCACGTCTCATTTTGTTGTCTACCATCTTTTTTCAGTTCATTGAGAATTCTGTATCTCTTTTAAATTTTTTTTAATCAGGTTTAGTTGATGATTTCAGTAAAGTTTTTTTTGGTTGGTTTTTTTTTTTTTTTGGCACGGAGATTTCCAGGCATTTTTCTGTAGTATGACAAAGATTCAGTAAGTGGAATTCAGTATTTGTGTTGCTTATGGACTAAATTATTCATGATGTGTTAGTCAAGCCAGCTGTTCAACAAACCCAGGAAGAAAGACTTCACTAAATCTCTCAGATTTCTTGTGCTGGTGCTCAGATTTCTGTATTCTCAGACAAAGATTATTTTCTCCTCAGCAATAAGTTGCAGTAGACTAAGAATCTTTAAGGAGCTATAGACCAGTTCTTCCTAGAATAATGTGGCTAATCATTTCTATCATAAATAATATGCATCAGGGTTTACTGCTTAGACACAAGAGACTTTCATTAGTGTGACTGCAAGTCTGTGATCTCCATGTGCATGTAGGTGATCATATATTGCAACGAGATCAGTCACATAGCAGTAATAATGATTAGTCTCAGACTCCATTTTTGGAAAAAAAATCTAGTGTTTTCTGTCAGAAATCCAAATTCTGGCATCTACTGAGCTTGCATTTTTTATGACCATAGTCACTGGCAGAGGAAATGAGTTCAGTATTTGATCTCTAATTCCTTTTTCCCAACACATTAAATGTTATCTCATATTCAGAAAAAAAAATTTAAACCGGTTTTCTACCTTTCAGTTTTAACAAAGTCCTCCCTATTCCTCCTCCACATCAGGGTATAAAATCCAAATGAAAAATATGAATATCGCATAGTTGAAGTTTGTTTTCTGTAACTTAGATTACCTTAAAGAGTTTACTAGAGAAATAATCAGCCATGAACACACATATTCCCCGAGGCTGTGCATTTGATACAGAAATCAAGAAACTGACTTTTCCCCCCACTTTCTCTCAAATAAACTAAGTAACAGAATTGGAATATTTGTTGGTAGCATCTGTGGCAAGTAATTAAACTGTGGTATTGAAATCACTTTCACAACATTACATCTTTTCCACACTCATTTATTATAATCTTCAGTGTTATTTTCTATAAGTAAACCCATGTTATCTTTTATGACGCTGTTAAAATTTTAACTTAATTTATAGGTATGCCCACACTTTTTTTAGCACATATACTGACTTCTGTTGAGCTCCTTGTACATCCATGTCTGTCTTTGAAACTGGTACTAATTTGACCAATTGACTTATCACCAGATGTGTTATTGATTCAAATGTTATTCAGTTTAGGAAAGGAGAAGTTGTTTTAAACCCTCCCACCCCAACTTCTGCCTCCAGTGACATCTTTTCACAACTATATTATCAATCTATCTATTTTACAGAGAGGATAAAATAAGGAGGGCAAAATCTAAGATGCAAGCTTACTACACAATTCTACTGATGCCCAGATCTACATTTTACTTCATCATGGTATGCTTATTCTTCAGAAAATGAAGAAAAATATTTTTATTTCAAGATCAATTGCTTCTTAAAGTAAATATTAAGTTTCTAGATAAAGTTAGGTAAGATTAATGTCTTGTAGAGTACCTTGCACATTTTCTTCTCTACTTCTTGAAGAAAAAATTCATAATTCCAAAAGCTATGTATATTTTGCCATAGTATTAAAATACTACATAAGAAATAAGAAAATGTTAAATTGCATTGAAAAGGTCAAATTTCATTCAGAAGAAAGTGAAACAAAGACTTAATAAAACTCCAATCACATTTAAAATAAGAGAAAATATTAAAAAAAAAAAACCCAACACTAGAAGCAACAAAAAGGTTGGCCTTTGACAAAATGTTGGCTGGTCTCCTTTTGTTTGAAGACAGATGTCTTTATTTGAAGTCCTTCTGAATCAAATTCTTTAATTTTTTTTCTTCTAAAAGTGATAAATAGGAGATTAGGTAAAAGCATGACAGATGCTAACAAATGGAATACAAACATTATTCAGTCAATAACAACTAACAGCCCATATTTGAAAATGACTGGCTTTTTATGTTTTTACCTCTTAACTGCAGTAACCTGTAGTCTACCAGAACTGATGTAATTTTTAAAAATTGATGTAATTTTTATAAAATTCTTATATATGAATAAGTACCAAGAAATGGAACATAAAAGAAGCATTTTTTCCATAAATAATGTTCTCCTGATTCAAATGCGATCTTCAGTCTCAAAAGTAGGCAAAAAAGCTGGATAAGAGCACATCACAGAAGGGTAAGCACCTTTTCCAGACAGTATATTTAATGTTTAAATGTTACAGTTGTTGGTTAGGAAGAATTCTTTTATGACATTCACTACCTCTGAAATGTTGATGACTCAACTAAAAAAATGAGAAAATAAAAGGTGTCTTATTTTGTGCTTGTCTATTTTGCTGAATCAGTCTAAGGAACAAGGAAGAATGCAGAAAAGAGCACTACACTACAAAAAGTAGGGACTTAACATTATGGAGTGTAAGTCCAAGCCATTTCTTAGCCCTCCCTTTTTCCTTCCTTCTTTACTTAAGAGTGACAGATTTCAGTGACATCAACAGCAAGAATGGTTTTTGCTTCTAAAACTACCGGTTGTTAACAATTGCTGAAAGCAGTGACTGATCTTTGTCCTAACTATGTTAAATAAGTTATATTTGCATGATCTCTGGAGGCATGATTTACAGAACATCAGCAGCTAGCAGCAAAACTTGTCTCAGTTCATGAGCTTTGCTTAGTAGTTCCTCTCCCCTGTCCACTTGTGGAGGGGAGGGTTGAGTGGCATCCAGCCAGGGGCAGCCCACAACAATATGATTGTCAATCTGACAGTCAGTAAGAGAGAAAGATATAAACCTGCCAAAAAAATGACTACTGATCACATGGCCTTGTAAAAACATAAGCAACAGGCAAAACATGTCTCCTCAAAATGGAAAACATCATTTTATGTGAATGTATCTGTATTATGAATGTAACTTATTTAAGAATGGTGATATTTCAGTGGTCAAGGAAAGATATCCTCTTATTTATGTGACCAGAGCTTCTGATTATTTAGTTAATATAATCTAAATTATTCATAAATTTTTGTTTTCACATGGACACAGTCTATACATTCTAGTGGGGATATGTATGAAACATACATTCCCCTAAAAGTTTCACATAAAATGCAGAGAATAAACAACAGTAATATAGTATTTTTATAAAACTATTGTTTTATATATTTCACAACACAGAATAAATTTAAGTGGCACACAGAATAAATTTAAGTTTGTATTTTATGACCATGTGAAAATGTGATTTAATTAGTGGAAATTCAGCCTTTCATTAAATAAATTTACCCCAAAATATTTAGTAGTGAACCATATGCTCAGTATGTCATGAGAAATTGAATAAAAAACTGAAAAAAAAGCCAAGAAAGTTGCCTGTGTGTTGGATAAAGAAATAGTATTATAGAATTATGTTGTCACACTCTTTATTAGAACAACACTTTGTGACAGCTTCAAAGGATTTACTGAAACTTTATTGATATCTTCTGACATTTACTAAACTTTATTTATAATAAAATGTATCTAGAAATGAATGTCACACATAAATGTGTTGAAGTTATCATTTTCACTATTTACAAATGTTCACATGTCATTTATCTACGCAAAGAATCCCAGCCATATGGACAGGACTTTTGGACAATTTTAGAACTATCTAAAAGGCAAGAAAAATCCTTTGAACTGTATCTTGCACACTGCATTAAAGTATCATATCTTTGTTCAGGTGAAGTATCAGCTTACAAGCTACATCCACCATCAGAGAAGCTGCTACAAAAATGTTAAAAAGCTAGCTTTACTGGATGATCTATATACGAAAAGTAAAAAAAAAAAATAACAGTTTATCTTGTTTCTACTGTCTATACTCAACTAATTGTCATTATACAGGTAACTGAAATTTCAAGCCCAAATTTTTATTGCATTGATAACTTAAGAGATGAATATGGAGACCATCCTAGAAGCTTGCCATGAATTAATTTTTTGTGGACTGGGAAGTTATTAATTATTACAGTAATTAATTAATCCTTGTTTGCTAGAAATTAACAGAAATATTTTTTAAAAAATATTGCTTGGTTTAATTGGCTTAAGCCACTTGCACAAAACCAAGCATTTAGCACCATTTCAGATGCCATAGGGCATCTAAGAATCCACACAGAGCCAGTAAATATAGATTTAGAAGGGAATGTTTCTAGATAAATTGCTTGGAGCGTGGCAGTGTGATAATCCATGGAACTTCTCAAATTGGCACACAGGTTTGCTCCTATGTGTTGGTAAATGAACGAGGTCTTCATTGCCTGTAGTGAGAGGTGAGGAATCTAGCTGATGTGGAGAAGCCTGCACCATAGGTGAATAAGAAACTGAATCATACCTTCACACTTTTCAGATTGAAGTTATAATCTTCTGATATGCAATCACTTAGAAATGATTGAAAGAATTCACAAAATGTTGCAGAGGCTGACAGAGTTTCCGCATACCCTTAGAATTTACCCCGGACCTGTAGGTAGGAACCAATCTCAAAAGCCTAGAACGCTACTCAGGTGTGAGTTATCAACTGCACTTGTTTAGTGACACTGGAGACAGAAAACTGAGGAAGCTTCTCATTTCGTATTATCAGTCACACTGGTCTCAAAGACAAATTTAAAGATTGACTGACATAGAAAATGTTCCATTTTTTACTAAGCAAAAGAACATTCAGTTGTTTCCTCTAGCTCAGTATATGTTGAAAAGGTCAAAACTTAATGAACCTGTCTGACAACTGCCTGGTTAATTGGGGTTTTTTAGTAGCACAAAGAAATACTTCTTTGCTGGGTGGCAGCTGAGCTGAGGAAAGAATTTACAAGTTTACATGATCATGTCAGTTATCCAAGCTAAAATTTAAAGGGTTTCTACTCAATTATTACATGTAAATTCATATGCATGTTTAAGATCATGTACAGTCATATAATGTGTGAATTCTAAGGGGATTTAGAGGCTCAGTTCTTCCTACAGTTTACCTACAGCATCTCTGTAGAAATAAGAGAACTCATGTGGATCTGTTAATTTTCTCTCCAGTGGCTTATGTTGTATTTAAGTACTTATTTTTATAAGGACTGCATTGTTTCGGCTCCTGGGCAAGAAATCTAATTTAGATGCCTATAACAGGTTCACTGGATCTGAGCAACATAGTCAAGGACTATGCATTATCCTACTGATGTGGTTTGCAAGCCTCTGAAAGTGATATTATTAAAAGTGTTACAGAGGAAAAGACAGTAATATCTCTGCTTGATGCTATTTTTTAACTTTCCTAGCTAAAACAGTGATCTGCTGTTATAGGCAGATGCAAATAGCCTTTATAAACCCAGAACACCAGTGGAATACAAGTTAGCTTTAACTCAAGCATTTCTATAAGGAAATATTTGTGCTCTTTTCATCATGCACATTTTCACTTAAAAAGGCTAAACATCCTCATCTTTCCTGTCATGCTGTTCTAGGTACTCAGTATCGTATTAACTTCTCTTGCTTGCAAATTCCTTCAGTAGCCCAGGTATGATTAGTAACTTCTCACACTCTTAAAAAAACACCATAAAAATAATGTTTTGCCCAACAGAAGCTGCACACATTCTTGGCTCATGCTGTAGCATCAACATTAACAGATACATTACACTGTGTACCAACAAATAGCAGAAACCAGGTTTTCATCTTAGTAAATGAGATCACATCATTATTACTCAAAACAGGCAGAAGCTCAACTATGATGCTGCATTGCATTGAATGTTTCACGGTACAGCTTGAGTCAGGGAACAGGAAATACAAACATGGAATAAACTATGGTCTTTTGGGAAAGGTAGAAAGAAAGAAAAGGAGAATTCAGTGACATAGATATAATCTCTTTTATGTCATTTGCCTTCATGGCCAGAAGTTAATGTTTCAGCTGCAGGTGAGGCTAAACTTTTGTCTCTACAAAATTATTGAGGATTTAGATGAACCGCTTTGCTCCCTGAGGGGTGGGAATAGCAATCACTATATCACATGTCATCAGGGAACTAGGTAAGAACACCTCCAACTGTTATGATCATACTCTATTTGATATATCTTTCCATTACTATCATTTTTGACTTCTAAGAAAAGGTTTCCTAACTACATTCTACTATAAAATAATTAAATAGAATCCTATGTATATTTTTATGGCCATGTGTAATGTACATTCATGGACTAATAGCTGCTGTGGGCCACCCAGTCAGAAAGCAGCTTGGCAGAACAGGAGCCAGCACTTGTGCCCTTGCCTCAAAGAATGTAGGTGATAACTGGAGCTGCATTAGACAAAGTATTGTTGGTAAGTCAAGGAGAGTGATTCTTCCCCTTTTGTCAGCACTGGAGAGGTCAAAGCAGGAGAGCTGTGTCCAATTCTAGACTCCTCAGTACAAGAGAGATGTGAACATACTGTAGAGAATACAATGGAGGCTCACAAAGATGATGAAGGGACTGAAGCACCTCTCCTCTGAGGGAAGTCTGAGAGAGCTGGGTCAGCTTATCCCAGAAAAGAGGAGCCTTTGGGTGCATAAAGGAGAGATCTAGGTTTTTTCCAGTGGTGCCCACAGGACGAGAGTCAATGGGCACAAACTGAAACACAGGAGGTTTCCTCTGTGCATCAGGAAACACTTTAATACTGTTGGGCTGGCTAAGCACTGGCAGAATCCTTGGGATTATTTAAAACTCTTTAGACAGAGTCCTGTGCAAATGGATCTCAGTTATCTCTGTTTGAGCAGAAGTGTTGGACCAGAGGTTATTCAGTGGTCCCTTCCAACCTCAGGCATTCTGTCATTTTGATTCTGTGATTATGTATATGTTTATCATATCATGTAAAAAAAATACAGACACACACACACACCTGTATATAAACTATCTGTAGTGTTTCTGTATTGATTTACATGTACTAATTTTGTTAAGTTTTTTTAAACATTAAAAGGGATTTATTTAAAATGAAATAAAAAATTGAAGATTGAGGACACCATTCAGCCACAAAAGTAGTTTCTTATACTTTTTGAAAAACTGACAAAAGGTCCTCTTAAATACAGTTTTTGCTTGTTTCTTAACTTGTTTGTTAACTTACTCTCTGTAAAGAATGCTATCAAAAGTCACAGGGAAAATATTTCATAAATAAACAATTAACAATTGTAAATTAACAATTTGAATAAATAATCTAAAATACTTCAACATTAACAAGGCTTAAGGATGCCATCAAATTTTTACTCCCCCCAAATCCCTTAAGAACGAAAATGAGCATAAATTATGTTTTCAGTATGGATCAACATAAAATATCTGGAATATCTACAGAAAGGTATTCTTTTTATTTTATTATCTAATATTGCCTATTACCTATTTTATTACCTATTATAACATGAAATAAGTTCTTATGTTGGCCAAGCCATCAGTCTTTCTTTTCTTGACTTGAATGAAGAAATATGAACCATTTTAGTTTAGAAGATGGCTCCAGGCAAATCAGAGAAGAAAAAAAAGTTCCTATGGCAACATTGCAGGTTCTATTATTTAATTTCAGCTTCATGATAGTTTCCTTTTAACAGGTTAATAGTGGCTCGCCTTCTCCTAAATTTATCTACTGGATTATGAACCGCACAGTTTGATATTGTACTACTTAAGTCCGACTACATTGCCAATATAATTACTGTACCTTGAGAGTGAAATGAGGTATCATGGAAACTCAGACTCTGAATTTAAACCTTCATTGTAAGTGGATCTCAGTACAATCTTTCCAGTCTGATAGTAATTTTTGTAGTCTTTGACTTCCTCTTTTTAAAGTGAATTTAAAATTAAGGAAAGTAAATAGCTGGGTTTTTTTTCCAAAGGTCTAATGATGAGCTGCTAATTTTGACCTGGCTTCTTTCCAGAGAGCTCTTCAGTTAATTTTCAGTGCAATGAAAGTGACAGAGAGTTTTATTTGATACATATTTAAGTATAAACCACAGCAGGGAAAAAAAACCCTTTTGGTAATAAAAAAAATAAAATTTCACTTCCAGTTCTCAATATTTTTGTTGAAATTCTGTTATATCTTAATTCTAATTTTGAAAAATACCTTGTTTTTTTAGCATTATAATTGATACATTTATGATGCAGTTCTCAATTACAGACCAGCACCAGTGTATAAGACTTAATTTCCAAATTAAATAGAACAGAAAGTTCAAGAGAATTGCCAGTATATCAATATAAAACATTTTTTTCTAAATTTCTTTACAGTTTTTAAACATTTTTCTTTTCATGTACTGAATTGCTTAGTCATCTACCTCCTTGCTATATAAATGCAGCTCAGCAATAGCCAAAACATGTGTTACCACTGTGTAAGAGACTGAAATGGTTAATGGCTTGGTAAGATCATCAGAGGACTTTTGCCCACTGCAGAAAACTGCAAATATCCAGCTGTTCATCAGCAACCAACAAAACCCACGTCTCCCTAAATATGCCTACTAACCAGAATTTGGACTGTGAGGGGAACTTAAGATGGAGGGGGCACCCCAGAAGTGAAAGTGGAAGAGAGACTGGAATGCTGGTGGCTCAAACAAGGGACAAGCTGCTGAAGTGCAAAGTAATCTCCTAGGTGCAGTGGGAGAGCACACCTGACACCTCAGGCTACAGCTGGTGCTGAACCAGGTAAGGACAGAGGTAAATCCTTCAAGGCACAGTATTGTTTCTTTGTCCTTACTCAAGTGGTTCTGCTGTGATAACTCTCCTTCAGAGAAGTACTGGGACATTCACCCTTAGCCTGAAGGTATCAGTCTCTGATAATGGGCCATAAGGGGTCTCAAGGGACTCAAATTCATTGATGTAATAGGCAGCTGTATCTTAGAAGGCGTCATAGACTCCCAAAGTGCCCCATGATCAACATTGCATCACACAGTTGAAATTCCCCACTCCATGGGAGATACCTGGGCTTTCCTGCCTGAAGGAATATAAACCAAATAGCTTTTGTGTGCTGTGGATTTCCTCCATCATCTGGTGATAGTCTGAAACTGTCACTTTGACTAAGATGATGACCATCACTTCAACAGACATCAAAATTGCCCCAAACAAGTCTTGTCTTGAGGCCTATGGGTGGTAATGTCTTTCTACTCTTATGCCTTCCTTTTCTTTCTTAAACATTTTCTTAAGTGATATTTTTATGCTTTTATATTGTAACCATATACCTGTTTTTCTGTGCTACCAAATTGTTCTACAATAAAGCCTACATGTATATGTATAAAAACACCAGGCATTCAGCATTGTTTCACTCTGATCTGCACCTGGGATCTATTGACAGGATGGGTTACTCTCACATTCTGTTTTATCAATAAGCACAGCACATTATCAGCTGTCATGAAGAAAGTTAACTCTATTCCAGTATACTAACTGAAAGGAGAACTGAGTGTATGGAATTATGGAAAAGAATTGGCATTTAGTTCTCTAGGAAAAAATAAAAGGTAAAAGTGACCTGAAGCCTGAACTGAATCACAGATTGATGGAAGCATTCATAGGAGTGGAGATCCAAATGATCACCAGTGGTCAGCTAGGTCTGCTCACTCAAATCAGGGCTTCTGCCAACACTGCATTTAGTGATCTTGTCTAGCTAATTCAGGAAAACCTTCCATGAAGAAGCACACTTGACTTTTGGAAAAAAACTGCTGCATTTGTTCACTGCATTCCAAGTGATTCCTCCCCAAGCTAATGTCCAGTCTGAACTGTCCATGCTACAAGTTAGAGTGTTTGTCTCTTCTTACATTTTGTGGTGCGCTCAGGAATGTGGTTCCATGACCTTACCTTCAGGTCTTAAGTTGCTATTAGGTCATCACTTAGCCTTCTTTTCACTAGTTGAACAAGCCCACTTCTGCTTCTCCTTTCTAGACATACCATCTTGGTAGCCCACCCCTGAACCTTCTCCAGTTTGTTCCTATACCTTTCAAATCGTGGAGTACAAAACTGGAAACAATAGTGTAGGTGCAGCCTTAGCAGCACCAGGTATTATGGGAAATGTTGCCCGGTGACAGAATTTTTTTGTTGTAGAACAATACAGAGTTTTCTCAATTCACATTGTTGACTCATTCTCAGCCAGGTATCTGTCATAAACCCTATGTGTTTGGGGTTTTTTTGTTGTTGGTTTGTGGTTCTGTTTCAATTTTGTTAGCTTTTCTGAGAATATTTACTATTTTTTCTTAGCATGTTATGAAATCTGCAGCTTCTCCTCTTCAGTTTCACAAATCTGTCCTTGTGAATGTGTTGGTCCAACTCTCAAGTTTGAGATCACCCTGGGTCAAAGATTACCACTCATTTTTTCTGATTCTGAACAGGTTCACTTTTAAACACACAGAGTATTCAGAAGTTGCAGATCATAAACTGATGAGAGTTTTCACAAGGACACAATAACAATGATATTCTTGTTATGATGATGATGATGATTACATAATTTTAAAAGTACCTGAGGTGGAAGGAGTGGTAATCTGATATAAGCAAGCAGCATACTTAGGTCACTACATCGCCTCTGCATATCATATTTCACCCACATCATTAAGGCATGGAAAATGGTCTCTTCATCAGGAACATTCACATCATCACTGGCAAGAAGTTTATGGAGTTCTTCAGCAGGTAGAAGTAAAAATTCTTGATTTCTTATAACTTCCATTATATTCTCCTGGGAAGAGAAAAGTATTTCAGATTCAGTAATACTGCAAGAAAATAAAAAAAAAAAAAAAGCCACTACAGCTAATAAACCATAGGATTACTCAATATCTGCCATACCCAGATATGGGTATGCTCTGCCATATCCTTGCAGCTCATGAGAAAAACAGAACATAAATTATTAGAGTTCAACAGCTATAGTTGCAATTCATATATAAATTATTTCAAAAAC
Organism: Chloebia gouldiae; assembly: GCA_003676055.1. NCBI lineage: Eukaryota > Metazoa > Chordata > Aves > Passeriformes > Passeridae > Chloebia > Chloebia gouldiae. The sequence continues at coordinate 20,790,268 of QUSF01000006.1, forward strand.
AATATGAGGATTATATGATAATATCATAATTAAAAATTGTCAGAATTAGTAAAGGCTATTGTTTGAAATTTTTATAAAGTCAGTTGTAATTGAGCACATTAAATATGTTGTAAATCTTTACATTCTCATACTACATTTTCCTAGATATTTCCACTGTCTTTCTTTTGCTATTTCTTAAATAACTTGTCAGTCCTATAGTTATATTATTAATATCTAGATTTCCATCTACACATATGACAAAGCTGAGGGGAAGATCAACACCATGAATTAAGGATTATTTTTTTGACCTTGTTCAGAACAGGTTTTTAATATACAGTTATCATGCAAATAGTTTACAGCAATTAAGATCTCGCAGTATTGAAAACTATTGTACTGTTGTGGTTTAGGAACAGTAATCCCCAGTTCAGTGCCCCCACTCTCCAAACCACTGACACTCTCCTGCTCTCCTGCTTTTCCCCTCACCCTTCCACACTGCAGTGGGCTAGAGAGGAAAACTGGAGGCACAAAAAGTAAAGGTCACTGGTTGAGATAGGAACAATTTACAGGAAACAGCAATGAGGTAAGGAAACAAAGAGTAACAGCAACTATACTAATGGCAGAGACAAGAAAGGAAGCAATTCACGCAGAACCGAAGCTCCCACACCCACTCCCCCCTCCCCAAGAGCCAACACCAGATGGATCCCTCTGTCACGTTTACTCGACCAGAAAGAACCCCTTCCCCTTGGAAGAGACCTTTCTCCCCCACTCCCAGCAGTAACATACGGTTTTACAGACTAACCTCTGTGTCTAGTTATACCCCACTCCTGGCTGCTGCAAAATAATTAACCCTGTCCTGGACAGAACCAGAACAAATAAAAATAGGAACAATTAAAAACCCTAAAAAACTACATAAAACATAGAACCAAAACAGAAGAAAATGAAAAATAAACAAAAAACAACAACCAACCAAACCCCAAAAAAAGTGTTGCATTTAGTTGTCTGAATCTTAAAGTCTGAACTAAGCACTCCCTGAACTACCTACTCTACAACAACAGGACACAGTAGAATCACAATTCTACAGATATTTTTCTCTAAATATTTATTTTAGGGTTCTTTATCTCTGTGGAAAAATTGTAAATGTGTTTTCATATTCTCAATTTATAAACAGATATAAAGTGAAGTAATTGAAGACTGGAGGCACAAAAAAAAAAAAAGGAACTAAATTTTTTATGTAAACTGAAAATGTAAAAAGCAATATTGGGAACAGTAAGTTGCAACATCTAATTTATGAAAAATAATAATGAATTTAGTTATGCTGTTTTGTATAGAATTTTTAAGATGAGAAGTGGGAAAGAATGACAAAACATCAGTCAAGGACTTAAATGAAAGAACATCAAAACTGAGGGAAGTGGATGATTCCATTGTTATACCCTCTAAATTCAGTTATCAGCATATCAAAATCCAATCAGTGCTGCCTGTAATTGCTTGATTGTGTCTTAACCACGGGAAAGACTGACTGGTCATCAAAACTGAAATAGAAGATATTATAACAAATACAAAAAAATAATGTGCAAGACTTAGAACAATAGAATTATACTCTGGCTCTAGTATGTCACATGCTATCATTCCCTGACTAATTCAACAGAATGAAACTTATTTTAATTCCCCAAATTCATACTTTTTGAAATGTACTGTTTAAACATTTTTAATGAAAAATATTATTTATTATTATTTTATAATTATTATATTTTATATAAAGCAGCACAGATGCATATTGCAGACATAGGCATGACAAAATAATGAGACAGAAGTTCCTTGAAATGTGTAATTACAGATAAAATATATAAGTGCAGATAGAATAAATTTGACAGTTGAAAATGATGCTTAATATTATAAATGTGAATACTTTGATATGTACAACTTTCAATGAGTTGCTTTTTAACTCTACATATATAGGATGCTGACAAAAAAGAAAATCAAAGATGTATATGTGGTCATGACCTATATTAACCATGCTGTTAAGGTACCTTAACATAATTGATAATTGGATCAAAAAATGACTCAGCTCTTTTTAAAATTACTACATTAAATGTCAATAGGTCCCTAAAAATGTAGATTTTTCTGAAATGAGGTTTTAAACAATTACCTCCTGATAAAGTTTAAATTGTGCATCTAGAACATTTTAGAATAGCTTGGAAATGCAAGGGAACAGTTTGTAGGGAAGCACTTAACCACAAGCTGGCTTAATTCATTTTAATTAAAAAGTCATAAAACTCACAAGACTTCATTGCGCTTCTCAGTAAAATGATTTATAACACAAAGTTTAATTAAGCCTGGTTCAACTGACATTAAATCTCATTATAAAAAAAATATAACTCTACCTCTTAATAGGAACCAACATCGCACTTTGCAATAGCATATTAATCCAAAGACCTAACACTATAGAGTAGCACTGTGATGGTGGAACACGTTTCATGAACTCACTGAGCTTAAGTTATTAAAAATAAAATTCCAAGCAGGAGCTTTAACTTCAGAACAATAATTTTAGATTTGATTAAGGTTGTTTTGGTCATCTTAAATTGTTTATTCTGCATACATACTTATTCCAGCCTCTGTACTGATTGTAGAATCAAAGCAAGTTTTCACACAAAACATATAAGCTCAAATCTCTTTTTCTAAACACCTGGACTTACATAAATTTCATGTTATTTGGGCATGAGTATTGCAGAAAGTAACCAATATATATTATGTTTTATATATATAATATGTCATATATATTATAAATATAACATATATATTCTTTTATATAATATAAATGTAATATATATAATTCTGATTTATATATAGAATCCAGGTTTCTGATCTCCGGAGGTAAAAACTCTCCTTCAACTTATTAGCATTTCCTGAACTGACTAATGAATGTCAAATCTTTCTAGATAACATTTGAATTTCTTGAGATTCATTTCATTTGGAGCAGCAAATCATATTTCAATGGCTAGTGTTCTACCACAACAGAAATAATTTATCATAGGCTAATAGTGGAAAAAATATCCTCCCTTTTTTTTTTTTAATGTGACTAGTATTTATTTTTGCACTTTAGGGAACAGGATATAACAGATGTCTGTGACATCTTTTCAGGTTACATTAAATAAATTTTGAATTCTCCTGAGATTAAGATGCAAGGTAGGAATTGAGATACACAGCTATAGAATCACAGATTCATTATGGGTGGAAAAGATCAACCATTAACCTAACACTGGCATCTTTGCCACTAAACCATGTCCCAGGCACCAAATCTAGATGTCCTTTGAACACTTTCAGGGATAGTGATTCCACACTATGATCACCCATTCAGTGAAGAAATTTTTCCTAATATCCAATGGCATTTTCCCTTGGCACAAGTGGAGGCCATTTCCTCTCATCCTGTTCTAGTGAAGTTATTTCAGGAATGCCTAGGTCCTTATGGGGACATAAACTGTTATTATGAAAAGAAGGGTACTGAACCTTTAAGCATGCTGAAGACCACATGACAGAGTTGGATGACTCTAATACTTTAAGAGGCTTTGTAGGCTGATCTTCACCATCTTATAAGTCTCACAAGATGCACTGGATCTGTTCTGCATGCATCATTCACATAGCCTTTCCATGTTTTAATTAAGTGGAATAGTAGATTTTTACTTTTAATTCAGAAAATGTAACTTATGATAGAAAGTATGACAGTCTCTGAACCCGCTTGGACAAAGCTGTGTCACTTGATTGCTCTTTCACTTTCTAAAAATGACCATGCATAGCCCCCATTGCTGTGGGGGTATAACATTTCAATGGTAGAGCTGTTTCAACTTTAAACCTTTTTAGCAGTACACAAAGTTAGCATTAAATAAGCATTAGAAGTACTAGAACAGCAGAGCCATGTAAACAAAACATATCTATGTTTAAAGGTAGATAAGCAATCGCCCAAGCATCTAATAGATTGTGCATCACAGGAACATAAAGGCACTAATAAAATTAAATTATTACCAAATGGAATTTAATATCATATATCTTTATAATGATGTCACCAGCACAATTGAATTTGATTTTTTAAAAAATCTTAACTTGTAATCATTATTATTCCACATGGAATCAAATTAACTTGCAAAAGCTAGTTTTCATTGATGGTTATGTCATTGATTTCACTAATGAGCATGTATCAGTTATAATGAAGAATCTGAAAAATATTAAATAATTTCATATGTTGACAAAGAATGTCATATTCTGAGAGTACTATTCAGAACCTGCTACACCAGAGTTAACAATGAAGAAAAATGCTTAGCAAGTTTTTTCGTTTTGGATGTAGAGGTCTTATTTAAAATGTTTTATATTTGTGTGATTTGGACACTGTGACTATAACAACTAAAACCACATTAACTAATGCCAAAAAACAGATATCTATATACTAGGCTTTCACTTAGTACTCAGTTATGTCTATAATATTTTAAGCTCATACTACTTTTAATTTAGAACTTAAGTTATCATAAGAATATTGAAATAAATGAATAAATAGTGCATCTGATTTTCATATTAAATCATACTGGTAGTATAGTTTCTGAAGTGATAAGGCATGAAAGAAAATTTTTATTTTGGTCAATTCCCAAGATATTTCAGTCTAGAATTATGGCTGCTGTGCTACACTGAATTCACACCTCTTTTTTTTATGTCCCATTTTGTGTATCAGCCGTGTATCATATAAGACTACACCCCCTTTACAATACTGTATAATTTCTTCCCTAAGGAGAATGGACTTTTCAGCCCATTTAAACTCCCATTAGACAAAGGACTGGTATTTATTAATATGCTTATGATCTGATTCTCTAGCGAAATCCCAGATTCCATCTGGAAACCTGAACCTGGGATCCTGAATCTCTAACCAAATCTTAGACTTCATCTGAGAGTGAGCTCCATCTGACCTATGTAATCCAAAGAGCTATGTTTCTTCCAGCACCACATGCCAGCCCAGTATCATCATTACAAAAGGGGTATTAAGGCTGGGGTGTTCAAAGGACAGTGGAAAGAGATGCCATGTATTTGTGTATCCTCCTCCTTCAACTGTGCCAGTAGGAGAGATAAGAAAGTGCTGCTTTTTGGGGAGAGGAGACAGAAGGTTAAGGAGAGAAGAGACTGTGATTATGGGTACAATCTCATACAGTGTACTGAAATCTTAGTATGAGACTTCCAGATAATTAAGTTAAACTTTCACAATCTAAAAAGTTTATTTTTTTTACTTACGTACTTTGATTTAATTAAACAAATAACAATATTATTCAGGATATGAGGCTGCAGAATTAGCCATATTATAGTCTAATTCATTGTGAATATGATGTGGCATTCTGGGATTTCACACTCTAAGGATAGCTCACAACCTGTTGCTCATAGTCATTTTCTGATATGCCAGTTTATTATGATAAACTGTCTAAAACTTTCAAGCTATGACAGAATGATTAACATTTTTTCCTTTTATTGGTGAAGGATCTTGTCTCACACTCTGCATATATTCTTTTTCACATCCAAGAAGATTCAAGAAACCTAAACCTGTACATAAAAATTTTGTACAGGCACAATTTACTAGATGGATGTACACACATGTACACATCTTGCTCCCCTTGACTTAAAAAATCTTCTGATACTGTCCTGGAAGGTCCAGCATCCTACAAACCCTGGAAGTTCTTGGCATTAGGCCTCAATGTATACATAATATTTTCTTCTTACCGTGGTATCTAGGAAAACCAAAACTCTAGCATCCTGTAAACCAATCCTTCCTTCCTTCCTTCCTTCCTTTCTTCCCTTCCTCCCTTCCTCTCTTCCTTCCTCTCTTCCTTCCTTCCTTCCTCTCTTCCTCTCTTTCTTCCCTTCCTCTCTTTCTTCTTCTTTCTCTTTTTGGGTGGCCTTTATTAATGCTTGTTTACCCTTCCTAAATAAAGTTAGTAGAATGAGGGAGCACAGCATGGGGACCAAAAAAATACTAATAGCAAGAGGCAGATCGATCAGGTCAATGCACGGCTCTAAGTTTGGTGCAAGCAGAAAAATCTGGGGGTTTTAGGCCCCAGATGATGGGGTGATCTACTCAACACTTTTGTCTATTGACATCTGATAGGTCTACTGACACCTTTGTCCCAGTCCCAGAGATTTGACATCACTGGATAAGTGAAACTGTTGCAATAAGTGCAGTGACTGGAGTGCCCTGTTGGATAGTTCCAGGCTCTTCAGGAATGAAAGGTAGGGCAGAAGATACAGAGGGGTGACAATCTATGTAACAGAAGGGTTAGAATGTATGGAGTTCACAGCTGGCAACAGCACAGTTGAAAGCCTCCAGGGGAGAATTGAGAGGCAAACAGATACTTCAGATGTCACCATAGGAGTCTATTACAGACCTCCCAGCCAGGATGATGATGCTGATGGATTATCGTTTGAGAACTTAAGAGATATTTCCAAGTCAACTGCCCTAGACTTCAACTTGTCACAATTAGCTGGTGCATCACAAAGCTGGTATATAACCCAGGCAAGAAGGTTCCTAAAAGGCCTGAATGAGAACTTTATGGAACAGGTCCTAGAGGAGCTAACTTGAAAAGATGTCATCTTCGACATCAGATTGATGACCTGTTTCTAGTAGACGTCCACATGGCTCCATCTTAGGCCTTGTGACCTTCCACTTCTTCAGAAATGACTTGGACACTGGACTGGAAGGGACACAAAGCAAGTTCACAGATGATACAGAACTGGGAGGAGCTGTAGACTTCCTCAAAGGCAGAGAAGCCCTGCAGAGAGACTTTGACAAATCAGAGGACTGGGCAATCACCAATTGCATGAAACTTAACAAGAGGAAGTGCCTGTACCTGGGATGAGGTAACTCTGGGTGTACAGATACACAGGGGAATTAGATGCTGGCAGTGCCGTGCAAAGGACCTGGGGGTCCTAGTCAATGGCAAGCTGAATATCAGCAGTGCCCTGGCAGCCAGGAGGGCCAGCCCTGGGGTGCATCGGGCACAGCATCGCCAGCAACAAGGGAGGGGATTGTCCCACTCTGCTCTGCACTGGGGTGGCCTCACTTCGAGTGCTGAGGACAGTTTTGGGCACTCCAATACAGGATATTAAGCTGTTAGAGAGCATCCAGAGGAAGATAATAAGGATAGTGAGTGAGGGACAGGCTGTATGAGGACTGGCTGAGGTCACTTGGTCTGTTTAGCCTGGAGGAGACTGAGAGGAGACATCATTGCAGTTACAAATTCCTCATGAAGGGAAAAGAAGGGGCTGGCACTGACGTGGTACCAGTGACAGGACTCAAAGGAACAGCCAGAAATTGCATCAGGGGAGGTTTTGGTTGGAGAGTAGGAAAGGGTTCTTCACCTAGATGGTGTTTGGGCAGTAGAACAAGCTCCCCAGGGTAGTGTTCAAAATACTAAACCTGACACAGTTCAAGAAGCTCTTAGGTACATGGTGTGACTCTTGGGGACTGTCCTGTGCAGTTGTACTAAATGATCCTTGAGACCCCCTTTCAACTTGACAGACTTTATGATTCTGTTCTCTGACTTGAATTGGCCCAGACTGATTTATTTGTCATGGGAAAGCTTCACAGCACAATTTCAAGTAAATAGAAGAAGAGATCAGTATTGTGAATCATCCAGAGGCCCTTTGGATCTAAAAAGCTGCAAGCAGCAAAAATACAGAATCACAGTACAAATTGTCACAATGGTGCAGTACTGTATAGTCTGGATACATACTGGTACTGACTCTGGCGATTGTCTGGTTTTACTGTTACTTGTCTGAGATTTACCCCCAGTACTTCCCAGGTATGGAAAATATGAGCTGCCCCAGCTGTTTCAACTGCGCTGTTTCCACAGCAGGAATGCAAGCCTTCTCATGTAGATAGCAGAATGACAATTTTCCAGGTTTAAATTATAACACTTCAGGAAAGTAGTCACCATGACAATCGCAGTTTCTTACTCTCCTAGCACAACATTTCATTCTTTCCTACTGTACTGCTTTTGGCTGTGATAGAGCTCATTTTCTTAGTTGATGCAGTGCTGCTTTTTTGCACTCAGTATGAGAATAATGTTGATAACATGTTGATTTATGATGATGTTGATTTATGTAAAGGTGAGCATATTTATGTACTAATAGAGCCCCTGTCTTGTTTGTACTGATTACAGGCACAGAAGAGGAAAACAAGGAAAATGGAGGGTAACTAGTCTAACAGGAAACTCATGTAAATTAAATCTGATTAAAAGAAAACTGGAAATCAGGAAAAAAAAAAAAGGCATTCCTTGCTGTTAAAGCATTCAGCTCTGGAACAGATTTCCAGTGGGAACATGTCTGTTAGAACCAGTGTAATAACAGAGGATACAGTTTACAAAAGGGGATGTTGGAAAAGTCACTCAGTCCTACCTCTCTGCTCAAGCAGGGTTATCCTAGAGCACATTGCACAGGATTGCAATATGTTTGTCCTTATGGTTCTTAAATACCTCCAATGAGGGAGACTCCACAAGCTCTCTGGACAACCTGCTTGAATATGTGGTCACCTGCACAGTAAGGAAATTCTTTCTCATATTTGGGGAACATTTTGCTAATCAGTTTCTGTCCATTGCCTTTTGTCCTATTGTTTGACATAATTTCATTGACTCTCCCTTATTATATTTATATACATTGATGAGGTCCTCTCTCAGCTGTCTCTTCCCCAAAGCTGAACAGGCCCAACTCCCTCAGCCTTTTCTTTTAACAGAGATGTTCATCATCCTCAGAGCATCTGCTGGACTTGCTCCTGGAGCTCCATGTCTCTCTTGTAATGACCTGGAAACAGCACTGCAGGTGTGGCTTCACCAGGAATGAGTAGAGGGGAAGCATCACATCCCTTGACCTGCTGGCAATGCTCTTCCTAATTCATCCCAGGATTCTGTTGGCTTTCTTGGCCACAAGAGCTCACTGCCATCTCACAGACAGCTTGTTGTCCATCAGGACCCCCAGGTCCTTTTCATGGCCTGGGAGCTGCTTTCCAGCAGGTCAGTTCCCAGCCTGTACTGGTGCACAGAGTTATTTCTCCACAGGTGCAGGACCCTGTTTTGCCCTTGATGAATTTCAGACAGTTCCTCTCTCCAACCTGTCCAGGTCCTTCTGAAGGGCTGCAGAGCTCTCAAGAGTATCAGCAATTCCTTTCAGCTTTGTGTTTTAACAGTTTCTTAAAGCAGGAAGCTGCCTTGGATCCACTTTCAGTTTTTGTTTCAACCCAGTTACCCTTCTGTTGAGCCTAATAATATCTGATTCACTGAAGATTTCTTCCTATAAAGGCATCAACTCAAAGACATGAGGAGATGGATAATTTGATGCTTTCACAGTAGCTTTCAGAAGCAATTCTGAGCATTAAAATGTATGTCTAATACCCCATTTGAACTTGTCTGTCTCCTACTCATACATACTGGTTCTTATTAGGAATTTCTCAGTCTGATTAATGAGCCCATTAGCACCAAAACTTAAAAGCCTCAAAATAATCTCCTGTGTCTTTAATAACTCAAAGGGGCTGAGTGGTTATGGCCTTGCTTTTACAATTCATTCACAGTCCTGTAACTGTTGTAATGTTCAGGAGTGAAAATAAGATACTTTGTCATTAGCACTCTTCTTTGTGGTAGCACCTAAAATATATTTGTAATCGCATAATCATCCATTGACCTATTCTGACCCTACTTAGCCTTGAAATGTGATGGAATACAGCACAAAGCAAGGGCTGAAGGCATATGCAAGATCATGTCCATAAAAAAGCTGCTACTGTAATAAAAGATTAATAAATACTGTAATTAAGATAGTATTTCAAAAGGTAATTGGAACATCAGTCACCACTAGAGTGAATTTTTTTTTATTTCTTTTTTTCAGACTTGAATTAAAAACAGGTAGCCATTAAAATCAAAATGCATTCATGGGTAATTGCATGATCATAGATGAAAAATGCATTTCTCTGTGACTCTCCACACCATAAAGATTTGCAACAATACAGTTTCTTTTATCTTCACTATGTATCTCAAAGCTTATGTGCTTTGTGTCATGTCATTTACGTGGTTTCTGGAGAATGTTTCAGTTAAAGCTTTGTTTGAGGAGTGAAATATTAGCAAAAGGTAGTTTATGTTATTATTTCTTATACAGTAGTCATTTTAACTGAACCCAAATATTTAAAATATCATATCAGAGACATATGAAAATGTTAGCATTTCAGATTAATTTATAGTAAATCACTATATTGAAAATGTATATACTGGCCAAGAGCCTTCTAGGAAACAAAAAAAACCATTGCAGGGAAACTACAAAATTCAGAAAAGGCCTGAGTTACGTGCCTGAATCATTCTCTGATATGCTTTCTTTTCCATTGTTGAACTCTGATTCACCTTTCAACTAGTATCCAGCATAAACGGAATAATTCCTGAGAATTTTAATATGGAACAAGAGAATATATTTCAACTTAGACAAACATCAAAACATAAACATGATTCTGGGAAAGATTCACCTTTCAACTGAAAGGGGACTTCCAAAGATTTTCACACTATAAGCAAGTTTGAAGAAACTCATATGGTAATCACTTTCTGACAGCGCTTACAACTTTCAAGCACGTTATTAAATCTAGAATAATGCTCAAGAATCAGTATGATGATACAAATTCAATTAAGATAGGCCCTTTTTTAGATGACTGAAATTTTTGTACTTTACAGTAGTTCACAAAATAGAATGATTCATACAAAGATGTCTGACCATTAACAATGGAATTTCCACACTCACTAAAAAAATAATGGTATATAATGTAAAACAAGCACTGTATTTAAGTGATTGTCAAGATATAAGGCTGCTGAAAACTTGTCACATTAGGTTGTTTGATAAAACACTTTAAAAAACTATTAAATGAATGCTGAAAATATATTAATCTACTGTGTAAACCCCAAAAGATAAATTTCAGACTGAAATGAAATTGTAAAACATTTGTCATCCTGCACATAATATTGATTATACTGACAGTTATTCTTGTTTTATTGCTACTTTGAAAATTACAAATTTGGAGGGAACAGACATTATGTTTCACTCTTACCAAGAGTGTAAGTTAACATCAAATAATCTCATGCTGTCAACTAACTGTAATGCACAATAATTTCTTAGTCTAAATTCTTTAATTGGAAAGGGAAGGAGGCAAAGAGAACTTTATAGCTGTGGCTTGCTGTTGATGTTTTAGGAGATTTTTTTCACTGTGTTCAAGTTCATAGAAATACAGAATCACTAAGGTTGGAAAAGTTCTCTAAAATTATTGTTCGCACCACTAAACCAAATCCCCAAGAGCCATATCCACATAGCTTTTAAACACTTCCAGGGTTGATGATTCCACCACTTACCTGGTAGCTTATTTCAATGTTTAAGCACTCTTTCAGTAAAGAATGTTTTCCTAATACTTGATGTAAACTTCCCCTTGTGCAACTTGAGGCCACTTCCTCTCGTCCCGTCATTTGTTACTTTGGAGAGAGATGAATCCCTTCCTCACAGCAACCTCTTTTCAGGTGAGCCATAGAGTGTGGTAAGGTATCCCCAAGCCTTCTTTATTCCAGGAACCCCAGATCTCTAATAATTTACTACTCATAAAACTTGTGCTCCAGACCCTTTATCAGCTCCTTCTCTGGACATGCCTCATGTCCCCAGTGTCCTTCTTGTAGTGAGGGGCCCAAAATTGATCATAGAATTTAAAGTGGGGCCTCACCAAGTACAGTGGGGCAATCAGTGCCCTGGTCCTGCTGGCCACACGGCTGCTGATACAAGCCAGGATGCCACTGGCCTTCCCAGACTCCAGGGCAGACACTGGATCATGTTCAGCTGGCTGTTGACCAGCAGGCCCAGGTTCTTTTCTGCTGAGCAGCTCTCCAGCCACTCTTCCTCAAGACAGTAGTGCTGAATGAGATTGTTGTGACCCAAGTGCAGGACCCAGTACAAATAGATATATAATTTTTTTTTCTGGAAATAAACAGAAACTACTACATGGTATTTACACCTGAAATTATGCTACCTAACACAGCAGAATAGAAATAGAAACATTCTTTAAAATTAAGAATTTGAAAAGACATGAGGATTTGTTAAATTTTTAGTGGTGGATCTTCTGATTCTTTTATGCTTTAGAAGCTACCCATTATAGTTAAAATTGTATTTATTCCGATAAACTTATTGATAGCTGATAAAGTCTTGTACAGAATTTAGGTATCTAGGTGATACACATGGGACACAAAAAGGGCTACATGGGGTTACAGCAAGAGATATATTTGTGATCAGTGACCAAATATAATTTTGCAAATGATTAGAAGGAGTTTAAATGGTAAATATTCTATCTTCTTCATGTATCACAGATTTTGAAAAATTGTGATTTTAGTGATTTCTGGTATGAGATACTTAGAAGATCTTTGGGATGTTCTCTTCAATTTATTTAACAGCAGTTTGAATCTACTTAGGTTTTGCCCTCATTGAATCCCTTGAGGCCAACTATATAATTTAAGCACATGCCTATAAAAGGAAAATATTCCCTCTTTTTGTTCTTTTACTTTTAAACCTTTGGCTGAAATAGATTTGCTGAAGTCTCCATTCTTGACTTAAGGGAAATAATATCCTATTCTCTCTTTCAAGGTCACTTGTGTCTCAAGTATCTCTTAAAGCCTCTCCAGTAAGTTTTTTTCTTCTTACTAAGAAAGATACTGCAAAGCAAATACAACCTTATTTAAAATAAGGAAATTTTCAGCTAACTTTGAATTTTACTGAAAATTTGGAAGCATTGATAGACTCTGGAAGTTCTTGTCTCTTCTTAATTTTACTTAAATAGAAAACCAGACAGCAGTAGATATTATTCTGCAGTTCTGCTTCATTGTACAGCAACATTCTGAAAGAAAACAAATCAAAGTATCTGTATTTTCATATATATACACTCTCTCCAGCAGGTGCTTGACAAAAATCTTTAATAAGAACTATTGAATTATGTAATGCATTTCCAAAATATATTCTGGATTTCACTTCTTAAAAGGAAGAGGTTTTCACCAAGCATACAATAAATAAGGCAGTTGCAGTACATCTCAGCGTGTCCTGATTCATATAACAGATTAGGAATGTTAAGACTTTCAAACACATGTTTAGAACATATGTTATTCAAATGCAATTTAGCTACTAAGATGTTAAAAAAAAGTGGATTTTAATTCAGAACTTATTCTGCAAAATTCATTAATCTATGCTGATATGTATAAAATTTGTAATGAGGAAAACACAAGTGTTTAAAAACCAGATAGCAAAATTTTTTCTGTGGATGTACATTGTGATAACTTTCATAAGGAAGCCATAGCAATACATTTCTAAGATCACTGCAAACAGCTAAATTATCAGGTGTACTTCTGAATAAATTCTTAAGATAATATATTTCTAAAATTGTTATCAAATCCTAATTAACATAAAGTTTATTTATTCCCCTAGGAATTTCACATCTCTAGCTCAGATTTTGTCTAAACTTTTGCCAAGCTGTTAACAACATCATACTCTGTATAGTTTTACAGCTGAATTAAAGTAAGGAAAGAGTTTGGATATCTCTACAATATGGATCCTCAGAAGAGTAGCTGAGAAGTTTAGCAATACATTTAGTTCTTGCTCTGTGTGTCAGTACATGGCTCATGTCTTCAGAATCAGAACAACCAGTGTGTTCAATCTTATGAAAAGCACAAGACTGATGGAAAATTTATTTGGTTTGGATACAATCTTGTCAGAGGTCCAATTCCAAGTAGAAGGAGATATTTCATAACAGCTAGTGATTTCCACAGTTTTGACAGTTTTCCCTTATGTGAAGAGATTGCATGTACCAGTTGTTATTTTCTAACTATGTAGCATAATTTCAATGTGAAACACTAATTATTAACTCCACAGTACGCTCATTACAGGATGCAACAGAATTTACAGTTACACTCCTAGGCTGATAGTTTTGGCTTTTTGAGCCACAGATATAATTTTTCTTGCTCTGACTACAAATTTGTCTTCAGAATGTCCTTAGTTTATAGTGTCACCTCTCTAGAGGTTATTATTTAATAATTTTGACAAGAATTACCCCATTTCTTTTAAATTATCTTAATTTCAATTTCATGAGTAGTATGTCCATAATTACAGGTTTTATCGATTAAATGGTATTTTTCATAACTAGAACTTGGTCAGTAATGCCCCAAATATACAAATACATACACAAATGCATGTGTGTATATGGGTATGTACATGTATAAACATACACTTATATAAGACACTCCACCACAGGCTTTTGAATCTGATTTGAATCATAGGTCTAATCTCATGAAATTTCTACTGATAATTGGAAATTGCATAACACCACAAATAAGTGCATCTGAATGTTATGTGAATATTGTATTTTCCCTTGATTGCACAGCAATGGAATGTAGGAAATTCAGATTTAATTGCATCAGGTTGACTGATGAAACAGGATGCTCATAGTCTTGTTGCGCCTAGCTTGGAATATTTCCAAGCACAGAGATTCCACAGCCTCTCAGAGAAAATAAGTTTAATGACTACTACTCTCCCTTTGAATACGTGGTTTTCACTTGGAAACTGCAACTTAGGACTGGTGCCTAATGTCCCCTCATTGTGTACCTTCAAGAAAATAATGATTTTATACCATAACCCCTGATTGGCAGCTGAAAATACCATCTCTATTAGCTTTCTTCGTGAATGCCCTCTCAGGTTCTCTTCATATATTGTGTGCTCCCTGTTTCAGCTTCATAGCTGGTTCAATTTGCTCATCAATTGAAACGCCACCAGCTGGAAAATGCATTCCATTTTGGCATCATGAGTAGAGGGAAGTAATAATTTCTTTCAATCGTCTGGCTAATGCAACTGAGTATATACTTGGTCTTCATACCGATGCAGCACACACCTTCATCAGAAGAGAACATTTTCATAATTTCAGTAGAGAGTCCACATATTAAAAACTGATAATGCTGATTTTAGTGTATGTCATACAGAAGGTCTGTAGACTGTATGTTGCTCTCCATTCAGCAATCAAAAGATTTGAATAAAAACTTTTTAAAAATAAAATCTTAGAGAAAAGTTGTTCATGAAAGACCAAGATAAATCCATAACATTCTGGCGTGTTTTTGGAGGAACACTGATTAACCTTTAGGTGCATTCCAAAAAACACAAAGCACCCTGGATGAAAGCAAAAAAAGAACAAAGTTCCCCACCCCTGCAAACAACAGCAAAGCCAACAATAAACAACATAAGGCATGTGAGATATAAGAAAAGAAAACAGCTTTGACTCAGCTTGAATTTATTCATAGTAAATTATAATATTACTACATGCCCGACTAAGAGGCCTTCTGTATAAATTAAATATGTGGGGAGATGAGGTATCAGCACCTCCTTGGCACATACTGGAAGTTTAAGAAAAGGGAAAGGATATAATTGTCTGAGAAACAGCTTTTAACTTTGAACTAAAAGTCTCTAAAACCTAGTTCAATGTAAGAGAAAGAAGAGGGAATTAGACTATACTACCTTTAGGAACGTTTTTAATGAAACACAAGTGAAAATATTAATTCTCATTAACCTTTGTATCTGGAGGAAAAGCAATTTCCTTTCCTGCCTTGCTGTTATAGCAGCATTCTCGGGCTTTACTGTATTTTGTTTAACCCCACTGCAAACAGCTGCTACTCTGGCTAGATATAACCTGCTGAAAGAGTTTGAAGGGAGGGATGTTTCTTTAGTTAATGTTAGTAGCACACAGCACTTCACTTCCTGAAAAAATTATATTACTGTAAAGTACAAAACATTGCTCTTACAACAATAAAAAAAATCTGACAGGTCTAGACCGATTTAAAACTTTAGGATATACTGAACTACCAGTGGCAAATTTTGGTTTTGTGAAACTGCAAATTTAAATACATTTTGTCAATTTACATAATTTATTTTTAAAAAATAATTTAACTAGCTTAAGTAGAATCACATTCAACTCCTTAATTGCAATAGGAAGTGAGACATAAACAGCCCAGATATAGCTTAGTTTTACAAATGGAAAAGATTCTCTGCAATTCTATCATCAGTACACAAGAACAACAGTATTTACACCAAAGGGTACAGCATGCCTGCCAAACTTTGTATTTAGAAAGATCAATTTAAATCATAAGAAGTTTAAAATAACATCTCAGAATTGACAGGACCTCAAAATAATAGAATGAGAATAGGTGAAAATACTGTTGTTTTTAATATCATGTCTTTTCAGCACGATCTATTTTATAAATCACATCAGATTAATTTCTTGAGCAGCCTTGTGTAGGCAACTCACTGCCAGCAGGGAAGACAATAGAATTCTAATCCAGATGTAAAAAACCAAGAAACGTAAGCGACATTGATGAAAATGTGCTGATGAGAGAAGTTTCAGAAAGATGAGTTTCATAGACATGTTCATGATTAATTTATCAAAAATACAAGTCCAATTAACTAATTGCTGAGCTAAAATAAAAAATATTAATAAAAAGAAATTTTGTGACCTTCCAAAGAGTAGGTTATATAATTTATAATTTAATTAAGGTGTAGTCACAGAATAAGTTGGTAGAACTTAAGAGTCCTTTTTCATTATTAACTCTAATTATGACAAAATATTTCAGGGGACACATAAGCTTAAGCTTTGCTCCAAGACTGCAGATTGTTTTCATAACATAAATAATTAGTTAAATAAAATAAAAATTTTATTTTCCTTTACTTACAAATAACCACCCTTAATCTTGCAAAGAATATTCCACAAATCTGATTAAATTAAAGTTTCAATTGGTGTCAAATCAGAAGTGAAAATTAAACACTGGGCAAAGTAAAAATAAAATGTTTTTAGCACCATCACATTAATGCAGCAACATCTAGAACAAATCACAATCTAAAAGATAAGAAAGAAACTTATGAAGCACTAGGAAATAAATTCTTGTTTACATTTATCAATTAAATCTGCATTAACATGAACTAATGAATAGTGTTTTGTCTCTTGCATTCAGTAGCTAAATAAACCTGTAAATCTCCTTAAAGCTTTCCCAACCTAGGCACCTCAGCAAGCTAGAAACCTATCAGATAAAATTTGCATAATTATAAAACATATAACATTTGTCATACTGAAACGAGAAGATATAGGCTAAATAAATAGAAATGTTAGCCAGTGTCTAGAAAAAATCTGAAAAATGTGCAAATATTTTGTTTCTTTTATTCTTATTAACAAGGGTGTGATGCATAAAGATATATAAGGGATAGATAATGGAAATTAAATGGAAATGAAAAGGATATTTTTTTATTCTAAGCTTAATCAATGAAGAAAATGTATTATACATGACAATGTTTATACTTCACTTTTCTTAAATCAATGGTATTTTTCCTATTATGCAAGGAATAGATGAATGAAATTACAACCTGCTCCCTAACAAAACAAATAAATGAGCTGAATAAATATTAAATCACTATAACAAATAAGAAATCACTGCTTACTCAACTAATGAAAACGGAGTAACTATTCTTGTTTATGTGGAACTGTATGCACCACTAGCATTTAATGTCTTTGTTTGAAAGGATGACCTTTTCCACTGAAATCTGAAAGCAACAAAAATAATCTAAATACTTTAACAACTTCTTAAGTATCTGGTCTCCGGAACACAATTCAGGAGCCTGTCTTTGATGTTTAGGATTTCTAAATTTACAAAATAATCTAAATAGTGAAATTTGAATAGTAGTAGCAATGAGGCTACATCTGGATGGTGACTGGCCACATTTCCCTGATCTGGATGCAGGAGTTGAATGGACTATAAGCAAGAGAATTGCTCTTTGAAAGGAACAAGTGGTTCTCACTCGTCTCCATAAATGAGGATGTGGAAGCCACATTTTATATAATCATTACAAAGAATTGCATCATATTTGTAGCTACTGTTACTGTAAGATTGAAAACAGATGACATTTAAATATTCTTTGGAGAACCTTCTATTTCTCCACTGATGACAGAAGAGGCCTGAAAACCAAGCTTAGACCAGGCAACCAATATTAACATGACCAAGTCATGCAAGCTAACTTTGTCTTTTCATTTATATTCTGAATTTTAAAAGGTGAATAATAAGTGTGCACTGGTGTAAGTATGAATTCATCGATGAGCTAATTATTTTTAAATTGGGATAAGGCTATTCATTACTGACAATTATGTTTGCAAGGAAAACTGAAAATTAGATGTGGGCATTTTTTAATGCCAAATCATTTAATTAACTATATTAGAAATATCAGGAAATTTTGGTGGTCTAATGTTGTCTCATTTTATACAGTGCTTTTCAGCTCCAGATACAAGAGTTTAAGGATATTAATAGAAGCAAAATAATAAAAAAAAATTATCATTGTTTCTATTAGTTTAATAATAAGCCAAACTTATCATCTGAATTCTATAAAAGAATTGATGTTTGGTTTAAATGATGCTGCATATTGCACTTTATTTTTATGTCTGTATTTTCAGATGGAAAAATAAATTCCCAAATATGCAAGAAAAGAAGGAAGTTTTAGGTATTAGAGCAAATCACCTGGATGCACTGTCTTTTATAAATTCTCCCTAGAAACATTTTACTGTAAACAAATCTTGCTATTCTTTCTGAAATGGAAACTTCTTTATTATCACTGGGATATAATGGCAGCAGTTAGAAGTATGGCATCTCATGTAAACTACTAATCATTTGAATTTAAACTTGGATAGTTTCTAACATGTAACATGTAAGTAGCTCCATTTCTCCAGAATCAGAAATACTGGCATTTTACTTATATAAATCAATCCTTCATTCTTTGGATAGCCAGCATCCCTATGGGAATTTACATGCATTTGCACATTCCTGTTCAGTTTTTCTTATTCCGTACATCAAGATATTTTGTCTATTAAAGTTTATTTAAGATTACATGAGTTATGTGTGCATTCATACCCTCATGAGACTTGACAATGAAGGTGTCAAAAGAATAGTCAGATATAGGATGGGCTCCAGAATGACTGGAGCACTGAGGTAAATTCCTTGCATCTTTCCCATAGTGGGCACACTGCAACCAACTATTACTCATGCTCACTGAACTACAACATATTTCTCTGCTGCAACAAATTCCATGTATCTCCTTCAAGAAGTCTCTTCCATGTGGTAATCAATGACAGGACTCAGGGAATGTCCTGTAGGTGTGTCAGGAGAGGTTTAAGTTGGATATCAAGAAAGGTTCTTCACCCAGAGGGTGGCTGGGCACTGGAACAGCTCCCCAGGGAAGTGGTCACAGCACCAGCTCACAGAGTTCAAGGGCCTTTGGAAAATGCTCTCAGGGACATGGTATGACTCTTGGGAATGGTGCTGTGAAGGGATGGGAGCTGGACTTAATAATTCTTGTGGGTCCCTTCCAATGCAGAATATTCTGGGATGCCTTGAAAAAGTCCTCTGCCTCTAAGTTTAGCTTCCTCCTGAGCTAAGGAATTTCCTATCTTTTTTGTGGATTCCTTGCTTAGCAAAATTTTTCTAACGGCATTCTAAACTTCTAAAATGTTCCCCCTGCTGAGCAATCTGTTAAAGAGAACTTGGCCTTTGTCCCATACAATTCCCCTTCACTCAGTTTTCAGTATTCATGATTTACCAAAACGGCAGCTTGCTGTCCTGTTGCACCTTTTTAGCAGGAAATATCAAGCACTAACAAAAAAAAATATTATTATGACACAGATATTTAGAATTAAAGGCAGGAAAATTAGTCAGGTCATCAATCTGGGTTTTTTTGTATATCAAATATATTCTGCATATACAGTCTACCAATTACTCTGTGACTAAGAATAATTTCTGCTTTATCTCAATTTTATTCAAACATATTAAATCTTGAGATGAAAATACCTAGAGATGGAGCATTCAATGCTTTTCTCTGCAGTTATCCCAGTTTATTCCAGTGTTTAAGCAATCTTGTTGATGAAAAAGTACTTTATTTCCAATCTATCTCAACTGAATTGGCTCTTGCTAAGATTTCTGAACTAGATTAAAGAGCTCTTTAGTTCTCACTAGTTTCTCCCTGTGGAGATACACTGTCATCAAGAACCTTGTCTTCCTTTCTTTTTAATAAGCTGAAACAGCCTGAGCACTCTAATATATTTATTGCAAGACGTTTTCTCTTGTCTTGTAATCCTATGTGTCTCCCCTCTTCACACCCTCCAAATGTCAAGTGCTATTTAAAAATGGTGATATGAGAATTATACAAAATATTCCAAAATCCACCATTGCATCCAGAGATTAGCTTTTTTTTTTTTTTCTGTAGCACCAGACTGACAGACTGACACAGAAGGGAGTTCTTTGTTTATTCTACACATACACACATACACACACACATATATATATCTATATATATGACATTTCAGTGTGTATCTATTTATCTATATATATAAATATATGTATGTACAAAGACACATACATATACTTGCATCACAAGCATATAATTTGAACTCCAACCTTTTGAACCTTCATTTTTATTGTAGTAAATTTCCCTTCAAGGGAAATTTGAAGAACATCCTGCTCTGGTCTACATGTGGGAAACTAGTGTAATTACCACAAGAAAATTCCTGTTTATGTTAAGTTTCATGACATTTATACGATTAGTGGTAGATACACTCACCATCTCACTGTAATTACACTGTTATTTTCTTGATTTAGCAATTACAATCCTATATTTTTTTCTTGCATTTGTTGAAAATAAATAATTAAAATCTGCTCTTGGAACTTTCCACTGTACATCTGTATTTATGATTTATATATTTTCTGCACTGATTTTTTCATTACTTATATTTTCTTAGCTCATTTTATGTTATTTTTGTGAGTTTGTGTTTGAGGAAATTATTTATTTGATTAGAATCTTCTGTGCAAGCATTTTCCCTTTTTCTGGTAATGTGGAATCTAAGTAGTTTTATACTTAATTTTATATCTCCTAGATCTCCTCACTATCTTGGTTTTTAATAACTATTTGATCAAGTTGACTAATTTATTATAACTTTTTACTTTTGCAATCAAGACTGTTAAATGCTACCCATGGTTTGTTTATCCTTCTTTTTATGCAAAGTCATCACATGAATCAATTTTATCCTTGAGAACCAATAGTTCAATAATGGTCTCAAACCATGAGGTCATGATATTATGAATTTGCTTTGTCTTAGTAATTATTTGGCAAAGAAACGTGGTAACTACTATCTCTAGAAATCACTGGCCCCTACTTTTATTAGCAATATTTAATTACTGCACTTTTTACATCTTCAAATCTTCCATAATGACAATCCCTTGTAAAATCTCTCACTTCTAAAACTTGAAAGACAACAGAATTTACTTAGAAGTCTAGTTCTACAGGTCTCCAACAGACACTTTTCATTATTTTAACATTCTTCCATTTTCCATTTATCAGAATTTCTTTGATAAGTACTAATTCTTATTATTTACCTGCTGGCCACTCCATTTACCATTACTACTTTCCACTTTATTCCTTTAATGAATGAGCCATATGATTTCACACTTGTGGAAGATATTCACAATAATCAACTTGTTGCTATCTGAATAAAATCCAGTTTCACACATTAAATAAAGACTTCTCAAGTTAGCTGCTCTGTCTTAACCTGAGTACATATGTAATTACATATCACTATGATATTTCTCATCCCTTACAGTTTCCTGTGGTCTAGCACTCTTTTCTTAGTCTTTCTTACTTAGAGTATCATTTTCAAATTCAAAGCCTTCATCTTTTTTCCCCAGGGTATGTAACTAACTTGTGGGCACATTAAAAATAATGCTAGTGTTAAGCAACCAGCCCAGGCAATTCTCCATGGTTAGCAATTCGCATGAATTCCCTGACAATTCTTTTATTTTTGACAGACTATAGACTGTTCAATTTAGACTGTTTAATTTATTAGAATTGGTTTTTTTTTTTTTTTTTTTTTTTTTTAATAAACTCTCCTTTTCATGGTAGAGGACGCCCACATTATAGACAAGCAAAAAACCTCAGAGATTCTCTAAGCATTAAGATCAACTTAAGTAATATATAGCTACTATCAAGATTAAATACATTTATAAAATGGTAACTGAAATATTCTTAGTACAGAAAATTGTAAAATTAGCCTCTAGAGGCATATTCTTTAGAGTTTGTCTGTTTATATTTTAAATAATCCACCAGGGGGAGTTCTAAGAATGAAATAGAAATATTGACAACAAACATGAACTCTTGGAAAAAAAAGAATTTAAATGCACAACTGACACGGCTTACAATTTCTGTTGAGCACTAAAATTTTCAGTGATGAGTAGTGAGAGTTCAGTAACTATGGATTCATACTGAAGTTGAAAATTCTAGTGTTCCAAAACAATGACATAGGAGAGAATTAAACACAGCTACTTGATATTAAGTCTAATCTTCAGTGGTTTGAGTATTTTTGAGTAATTATTGAAGTAAATTACATTTAATCTTGAGTCAACTGTCAATCTTTTATTATGGCCACTTCAGTCATACAGACTATCCTTTTAAATTGTGTTTTATGGCAACATCAGTGTTAAGAGATAGATTTTCTAACTTTTTAATCCCATAGAAAAGCCACAAGAAGTATTCACACAATTCTCTACAGCTTGCTCTCACCAATGTTTCCCTTCTGGAAGACACTTGGATTATACCATATTATTATACTCTCAACCCTGTAAAACACACCAGCTAAACAGGTTAACATGAGGTATGATGTTAATATGGCACCATTTTGAACAAATAATTACAGAGGTGTCAAGCAAAGAGAAGAAATAAAATAAGGATAATCATGAAGGAATATGCAATAGCCTTAAAAAAAAGTTGAAACAATCTTAATAGGGTGAAGTATATGTGTTTGCCAGCTGGAATAAACAAGTATTCATTTTAATTACTCTAATGAAATTATGTCCATTTACATTTCATTGTTTTTTGTTACTCAAAATACTTTTTAAAGTACTAGATGTGATAATGATCTCGAAATCAAGTAAGGTTATTTCCTTCTAAGAAGCAACTGATTAATCTTCTTTTGAAGCATGTTTTAATTTTTGAAGTAATCCAGAAGCAGTCATCTTCAAACAGGCTTTTGGAACTGCAATTCCCAAAGATTAGAAGTTATTTAAAGGAATCACTCAAACAAAAATCTTCTTCCCATCTTTCTTCCCTTCTTTCCTTTAATTTTTGAGCCATTCATCTTATTCTATAGAACAGTTGTTCTTTGCTGCTAGGCTGCAAGTACACTGGATGTCACAAAAGTGGGCTTACATACAATGGGGATCATAAAGTAGTAAGACAAGCCTGATCATGAAAAAAGAAAAAGATCTCCAGATTCCAAATCCGCATGGGAGTGAGGATCAGCTACAATTGCTAATTGAAAAAAGTATTCTCTACCTAGGGGAATGCTGAATTGATAGAAGCCTCCCATTCCCTAGAAAATTTCAATACTTGCAACAATAATTAGTGCTTTCATTCCATGTCATCATTGGTTACATTTTCAGAAAATTTGGAAAACATTTTTATGATTTTTGCATTTGTACTCAAAGCAACATTGATAACACAGGGATGTTTCTGCTATTGCTGAGAAGTCCTTACATAGCATCAAGCCCTTTATAATTATAATTACATTACATTGAAGCTGACAACAATAATTATATATAATATAGCTTATGTGCTATATATGTACATAATTACATATATATTTAGATATAATATACACACTTATGAATGAACAGCATACCTAAACAGTGAAGCTAACATATATTGCCATTTCCAGTAATCCTTTTGGATTTCTCAATATTTACTGCCTTTCCAGCTTAATTTCTAATGTTGCCATTACATATTCTCTGTGTGGAAGAGAATTACTACTGACAAGTATTAAGGGTGTGTCTACTTTAAGCAATCAAGAGGTGGAACCCATCATGGATGGAAAGAGAGTAAAGCATGGAAATCAAAGAGGAGGGAAGGAGGAAGGAAAGAAGGAAGGAAAGCAAATAGCAAGCAGAGAGGACATGAAGGCAGGAAAGCAGGAAGAGAAAGAGGGAGGAGAGAAAAGGGGCATAGCTCCCTATGTGGAAGGTGGAGGGAGAGAGAGTAGAAGGAAAAGAGAAATGAAGGAGAGGAGGACACAGGCAAAGTGAAAGAAATTAATGATATTGTGAAAGACAGGAGAGCTAAAAAAGGAAATTATGGAATTCATTATGGATAGCTACATTTCCAGGCCTAGCCTCCTACATTTTACATGTTGATCATGTAAAAATCACACCTTATTGTAGCTGTTTTGTTGTTTCTTTTTCAGAACAGGTTGTAAGAAAAAAAGCAGATCCAAAATGTCTTTTTTATAAAGATTTAATTACACTTTTTTATTATTTTGAGATAAAAGTAGATAAATATTTGCTTTTGAATATTTTATATATATATAGAGTGTTCTTTTGTGTTCTTTTGTAGCTATCATGTATTACAATGCCTTTAAACCTCTAAGTCTAAATGAGTTACAAAAATGTAGTAGTTTTTAAATTATATGTTTTCATGAGAAAAAAAAGAAAAAAAAGTGTTTATGGTAAGAATATTTTTTAATCAATATGAGATGATCTGTTATTTCTTGGTGCCAAGAAAAAAATTCACCACGAACAGTTGCCAAGGAGCAGGGGGCAGGGAGAAAGTCCACCAGACAGTGTGATGCTGCAAAGTTCTATTTAATAATTGAACCAAAGCAGCGGGTAAGCTGTGTCAGGAAAAACTTCACACTCCCACACATACAGCCCACACAGTTCCAGCTACCAATGCTAGCCCTAAATGTGAGTTGATACAGAGGAGCCTGGGGAAATGCAGTAATTTCTGCAGCTCAGTGTTGGATGCTCACATCACAAGATGCCCCTTCCCCTGCCCTTCTGGTCCTAGTCCCTGTTACTGAGGAGGTGTCACACAGGCCACAAATAAAATCAGCCCATGATGGTATGATGTTACTTTCTGGCAGTTTGCTGACCCACAGCCTGTACCAAGGCTTATCATACTCTGTTAGAGTGAGTTGTATTGTCATTGTATTGTCAGCTACAGCTCATTGTATCCAGTCACCCAAGTCTTTATTAAGGTTGTGATGTTTCCACCACAGAAAAAACTTTCTGAAAGTTTGCAATACCACTGGGAGAGTGAGAACATACACTCTTTTGTTCCCCTGCCTCCAGTCTAGGAAGAAATACTTGCAGGTGATGTTTTTCTCTCAGTATCGCTGTATTAAGGTTCTCTAACATCTGTCATTATTGTATTGAATGGTTTCAGTATATTGACAGAACATTGTAAAGCCTCAGTTTTTTATATTGCTTTAGGAAAGACCAGGGCTAACCCCTACTTTGAAGTGTTATCTTTTTTTTGTTTGTTTGGCTATTTGTTTTTTGTTGTTGTTGTTGTTTTTTTTTCCCAGTACTGGAAGTATCAAAAACCATACCATTCCTTGAGATTTCATTGTCCCTTTTTTTTGTATGACTGCAGATTCTTTCTCAGTCAACAGAGAAGTTACAGGTCTGCCCTGCATTGTAGTGAACACATTACTTCCAGATAAGATCAGACTGAGTATTTTCAAGCCATTTTAACAGCATGAGATACTGTGGATTTCAGAAAGCAGAGCAGTGAATAGGGAAAAGAATCTTGGTGATGGAGTTTCTACAGAGTAAAATTTCTACTGGTCATATACTGTTCTGTTTGCTTCAACCATAGTCCAAAGAGTAAGACTGTCTTTTCTATCGCGTCTCATTCCTGTATCTTTCCTTCTGTTTTTCCTACCAGAGTTCCCCATACTAGTATCAGTTGAATCACCCTGTCCAATGTTAGCTCTTTTTCACCTCCCACCAGCTACATATTCCATTTAGACTATATTCTTTGTTGTCTGAAATGCCCACAGAAAGCAATAGTGAGTCTTCTTTCTAGCCTAAAGGACCAGTTCTCAATGTTAAAGTGTTAGGAATAACAGAGAAAAAATGCACTTAAAGCTTATGTCATACTTTCTTGGTAACCCTGAACTAGAAATTCAATACATACTACATTTTCAGAGAATTTAGCCATCAATTAATTTTATACACTCACAGTCTAAGAACTCCTATGGGGCTTTTATTTACCCACCCTTGAATACTTTCATGAAAACAAAGAAAGAAGGCTTATCCCCAGTACTGGAACACATCCTTTAACCTTACCAAAGACATTAAAAAATGACAGGTATTTGATTTTACACTGGCATGCAGACTCAAAGGTTTGAATTTACAGCTACAAAATTCAGCTGCCTTGTTTCTCATCTTCATTTTTTTCCATGAATGACAAGAAAATCCTCTAGGATTCACTGTCTTTGGAGTGCTTTTTAGTTTCATGTTTGCAGTTCTGTACATACTGAAACAGATTAATTCTGATTTTAGGCACTCACCAAAGGTTAGGTTAAGTCTGCTTGCCCTGAGATACCACTAAGAATAGTAGTTTATTGCTGCCTACAGTTCAGTCAGATAAAGCAGGATTTATAAATGATATATTTTTCACTAGAGAGATTGAGATGTAGATCTGCTGACCCCACAGACAATTACCATATGAAGAAGGCGAGACCTATCAGAGTACCCTTAGTATGCAAATATATGCCTAAAGCATAGAAGGTATTAGTTCAATGGGATATTAACATCGCTGCTGAATATTCAGTTTTCTGGAACTAGAATAAACTTGAAAAACAAATTAAAGCTATAGGAACAATTGAGACTCGTGTATAATGCAAAAATGTTATTCAGCTGAGAGCACTGCTTTTCAGAGCAGTCCTCTCTAGGAATAATACAGAATTCTGCCATACTAACCTTTTTAATATAGCATCTAGACAACCAAATTGAAGTTCCTGATGATTGTGAAGCCATAAAATTGTGATTAAAGCACTATAAGTTATTTCCTTAACTATTTTCCTGTAGATTTCACAGTATTTTTCTACCAGCAGTTGTCTTTTCTATTTTCTGTTAATTATCTTGCTGTCCATATGCTAGTTCTTGAAATGCACTTACCTTCCTCTTCTCCAACTGTGTCTTGATGGAATGGTGCTGTAATATGCTATGTCACAGCTCTACTAAGGAGAACTTAAAACGAAAGCGGCACACTGTGCTAAGTGCTGATTATTGCTTTCAAACAAGAATCTTAAAAATATTGAAAGTGTGAAAGGTGATCTATAAAGAACAATATTTTCTCAAAAACCAAAAGAAAAAAGAAATTGGGAGTAGAATTCGTAACGATAGCAGTAACAGTTTATATTAAAACAAAACTGAAATATTTTAAGAAAGTAATCCTATCAAGAGAAATAAAAGATCAAATTTTGTGGTTCAATTTAAAGTAGCAAGGATTTTGTCACTCTTGCTTGTGCTTGCACTGTTGAAATTGTTCACTTTTGTGTATCACTAGCATGGCTTTAAAGGGGCAAAATAGAGAAAATTCTGAACCGCAAAAAATAAACTTTCCAGTCAGGCATAATTGATACTGGATTATAAATTCCAAATTGTTTTTCATTCTAAGTTCTGTGTCTCTGGTAATATTATTTATTTCAATTATTCTTGTGTCTTTGGAGTATTTTCAACTTAATTTTTCTTATTCAAGGGAAGAGGAAGAGGGATATAATAACTTTCCTCTAGAGAGAGGAAGGATATTATAAAAAAACAATCTTTAAACAGAGTATCAGAATAACAGCTTTAAAAATCAGAATCTAACCAGTCAAGTGAAGGGACCTGTTTTCTTTAAAATTAGCATTCTAAATAGATCAAGGAAGCATTTTAAATAAAGATATAATTAAACTTTTTTCTCCAAGCTAGTACACTGAGCATAAAAACCAGAAAATTGCAGAACGTTTTAAAATTTCAGTGTGTTACTGTTAACTTGTTGCTAACATGCTACCAATGTCTTACTGCTAACAAAAGTCAATTAAATGGTAGCTCTGGGAAACCCATCTGTTGGGCATTACTTGAAAAGTAAAATTAAAAAAAATATTCTGAACTTTTGCTTCATGTCATCCTTGGATATATAGCTCAGATTTAACACCACTGAAAACATACAGGAGATATATTTAATAGCCTTAAAGAATAATTTTCCTTCAAAGTGACCTCAGGTAGTCACAGTCCCTGCTCAGAGCATGTCTTAACTAGGTCAGGTTACTTAGCAACATTTTCAGTCATGTCTTGAATACCTCCAAGAACAGATCCCAGAAATTCTAGTGGCTGTTACTTTCCTAGTATTCACATACTCCCAATGTTCTAAAACAATAATCTTAATATTCAATTAGGATTTTCCATATCCTAATTTACTAGGCAAATTTGGTCTGTTGCCTATTAGTCTGCAGCCTCAACAACAGTCTGGACCCTTGTGTGCAACCCCCAATCATGTAGTTGCAGGGAGCTGTAAAGTCTCCCTCAGTACACCAGGTTCATCAAGCCCAGCTTCCTCAGACTTCCCTTCCAGCATCCAATCAGCACGGTGACTTCCCCTGGACTAACTCCATTATATCCATCTCTCTCTTGTACTGAGGAATACGAAAGGAGACACAGCACTTTGTATTTGGTCTCAATAGGGAAGCATCACCTTCTCCAACTTTCTCACTCTCACTGACACACCCCAGGATGCTGATGGTCTTCTTGAAGAAAGGGTGCATTGCTGGTTTACTCTCATCTTGGTATCCTTTTCTGCAGGGCTGTTTTCTAGATAGTTGCTCCACAGCCTGTAGCAGTGCATGGGGTTTTTCATCCCTAGACTGCAGGAGTTTGCATTTCCCTTTGCTGAACTTAATGATGATTTTCACTTTTGGGACCAGGACTTTTTAATACCTTTATTAGTGGTCTGGACGAGGGAATCAAATGCATCCTGAGTATGTTTGCAGGAAAGAAAATGTTGGGCAGGAGTGTCATCTGCTGAAGGGTAGAAAAGCCCTGTAGAGGGATGGAAACGCTGGATTGATGGGCCAAGGCCCGTGGTGTGAGGCTCAACATGGCAAAGTGCACTTGGGTCACAACAACCCTGTGCAACACTGTAGGCTTGGGGATGAGTGGCCATAAAGCAAAAAAAGCTAGTGAAGGGTCTAGAACATAAATCCTCTTGGAGTGGCTGAGGTTACTGGGTGGTTTAGCCTGGTGAAAAGAAGGTTCAGGAGAGACTGTATTGCTCTCTGCAACTGCGTGAATGGAGCTTGTGTTGAAGTGGGGTTTGGCATCTTCTCCCAGGAAATTAGAGACAGGACAAGGGAAGGGCAATTACCTCAAGCAGCACAAAGGGAGGTTGGTTCAGGTTGGATCTCAAGAAAAATTTCTTCACTGAAAGAGTGTTGGAGCATTGGAACAAGCTCTCCAATGAACTGATGAAGTCACTATCCCTGGAGATACTAAAAAAATAAGTAGAAGTGGCACTTTGTGACATGGTTTAGTGGGTATGGTGGTATTTATGCAAAGATGGGACTTGATCTTGGAGGTCATTTCCAACCTTAATGATTCTGTGATGCTGTGCTTTCAGCCCATTGCATTAGCATGCCCTCTAAATAGTAGCCTTGTTCTCAAACACCTCTTCCTGCCAGTTTGATGACATCTGCAAACTTGCTGAGAGAGAACTCCATCATCCTATCAGCTAATAATTACTGAAGTTGCTAGACAGTGTTGGACCCCAAAATTATCCCTGAGGAACATCACTATTTGCTGATCACCAGCTGGACTTTTGAAGATAAAAGAACTGCTATCTGATCAGTATCTATTGAGCAGCATGTGGTCAGCTATATTAGAAAGCAACCTTATGACCCTGTACATATATGATGTTAATCAGCCAGGGTTAAGGGTTAATTGTCGCAGCAGCCAAGAGGAGGAGTAGCTAGAACCTGGAGGTTATTCTATACCACCTCATACCATTTTCCAGGGACTTGGGAAAAGCTCCCTTCCAGGTCAGGCAGTGTGGTAGATGAAGCAGTTGAGTATTGTTGTGGGGTTTCCCCATGGTGAACATGTGAATCACTTGCCTCCTTCTTGTACACTTTGTCATTTTCATACCATTGTTGCTGCTACTGTTCCTTTTCCTATCTCATTGCTGTTTCCTGAAAATTGTTCTTAGCTCAACCTTTGATCTTCATCTTTTGTGCCTCCAGTTCTCCTCTCCAGTCCTGCTGCAGAGGGAGGGGGAGAGAAAAGGGGAAGGGAATGAGCAGTGCATGGTTTGGAGTGATTTAGTGGGAACACTAAATTGAGGAATACTACTCCTTACCATGACTCTAAAGAACTATTAAATTTAAATTACAATACTAGAGAGTTTTCTTGCTTCACTTGCTGTCTGACTTTAGTTAAAGCTATACTAAAACTAACACTGAAATAAACCCCTGATGTCTGAATGTACAACTACAACTCATTAATGACTATTGTGACCATTTAGCAATATATCAAAAATATTTTTCTTAATTTGAATATGGAGTAACATTACAATGTTTCAACATGCTTCAGGATAAACTGTTGTAAATGCAAAGGAAAGGTTTTACATATCACTCCTCCTCCACTTCAGCCCAATAGGTTTTAACCTGTTGTGAAATTTTGTAACCTAGATAATAAACATAACTAATAAAATTATCACTGAAGCTCTTCGCCATAAAAAAATCATTAAAAATCTGCACAAGGCATACACTTCAACTAAATGAAACAGCTTCCCCATCTGCAGTACAATCAGATTTCTCAGTAAATTAAAGAGCCCATATAGAGCACATGTCACTGAGATACTTACGTGCTCATAATTAAGAGGGAATAATGTTTTGTTGTGCTGGGACTAATGACCCTTGCAGTGCAAAGCACAGAACTGCATCTCTGAGAAGCTAAACACCTCTTACCACTCCATTCAAAGCACTTGCAAACATTCTGCATCTCCCAGGCTTGGAACTGTAACATATGTTAGAGTCTTTTATATGCTAACATTATGAGTGGGTTACAGATACATCAATCACTTTATTCATTCATGTTCTTCTGGTCAAGGAATTTTTACTTAGGGCCATTCTTCTGCTCAGTGCATCAAAGTAATTTGAAGATTTTACAAGTTTATGTTTAGCAGTTCATTTTGAAATATGATGAAATAAAAATAAGGAACAAGATCTATCATTTCAACTCTCAAACTGCAGTTTCAAGATTCAAAATTATCACTGAGGCTTAAGTGAAGTTTCCTAAGAGGTGAAGCACTGAGAGAGTAAATAGCTGTATCTATGAGGTATTTCAATTTTCTGACTGAAGCAATCAGGTCTAAGTAAAATGGCATGATAATGAGATGAAGAATCTGGTACTATATCTTGGAAGGTAACACTCAATTTCTAAACATTACCTATACATTGTAACACAAGCAGAACCATGGCCTTTACTGGGAGAAAGTATTCAAAACTATACCAAGTATGAGTATTTTTTTAATATTTTTTCTAGGCTTTTAAACCAAACTGCAATTATCTTTTAAGGAAAAATATTACATACTTTTCCTCTTTTGATATTTACCAGTGCACCGAAGTAGTTGTAAGAAGGGCTAATGGTAGATTAAAGCCACAGAGTCTATTAATCTAGAATGGTCTATTATAAGCCTTCACCAATAAATACACAGTGGTTCAAATTAGAGCATATTTGAAAACATCTTCCACTCTAAAAATAGTTGCACCCCAGTGAGGTGGCCAACACAATTTTGAATTATACTCTGTTTTCTAAAGAGACAGATAAGTCCATACAGTATGACCGAAATTTCTGACAAGCATGACAAGCTGATAAATTACAGACTTTAGAGGTTATCTTCCCTATATATGAAGCCCCTTATACCTGGAATAAAGAACTGTCACTAAAAATGCTTGCTTGAAGAAATAATTTGCTTCAGCTTATTAATATGCTTCATTTTGCTGTTTTTATGGATTTTTTAAAGACATCACAAATGCATTTAATTCTACAATCATCTAACTTAACTCTGGCAATAAACTAGGAATTTAAACTTATCAGACATATGCTTCTGCAGATTGAAAGCTTTCAGAAACTGACAAGCTAGTTACAATCCAGATTGCAATTAAGAAGTACAGAAGTCTTAAATCAAGAGACATGGATATTTATGCTGCCATTTAAATTAGCAGATCCATTAAAAATAATTTTAAAAAATAAAAAATCACACCATAAAACACTGGTAGGGCATAAGGGCATCTTCATACCTCAGAAATAAAACAAACTACATTACATCTGATGTGCCTAAAAAAGAAACAAATGAGAATTTACAATTTTTTTCTCTTATTAAATTCTTCATTGCTAAGCTTTCACTTAAAATGAAAGCCATCCAAGTTCTATTTGCCATCCAAGTTCCATTTCTAAAAAGTACAGAGAACACAATCACAGAAATTTCCAACATTCATTGCTCACCAAATTTTTATGAAATCTACCTTCCTCTTTTCTTCCACCATCTCATATTTTGCTATATGGCAAATGTATTTTCTAGGATTTTTCAAATGTTATCTGGTTTTCTTTCACTGCTTTTCTTATCTGAATTTCCTCACTTACTCCCCTCTTCTATGAACACATTTACTCTTCCTTGCTTAGATTTTGCATTTCAAATTAATAATTTGATATTTGACACTTAATACTCCCCCAGTAAAAACCAGGAATATTATACTTCTGCCCATGGAAAGACATATATAACTTTATAGTCAACAAATTTTATTTATAGTAGATAGGACATACCTGCAAGCACTGTGCAAATAAAAATTTGTATTCTTTGTTTCCAAAGATTTCCTGCCTAGGAAATAGAAGTTATTCAATGTGACAGAAAACATATCTGAAATTACAAATCTCCAGTCAACAGGATTCTTAAATTAATTGGTCTGCTCTTTGAAGCTTTTTCTTCTTCAGTATAAAGAAGTTCATGAGCTCAAATGTATTGCCCTCATAACATGTTATGTGAAAGCACAAAGCAACTTATGGAACAACAATGTAATTTAAAACTTATATCAAGTCTGAGACTAGGCGAGAAGATTTCTTTGAAAAATGAAGACTAAAACATTTGTGGAGAGTCAATGAAGCAAAATATTTATTGAAAATATATTGATTTTCATTAGAATGCTATTGTGAAGAAAATTGTGACTTTCTACTTAAAAGTAATTGGTGGGGAAAAGTTGTATAACATTTGCCAGGTATAATGCAGGCAGAGAGCTATTGTTTTATTACTTGTTTTTTTTCAGATGAATAAATTAATATTTAATTTCAACAATGTAATTAGCTAAGAAGCAAAATTATTCAAAGATTAGATTTAACTTGAGTAATATCTCAAAATTATTACACAATAATATATGCCATGCCTATAAATATATTTTTGCAAGATTGTTTTAAAAACTTTGTCTTGCTCCCCATTCCTACACCAGTTCTAAACCAGTAGTCCTACACCAAAGAACTATTGTTTCTTTGAGGTTTTTATCTCAGGCAAACAACTGCACAAGATTCCAGAGTTAAGGGAGTACTTTTACTTCCTATTCACAACAAGCTTTTGCAATAACACTATGGAAGAAGATTCACAGAGCTAGAATTTGAGATACACCACTTTGAACTCTTAAAAGCACCCTGAAAAGCTTTAAAGAAAGGACCTTGAAGTTCTCTGGAAAGCAAGAGAACTCGTTTTTTAAGGAAACTGTATTTTTTTAGCCAGCACTTCTTCTCAAGTCCTGTGCATATGACTGCAGGAGTTTGCTAACAAACTCCCTCTTGCCCTACTTTATGTCTGCCCTCATCACAGCCCATACTACTGTCCTGAAGTCTGAAGGAAAAAATAATGCATTCTGTCACCTCAGAGACTATGCATCTGCTCTTTGCCTGTGCTACTCACTTTCCTCCCCTCTCTTCATATTCCCAGGTCTCTGGTGTTCCTCTATCAAACTCCTCAGGGTATTTTCTTTGAACTGTGTAAGTTTTCCCTGGTTATGTATCCATGTAGAAGAACTGATCACTTTTCTCTTACGCAGATTCTCTTTGCCTGAAAATGTTGCACTGAAGATAGGCAATAAGGCACTCCTTCCCCACTCACAACTGGTTTTCCACACACGTTAACACAAAGCAGTAAGTCAAATAGATGTGAGGACTCACATCTAAATGAAGTAACACAAAGCCTGTGAAAATATCACACACTATGAAGCTTATCCTTTAGGGTTATGTTTTCACTGGGTCAGAAAAAAAATACTGCCATTTCATGGTGATTATCTCTTTTTCTTGCGAGAGAAAACATTACTTGTGCATGCTTGCGAGTGCCCTTGAAGATAAATCAGAGCTTGTTTATTAATTACAACTGACTTCCTTTATGATCTGCCATCTTTTGTTGGTGATTTTTCCATTATACATAATTCAGATTTTAGATCTCAGCATTAAAAGAAAAATAAATTATATACCAAATATCTGAGACATGGCACAGATCTTTGTGAACTTTGATACATTAGATATGTATGAGTCACAAGTCTTCAAATGTATTATAATGAGTAATTTCACTCCCCCAAAATTATTTCAATAATTTCTTTAAAAGAATCATAAACAGTTTTAAAATTTCTGAAATCAATGTTTTTCTCTATTTTTTCATGTTCATACAACAAAACAAACTAAAAATATGAAAGTAGTATATAAATCTAAGAAATATATTGATAAAAAAGTTGGATTTTTTCAAAACACGTGTTCAGTCCTAATACAATTTCATTCAAAGAAGATCATACGAATGCTGCTCTGACAGCTTATTTCTCTCTACTAACAGACCAAGGTTTACCTGACTAGCTTGGACCTGTAATACAGAGAAATCACAGAACTCACTTCAGAAGTGTAACACGGGTATAAGTACCTGAACTATAGTGGCAAAAACCACAGTTAAACCTGTGAATTGTAATGTGTTATTAGTTACAGAAAAGAATAAATAAAATAAAGACATAAATGCTGGACAAGAGAATGAGATTCATTGAAATGTACTCTATTACTTCAATAATAATTTCAGTAGAAACCTAAAAAGAATCATTATTTCTCATAAATTATATATAATATAGTTCTTATGTAAGTTTAATTTCATGAGCCAGATGTTTTTAATTTGGTCAAACTTTAAAAAGTCAAATGGCTACTAATATGTTTTAATTTCTGAATAAGTAGCATAGTTCTTCTTCATTGATTCTGGTTAAATTTTGACATAAATTCCATACCTATCCTGTCACATAAAAGTAGAAAAATATTAAAAATTACCAGATAAAATTCCTTATTTCTAGAACTTCCTGTCTTAATCTACTTCACAGATGGCTAAAAGGATGACCAAATTCTTGACAAAAAACCCCAAACCAACTACCCAACAAAACTTCCCTTCATAGTGTTCCCATGCAGAACAATCACAGTTACAAAGCTTCCTTAAAGATAAATTAAAGTGATTAAAGAGTGTTACAATGATTTACATACACTTTACCATTATCATCTGTATGAGATCATGCATCTAAATAAGTTATATACAGTTCTGACCCAGTAAACAGTGCATCCATCATAGAAGGACAATTGTCATTACTTCACTGAAGTTCTTAGGAATCACCACTTCAATGGTTTTCACTTTAGAAATAGTTTCATAGAAATACCAAATATAATACAGAAAAATTTCAATCCAAAAACGGAGATATTTTTACTTGTAGAGGATATATATAGGACTCACAAGATTCAAATTTAGATATTCCAAAACTGCCTTACCATGGTGTAGTTGTGAGCCACCTTCATAAGCTCTGTGCACCCCTGTGCATCGGCAAATGCTCGTATTCCCAAGCAGTTGGATGGGTGCAAAAGCTTCATCAGAAAATGGCAGCAAACCTCTACTACCTGGGGGAGCTGGAGAAGGCAGGCAGCTGCTAGGAGATTTTCAATGGTGTCTTCTTTTAATTCCAGGCAGCCTAAGAAAAAAGTATTGATGAGAAATGCAAATTTATTTACTTAGTATTTACAAAACATAGAGTATTGAAAAATGTTTTTGTAAATAATCATAGCTCTATATAAATAACTCTACGAAAAAGTGAAGAAAAGAAGGATTAATCTCCCTGACTGAACACTCCAGTGTCCTGGAAATTACAGTATTAGAAATATTTTTTTTTCAACTACTATTAATTCAACTATATAACAAGCATAAAAAGAGAGGCTGTACTGTATCAAATGGAAGAGAAGACTTGGAATATCTCGATATCAGCCAGGCTGTGGATGGTTTTTGTTGGCTTTCTTTTCTTTTTCTCATTGAAATTTGTGATAAAACTTGTATTATCTTCAGTGGCACAGAGCAAACCTCACAGCCATTTACTTCGCTGAAAAGAATGAATTAACTGCCTAGTATAGTATGAATAAACCCATAAATACATCTTCAAAACAAGGCTTAACAGTCTTCAAACGTAGTGTTGCTTATTTGTCATGTGACTTTACGATTAATGTTCTGAGTAACATATGGCAGGCTTCTCATAACACACAATTCCTCTAAAATAATTTATATTAGGGAAAAAACATTAATTAATACTTAGATTGCACTTAATTCTGTAATTTCATAAGTCATTATCTTTACCTTGCACTGACACACTTTTTAATAAATAAAAGGCAAAATAGAATAAAATAAACTTTAAAAATAAGTTCTTTTAGGCTGGTGTGGATTCTCTGCTTGTTTTTTCTACCTCTGTCGGGTTCAGGATTGAAGGCATTTGAAAGGATAGTTCACGTTCAGACTCAGGTGTTTGCTGTTTCTTATCAATGTTACAGTCTCACAGCCATGAGTTCTGCAGTCTTTCATTTGCAAGGCACAAAGTGGCTATTTCTTTTTACAAGGTGTTTTAAGGCTAAATTATCCAATTAAGAAATGAAACCTAAATTATTCTCCCTTTTAACCCAATAACTGATTAACTGAAGCTCGCAATGAGGGCTTTTCTGTTCAATTAAAAAATACCACCCAAACCCATGAAGAAGAAGGAAAAAGAAGGTAAAGAAGAGCAACCTGCCTCCACCTTAAAACCTCCATCTTGCTTCATATTTGTTTCTATATTCTAAAATGCCAAACTCTAAATCCAACCTGTCTAAATCCATCCTGTGATATTACACACTTCTAACCAACTACACACCTGTAATCCCAGTGCTGTTAATCAATTTTGGAAGCCTTCTTCACAGTCTCAGGTCAAATGCAGTGCCCCTTGTGGATCTGTGCCTTTCAGCACAGAAAGTTTAAAATTCTCAACATCCAGAGTTCAACCAGCTGGAATACGTAATTTTTGTTATAATGCTCCTCCCAAAAATATCAAGTTTTATTTTTACATTAGAATCTTAACAATCTCTTACTTAAAATAACTTTAAAAACTGCAAACAAAATATTAGAAAGATGTTTTGGAAAAGTGAAAAAAAAAGAATAGGAAAATAAAATGTGCAAATTTAATACAAATTATTAAAAAATACTTCTGATTTTATTTTGCTGTGCTTGGAAAAATAATTTCCAACTATAAGAGGATTAAGTGTGTATTGATCTTTCTCTTAAAAGTATTACAGTTCAACACCTAGATAAACTCTTTTCCCCACACAAGCTTTGTATTCAATGTCACATTAAGAAAAATCTAAAAATCTTAATAATTCTATTGCACAGCACTAAGAAGTTCTAAAATCCTCAATTTCACAATAGTATGTCGTTGCAAAGAAAAGACGTTTTATATTCCAATATAATTCCAATATATTCCAATATAATATAAATTCAAAATACAGTAACATTAACACTGCACATCTGCTCTTTTCTTCTTTCAGTATATCTGGAGCTTTTAATACAAGAGGGAAATTGTGAAGTTATACTTTACTAGATTTAGTTATAATATACCCTTTTGCAAAGGTCAGAGCATCAGATCAACCGCACAACCTAATTTCAGTGGGTTTTCTCTCCT
The DNA here is from genome assembly GCA_003676055.1 of Chloebia gouldiae. Taxonomy (NCBI): domain Eukaryota; kingdom Metazoa; phylum Chordata; class Aves; order Passeriformes; family Passeridae; genus Chloebia; species Chloebia gouldiae. Next base: position 20,828,210 of record QUSF01000006.1, read on the forward strand.
TATTTTTATTCTTTTATTAATGTCACATGAATTTTTCTTTATGTTATCTAACCTTTTCTCACAATTTCTGTACACCACATCTTTATGCAATGTGGTCAGAAGGCACACTTAGCAGCAGGTTCTTGGCTGATCCATATATTCATCAATGACACTCCCACATTTGCTGTGTGACTGCAAGTAATGGCTGGCTCAACACAGAATTCTGGAAGAATTACACTGTGCAAAGTGGAAGCACTCAAAAGATAGTTGTTTTCAGGTTAAAACTGACCATCCTGGTAAGGGAAGTGAAAAAATTTAAAATGTGCAAAACACCTTTGAAAACTGGATGAACTGAGAAATGAAAAAAAAAAAAAAAAAAAAGGAATTCTAAATATCCTTTGCTTACGTGCTATTTATTTTTTTCAACTATGAGCTCAAAAAAAGTCCATAGCCCTACAAAACTTATCCAGGTAGCATTTGCAAAGTGATGTTATGTATAGAAAGAATCACTTTCAAAATCCTGATTTTATGAAGAAAGGTAACAGTCTCATGATTTGGCCTTTTTATGGCTAAAGGTAGCTACCCTTAGGAGAAGAACTTGAAGGAATCAGTTGAAACTGCATCAATCTATTTGTTTTCAAATGGAGATATTTTCTGTTCACTTTAAGGTACACTAGTCCTGGTACAGTATTAGTTGGAAAATAGTAGGTTTAAATAAATCAATAAAAAGTATTATCTATTTTATGAATCATCTATTTCTTTATGTAACTAACATGGAAATTTTGAAGAAGATGCTTCACACTTTTATAGAAGAGTGTGAACACATTTCTGCTTTACATTTTAATAGGGGAAGTAAACATACAATGGCTTCTGGGATATCTAGGGATATGAATATATTATAGCTTGACTTATTTTCAACTCAACTCATAAATACTAATTTACTACTTAATATATCTCTGATAAAAGTTAGAAAAGTACACTCCATATGAGTTAAAGAGATAGTATTTGTTCTTCATTCTTTTAGATTCAATGATAGATAGGTTTTTAATCCATGTAAATGTCTTCCAAGTCTTACTAATCTTCTTTTCTAAACATCAAGACTCCTTCATAAATTTGTTCACAAGGTCTGTATTCCCTTTTTCAGAAGAGTGCTATGACATTTTTATTCAAATTCCTACGGGATATCTAGTATTTAGCATGGTCAGAGTTTGATAAAAGAAAGCCGTTAAGGGGCTCTGTATATAACACATGAAATCTTCAGACAGTTTCATATTGGCAATTAGAAGATCCAAGCATCTATTTAAAAATGCTTAATGGGATATTCAAAGGGCATTAATATTACTGCTTCTTCAATTTAGCTCCCCCTCACATTTTTATGCAATAAAAGCTTGAACAAGTGCTTTAGTCTGAGAAAAACAAATTAACTAGAGCTTAAAATCTCCTTTTGTATTACATTAATTAAGATGAAAAAATAAGAGGAAAAAACAATCAGAAGAACTTTAATGAATTCTAATTGTTATTCTAAATTATAGCTGTATTTGTGAAAAATTTTATGTGCATTGTTTATGCAGAAATTAAAATGCCTGTCTTTAGCATGCATTCTCACAGCGACTACATAAATTTCATTGCCTCATTACCAAATGTAAAGCAGAGATAATATAAGAATTCTCTGAGATACTTGTTCTGTTGCTAAACCTTTTCCCAAGTTCAGGGACAGTTTTGTCTTGGGGTTGGTTTGTGGGTTTGTTGGTTTTTTGTTTTTTTTTTTTTGTTTATTCGGTGTTTTTTGGGTTGGTTTTGGGGTTCTTGTGTTTGTATTTTGCTTTGGGTTTGTTTTTTTTTGTTTGTTTTTTTTTTTTCCTTTTATTCTCTCTTCTACACTATTGACTATATTTTAGAGCTATTTTTGCTTACAGGAAACTGCTGCACCTTGTCCCACCTTTGTATGCTGTTAATAATGTCAGTGTGTATCACAGGAACAGCCTCCCACACCTATTGACCAACAGATTGAACCTGTGGTGGGACAACTCAGTAGGTACAGATCATTTCCTCTGTGTATAAGCAATGAATTTTAATTTGTAACATATCATAATATCATTTTACATTATGTGTACAGTAGTTTTTTTTCTTTTGTAATTATACACTTAACCCATTCATAGCAAGACTCCTCAACAATCCTAAGAGTTCTGTGTGTACAAAGGAAATCATGGAAAGTGTCAAGGAATTAGAAACAAATGCTAAAACTAATTCCTTTTAATCAGCTATTTATCTTTTTAACCTTTCTATTTCATGTATCTTGATCAGTTGTGTGCCATCTTTGATACATTGATGAATGGAATTACTTCTATAGGCTAATCAGTTTTAGGATTATTTTTTTTAAGGCAGTATGGTATCAAGATAATATTTATTCATCTTATGCATAGTAGATTGACTACAAAAAGAAATTGCTTTCTTGAAACAGCATCTAATTCCATTGAAGACTTGAGAAAGGTTATTAGAAAGGTGCTATGCCTCACACTGCTATAATAAACCCTTTTGCCATTGCTTATCTTAATCATTCTAAATCTTAGGTACTTTTAGGTAGCCAACTGACCTAATCACCCAAGATATCCTTATACAGTTCACTGAGAGAAATAGGAGGTCTTAGAGCAGTTTTCACCTGCTCTGTTTCAGTCATGGTCTAAATAATGAGATTAATCACTCCCTGAATGGCTATTTCTTGATTTCAGCTACAAAAGGAGCACCTTCATTTGACTTACTAAGACACTGCTGATATTCATATTTGTTGGCATGAATTCAGTTCCTCTGTTCCCAAACACAGCACTGGAATCATCAGAGCCATCAGGTTTCAGGTGATAAAACACTCTGGGTTCAATTCTGATGATCAGCTCTCTCTGTTATCGTCAATTTCTGGCAGTGACATAGCGTGTAAAATTGTCTCATATGTCTATCCCTGAACACCAGTCAATGAAGAATGCTATAAAAAGTATCTTTTGTGTAGCAGAACATCTTTTAGCCTCCAGTTTGACCTATGCCTTAAAAGATAAATCCTACATTGTATTGTCTTCCATACTTATCATAAAGGTAAAGATGTTTTCAGAAAACAGGACATAATATATTAACTTAGCAGAGGTTTCTTCTGATCACACTGTGTTTTATTTTCAATTAATTATTTGCTGCAAACCGCATTCATCAGTTGTACTTGAAGAAGAAACCTTTCTATGGCTAATTGTGTTTATTTAGAATCAGAATGGTTTAGGTCGGAAGGGACTGTAAAGATCATCTATGGGAGAACAAATGGAGGACAGACCAGAGAGCACAGCGGAGCTTATGGGACGTGATGCTCTGGCTTTGGTGGGATAGAGACCCTGGGAAAAGTGACTGCAGATATGAAGAAGAACTAGGAAAAGAACTGTATATGTAACTATCAAGGTCTTTGAAATGATGTGGTTTTGTAAGGCTGCCATGTAGCTAGAGGGAAATTTTTGCTAAAAGCTGTGGCTGCCTGAAAATGTAACAGTATAAAACTGCACTGTGAGAACAATACTGTGACTTCAATAAATGACTTCAATGACTTCAACTCCAGTTTCGACTTCAACTTCTTTTTGCTTGGGCTTTGGCTTCTTGCTTGGACTACTTTTTGAACCCCTCCTTTGAAGTCCCACCCCTTAGTTTCATGGCAATCATCTACTTCCAACCCTCCTGCCATGGGCAGTGACTCGTCCCACTAGACCAGATTTCCTCCCCCCAGCCTGGCCTTGAACACTTCCAGGATGGGGCATCTCCAGCTTCTCTGGACAACCTGCTGCAGTACCACACCACCCTCACAGTAAAGAATTTCTTCCTATTATCCAATCAAAACCTACTGTATTTCAGTTTGAAGCCGTTGTTCTGTCTCTATGTGCTCTTGTATATATTCCCACTCCACCTCTCTTGTAGGCTCCCTTCAGTTACGTTATTATAATGTATAACATAATTTCATAAATTATTCCAGACACATAAATATGTTGCTTGTAAAAAATGAAAAAAACACCATCACAGTAATATGAGAATTCTTATAAATTAACTAGATTCACTATTTTAAAATACTGTATAATTATTGGCACCGTAATGACATATCTTTTGAGTAAGTGGACTAAACTGGCCTAATCACGTGACCTTCGTCAGTACTGCCAGTCCCCTTTATTTAAATAGCACAGAAAATTACAACATTGCAGAGTGATAAGGAAATGCTATTAACAAATGAAAATCCCCCTGAGCAGGAAACTTCTCACAAATGTCTGGCGAAAGATCAGAAAACTATACTAACCAAAATAATCCACAACATGTTACCTTTTCATTTCCCGTTCTGAAAAAAAAAGCTCAAAGCTACAAATCAAAGCACCTCTGTTGTATAACTGAAATGTCAAGTTTTAAAGAAAATTTGTCTACTGACTCATACACATCAGCTTTTTAGAGAGAAACATTAAAATGTTATTTTCTCCTTATGCCATTCACATGCCTTAGCTCATTTTATACACTTGAACTTAGTCACCTGTAAAATGTACATACAAATAACAGGACTAAAAGCAGTAAATCATTTTAGCTGTGAGCCTTAGCTTAGTAAAACCTTTTTATCAACCGTGAAGAAAGATATGTTAGCATTCTGAGATAGAAGATATGTTTTAGCTATAGAAAAATTGTTAAAATATGAACATAATTCTAGGGATTATATGCTAAATATTACCGGTTTGTACTTGCACAAATGACCATCATGTTAGCAATTTTGTCACCGATAATTCAGCTAATATATAGGCATTGCATTTGGAAATTTTAAGCTTAATTATGTATACAAATAGAGGAACAAAAACTCACAGGTTAAAACAAAGAAAAAAAAAGCCAAGATAAAAGTTACCTCAAAAAACACATAAATATAACCAGCAATTACTAATTAAATTTCAAACAGCACAAATCTTGCACTCCTTCACAAAATAATCTGGGAGATGACAAGAATTATTCCAAAAAGCTCATTTAATCTATAAGACCTTTGTTTCTCTTAACTGCTTTTAGTCAATCCATTTCAATACTTATGTTTGCTTCCAGACTGTATGTTCTGCTCATCATGCTGCACACATCAAAAGGCATTCCAGGAATGTATATTTGTAAACAAAAGCAAACTTCAGCTTGAGAAGGGGGGGGAGTTACCTTCCACAGGGCTTGTATCAAATATATTGAGTACATCTTGGAGAGATACAACCTTTCTATTACACTGAATACAGTCAAGCCTTGGCCTCTGGTGGGGAAAAAAAAAACTTAAAAAAATAAGGGAAAAAACATCTTAAGGACAAAGGACTCAGCTTTCAGGTTTAAAGGAGCAGTATTTTATTCTCCATATCTGAAGCTAGCTTAGAAGCAGGAGCTCTCACCTCTGCCAGATAAGCTTCTTAACTTCTGAGGTAATAATTTGGCAGCTTGTGTTACGGTAGCACTGAGCAGTTCAAATCCATGTTTAGAGAACAGGAAGTTACAGAAATGGAGTCATCAATTGCCAAGAAAATATTTTTGCTTATGTGTACACCTTACAGTCTAATGAAATCTACTTTTCCTTGGGCTGGATTGCACTGCTGGGAGAAGTGAGTGCACCAATCTCATCCTGTTCTGAGGGTACAATTCATCACAGCTGCTGTCAGAAACTGTCAGATGGTCACAGAGCAGAAAGGCAGTGAAGGTGTTTTACAGTCGAGGGGCAGGAGTAAACACCTGAAAGGTGAGGACCTCTTTCACAAAGACTTTGCAATTAGCATTGCAATTTTCATTATTCTTTTGCTTTTGTTTTGGAACTGGAGGTACACAGCCAGGCAGCTGAGCTCCAAAGAGGGGATATGGGTACACATCTCCAGTGTAGAAGCTCCAGAAAGAAACACATTAAAGAGGCAGCCCATCCTACAGCAGCCTGTCTAATCACTTCACTGATGCCATTTAAGCAGCAGTCTGGCATGTGCCAATTGGCAACAGAGAAGGATGATACTCTGTTCAAAGGAACACTCATTTTCCAACCATGCCCTGTATTAATGTTCAGTACCTGTTTTAATCTCTCTTTGGAGATGAAGAACTTCAAGCCTAGCAAGGGACAGCTTTAAAAATGCACCCTGCAGTGCACTCTGCTCTTCTCCTCCATACTCATTTCTTCCCTGTGTCTGTCTGAATTTATTTTTATTGACTTCTCCACAATAGCAGATTGCATCATAGTACAAGGAAACACACTATCTATCTCTCCATAATATTCTAGATCATTCTGAATGCTCAAAATTTATGGATATCCAATTCACAGCGCCTTCCTAAGCAATTCTCATCTATTTTGCCAAAAAAAGAGACAACAGCTGGTTCATGGTACCTAATTGCCAATTCTGTCTCTTAATGAAGTATCCTGGATAAAAGGAAGAATAACAATTTATTGGAGTCTACTGTAGAGCTCCAGGAATGAGCAAAGACTTTGTGTTTCAGTGGCAGGAATGGAAAACATCTGCTCCAGATGGAAAAAACACCCTCAGAGAGTGACTAAAAAATAATGTAAAAATTAGAAAGGGAGCCAGTCTCTGAAGTTCTTTCCTACAGACTTGAATTATGTGAAAGACCACAGTTTGTTTTAGGATCTGAAAAATATTCAGTAAAGGAAGGTATTTTTATCCAAGCAGGTTGACTTTCACAGAGGACAGAAGACAACAATCTGATCCTACAGTTACATTGAGGAATTTTGAAAGATTCTTGCATTGTACACATGGGCAGTATAGCTGAGAATTTAATCCAAGTGCATAAATAAGAATCTTATAAGGAACACTATATATGAAAATGTCAATCTGAAATGTAACTGGAGCAAAGGTACATATGAACTTTGAAGTGTAGTCAATGTGGAACATCCATGGGCAGATAATCTGAATTATGGCTCTATAGATTGTGCCATCACTACCACTTCCTACTTCCTAAACTGAAGCAACCTTGATAGAGAAGCCTTCTTTGGATAACTCTCTTTGTAACACTCTCTTTATTGACTCCTGAAATGTATGACATGTATCATGACAAGTATCTAGAAGAGCGTTTCACAGGGGATCTTCCACATCCAGAAGTTAAGTTTATTCAAGGTCTAGTACCTTGAGCACCTAGTGTGATATATGACCATTTTTCTGTACTCTCTATTACACAACAGCTGACAAAGTATTTCAGATCAATGCACTTACCTTATTTTGTCCTTTTATCACTCATCCCAGAGTCCCTGGAACAAATGAACTCCCATCTGAAATGAAATTTAAGGGCCTATTCTCTGCAAGTGCAAAGTCAACCACCAAATACATGGCAGAGAAAATGTAGTGGGACAGCAGCAGATAATAGTCTCCTTCAAAAAGTGCTACTTAAACATGGTCCACCTTCACAGGGATCTCTAATGATACTACAGAACAAATAACTCTTGAACAAACTTGACATGTCACAGAGGTAACGACCTTTATAATATCAGGGTAGCTCCACTTCTCAGTGTGATCAATATACACTAGAGAGGAGTAGCCTGAAACACTGTGAAAATGCCACCAGTACCTAAAACCCAGGCATTATTTGTCTGAGCACAAGTTTTTAATAAAATACCTTACGTTGTATCCATTGAGTTAAGCTTGTCTGGGACTTCCCTCTAACACTGAGGCAAAGGGGAAACGAAATGGCCTCAGTTTTGGCCCAAACACTATCATCCTCCAAACAATGGCAGTCACATTCAAACAGCATGTTGTAGCATAATCCAGGGGCTGGGATAATTCCTGGACTCTGACACTAACAACTGGAACAAGCCAAAAGTATGCTGAGTTGTCCTCCGTGTTTGTTCACATAAACAACTGACTTTCACAAATTAAAAAAGTCCCCAAACCAAAACTAAGAAAGAAATCTCCTTGAGATATTTAAATAATATTGTTTCTGTGCTACAAGAACCTAAGGATCCTCATGCTTAAAGGCATGTTCCTACTTGCTGTCCTTCCCTGCTGTCTGGCCTGTGTGTGTTATTAGCTATAACACTGACAAAGGCACTTGACAGTACTTTAATTAAAGAATCTCTCAAATAAAGTTTAATTAAAATCTATACAGCAGGGCTTGAACATTCTCCATGTATGAATTATTCTCTTTTTTTTTTCCAGATATGTATAAATAAATAAAGGATTTTTAGTGTCCTATTGCTTAAATGGTTTTGCTTTTCCAGTTTCATTAACAGTATGAAAGTACCAACCTACTCTTCTGATCGCTGTCAGGAATGAATGCTAATTAGATATCCCAATGTTAATTAGATTTCCCAATATCGGAAATCCATAGTAACTTCACAGCTCTTTTTTATCTTCAAAGGAGGGCTCCCACAGTCACCAACAGCAGAAAAACAACAGAATATCAATCTATAATTTCAGTCTTCTCTGAACTATCGAAGCAAAATTGAAAATAATGAAAACTCAAGTTTTAAGATCAAGAAAGAAGCACGACCTAAGAAAAAAAGGTGAAGAAACACTCATCTGTATAACTTATACTGAATTCTTAGAAGATCAAAGATTACACATCCATCTATCCCAGGGCACTAAGATCTCAATCACAGATCTTTTTTCTAGCAATCACCTTGCTGCTTGAAAAATGAAATATACTTTCTGCATAGCCATTGCAGTTAAGTGTTGGCTTCTGATTTCCTCAGTTGGCCCACAAGGAGCAGATGTGCAAATGAGGAGGTTTTGTTTCCTATTAAGTTACAGTTCTGCTCTATCACAGACAAAAAAATACTTTCTCTATCTGAATAAACCAAAAAAATGCAGCAGAATGTGGATAGATTAATGAAGTCGCATATTTTTTACTGGTCAAATATATTCTTTACAAAAAGCAGTGGTAAAGCTGTTTTGATTTATCCTTTTAAGTCTATGTATAGAAGAAGAACCATATAATTCTGATGGAATGTTTTTCTAAGAAATTTACATCATCTACATAATTTGAATTATACAAGTTGTAATTACATTATAATGCAGCTATGTCATTAGAAAATTTGTGCATATTTCAGATAAAACAATATGTAGTCAATACATTATTAATTTGTGTGTTTGTTTACAAAAATTATAAGTTCAATATATGTATTAAAAAATTTCAAAACCCCAAGACTGACCTAAGACAGAGATTATAGTACATATTTTAACACATGCCAATTTTTTCAGCTTTAATCAAATCCTGTTTTACAGGTACATCAATCTCATAACTTTAAAATTACATAATTATTCACATTGAATCTTCACAGAAACTTCAACACCCTTTATTATCTTTAAATCAGTACTTTCGTTTGTCTAATTTTCTGTCTTCCTGTTACCACCTTTAGACTGACAGGTGCCTTCACTCAGGACCTGCTCTAAACAAGGCTGTAAACAAGGCTCTGCTGGGTTACCATGTAATTCTACCTTGCCAATTATTTAGAAATCTATTTGCGTACAGAACCACAGAATCACAGAATAAACTGAGTTGGAAGGGACCCTCAGCAATCTCTGAGTTCAGCTCTTAGCCCTGCACAAGACCACCCTAAGAGTCACACCATGTGCCTGAGTGCACTCTCCAAATGCTTCTTGAAATCTGTCAGTCTTGATGATGTGACCACTTCCCTGGGAAGCCTCTTCCAGCGCCCAGGCTCCTCTGAGTGAAGAAATTTTTTTCTAATATTCAGCCTGAATGTCCCATGAGAGAGCTGCAGGCTCAGAACCCTTGGGTTCTGTACTGGTCACCACAGAGAAGAGATCAGTGCCTCCCCCTCGTCTTCTCCTCATGAGGAAGTTGTAAACTGCAATGAGGTCTCCCCGCAGTCTTCTGGAGGCTGAACAGACCAAGTGAACTCAGGTGCTCCTCAAGCCCCTTCACAAATCTCATGGCCCTCCTTTGGACACTCTCTAATAATTTAATGTCTTTCTTAATAGTGTGGTGCCCAAAACCACACACAGGACTCAGGGTGAAGCCACCCCAGTGCAGAGCAGAGCAAGACAATCCCCTCCCATGCTCAGCTGGTGATGCTGTGCCAGATGCACCCTAAGACTATTTTTCCTTATGTGTCTGGAGTACAAAATCTCCCCTTTAATTAACTTCATTTCTGAATTTTAATTTGTAATCGTATTAGGTTATATTGGTGAAGTGTCTGGTATCATTTTAAAATATCTTCACCTATAATAATGCTTTTCATAGACATATATTTTATCCTTCTTAAACTCCTACTTCGCATGTACAGCTCACAGTAAAAATGAAATTATTTCACCAGATTATAAAAAAATATAAACCTGACTGAATTACAGGTAATAAGGTGTGGAAATGGTTCTATTTTTATAATCACATCTAAACATATTTGCACTGTAATACTCTTAACTTCTACATTATTGCAAACAGTCCATATTCAGCTGTATTTTTTCTGACTTGTTCAGTTGTCCCCAGGGAAAACCTTTTCCATAACAACACCAACTCTAGGTGATTTTTTTTTAAAGCTCCTTGAGTTAAGAAGGTAGTGACAGAAAAAAGAAAATACGAGTAAATAACTGCCCATTTGTCAAAATTGTTTTCTGTTCCTGAGGTTAAACAATAAAGAGGTCACAGATCAGATAAAACTGGTCACAGACATGAGTTGCTGAAAACTTTTTCACACATTGTGCTATCAGTAATTGGAATTTGGCAGCCAGATTCTCCAGATATTCGAAGTCTAGACAGATGCATGCTCCAGATTAAAGAACGATAGTCTGAAAGGGAATTTCTGTTGGCTTCTGTGCTTCTGGATATCCAATCAGTGGTTATTTTCTTAAATTTCCACTTGTCCACATCCGTGCAGCACAAGGAAAGTGAACTGACTCAGAAGGAAAGGGGACAAGAGCTAGACTTGTGGTAAATAAGGAATCAGAGTGCAAGAAAGGAGATAAGAAAATATAAAACTAGATAAATCATATGAGATGATGGAAAAAAATGGGAAAAAAATTAAGGCTTTGCTCTGGCAAGGTCAAGGTAAAACAGAGTGATTAACTGAAGAGCCCAGATTGAATTTCAATAAACTGAATAAGTTTGGGACTATTTTTTAGGAATTAATGAATCACATGAGTTATCACTGAATTCTACATAGCACTTTTGAATGCCCTTGCCCTCTGTGCAGGGTTGGCCGCATTAATGATGAGCTGTGTATCCAAGGTATACCCACCATTTGTTAGAGACACTGCTATTTGGATTAGGCTGAAACTTCCAGGATCAATAGAGACAACTGTGTTCCAGTGCCTGCAAACCTTTCCCATCATTGTTTAATTTATTAGCATAATTGTAGCTAGGAAATTTAGGTGTCTGCTAAGATATCTGATGCAGAGAAAAGGAATAGAGAAAGAAATAATCCCACATGAACTCCAGGAGATAAGGACACAAGCTAAGAATAAATAAGGATAAATAAGAATAAATCAGGAAAAAGAATCTGATGGTAGAGAAATGCAAGACAGAGTAATCAAAGCCAGAATGATCTATAGCATCCAATATATTTAATCTTTTAGCATGTAAAGTTGTCTCACGTTTCCCGACCCTCATCACTCTTCTGTTGTCATTAAGTATTTGTGAAACTTGCAAGTGCAAACTTAGGATGCTTTAAAGTCTTATTTGGTCTCCAAAATTAGTTAGAAAAAAAGAATAATGGTGTATTACCAGTGCAATTGAAAGGGGATCTTGGTTATCATCTTAAGTTTCTAATTCCTAATTCTTCAAGGTGATGTTACAACAGTACATAATGTTGCCATTTCTGAGGCAGTTTGGACTGTGTTACTGTTTAAATGAATGAATATTACAGATGTAAATTCATATGAGGCAAACTAGAAAATGAATGAATTATACTAGCTGTGGAGCTCTCTTTTCATCCATTTGTGAAGTCTGGCCCTTATTTACCTTACACCAAAAAGAAATTTTCAAGTTTTACATCTCATAAAATGAAGAGAGTACATCACATGGGATAAAGAATCAAAGAGCATAAAGGAGCTGAAAATTTTAAACGTTTTTGGTAAGCAAATGTTTACTTCCTCTACTTTTTCATTGCCTCATCCAGTCTCCAAAGTTTTCAGAGATAACCATAAAGTTCTTAGATAGCTTCATTCATCTTGAAAATGTTTATCTTTTTCTCCCCTTCCTTCTGAGTCTCCTTCTTTTTTAATCTACACTTACATGCTATCTCGTGCTGTCAATAACAACTATTTGTATCTTTCCAGGTGATATTTTAGTGAAAACTGAGAAAAAAGAACAATACGGTACTTTAGGATTTCCACAGTTTTCTTTCCAGGGGAACAACACTGTCTCTTATCTTACCTCCTCTATCTTTAACCTTCCTCCTACAAAATAATTTAACATAACCCATAGTCTTTTTGCTGTTCTATGCCAAGGTATTCTTGATTTTGCCCCAGAATTCCTGTGCCATTCATTCACCAAGGAATCAGATTGTGTCCTTCTTATGTGAACTAGTTCATTTCATGGATCCCTAGCTTGAAACCCTCCAGATGATGCACATTCCTGAGTGGAAAAGCCACAGGTGAAGGGAGTAGGCATTACACTTTTAACATGTAAAGTACTACCTAAATCACAGTCTTATGTTCCTAGAACATTTATTTCTCAAACATTATTCTCAACAAAGAGTATTTTTAGCTTAAATTATGCTTATTTGCTGTTTCTGTTTTCTATTAAGATGGCAAAGCTATTATGCAATAAATAACTCAGAACATATCCTGATTAAATACATCAAAGTAAACAGCAACTTGTGATTAAATTATTATATGTGTATTTAGAGCAGATTAAAACTGCAGGGTTTGAGGTATCCATTTAAAATTTAATCTAAATAAAATATATGATAGAATCATCATGATAAAATATGGTGAATTTAAACAATATAAGGATGTCTTTTAGGAAACAAATAGAAAACAGTATATATTTCATACTTATGTGAGGCAAGTTTGATAGGCAGTTCCACTCTTTAATTACTTCATTTTGTAACATTAGCATTCTTTCTTTCAGATTAATGCACTTCAGTTGCAATGTTCATAGCAAGTTGTTTAAGAAGGATAAATCCCAAATTTATAATGCATTAACATGTTAAAAAACAATCCAGAAGAGACTGACTTATTAACTCTGAATTGTGAGTTACTCATAAGTTTACACTTCAAAACAGAGTACCAGCATATGAAAGGAAATGAAAGTGAAAACATCCAGCTCATAATAAAACATTTTAAAACATTTACTTATTTAAACTTCAAAATTATTTCTTTTAAATTTTTAAAGATTTATGCAATTATTTAAACTGAAATTTGATTAAGACAGCAACATAGGATTATTCTTCAAAAAATACAACTGTTCCTTCAGTGATCTTACGTAATTTGAGTCATGTGGGTATGAGGCACTCTTTTTAAGTATTTGAAAACCAAGAAAAATATATCATTTTCTTGACTGTCCCATTGAACTTGACAAGTCTGAAATATTGAACAGTTTGGAGATAAGAGATAACAATTTGAATTCATGCCTAGAAATGGTAACTAAACATTTTGGATGATTAAGATCAAAAAGAAAAATATTTAAACGAAATGTACAATTAAGTGGAATGTAGCAAATGAAAGTATCAACATCTGCCTCTATAGGAAGTATATAATGTATGCACCACCATACCTGTATATGCAAACTGAACAAGGTCCCACAGCGCGTTGGGGTCTATGCCTTCCATTTTGATCTCTTCTTGCTTGGCTTCACAAACATCACTTGTAAACATGGCAGCAAAGTAGTCAGAGACAGAACTGAGGACAAGTCTGAAAAAAAAGTAAGAAACTGTTTTAATTTGCTTGAATATATTTATTAGAAATGTCACATATTTATAAATGTCTTTTAAAATTATTTTCATAACAAAATTATTAGGAGGAATATATTATTTATTTTCATAAGAACTAAAAATTTTAGGAGGAATATATTATTAATGTACATGGGCAGCAAAACATGGAATGACATTTAATTCTAATTTGGTTTTGCCTCCTGTGATATGAACCAAGTGGTACTTTAGCATATGACTCTAAACCAGACATAGAAATTAGCACTCAATCTTTCTGATAATCTTCCAGTCATGCAGATGTCCCAGCTGTTAACAAGGTAATCTCTCAGTATCAAATAATCAACTTAATAATGACAGACATTTCATAATCCAGAAGTACTCTTCTTTGTTCTTAAAGGCTTATTTGTTATAAACTTTAATAACAGCATGTGTCTTTAGACAATCTAAAAACCTTCCACTAAACTGTTAGTAGCTTAACATGATACTCACTAAAAATATATAATATACTTGCTGTGTAATAAAATGTTTTTGTTAATAAACATGTCCAAGGAAAGTAATTTGAAAATACATAGCTTGCTGTTTAGGGATCAGATACAGAGAAAGCAATACCTCAGCAAATATCAGGAATGACTGTAATTACTGGGCTTTAAGTTAAGGCATTCCTCCAAATACCATCTACAGTGAAATTTTGATCTTGTTAGTATTGAATATTCACAGATGATCTTGACATAGAAACATGGTACAGCTATAAATCATGTATTTCCATAAAGATGGTCACGTTTCTGGATTAATTTGAAAACATGATATACAAACATATTAATAAAAGACACAACATCACAACTGGAGAACTTGGAAACACAGAGAAAAACATTTAGCCTTTTGTATATTGTTAGCTAGTTTGTCCAGGGCAAATTATTATTTAAAAAAAAGCAAAGATAAACAAGTTAATTCTTATCAGCCACCATGGTAATTGATTGCCTTTGCACTCTTAGCTCACTGCAATAGCTAAGTAAAATATGACAGCTTGAATTGGCTTCATAATTTTACAGTGCTTTGAGCTGCTATATTTTACCAGCAAGTAGGGCAGATTGAAGACATATATATGATCTTTGCCTCCGATGATGGGAAATGACTAAATAGTTATAGTACTTTATTACTTTGCATGTTATGCTCAACTCCAGCAATCATGAGTTTTAGAAGTAAACATCCTAGTTCATAAACAGTTCACATTTATATTTATGTAATGACTAAAAGTCAATGGATGACTACAAAAAGATGAACTTAGAAACAGACTTTGGTGCTGCCACCAGAAACTCCTAATTTACTATTTTTTCATAATTGAGGGGCATTTACTTCTACATTTGTTTAGTTTTTTCTATCTTATTTATATATTATTATTATTATATTTGTAAATCTTCTTCTAGCACTTTTTCTGACCACTTATAAATAAGTGACTTTATTGTTCATAGATACTTTAATAAAAGCATCACAAAAATCGCAGAAAAGAAAAACATTATGATTTTCTATGAGATAAAAATTCTCACAGATAGCAGAGATGTAATTTAGGTGTGTACATTTAGGTATGCAATTTAGGAGATTTTCATTTGACACCACTTCATTCATGAAGATCTCATTTAATTTCATTTCGCATTAGCCATTGTTTCAGATTTACTAGTCATCATTTAAATTCACCTATGGATGTTCAATTTGATCACTTGCCAAAAGCAGGGCCAAAATCCTTGGCTGCATCAAAACAAAAAAAAAGGACAAATGAATTAACAGAAATTTTAATACACCAGTTAATGATCAGTGGGAATATTTTCAAACAGTAATAGCTTGTATTTTAAATACACATTATTTATGTTCAGCAGTTACTTTTTATATAATCTTACTGTATATATATGGTCCAATGTAAAACAAATAAATAAAAACCAACAGAGGGAGGGCAGAAAATAAACAGAAGGATGAAATCTCTTTCACAAACTTCTATAAAAATATGTGATTTTCCACAGTTTATGTGAAGAAAGTCAAAGATGGTATCTAATGGATTTCAACTGTGAAGGAGCATTCAGTCTACAGGAACACACAAGAGTCAGACTAAAGTGGAAAAAAAAAAAAGAAAAATAAACAAGACATATGTCAGGTACTCAACATTACACATTTTTCTTAGAGGTTTATCCCTACTGGTTTGAACCATCTATCAAAGAAGATGGCTTAAATGAGCAGAAATGTTCTGTGATGTAGCAGCTCACCTACAGAAGCAAGACAAGCTTTTGAACATAGTGATGAAAAAACAGGATTATTTTTTTTAAGTGTCTTATGTTAATCAATAATTAACAGAAATACTGAATCAGCTTTTTCATCAAGGTACTCTAACCAAAAGACTAAGTTTCAAGACACTGACTTTCACTTTGGGAAGAGCTCTGCAAGTTGAAGTGAGAGGAACTTGCTAATTACACTTAATTCTGAAAGGTTTACACCTTTTGTAAATCTTTATTGTGTTCCAGGGTTGAGATGGAAGATCAAAAGTGAGAAATCAAAGAGATCAATTAATTTGTAATGATCTGCTGCTTTTTGTAGATCAGAAGACTCCAAGCAGTCCTAAATCTTGGTTTCAAGGCATGTTGACCTATTAATCAGGAAGGGTCAGGTGGCTGAGGATGTCACCTTTTCAACTTTGGAACTGGCAGTGAGAATATATAATAAACTCTTTCATCCTTGAGACTCAGAGCAGGTAAGTCATGGCTTAAAACGAGTTCATGAACTCAGAAAGATTTTTTCCAGATTAAGGGACTTCTTTCTCTTTACAACTAATTTCAGCCTGATCAATTTCTCCTTTCTCTTATAAGTAACCCATATGACTGCTTAGGGTTGTGACCTTTTTTCCCAGGATATCAGATTTTATTTTAGTTTATTATAGAATATTTCTCTGTACTTTCACAACTTTTTTCATACATACTTTTGATAGAGAATTGCTTCTCTATCTGATGGGGCATTTATTATTTAAAAGAAGCAAACAAACCTTGATCACTTAAATTCTTTAAGAAAGCTCTTAGAATATATTGCTGTCATCTGAGTAGAATATCAGATGTTACTTGGACTAAAAAATCATAAGCAAGACACTATTTTTTCTCCATGTATATTATGCTAGAACACATAGGAGCTGAATATTCTCGAGAACTGGGTCCATGAGAATCTCATGAGGTTTAACGAGATCAAGTGCAAGGTGCTGTACTTGGGTTAGGGCAACCCCCAGTATCCATCCAGGATGAGGTGTGAGTGGATACAGAGCAGCCCTGCTGGGACTGTCTTGGTGATGCTTTTCCATGAGAGGCTGGACATGACCCAGCCATGGGCACTCACAGCCCAGAAACCCAAACATGTCCTGCATCAAAACAGTGGTGACCAGCAGGGTGAGGGAGGGGATTCTGCCCCTCTACTTTGCTTTGGTGTGACCCTACCCGGAGTACTGCATAAGAACAGCTTTCATTTACAAAGATTCTAGGAGCAAAATGCTAATATTTAGAATTTTTCCACATTACATTTTTTTCCACATTTCATTTACCTTTTGACAGATGGCATTGTGAAAGTATTATTCATATATATATATATATATATATATATATATATATATATATATATATATCTGTAGACTCATATATATGCTCATAAGCATTATTTCTTTTAAAAAGCTGCACTTTTAAGCTCTTAGTACTGAAAGGAATAAAATCTCACATTCAATCAATAGTGGTATAGTTCACAGCACAGGAAGGAAATCATCAACTTCTTAGAGCGAGTCCTGGGCCACCAAAATGATTAGAGGGGTGGAGCACTTCTCCCATAGGGAAAGACTGGGGGAATTCGGCTTTTTCAGCCTAGAAAAGAGAAGACTTAGGGATGACTTAATTGCTGCCTTGCAGTACATGAAGGAGTCTTTAAGAAAGGTGGAGAGGGACTCTTCATATGGTCACATAGTGATAGGACAAGGGAGAATGGTTTCATAGTAAAAGAGTAGATTCCTTTACCCTTCGAAGTCCATTTCAGTTCTGCACCTTTTTTCAGTCCATAAAGTAATAGCATTAGTATTCTGGTTTAATACAGTAATAAAGTATCTCTAGCTGGAAAGGGACCCTTAAGGCTCCTAAAACAAAAATAAACCATGTGATTAAGCACATGATCAGTCGCTCCTTGAACTCTTACCACTTCCCTCGGATGCCTGTTGGGAGTGACTTACCACCCTTCTGCTGAAGAACCTTTTTCTAATATCCAATCTGAACTTCCCCTGACTTCATTCCATTTCCTTGGGTCCTGTCACTGGTCACCAGACAGATGAGATCATCACCTCCCCCTCTGCTGCTCCTCTTAAGGAAGCTGTATATGTGATGAAGTCATCCCTCAGCCTTCTTTTCCGTAGGATGAACAAGCCCAGTGACCTCAGCTGCTCTCCTTGTCCATTTTTCCTTCAAAACCTTTCACCACTTTGGATGCCCTCCTCTGGACACACTCCAACAGTATGATGTCCTTATTTTCTGGCTTCCAGAACTGCACACAATAATCAAGGTGAGGTTGTACAAGCACAGAACAGAGAGAGGCAATTACCCCTTGACGGGCTGGTGATGTTGTGCCTGGTGCTTCCCAGGGCATGGTTGGCCCTTTGCTGCCAGTGCACTGCTGACTCTCATTCAACTTGCCAGCAACCCAAACCCCCATATCAAGATTATCAATCAAGGTTAATATCAAAAGCTTATCTAAATTGCCTTGTTGCTCCTCTGATAGCAGGAAGTTTTGCTGTTCTTCTTTCCCAGCCATATTACTTGAATGAATTGTTTTTAAACTCATGGACAGTGGGTTGTGTTAAACAACTCTTTTCAGATGCAATATTTGACATGTGAAGTTCATCAAACCTTACAGATATCTGGGAATAACATAGGGGGGCTGTACTGCTTTTAGTCTGTGTTTTCTATGCATTTTTCTTCTTTAACTCCCTACTTCTAGACTTTCCTTCCTTCTCTGCCTGGTTCTACCTTCTTTTCTGCCTGGTTCTTTATTCTTTCATCTTGCCTTTCAGCTAAACTTCTTCCATTAATTTTTCCTTATTTTACCAAAACTATTTTTTTTAACTTTGTCTCTCTATAGTAGCACTCAAAATGCATTGAAAAAGATATTATTGCCCAGAGCACTGAAACAGACAATGCTAACTGCATTTTGTTGAAGGAGTTTTATTAAATTTATCTTCACATGTCATTCAAATACTAGTAGAAAGGTTTGGGTTACCTTACTAAAGTATTTCTTTGTTTTATATGTTATTGGCAATCTTCCAATAGTTCTGTATTACCTTTTCTGCCATGGTAAGATTCCCCCATGATCCTTTCCTTGAGTATTGAAAAGAAAAAAAAAACTTAATTTTTTTTATACTAAGAGAAAACAGAAAAAAAAACCCCTTGGATTTCTCATTATACACTCAATTATACCTGACTATATTATAACAACAACAAAAGTAGATTTCTTGGTTTCTCAACAAGTGAAATGGAAGTCAGAACTGTAAACTGAGGATGTAATTCCCCTTCTACATCTTCTTTGCATTTTCTGGTTTTATTGAATTTTCTGTTTTATTTAATCCAATCTCTCTTATATGGGAGTGTTTTAATTGGATAGGGGCAGGTGAATTTTAACCTTATATCACATTTGTTCTTTTTTGTTTCCCTTCAGCATAGAGCTCCTATCTTGTTTTGTGCAGCATTACTAATCAAAATGTCTTAAACTTCAGTCTGAGTCTAGATATGCTCTAACATTTATGCAGTCCTAGATGGAAGTTTTAATGAACTCTCCAGCACAAATATTAAGGCCTGTCTATCATTTGCAATGACTTTAGCTCTTTTCATCCCAGAATTTTTCTTCTTCAGCAGCTATAGAATACATTTCAAGCCCAGTATCTAAACCCAGTGCAATTCATGTAAATTGCCTTCATTCAAAACAACCAAAGCATTGATGTCAAACACATATTCTTAGTTTTATGTTGACCCATGTAATTATTGCTTGATTAACAATTTTCATTTACTCTGATCATGCAACTATAGTTCTGAACAATATTTACTTCCCAAATGCACAAGAAGAGTACATGGAAAATGAAGGCAGAGATGAATGATGTGGGAGAAATACAGAAATATTGTGTCAACATAAAAAAATATGGAATTAGAGACACCCAAAACTCAGGTACAGATGAAGACAGCAAGGGATTTGATAGTAAAGAAGGGTTTCTGTAAATACCTTGGAAGCAAAACTTTTGAAAGATATTGTGCACTGCTCAAAAAAGCTTTATTTGGCTCAGCTTTTTTATTTATTTATTTATTATGTTATGTTTTGAGGACAAGTTTAAGGTGTAATACTGGAGGAAGCTCTAAAATGATACTGAAGGGCCACTCTCTGTCTGTGATGTATCATGTTAATTGGAGGAGGTTTCTAAAGACTGGAAAAGTCAATTTCCATGTCAATCGGTGAGAAGAAGGATGTAGGCACCTATAGATTTGTTTGCCTCACTAAGATCATGAAGCAAATTTGCCTGGATGACACATCCTACATCACTAAAAGCAGTGAGGATAATAAAAACTGGAACAGGCTAACAAGAGAGGAACATCCACAAGACATGGATATTTAAAAATTAACTGTGTATGATCTCAAGGTCTAACATTGCAGTTGACTCTGCTTTGAGCAGGGGGAGCTGAATCTGTAATTTCTAGGATTGTAATGACTACAGTAACATAAGCAGCTCATGCTGCTTGTCCAGACACACCTGTCTAAACAAACATAGAATAAACACTATTAAAACTTTTCCAGTTATTTGAGATTTGGACTTTTGACTGCAGACCACAAAGAAGTAGAAAATTAATTGTAAAGGTGTCCGGAGGTTTATTAGAAAATCTAAATAAGATTATGGTATTATTTCATGGTTAGTCTTCTTATTAGGGTATGTTTTCAGCTCACAAAGCATTTATATATACTGTAGAGTAGAATTCAATTGTAGAATTGAAATGACAAATGTGAAATTATATTTACTACTAAAAGGTGTGCATCCAAAAATGAACAGCTGTATTAGAAACAGTAGGGGAACTGAAATAAACTAATTAAAAATACCCCATTATTTAAATATTTTAATGAAAGTTAGCATTTGGACGATAACTTTGGCTCTGCACTCTTGTATATTGCATCTTTTTTTCTTTTACTTACTATTATAGGAGTTGGAATATAGACTATCCAGCTTCTTTGCTTAACAGTAATAGTCCCTCTGTCCATATTCACTCAGGGCAAAAGGAACTTTGTAAAGTCCAAGTTGCCAGGATGCCCTTAGCAAATTCCTCTAAGTTAATTTATGAGTTCACAAATGCACTGGCTTTTTTTCTGACTTCCTGCTGGGGAACCATAATTCTGCTCTGAATTTAGTATCTTGCCAGAGAAATCAGGACACAAGCAGGGAATAGATTATCCTTGGTTTGCAGCCTTATGCAGAGTTCAGATGCTCAGCAGGAAATTCTGAATTATTCTCTGTATTTTAATCTGAACTTTAGGATCATATTTTTATTTTCATGCATTAAATGAAAACCTATTTCTGAGGCCAGAATCTCAGTGAAGAATAACTATTTTAAGCTCTGTTTGTTATCCAAAATCAAGTAAAGTTTCATAAGTATCAGCTGCTTTAATACTGGACAATCTTACAGAATTTTAGAAATTATAATGTAATTATAATTTTATTCCAATAATTATAATCTAAAGTAAATAAGATTTTTTTTTTTAGTTCATTGAAAGGCACAGCTCATAGGAAGAAAGTGTTCAGTATTCTACCATGTGTCTGAGAGACTGCACAACAGACTTATCAGAGGATCAGGATCTTAAGCTAGAAATGTTGCTGTGTTCAGTGTAGCTATGCAACATCCCTTTTCAGGAATTTCCATTCTCTTCACATAAGAATAGCATCACAGCGGGGAGAATTGTTAGTCACACTCACCATCAGTTTGCTAGTCGAGTGCTACTTGAACTTTTGAAATCTGTACAAAAAACCTTCACCTTCAAAGCCCCAACCTTCAAACCCACCTTTTTCAGCCACTTACACTTGTGTTTAAAGAAAGAGGAGAGGATAAGGGGCAACAAGAAACACCATTCTAAGAAATACACATACCCAGCCCTGTAATTTCAGTATTTTCTGCCGATGTCCTACCTGTGTGCCGGTATCTTGCGATCCCCAGCAATCAGGATAACATCACAGAGCTGCTGCTGCTTCAGGTAGCTCTCCATTTTCCTGAAGGTTTGCTCTGCGTGGTGAACAGCCTGGTAGAACTCCTCGGAGCTACACGAATCCATGTCACAGTGGGGTGGCAAAGGGTGGCCGGCTCCTGACAGTCTGTAAGCAAGAGAAACTCCAGGTTGGTTAGGATATAGCCAAGTGTTGACTCCATCACAGCTTCTACAACCTGATACAAGTAAATCAAGGCACCCTTCCCCTGTTCTCATCACTGTAAGTTCAAGATAGAAAAATCTTACTGCATTGGGAGAGAAATGGAAAAAGCAATCCTATGTTTCCACTTGTTCTAAGTACAAACTCTAGTTTACTTTCTCAAATTCACATTCATTTTGCACTCCTTGGGAAAGAAAAATAAAACTGTAATTTGACTTAGTTTGTAACGAATTCTGATTATTTTCACAATGAAAAATTGCATGTCTAATTTTATCCATAATACTTATTAATAAAAACTGAATTTAGCCTGCAAAGATAATGATGTCTATATTTAAAAGGAAAAAAAAATAAACAGGAGAAAAACTTTGTTTATTTTTTTATTATTATCTAGCCATCTATTCCTAGTTTGAAGTTTCTCAGTTCAGTGTTGCAGTGGAAAATCAAAGTGTCAGGAAGCACTAGTTCTTGAGGAAACTAGGAAACTCTGCTGGAATTTCTAATTAATTCTCAACAGAGATGATACCCTCTTCTTTTACAAATATGTAATGAGATGGATTCAAATGAAAGCCTTCAGTGAGCAGATACTTCGGTGTTTTTTTATTTTGTATTTTCCATTTTACGTTTGTAGCCATACACAGATTTCTTCAGTTTTATTGCCAGAGAATTATAATGTCACGTAATTTACAAGAAATAAATTAATGCCTAATAAATGAGGTAGATAGGTTTAAACAGACATGTTTCTTCCTCTCCTCTGGGGAATTTAGAAGTGACAACAGCAGTTCTGATAAAGGAAAGTAACAGGAATGAGCAGATTTTAATGGGTTCATACTGTTTGTTAGTTCAGAAGGTAGGTCTAGGTCATCTTAAATTTAAGCAGATAGGATACCAGTCCTGGATCTTTTTGGCTATTCAAAATGCTGTCTTTTCCAGGTCAGAAACAGAGAACTATCCTGATTTATGCTGGTCCTGTGAAGTAAGATTGCACTGTAATAGGCTTAGTCTATTTTGTTTTTGAATTGCTAGGCAGTGTTTGCCACAAATTTTCCTCTCTTTCCTGCTAGCCAGTTATAAGCAACAGTTTCTACCCACTAGCTCAGTGTATCTGTCACTTAGCAAGTCAATAACTGACTGCTCAAAAGCAAGCCACCAACGACAAAAATATTTTAAATATTATCAAAAAATAGCAAGCAATAAGCTTGGTAGAAAACAATAAGTTAATCTTTTATTTATTTTCTAAGAAAGCCCAGATAAAAAGCTTGCTACTTATCTTATCCAGGAGCTATCTCTGTTTCATTACAAATGCTCTGTCTGCATAATCAATGTTTTAAATTCAGATAGCAACATGTTAAAGTAGGAATTAGTTAAAGCAATTACCATTTATTACCAATTACCAGTTTGTGAAAGGCATATACAGGTACTCAAGGCTAATTATCAATATGAAAATCACATTTTCTCTTTGCATATATTGCTCTTGTTTAGGTGCTAGCAAATAAAACCACAAATAGAGTGAGAGGCTTTGTAATTGCATTCAGCAGCAACTTCAACACAAATTTGACTGAAAATTCCCTAAGTCTTTCAAAACTCTTCTTAGCACTTGTGAACCTCAAAATCCTGTAATCAGTGAACTGGACAAACTCCAGGTGGACTTTTTCAATAAACTTCCTCAGCTGGCAAGTGCAAAGCCAGAACTCAGTGTGGAAATTTCAAACATTTGGGAGTTGTCCAGCCAAAAACACTTTAAATGACTTAGTTAATAGCACAGAAATAAGGAAATCCAACCCTTCTCAAGATTACAGCAATGCTACTGAAGGGTGACTGCACCATGAGAATACTAAAAGGCTCACAAAAATTATCAACATTGCAAATAACCAATAATCTTATAAGTTTGGTTTTTTTTTTTATGAAATGGCAAACCAGAGTGCATATTGCATAATATTAAAAATAAATTAAAAAAAAAAAAGGAAAAACTGCACTTTAGCAAATTTGCACAGACTATTTTCAGTGCTAAGAACAGTATCCTGGTCTTAAAAGAAAAAATTTTAAAGAGCCTGAAGGTGTAGAGAAAAATCTAGTCTTTGAGTCATCACAGATATTAAAACAGTATAAACAGAAATAAAATCCCAGAGAATCTAAAACATCTAACTCCAAAATGGTCCTCTTCTACAAGAAAAAAACCACTGATTTAAAGAATAGAGAAATCAAAACCTTTAAGCTAAAGTAATGTTGTCAAGGATTTAAAGAGAAAATGCCAGGGAAAAAGGGACTTCACACACAGATTTAGCTACCTATACCTTTTTTTTTAAGTAATTAGTAAAACCAATAATTAAACCATATCCTAAACAAAAGAATAACAAGAAATACTTTGAAATAGAGAATTTACATTACTTGAAATTATACCACATTTCTCTGTGTAAACACAGGCTTAGATTTAGAAATGTTTTCTTTCTGGAAATTATATTCATAGATGTGCAGAAAACAACAGATTCATACCACTTTTTATAGCAGAAAACTTTACAAAGTACTTAGATATTTTAAATACTCAATTTGAATACTTTTTCCTTCATTCCTGGCCCCAGATAAAGAACTCTTTAACCAGAAAATGTCATATAATTTCATAATTACTGTAAAATTAAATCCTGTTGTATTTAACAGTTTTTTTTTCAGTTTGCACTTATGCAGGGTTGATCATGCAAACTTATCCAGACCCTGTTCAATTTAATTCAGTGTATATTATTGAGTACATATCCAAAACAAAATATATCCAATTCTTCAGTGAAAGAAATATTGCTTTGCTATGTATAACTTGCAAAACCAGAAGTATTCTATATTTAAGAGTGAAAAAAGAAACTTCACACATTTCGTTCTCAAAAAATTACTTATTGAATGCTTAGAAATCAATAGCTGGTGGAATTGACCCATCTAAGATGGACTGTCAGAAGTCATGGCTCTCATTAGTGATCACTTACAAAATGGCAAGAGGGAGATTTATAAAGACTTTAAGAAGCTTTCTTATTGCAACAGCAAGGCTAAAGTTCTGTTTGTGAACAAAAGCTATGTTTTTCCTTCTGCTACCAGCAATCACATCTGCAACTACAGGCACTCCCCAGTGTTACAGCAGGTAGAATTGCCAGATAAAAAAAAAATAATCAGAATATCAAATAGGACTTTTTAATTTTACCAGATTTGCTCAGAGATGTATTGGGGCTGTCTCAGAGACCCCTTTCCCATCTAAAAGTAAAAAAAAAAAAATCCAGTGCATATTATAAACTCATTCTACAGACAAAGCTGCATAATGTACACTTTACAGTGGTGTCACCAGCTAAAAGCAATTTGTGAATCAAGATACTTGTAACTCATTCCTTGAATACCATAAAGCAAAATACAGTCATAGGACATCTGTGTGCCCAGCAAAAGTACAGCTGAATCCTCTACTGTTCTGTATTTCTGTACATCTTAAGAGCATTACCAGACTCAAGAAACAAAATACTAGCTACCAGTTTATTGTGTGATCCTGGACAAATTGTTTGAGGAGATCTTCATAAACACTGCAAGGACAACGAGAAGGCACTACTGTGCCACACCAAACTGCTTCTATAGGGAAGAAATAGTTCCCTTGTTTGGGAGCTGTATTGGGTTTGTGTGACCAGGTTTTGTAAGTGCAGGTGGGGTACAGGGGTGGCTTCTGTGAGAAGCTGCTAGAATTTCCTCCAAAGCCAGTTCCAGGCAGCTTTAAGATGGATCTGCTGCTAGCCAAGGCTGGGCAAATCAGAAACAGTAGTAACACCTGTGGTCAGTGGAGAAGGAAGGGGAGAAGGGGCTCCAGTTGCTGGAGCTGAGATTCCCTTCCAGGCTGTGCTGCAGACCATGATGAGGCAGCTGTGCCCCTGCAGCCCGTGGAGGACCACGGGGATGTGAAGATCCAGCTGCTGCCCATGGAGGAGCCCCACAGCAGAGCTGGTGGCTGCCTGAGAGGACACTGTGAACTTTTGTGAGCCCTGTGCTGCACCAGAGCACTGGCAGGGACCTGCAGGCCTGTGGAGAGACGAGTCCATGCTGGAGCAGATTTTCTTTCATAGGACTTGTGACCTTCTGGGGGACCCATGCTGGAGCAGCCTGTGCCTGAAGGACTGCAGCCTGTGGAAGAGCGACCTGGAGAACTGCTGCCCATGGGAGGGACTTAGAGTGGAGATTTCATGGAGAACTCTCTCCTGGGAAAGGGAGAATCAGTTCAAAACCCTCTTGTGGTAAGCACATTTTTCTCTTTTTTCTCTCTTTACCACACCCTCTCAGTTAGATTTTTTCTTATCTATGATCCTTCACCAGATAATGACCTAACCTAAGCAACAAGCATAGACGTCTCTATTGCCAGTGGTGATAAACCAGCACATAAGAATTCTATAGCCTTCTGAAATCTCATTGTTCTGGAAGCAATTACTTACAGAATTCAGTAATATTGATAACAAATGTTTTAGCTTCGTTCAGTCTTCCCCCATTTTTTCCAGATTTTATTATATTTATTGATGAAATGAGTTTGTTCCATGTCCTATGCCCTAAGAACAACTTAAACTGTTAGGATGTTTGGTTCATTTTTTAAGTATTCAATTGATCCTTTATTTCTTCATACTTTTTCACATTTTATCCTCCACAGTCTTCTAAACAACTACTTCAAGCTTCCTATTTCCTCTCCTCTTTCTCCACAGTCCAGTGCCCAGTGTGTCAGTATCTCTATCCAATACTTACAGCTCCCAGCAATTTAGATTCCATGGATGAACAACTAAATGGGCTCAGCAGTCCAACACATCTTAGACTGATATTCAAAAAAATGGAATTTCCAAATAAAGACTGAGAGTGAGCATCAACATTCATCAATAGAATGATTTCAAACTTTGAAAAAAATTAAAATATCATAATATAATACTTGCAGAAAAATTCAGTATATGTAAAATTTGAAGTTTGTTGGTTTGGTGGTTTTAAATTAAGTCAAAGGTTGGGGGGTTGGGATGATGGGGCTTTTTTCCTCAACAGATAGAAAAATGACACATTGTAATGCTTTTATTTGACAAGGTTAAAAGAAGTTTCATTTTGATATTATTTTATGTTACAACTATCAACTGTCTTCAAAAACATACAAAAAATACTTATCTCATAAGGATAGCTTTTATCAATTTATTCGCTTAGAAATTCTCAGGAATAAATAATACATAAAAGTATTGTGATACAGAAGATTCCAACTGAAAATTTACAGATCTGTGCTACTAATAGAGATATTTACTTTCCAATTTATGTATCCTGAGAGGTAAAATGAAAAACAGCCCAGACAGAAATGGTGCCATTACTGAGAAAATATCCATTTTATAGAACTCTTCCAGTCTTGTTTTATTCAAGTTATGTAAAATTCCCCAAAGCATGCTTTCAGTAAAGAGCAAGTTTGTGAAACTGATTTCATTTAGTTTCACATATGATAATTGAGTCAATTTGGTCTTTTAAGATTACTTTTGTATTTTGGAGGGGGTTTTTGTTTGCTTTGTGTGTATATTTTCCCTTTAATTCAGAATTTTGGATCTCATTTTAACATCTTTTGAGACACCTCAAAATGTGACTCAAGAGATCATTCAAAAATCACCACCACGGGCAAAAACCAGTCAACTTGGTGAAATTTATTTAATTTACTAACAATCAGAAGAGGCAGATAATGAGAAATAAAACATCTATCTTAAAACACCTTCCCCAGTAACTCCCTTTTTCTGGGCTCAACTCTACTCACAATTTCTCCACCTTCTCCCCCTCAGAAGCACAGCAAGATGGGGAATGGGAGTAGTAGTAAGTTCATACATCAAACTCCTTCCTCCTCAGCGGGAGGACTCCTTACACAGAATTCACAGAATGACTAGTTTGGAAGAGACCTTCAAGATCATCTAGTCCAACCCATTCCCTGAAACCTCAACTAAACCATGGCACTGAGTGCCACATCCAGTCTTTTTTTAAACACATCCAGATATGATGACTCCATCACCTCCCCAGGCAGACCATTCCAGAATTTTACCACCCTTTCTGTAATAAACTTTTTCCTAATATCCAACCTATATTTCCCTTGAGACAGCTTGAGACTGTGTCCTCTTGTTCTGACAACTGCTACCTGGTTACAGAGACCAACTCCCACCTGACTACAACCACCTTTCAGGAAGTTGTAGAGAGTGATAAGGTCACTCTCTTGCCCTGCTCCAGTGTGGGTCCCTTCCATAGGGTGCAGACATTTGAGAACTTTCAGCCTAGGACGCCCAGGGCCACGGGTCCTAGGAGGAAATCTGCTCCAGTGCGGGTTCCTCTCTCCATGGCTCCACAGGTCCTCCAGGAGCCTGCTCCAGCAGGCTTCCCGTAGAGTCAGTCTCCTACAGGCATCCACCTGCTCTGGCCTGAGGTTCTCCACCAGCAGCAAGTGGATGTTTGCTGCATCATGAACCTCCATGGGCTGCAGGGGCACAGCTGCCTCATCATGGTCTGCACCATGGGCTGCAGGGGCAGCTCAATGCCTGGAGAACATCCTCCCACACCCAGACTGACCTCGGCATCTGCAGGGCTGTTTCTCTTACATGTTCTCACTTTTTATTTTCCCCCGAAAGTCCAAAATCTCTAAATCATGACCAAAAGATGATAAATACAAATAAACACTAAACTAAAAGATTTTTTTTTTCCCTGACTGATAGCTGAGTTGCCTGATAGGATCTAAGACATTGAATATATTGTTGTTTTCTTCTGTTCTGCACAATATCCACCAATCAAAGGAATATTTTTTAACATACTTTTTCAAATTTACTCATTGTTTCTTATAGTCTTTGAAAAGTAACTAAGATCTCATAGTGTTTCTCTCACCACGTAAAAATACAACAATTTACTGTAGTGTAGCACAGCAGAAAATTCATACTGAAAATCTCACCCCGTCTGAAACTCATTTCAACACAAAGATGACAATTTTAAACCCTATTGCAAGTTCCAAGCACTTCCTAAAATCCAGAGAAAACTGTTGAAAGAAAGCTGTTTTTTTAAGTTTCATCATACTGGTTGTGCCAGGCACATGATAGCTATGGTAATAATGGTACCACTACAAAGCTCTGTCACAAGTTAGCAAACATCACACTTCCTTGACAAATTACACTTTCTGCCCTCCACCCCATATCTTCAACCTATTCTGCTTCTAAATAATCTTACTATGTAACAGAGAAAGATGCTGGTTGGACTGCTCTCTCCCACTCCCAGTGCTTTTTCAACTTTGCATGCCCAAATAGAGGGAGTAGTTTATTCCAGCTGTTCCTGGAAAACTGATGATTAACTCAAACAGAGTTCTCCTAGCGACACACAGTCACATTTTAATGAGTTGGACACATACTGATATATTTTACATATTCACACTGCTGACAGAACTTTCTATTATATTTGATCTTGCTGTATGCATTTATTTTTTCTATCATGGAGAATATAGGGAATAAAGACCCTACAAATATAAAAGCCCTGCAAACAGATACTAGGTGCATGTAAACCTATATTATTGAAAATTTACAGGTCTGTACTACTAATGGGGACATTTACTTTCCAATTTATGTATTCTGAGTGGGGAAAATGAAAGATAACCCAGGCAGAAATGGTGCTATTATTGAGAAAACATCCATTTTATATAACCCTTCCACTTGAAAAAGTTCTTGGCAACTGTTTTGCTCATGCTATGCAAAATTCCCCAAAGCATGCTTTTACTAAAATGCAAGTTTAGTAAAAGGCAAGTTGCTTCCTGCAAGGAGGCAACCCGTTCTTCCTGAAAATACAATACAGAAAAAACTACACACGAAACCTCAATTTTTAAATGCATATGCTGTTGGAGAACAATCAAGAAGTACAACCACCTTTTAAGTTGCTGACAATAATATTTCTATTTCTAGCTCAAGACTCAAGTGAGCCTGTTTCATCAGAGTACCACCCAGCTGCTCTGCTTTCCTTCCCTTTCTTTTTACTATCATAGCAGCAGACAAAATTCCTGCTGAAAGGAAAAAACTTTGCTTTAGAACAGGAATAAGCTTCTTTTAGAAGTAAGTAAAGCTCCCTCTTTAGATAGGCATTCTTTCTCCATTCTTCCACAATCCCATCAAAACCTTTGCCCTCATTCACCATGTTCAGTTAATGAAGGTTTTGACTCTGAGCTGAAATAATAAATAAATAAAATGACACCACTGCAAAAAATGAAATGCCTTATGTTTATGAGACTGTTTGCTTCTCATTAAAAAAAAAACAAAAACAAAAACCAAAAAAAAAAAAAACCAACCCAAACCCAAAAGTTGATTTATTGCCTTCCAACCTCTTATGCTCTTATGGCTAATAAATACATAAAACAGGAAAATGTCCTGCATTCCTCACAGGCATCAAGTAGCTACAAAGCATTCACAGTCCACTCATATTTCAATTACCCACTTGGTAATACAATGGGGATACACCAGCTCCATTATGAAGACAGACTGACACCATAAAATGTTTTTAATACTCTGGTTAAGTACTTTCTAGCATTTTATTATTCCCCATTTCTACCAAACAAAAGTTGAATGAAAAGGTTATTAGGACTCAGAAATTCAAAACTTAATTTAACCTAACCTCAAATTCCCTACATTCCTCCCAGTGGGAGTTACCATCTGGGAAGTTTGAGACAAAGGGTAAAGATTGTTGTACAGGAGGCTAATGTTACTGGCCTGAGCAGTTAAATGCCTGACAAGCAGAGGAAGAAAATCAAGCAGTCATAGTGAAAATTATAAAAATTCCTTTTCCTTTCTTAATAGCTCAATAAATTCATTGAAATCTACTGCACAGCACTACACACTATCAGCTGAGCAGTGCTAGCAAAACCACAGGCTTCACACCCTCAGAAAGCACAGACTTTGTTTCCTTGATGCCCAGTTGCTAATACATCTTATTCCAGATGACAAACTGCACTGAGCCTTTGTGGTTTACTTAAGTGGTCAAACATAACACAACAAAGTAGTTCTCCTATATAATTTAAGTATCACCACCAATATTTATGCATATACTTCCAAAGAGGATGAGAATTTTACAAACATACACACTAAAGATTGTACCTTCAGAAACTGGTGAAGCCAACACTACACACAGGAGAGTTTTCTAATATACTATGGAGGAAAACTCCCATATCTTTCAGGCAGCTCTGGCTATAATTCCATTAGCAGCAGCTATCAGTAGTGTGTAATTCTCCAAGAAATGCCACTTTAAGACTTCATAAAATCAGTGCCAATGACACAGAAGCTCTCTTCTATTCCATGCTACTCAGAATAATGCAACTCAGATTATAAAAGAGCAATGCTGGATTTACTAGTGAGACACCTAAGATAAAGCTGCTTTTGCTTCCTTCTGCAATAGTGCCCTATTTTCTGAATGGATGGCCTGCATTATGCCTAAGAGATGCTTGTGTCATGTGTTAAATATCTAGTCATGATGAATGGCCATATCTATATGGATAAACGAAGTAAATTAGCTGACATAGTTACTCATTCAGAGTGGGCACAAATACATACAAGGATGCAGATCTCTTTTTTGTTAAGCCATTTTCTTCCAACATTTAATTTGTGACATAGGGACTTTATATAAACAGAAGATATATATGTGAGTGATGGCAATGACATTCAAAAAAGGATAAACAAGTATTTTATGAATATTGAGCTCAGTATACATTTCAATAAAATTTCATTGTGCTATTATATCATGTGCTGATATTTCACAGCATAGGTAGCATATCAGAGCTTAAACACATTATGACTGCAATAAAAATCATGTCAAAGATCACTGGAACCTGAATGTTTAAAATTCCCAGATTAAAATTCTAGTTCAGTTAAATACTGCACTCAGTGAGGTGGGAGATCACAATATACATGTGTGCACACGCTGCCCTTCAGTCAACTGTAGGAATGATTCAGCCCATATCCTGTTGAAGACAAGCTTTTATAGAGCTTGCAGCATTCAGTGGAAAGCAGCATACAATCTCTTCCTGCTATTTGTTACATATCTATCAAGCGTCATGTATCTTTTGGTGACTCTAACAAATTTCACAGCACCTGTAAATCAGTGAGAAAGATATGTCTGAAATACAGAAATACAGAAATAAATTGTAGGTGAATTTGCCCTGCTGTTTTGAAGTGTCAGTACATTTTTTTTGCTAATCCTGAAAGCGGCAATTAAAATTGACAATTTGGTGAATCCTGTCTAAGAAGAATTTGATGATTTCAGTTTCCACACTGCAGAATCACTACAACACTGTGAATTTAACTTGCAAGCAATTAAATTCTACATATTTCATAATAGCTACCACTCATTAACCCAGCACAAACCCAAGCTCTGTTCTTCATCCTCTGATCAATATGAAAAAGGTCTAATGAATTTTTCATATGCATGCATGGTATTACAAACACCTAACCATTAATACTGCCTTTGTCTGCTGTAGTATTTGTAAAATTACTATCTGGAGAGGCTGAAATCAGGAATATGAGTGATATGCTAGACTGAACCACATAAAAAGGTAAGTACACATACATCCACATTAAACACTGCCCTTAATTTGCAAATTTGTAGGTATGAGACCTCCAGTCAAAGCCTCAATATTTTGTACAGTTACAGAGAGCTACAGAGTAGCCTGAAGCATAATTAATGATTACCTCACAGACCAAAAAAAAACCCCCAATGTTATTTTCTTTCCACATTACTGATTGTGATTTATTGTAATTTTTTTAATCCAAAGTGTGACACAAACACAAAAACAAAACTTAGAATTCTGATTTTTTTTTTCAATTAAAGCGAAGGTATTTCTTTGTACTCCTCCACCTTTTGCTTAATTTTCTTGAAGTAGCTGAAATACTTTTGCTCTCTCCTTCACAGATCAGTCTGTAAAACCCAAAGTAAGGCCATTCCCTGGAGAGGGAATCAGGAGCAGAGCATTAGTGCTCTGACCACAGAATTAATTGCAAATAGCACAAAGAAGCCAGACATCAGTGATCAGGTATTTTGCACATTTTTTCTCATATCTTTAGAGAGATATGAGACAGTCCTGCCTGCAAGTCTGACATAGGTGGAGGTACTTCTAGCCATACACATGGAAAAAAAGCCAGATATAAAGAAAGGTATATATATATTTTTTTTTTCCACCTGCCCTAAATTTTATGAGGACTCTAAGTGTGAGGCTTTTATGGATCTCCATTTTGTGGTACCTAGCTTTTTGCATTAAACATTTAAGGAACCCGAGAATCTTTTTTCATGATGAGTACTCATCCTTAGGCCTGTCAATATTTAACACTGCAGCAACAGCCTCCTTTGGAAGCTGAGCTCCAGTGATGACGAAAGGAATGTCTAGATTTCTGAATAACTGCATTTCTACCTTCATTCTATATAATACAACACTGGTGTAAGTGAAAAGGAGTGTCCAGGGCTATTTTGTAACAACACTTATTGCTGCATATGCTTCACATTTTTTCCTTAGGCTATTATATCACAACAATTGTTTTGAGGCCATTCTCTTCCTTTTTCTTTCCCACTTTATATTTAGATAGAGAATAAGAGAAACAAACTGCAGGTCATACACATAGAGATAAAACCTATTCACCTCTTTTGTAAATCTTCTGTCACAACTGTCTCAGGACAGCTTTAAAGCATGGTAGCAATAATCATTTGGCTATATTTTTTTCCTTTAATCCATATGGAATATTCATGAACTTGCCAAGTGTTTTAAAGTTTTATTACAAAATATGTAATCCCCTAATTTCTCAGGTCTACAGAATTGTAAGCATTCACTCCCAACGAGCTTCAGTGAACACTACACCATTTCAAAATTAAGACTAGAATAAGATTTATGTTAATCAGGCTCATTATGAACCAGGCTAATTTGTACTGCAACTGTTTGCATATCAAAAAGTGCCTGCCTAGTCAAGTCTCAAGTCTATTTGGTTTTTTTTTTCTTGCATGTACTCACTTTTGCTTTCTGAATATGTGCTTTCAAATGTTAAGCTATTTTCAGTGCATATGGACTAATATGCAGAGCCTTCCATTCCCTGACTACCTGAATCAAACTCTGTCTATGTAGAATAGTGTAGCTGTGAATTATAGTACTATTCAAATACTAGTTAAGACCTCTGACTGATAGGTTTTTTTAATACTTATTTTTACACTTTAATTTTGGGATAAAATAAAATTCTAGCTCAAGTATACTTGAAAAACACAAAAAGTTAAAAGTTCATACCATTCATTCAGAAAAGAATTTAAAATATTACATTTTTAATAACCCCTGCAACCTTTATAAAGCTATCAAACAGCATCAAGATATGAATGACAAAGTCAAATTTGCAATAATTTCTCAAACTTCTGAGATAATTTTTGAATCAATTAAATGGTTTTATTTTGGGATATTATTTCAAGATAATTAATGTGATACCCATCAGATTCAACCCA
This sequence comes from Chloebia gouldiae, assembly GCA_003676055.1. Taxonomy (NCBI): domain Eukaryota; kingdom Metazoa; phylum Chordata; class Aves; order Passeriformes; family Passeridae; genus Chloebia; species Chloebia gouldiae. The sequence continues at coordinate 20,862,943 of QUSF01000006.1, forward strand.
ATTAATGTGATATCCATCAAATCCAGTATCTCTGGAAACACACTTAAAAATGATCACTCATTGTAGAATATAACTTTACTTAGTTCTATAGTTACACAAGTTATTAAAAGAAAAATATCTGAAATTGTGCAGAAATATCTTAGAATTATAACTCATGAATGTTCACTTAATCACAATACTAGGTATTAAAACACATTGCATTGCTAATACTCTATTATAAAGTATTATAATATTATAAATATTAAAATGTTACAAAATATAGCAGTACATTTGAACATTACAATTTATTAGTCTTTCTTGAGCAATCTAATATTCAGCAGAAATGGGAAGATTAATATAAAAACAGAGAACAGAAATGTACTTCCAATAGACCCACTTTAAAAATGTCTGTACCCAAAATTATAAAGAAAGATATATTTTCACTGATTTTTCATTCTTTGGATGAAATGCAAATACAATATCACATCTGAGTGCCTTAAAAATCAATAAATAAATAAATGCAAACTTAAATTATTTTTTTAAACTAGAAAAAATCTAGACATTACCCAAAGTCATAATAAATGACATTTTAAAGCCTATTTAGATGAAAGTAGTCCTACTTAGACAAAAAAAAATTGCTATAAGAATATATTTAGTGCTGTTCCTTCACACAACTCAGAAGCTATAGAAAATCCTGCCTACTGCAAAGAGCATGTTTCTTATGCCTCAGACTCGAGCACGCTACTACCAATATCTCTCTGGGATTAAATAGCTAAAGATCAAGAAGAATGTAATCAAGTAGGTACCACAATCTTTTAGATTCATATTTGGAATGCTAGTTTTTTTTTCACTACAGCAGTTCAAATGGAAGTTATATATATGCACACAGTTTTCACCTGTGTTTTCTAGTACACTTTCAAAATGGTCAAATTAAATTAAATCAAAAGAAATATTAAACATTAAAACAAATTAAATATCTAAAAAGTGAAGAGCTGTTGTTTTACAAAGATATATAAATTTACATAAAATTTGCTTTTTCAACAAAGGAAATCCAGTAATCTATAGAACAACAATACAGAGGCTCAACTAACATTCTTCTTCAACCAGTTTAAATCCAGTCAAGCTACAGGCATACTAGTATAATAATACTGAATTTATTACAATTAATTCACATTTTGTTGCACATTGGTGCAACAAAACCAGTCTTATTTCATGTGTGACCTCACCATGTTCCATACAGAACCAAAACAAATATGCTAGCATAGGGTATATCTGAGAAACCTTTTTGTCTGTAAGGTTATTGGGACTGTTCATTTCTGTCCTCAAATTTGAATAGCTCTAGGGCAATCTCATGTCAGCAAAAGGGACGTGGCGGGTTTATCCCCTCAGGGTTTGTTGCTGTGTGCCAAAATTCTTGCTACTGGAGTATTCCTCCATATCAGAAGTCTGAGGGGGAGGGAAGAAGTAAATTAACAGGAAATCCTGCCTTTAGTTTAAAAAATTAAATAAAATTTTAAAAAGAAAATTGAAGAACCAGACCAAAATCCCCAACTATAAGTAATTGACCATATCTGAAACATTTTAAATAGCACTATGATTTGTACAGACTGTCTAGTCCTGTGCACTGCCCTGGTAGGTTCATTATTTATCCAATTCAACAGCTAATATTCATTCATATAGAAAGCATTATCTGCTGCCATATCCATTTATTTGCTTGAGATTATTTTGCTGAAAAGCCATTTCCAGACATGACTGAATATTGCCATATTTTTGGCAGCTGTAAGACAAAAGAGAAGGCATTAATGCCATAATTAGCCTACCTCTAAGAATGATTATAGATTTGACAATTTTTCACTATTGAAACAGGGATGAGTAGTTTACAAAACACACAGTTAAAGAGCCCTAATTGTGAAATTCATTTCATTTAGTTGTCACTTAAAAACCCAACTTGTATGAAAAGGTTTTATAAGCGGAACACATCAAACTATCGTACACATGCTTAAGGGCAGAATGTGACAACTTGGCAGTGTTACAGTCTCCTGGCCAGAGATGCCTGTAGGCTATGAGAGCTTTGCTGACAGCTTTCTTCCTGTACCTGAGCATTCACAAACTTAGACAAATCAATCCCTGTAAGCATGATCCATGTTTCATTAGGAGTGCTGTAAAACAAACACAAAGGTTTCTGACAATCTTCTTAATATAAACCAAAGATAAATTGTCTACTACTTTACACCATTACAGTATTGTCTTTGAACAGGGAGTAATGTTAACTATAATTAATTTAACTATATTACTTTAATTAATCAATTGCTTGATTATGCATTTCTTTCATGGCTATCAAAAAAGACACTGTTGGTTCCAATTAAAAGTCAAGAAACTTTACTCCACATCAGTAAATTCCCAGCTAGACATAGCACTTTCTGTTTGGCTGGTTTTTTAGTAGAGAGGACATTTAATTTCTCACTAATGAAATATTAAGGCAGCACAACTTATACACATGCATACGCATGGGTTTTTTTATGCATGTTATGGTGGAGCAGAATTTCTTTATTTCCAAATTATTCTCACAATCCTAATATTCATTATCATCACATTTTAATAGCCAGAAACTAAAACAAGAGTTACTATTAAACAAAACAACAAACCAAGTCTCAGTAGACTGTGTGGCCATAATATAGAAGTTACTAATAAATGTTCATTGGGTAATTGCAATCATTGCACACATGAAATTAGGTAAAATTGTGTATGAGACTGGCTCTTATTAATGAAATACACCTGCTAATGATTTTGATATCTGTCAAGATTTTCTGTGATGGAGAATTCAATTTAAAATATTGATGTGTGCAAGCCTGCTAATTTTTAGGCTTCTCTGCTGTTGTATTTGGGCATCTGTCAAGGATGCATTATGCTATTGGCAGGCACAGATTTCCAAGATTCATATTTCATTGAAACTTTTCCAATGTACTTGACAAGATCTTTTTTTCTCACTGTCAAAAAGAGCAATCATTCATCCTATAATGATATGAAATCTCTCAATCATAACATAAAATAGCGACAGATTGTAAAATACTAGTCATTCTTTCTGGACAGACCTTTCTGATTTAAAACACCACCACTGACAAGGCATCAAGAAGTTATTTCAAAGATACATGTAATGCTGGAGGAAAAAAGCCCCACAAAACAGAACAAATAAACCATCTCTGTGAGTTTTCTTCCAAAACTGTGCTTATTCAAGATTGTTCTACTTGTGTGTATACGGAAGAATCTCCTCCTTAAAACATCAGCAGAACACCTAAATACTCAAAAAAGCCTAACTTCTAATCATTATGTTTGCCATTATATGTTGCCTCTGTAAAAAAAATTCTTGAAATGACATTTCATTATCACTTTTCTTGCTTTCAGAATGGTATGCTCACCTTCCTTCGGCAATTAATTTCAACTTTATCATTATGGGTTTAATTTAATGCAAATGTATTACTAAATGATATATGTGCATGGCTAGCACAAGTACATAATTAAAAATTTTCATGCACAATATCATTCTATTTACAGAAAAAGACAGTAAAGGGTTATTGGTTTGCATTTTATTTGCTCACTTTTTTTCCTTGCCAGCGTCTTTTCTGATTATTTAGAACACAGCTATAATAGAACTTAAGAAAAATCAGTTTAGTATATAATTTTGCAAGCACCTCAGGTTATAAAAATATTTAGGAAAACATTAAACACATTACTTTATTTAGCAAGTTGATTATACATGACAGAACTCCTAAATCTGTGGAAAAACTTCTGCACCATTGCTGAAATACAAAATAAGTTTAAACTAACATTGAACACAAAGATGTATCCATTCCATGCTCTTGTGTTACAAATCACACATCACAAATTTACCTTAATACTTAAATGCTTTCATTGAAGTGCTGGTCAATTCCAATTCTGTGTTGTTATATTTAGATTCAACTAAAATATCTGAAAACACTTTGGTTCTATTAGAGAAATTCTAAATGCTGGTATGAACCCTGCTGTGTCACCTAGAGCTCACTCCTCACCCCATGCTGCTCCCCATTGGGATGCGGAGGAGGATCAGAAAAAGGTAAAATATGTGGGTTGACATAAGAACAGTGTAATAATTGAAATTAAATTATTACTATCAATAAGTATAATATAAGCATTAAAAGAAAAGAGAGAGCAATACACAACCCAAAAGAATGAAGTTATGCACAATGCAGCTTCTGGATGTCTCCAGCAACCAAACTCAGACACCCCAACTGCCCAGTTTCTGGCACCTGGGTATAGCATGGTCAAAGGCCACTCTGCTTCCTGGCACAGCCCCCTCATTGGTTCTCTCACACCACAAAGAACCTTGATTTTGTTCACCATTTCAAAGTGCTTTAATGTAAGACACATGAAAAAGTTATGGAAAAAATATGTCAACAGCAATTAGTGGAAAAATAACCATAAGAGTGCTTCTCCCTCAGGTAAAAATGCACTAATCCTCAGGCTAAGCAAGATTTGGACATGGACATCATATAAGGCTCCTCAAGCAGTAGAGGAAAAGATATACAAATATAACATTACCACTTTTCTTACAGTCCTTCAGTGGTATCGTGAGACACAGAAACTGGAGGGCACATTTTCTTAAAAGAAAAGTAAAAACCTAGCCTTTTACCTTTTATTTTCCACACTCCAGAAAAACTATTGAATGGGGAGAGGGAATAGACCATTCAGGCATCTGACGTGCCAAAACATTTTCTCTTCTGGGTTTTCCTTTGACTTTAATCTATTAGGCATTTATCTATTTTTGTGCATAATACATTTAATAATAAATACAAAGAAGGAGTGAAAGCAAAATCATATCAAGCACTGTTAGCAGTATTAGTGAGCTAGACATGCAGGAAGAATTCAATAAGGTCAGCGATCACCTGTGAAGTTTCAAGTGGTCCACTATGAAGTTCATCTATTTCACATGCATTTTGCACAATAATTATGACTGTAGCTGTCAGATCAGTACATGGCTTTTGACCTTCTCTAGATTGGATAGTTGTAATTAGTTATTCTTAACAAAGCTTTGAAAGGAAAAAAAAAAAAAACCAAACTCCCAAGGATGCATTGTGATCTGACTGCAGTGCAAGCTGCATCATCTGACTATCAAATTCCAGGTACAGTTCAAGATGGTATTATGGGTCTCAAGGACTGTACAGTTAAGACATTAGTTCTCAGAAGATACCAGTAATCCACTGTACATCAGTTCAGCCAAGTTCAGTTAATGAACTCATGGCAGCATTATCTTGATTAGATTTTTGTCAAACTATTCTCAACCAGAGATTTTTGCTCACCTAATTTTGAAAAATGAAAAAAAAATCTATTTCATACAATGCCTTTTCTTATGTGATGCATTTAAGAAAGGCATAAATATGCAAGCAACTGACTGGTTTGGTTTTCTTACATTCAAAACATATGAAAATGGATTAAAAGGCTAATTATGACTTTATATGACCCTTCATTCTAATTTACTCTTAACAACCTAATATTTCTATTAGATTCAAAGATTATCTAGATAAAGGCTGCACATTCAACATCATTGTACTTTAAAAAATGCCATCATTATTAACTGCATTTTAGTATTGGAGAAGCTGTGTCATCAACACATGAAGTGGTATTTCAAAATATCCACTACCTGGCCAATAAAAAATTAAGCAATAAATGGCAGAATTAACCAGATCATGTTTGCAGCTTAGCAAAATTATGTATTTTCTGTAAATAATGTAATGTAGGCAACCAAATGTAATAAATTTCAATCGCTGCCTACACAAATGTTAGTAAACAAAACATAAGAAACTGTGCCTTGCAGTAGTTGAGACACAGAGTCATAAAATTACTTAGGTTGAAAAGGAGACTTAGGATCATTGAGTAGATTTCTTCTTTGTGTTCCATCATGGCTTGAGGCGAAAAGCAACAGGGTTTAGTGTTTTGACAGTGGGATGGATTATATTTTGAAAGTTCTTGGAGGATTTTTTACAGAAAGAAAAACTATTTGTCTCAATTGTCATGTCATGTATTATTGAAAGCCTGTGTGTTCAAACATACCAGCACATTATTCTGAGCTACAGACAAACTAGCTTCAAAGCCCACAAGCAACCAGCTTAAGTACATTAAACCAAGGAGCCAATTTAAAGAACAATAATATAAATAATGTATGGAAAATACACTTAAAAATCAAAGCATTTAAATCACATTAAAATACTTAGAATAATATATTTTGGTAAAAATAACCGTACACTTGAAAGTTCACACTTCTTTACAAGCACACCATCATTCTTCACCCAGAGAGCCTCTCCAAGAAGGAAAGGGGAATAGAGAATGCTATTTATTAGCAAAGGGAAAGGAAGGAGTCCTAACTTCTAAAAGCTTGCAACATTAATCCATCTACTAAGGGTTTCCTTTACAGTTTTTTTCTTTTACAATATGCACTTTCCACTCTCAGTGTTTACTCAATAGCACATGTGTACTTTACATCTAGATTTGTGGATATATTTTAAATGGGCAGATTAATAATAGATTTTTGAATTACCATAATATCAACACACAAGAAAAATTGCTATGTGTAAGAGCTGCAAATCTAGTAGGACAATTTCTGAGATACATAAAGTTTTATACTAGTATGAAGTAAATTTTACTTTTAAAATTAATTTACTTTGTATCCTTGGAAAAAGATTTTACGTCCTTTTAAAAGGATGATACAGTTACTTAATCTATTTAAATGTTTTGGCATGAAAAAACAATTCTACACCAAACATTTCTACTCTCAGATTAAATGGATATGCTGGTAGCATTAAATGGAAGAGCTGGTAGCTTTTATAATAAACATTTAATTGGAAATACAAGCTACTGTTGTTAAGCAAAAAAGAGGCAATTATAAAAACTCAATTGAAATCTCATCCTTATCCTTCCCAATTAAAAATAAACCACAATCCTGCATATCATTAAAAGGTTCTTATTGTCCTAATGATGTTTTGATAACATACACATATTAACTATGGTATAGCACTTATCCTTACATACCTAACCATCTATTATTCCAATTCTTGGAACCAAATGAAACAGAAGAACATATTTATATTATGTTTTAAAATGACCTTTGCATGTTAATTCAATTCCAGCTCTCACTGACAAACTACTAACTCCAACTAATTATATTCTAGAGTTTTAAACCCTTTAAACTTAAGAGACAATAAAACAGAGCCAATATACCCTTCCCATCAAGCTCTATTATGCTGCTAAAAGGATACTAATCCACAGATGAAACGTGTTATATGAAATGACCCCTAATGAACTTAACAGCTGTTTGTTGCCATGACCTGTCAATAGCTGAAACAAACATAAATCTACCCTTTCTCTTTACTTCTGGAAATACTGTCTCAGCAGTGACCTGCCTCTATAAATTTTGCAAATGTGTGCAACTGAAAGGCTGGCTGATTGACCTGTAAAACTAGACATCTAGCAGATTTTAAGAACCAAGACAGCAGATACTGTAGCCTTGCTTCAGTTCATCCTTGATTGACCAAAGAGAGCTAAGCTGATAAGAAAATAATGCCAGGTAAAGTCTACTGCAGGGTGAACAAAATCCAAAGGATTCAAGTCTAAATTAAAGTTCATTATACTCATGGATATAATGAGATGCCTAACAGTTTGCCTATTACTTCCAGAAATGAAACTAATAAGTGCACCTACAGGTAGAGTTGTAGAAGACAGAAAAACTTGTTTTGTAACAGTTAAGATAACCAGAAGCTGGAGCTCCTAATTGAGCCAGAAGGGAATATCAGGGAAAGAACTGAGATTGAATTTCTTTAGCCTGTAGGATTGGAAAAGACAGTAATAGAACATAAGAGAGACTCCCTCACGACTCCAGACCAACATAAATATAGAGCAGAGATAAAGAGACACATACCCAGTCTGGACTTACTGATCATAGACTCACTTAGGTTGCAAAAGACCTTTAACATCACTGAGACCACCTGTTAAGAGTAACAGTCTGCAATGGCTCAGGGTACGAGGAATCTCCTCAGACAGTGGGAGATATGGGTCTTATGCCCAAAATCCTGGGTTCTGTGGCTGTCAGCCCAGGAAAGCTTCTTGTTTATGTGATTAGGATAAGTACTATATGATGATATATGATTAATATATAGTATAACATATATGATTAATATATAACATATGTGTATGTTATCAAAATACCATTAGGACAATAAGAACCTTTTAATGATAGGCAGGTTTGGGGTTTATTTTTAATTGGGAAGGATAAGGATGAGATTTCAGTAGAGTTTTTTTAATTGCCTCTTTTTTTCTTAACAACCGGAGCTGGTATTTCCAATTAAATGTTTATTATGAGAGCTACCAGCATTTAAATGCATATCCATATATTCTGTACTGGAAGCCCTCTCTAGACAACACTGACCACTGACATTGACCATGTTACATCATGTAACTGAAACGTTATTTATGGCTCTAGAGAAAATCATGTAGAAGGAATTTCATTTAGGAACTTGATATGTTCTTAAGGATGAAATACAGTATTACACATAAGTGATGTCACATCTCTCTGAACAAAAATGAAATAGTATCTCTTCTGTGGAATGATATACTGCTGTCCATTCATAGTTCTCCCACTTTATACATAGACAAAAAGTCAAAAGCCTATTTCAGTGCACTTCACACTACTTTTGCTCACTGTACATTTCCAAACCATGGCCACTTGAAATTGAGTCACAACAAATTCTGCTTCTTAAACATTAAATTGTTAAGACACTGCGTTTTCGTAACTCTGCCTTTATAATTCATCTTGAGATTTTAATGTATTCAATGCCAAGTTTAATGTTGGCTAAGGAAAAGAAATAATTACAATAACATGTCATTTTGTGATGCTTTATTTCAAGACCTAGGAACAAAACAGTGTGCTTTCCCCAGCCTCCCCACACTACTTTTAAGCTTTGTAGAAATAATGACTTAGCCATCAATTGACTGAGTTATTTCCCCCAAGCTTTTAATGCTTTTTTAAAAGATTTTTCCTTACCACATGCATTTTAGATATATTGGTAAGATATAAAATCTAAAGGATTCAAATTGGCATTCATAATTAATCTCTGAAAGCTCTTTAAGCTGTTCTGTACCATCTTGTCAATAGAAAACACATCTTTGACAGAAACAATTAATCCAACTCCTTTTACAAATGTTGGAAAGACACATTTATTGTTTAATATACTGCACATATTTAAATACACCTTAATCCTTTTAATCATAGTCACTTTTTTCCCAATTATTTTTCTTCAAAGCTATCTGCCCTTCCACAGATGTGTCTTTAGTATTCACTTTTCAGCTCAACTGAATCAACTCACTGTTTTTCACTTTCTTTAAAACCACTTCATATTACCTGCTTACTATTTAGAATTAACCATTTCAAAACCTTAAGATTCCTTGGCAGAATGCAACTAATTGAAAGGTCTGTTTTAATACATAAGTGGATACTCTAAATAGACAATTATGCTTTGGCATAAATGTTGAATGACATGGCTTAAAATATCTGTATCTCCTCTCTTCATGTTCTTTATGCATGTCTGATTTTATGCCTTTATAAAGCACTCTTATTCAGATCAAGAAACACTGCTCTTTGGAGAAAGTGAGGTCTGAGCAGTGTTCCCCATTTACTGAAATATGTCTTCTTAGATTAAAAATCACTTTTGTAAACCAAAACCATAAACCAAAAACACCTTTTTTTTTTAAGAAAATCCCTTAACAAAAGAAGTAAAAATTTAGATTATGAACAGGAGATATAAATAGTCTACATTTGCAAGCATTGATCTTAATCCAAGTACATTACTTTATTCCTCAAGAATCTGCCCCATTGCCAATATCCTTCCAGTATCTTTTGGTGCATCTCTTGTTGCTCTCTCTTGTTTCTCCAGTATGAGTAAAGAAGCAGTTTATGTGTCATCTGTTTTTTTCTTTTCTTTCTTTCTTTTGTTTAGGGCAAACATTAATTAGACAAATGCATGTAATACACAGCCAAAAAGTGCGCCAATGTACAGCAGTTAAAAATTATGACAATGTATCCTTCAGTTATATTTAACCACAGACTTCATTTTCACTTGTATCACTTTTATTCTGTCATATTTGAAGATTTTAGTTTGCTGGTTTGTTTATATGTTGGAAAGACTAATAAGAAGAATATATGTTGAAAAGAATAATAAAAAATAAAATATTTAAAATATTATCAATTGTAATTTAAACATAACTTTATGGTGAGAAGATGCCTCTGGCTGCACAATTACTTAATACCCTCAGTGTTAAATCTTTTATCAGAATAATTAATATTTTCACTGGTAGTGCATACAAATCACAATGTCCCAGGCCAGGCTGAATGGGGCTCTGAGCAACCCGGAAGGTGGAAGGTGCCCTTGCTTATGGCAGGGCAGCTGGAACTAAAGGATCTTTAAGGTCTCTTCCATCCCAAACCTTTCCATGATCCTATGATCCTATGAATTCAGGTTCTCCCTGTCTTTAAAACAGGTTTTAATAGATCAGCTGTACAAGAAACAAGAATACCTAAATGTGTCTACACATCAGGATTCATAGCTGTACCCTAGGAAAATCCTCTGATATTAAAAGAATGATCCATCAGATTTCTTCTAATTATTAAAAAACAATTATTTTAAAGTAATTTTTTTGCCTTTTTTTTTAAGTTATAGGGCTGCTATAGAGTTTACAAAGATGTAGAATAATATCTATTGCAATATTTGGCAAAATGCAAAGAGTTTACAAAGATGTAGAATAATATCTATTGCAATATTTGGCAAAAAAAAATATTTTCAAGGAGGTGAATATCACATGTTCTTAGAATAATACTACCCTTCAAGAAAAAAAAAAAAAGAGAAATATCTTGTCTATAAAAAGAAGATATTTTATAGAGAAATATCCTCTCTATAAAAAGAGAGGATATCTTTATCTTACAGATCATGTGGAATTTGAGCTTAAGTGACTTGTCCACAAGATTGAAAGCTTGAAGTAAAGCCAAAAACTAAACTTAAATCTCCTGTACATTAATACAATGTTTCAATAACAGAAACATCCTTTCTTTTCCTTTAAATATTGTATTTCATTAAGTTAATGATAATCAAGTAAGAACAAAAAAGCCTAGGTAAATATTTTTCTAGAATCATTGTAGTAAAACTCTTTACAGTGGCTTGACACCCATGCTTTTCATTAGAAAAATGGTCTCTCAGTAAAGGTATAATGAGAATCAGAGATAAGTATAAATTGTGCTCTGCTTTTTTTCTTTTGTCCCTTTCCACATTCCACTGTTTCTCCGGAGACAAGGCAGAACTCGATAATAAACCTCAGAGCCCATCCCTCTACCAGTCAGTGTAATTAGGTTATTTAAGGGATTCTACATAAGAAATTCCTGTTGTCCTCTAAAAAAGACTTTAGCTCAACAGTGACATCTCAAATATGGAGCAGGGGGAGTTGGAAGGGAAATAAAAAAAAAAAAAAAAGCATGTGCTCTTTTCACACTTAATACATTTTTTTGGATTAGAGATACTATTTCCTTTCAATAAACATGGAATTTTTTGGCATCAGAAACACAAAACCAAAACAATGGAATTGGTGCCACAATATGCAAAGAAAAGAATAAATGGAAAAAATACTATTATCTCCAAAGATATATCAATCTACAGCTTCATTATGTATTGTGCACATTTGTCAGGAGCTTCCAAGCTGATTCAGACCAGCCTCCTTGAATCTTTTCTAGAGCCCAATCTAATATCCCTGGAAGAAACATTTTACTAAATCAAAGGTATAGTAAGCTGTTGTTAAATGCATATTTACCAATATGCCTGAGAGCAGCAGACAGCAAGAGCCCCAGCATACATGAAGATGAATGCAGCCACACACATGGGAACACATTACATGATGCAGAAGGGAATGATGCAGCAGCTGAGTACTGAATTCCCCACAGTCATCTGGAAAAACACATGACAACTCAACTGAGTTCAGCAGAAATATACACGTGCTTCAAGTGAGTAATATTCCTACTTATTTTGCTTGCTCAGAAAAGATTCAGGATTTACAAGACAACTCAAATACCAGCTCTGAAATCCAGAAAGTCAGAAATCACATGGTGATGCTTTTGCCTTACAAAGTCTAGGGTACACAAGAAATGCTTTCCAGTGTGCAAACACTTGGGTCATGATCAAATTCTTTGTAAATCCTCTCCTCCAGTCAAGAAAATATTACCCTGCTTATTAATTTTCTCTAATGCATAATTATTAGATCTTTCTTCTTTTTTTCCTCTGAAGTTTTTTACTTTGTTTTGTTTGGTTTTCAGACCCACAATCTCCTCAAAATGCATGTCAGCATAGCATGTGTAGCTCTTGTGATGCCATTATCATTGCCATGTGTTTTCTTATTTAATCTTTTTTTCTTTTTGCATTCAGAATTTGTTGATCCTCTCTTTAAAGTATTTTTATCATCCATGATGCTATTTCCTATCATAGGAATATATTTTTATATTCTTAGCAGATATGCGTCAGTGCCTTGAAATAGCTTGTATTCAAAAGATTCCCTTTCCATTATTCCATTACTGGCATGGATGCTGACTGTACTATTTTGTAATTATTATGTAAGATTCTATAATTTCAGAATCATCTGCAGATTCCATCAAAAAATGTATATATTATATTTAAAATAATTATATATTTATGCATGTTGACAGCATAAAGTCTAGAGTAGAGAAAATTAATGAACTCAATGCAAGTCACAATTCATTTATCTGGTAAAAAACCCCCATACCCAACTATTTTAAATTAGAATCTTATGAAAGACTAACAAAAAACCTTACAGGTGTCAAAATTTATTATGAGTGTGTTACAAAACCATATCAATTTCTTCCTTTGAAGAAAGATAATTTATTTAATTGATAAAACCTTTCATTAAGCTCTTTTATTTTGAATTACTTAATTCATAGTGCATATAATATCAATTTCTCTAATATTTTCTTAGGATTAAAATGGAACTAGTTTGTCTATAGCATATAGCCGGCCTTTTGAACTATTTGAAGAAACAAACTTTTCCTCAGACATCAACATATGCTGCAACATTCTGTTTGGTGTTTTAAAAGATTAATTCCAGAATTTGATCAAGAATTTAACTTTTAATACACATATTGTCACTATGTCTGCTACCTATTATGTTCTCTTAATAGTTCAATATTATCATCTCACAATTTAAAACCAGATGATGTAGCATTTCAATGAAAGAAAACCTACAGATGCACCATAGGAGGGGTATGATTGCTGTATTTTCAGTATGCCCTGCCTACCAGATTCTGATGTTAGCAAAGTACATTTCTTCCTAATATTTAAAATATTGTTTTCTATATTTCTTATTCCTGCTCAGAATCTTTCATGGATGCATTTAATCTCCTTTATATGTTGTGGTCTTGACTGCATATTTCTAATGCCTCAAACTAGATCTAAATTGAAGGAGCCACAAGCACCTTAAGACTGTGTCCATGGGGGAATAAAAACTGCAAGGCATCACTCTTCCTTCTAATGTCTACAGAGACTGGTGGTCATATAGGCTTGATTCAAGTTTTCTGAGTTATTGATGATTTTGCAGGCATGCAGGAATATAGTTCATGTTTTAAATAATTAAAGAGGAAATGGACTAATTTTAAAAGTAAAACTCCACTGCTGTCTATGCTGTAGCTTTGTCTCCAAGTCATTCTCTGGCCTTGTTTCCTTATAGCCTTGATCCCTCTGAAGCACCCTGGCTGTGGTTCCTTGTTTGCCATATTGGGGTTAGCAACAGGCCCAGTGACAAGCCCTGACCTCTGCCTGTTGTGCTCAGATACCTTAGGGCTGTACCCCATCACCATCCATGCTATGGTCACCCTCTGCTCACTGATCCCCTTCCCTTAGGCAGCAGTCCCTGATCTGCCTTCTCCCAAAAATATGAGATACCCTTTTGCAGTAAAACCATTTGTTTTACTGCAAAAGAAGACCCAATCTCGAAATTAAGGAAGGTGAAAATTTTAAGGTAACCCATTGGTTGTTTTCTGTTTGAATTAAAAGGCAGTTCTACAAAAATGTTCTGTAAAGTTTATTTTTTTCTTCCTATTCTACTCCCCCCCATTCTCTACTGTTTTTTTCACAAGGAACTCCATGCACTTAAATTATGCTTTGACCATAAGAAATTCCTGCTTTTAATAAAATGGCAACTGAAAGCTGGAGCTTGTTTTCCAGAGCTAGTTTACCTCATGTTCTGTGAGCTTGTTCTCATTACTTTTCTATATGAAAATTTCAGCTGTGGGGGTTGGAAAAGGAAAAGCTATGAAGAGGGCCTTTTGGGAGAATTTTTCATATTTTTGATTAGGGAGAGGGATGAAAGACTCTGCAGTAATGAGTTTGATGAGGACAAGCAGTAGCATAAATTACTTATTACTATCTACATTTGTTAATATGAGCTAGCTATAAAATTATAAACTCTTTTAAAACAAAACTGCATTTATGCTACATGAAACTCAGCCTCTGGTTGGCATGTGCATTTTTAACTTGTGGCAATCATTCAGCATAGATCTAACAGCAGCAGCAAAAATACAGGATTGCTTAGCTGCAATTGATTTTTTTCCAGAAAAAAAAAAACCTTTAAGTTTCTGTGAAATTCATTGCTGACTACATAAAACTATATGGACTGTCATTTCCTTCTGATAGATTTGGCCACAGTTAAGCACTAGCTGCAATAGCCTACTTACCAGTGGCCAAAATAACAATAAATAGAAGGGCTTTGAAGTACTGGTTCATGAAGTACTGTTATGGCAGGAATCATGCTGATTGCTGGAAAATTATGCTGAACTGAGAAAAAAGATGATCTGAAGATTGATTGTTTACTTTGCTATCAAGCTGTATCTTAAAGAGTAGAAACCTTTATACTTATAAAAGGATTGTGTCTTGCAAATATTTCAGAAATCTGGATTAAAAAAAACCCACAATTTAGATCACTCTAATAAAGCTGAAAATATAAATAAATAATAAAAGAAAATTGTTTACTCTTGAAAAATAAGTTCTATCATCACTGTATGGAATGAGAGAGAAGATGAGCAGAGGAATTTAATCACAATTGCAGCAGAGGTAAATAGCTTTGTCAAAGTACTCTGAACTCCTAAAGAAAAAAACTGTCTAATTCCAGGTTTCCTTTTTCCTTCTTTATAAAAAATTCATAAGAGTGCACACCTCATCCAGATGTAGACAGTGACTTTTGGTAAGATGGATTGCAGCGGACCTGCACTGCACAAATATCTCTTGTGTGTACATAGACACACATGTATATGTGCAGAACTGCACCCTAAATTGGAAGAGAGCAGTCTTACAACTGCACAAATTCTGAGGGAGAATTAATTTTCTTTTCTTTAGCTTCTATGTGGAAATACCTTAGCTTGACAATAACAATACATTTTTTTAACCACTTCTCTTTACATCTGGTTCCACTGTCTGGCATCCTGCTCAATAAGGTGAGCTCTTGTTTCTTTTCCTGTAGTTAATGGCAATGCACATAGAAAGCCAGAGTTGCTGAAGAGGACAGCTGAGTGGCTACTTGAAATCCTTAGAAGCAGACAGGCAGTGTGAAGCCTGCAGGACAGATGCTGACTTATCAGAAGGGATGATGGCTCATAAAAATAATGACAGCTGTGAGTTTGACACCTGTGGACAAGTTCTTGTGAAATGTTCACAGCACCAAATTACTGAATTAGCATGTAGTGTGACTTGGGAGATAGAGATGAGAAAAGACATGCACCAGCAGGAGACTGCTATCATGGTCTCAAAATAAGCTACAGTAAGATACTAATTTGTTTTTGCCAATCTCGTTTCCTAATTTTCTCACAGGCAGTATTCCTGCAGCACATTTTGTTTGTGCAATGATACTGTCAGTAGCAGAACAATACTAAATTGACCTAAGATTACTCCTAAGACATACATACACATTAGCTGTGCACCAGGAGGTGCACAGAGGTACCACACTCAGTGTCTTTGGACAGCAGGTCGTGAAGGCTAATGGGAGGCACGGGAAGAGTAAACAAGTCATAGCAAGTTGCTTAGGAGACCTGGCACTAGCTTGCTGGGGAAGGCTGAGGACTTTGTGTCTCTCAAAGAGCACTGGTATCCAGACAGCATTTGTCACTTAGGAACATAAGGCAGATTAGCTCAACTGCACAGCAAATAGTCTGATAAATTCAGAACATGGGTGGCAGGAGCGACACTCTTGTTCCTGGTGCACTGTAAATTACATGAGGGTGCATTCCTCAGGGTGAGTCAGAGGGTTTCTGCTGAACAGTACAAGTGCTCATCACTTGGATGCATTTAGCCGAGGAAGAGGCACAAGAAATGCTCATTATAAACTGTACTGGGAAGATACATGATTATGATATAGCAGACAAGGAGCTAAAATAAAAGTGATTTAATTATTAAAATAAAATATTTTTTTAAAAAAATTAACCATCTGCCTAGTTAAGAATTAAGCAAACTGAGAAAATTGCTGAAACATATATGGATAATTCTCAAAACACAAAACTGCTTAGTGAATGAGATTTAGAGATATCTGTAATAATCATTTTCAGTGTTTATATCTCAGGCTAAACATGTTCCCAAAAGACAGTACATATCAGCTGACTAAAATTTAAATTCTTAGCCATACACATGAGAAATGTGGAATAGCTTATCATTGTTACAAGAGAAATCTGTTAATACAAATTACCTTGTATTTGTTGTGGGATAGACACACCTGTGATTAGTAAAACAGTATCCATGGCTAATTTGCTTGTGTGTGTGAAACTTGTGTTTCAAAATATATTTTTCCTTTTTCCTTCCAAAGGGCTCAAAATCAGTGGGAGATCAGACTTTTATATTTGGAATATTTTTTTTAAATCTCTTTTATTTTTCTCCTGCAGACTGTATTAATTTTTATTTTATTATTCAAGCTATTAAAGTAATGGATGAAACTAGATTCTCAACATAACTATAATAAATATCCTTTTACCTAACAAGAAGTCTTTAATAACTATTCTGTGATTGATTTTTAAGCAGTTGAACACTTACCAAAGGCAGATTAGATCTACATCATATATCAATAGTTCATTTAGCAGGTAGTTTAAGTGCCAAAATCTTTCCTGGGTTTTAATTAATTGAGAAAGTCAATCTAACAAAGAGATTGGTTAGACATGATTTATTCTTCAAATACAGGTTATAGGAGGATAGGTTTTACCTCTTGATCACAATCTTATAATATCAGTGTTTACTTATTGAGAATAAAGATACTTCAGTGAAATTCTGTGCATGTGCTCCATGTGTCTTAAGCCTATACAATAATCTCTTCTTGATTTAATTGTTATAAATCCCCCAGTTCTTCACTGCTTTCAAACTCCTGAAGTAAGAGACAGTATTTCTTTCAAGCAACATAGTCAATGAGTATTCCATTAAATAAACCTTTGTAGTAGAGTGTCTCTTGAAAGTGAAATAATCTACAATTTTTTTTTCCCTAGATTTGAAATTTCAAGGCATCTGAAGTGAATATATAGCATGAATAACTTCAGGATGGAGGGACCAGTTTAGGTGAAGAACTTGTAACATGTAAAGAAACACAGCAAAAATTAAATAATGTGTCTGCTCTCTATTTTAGAATATAGGTGAGAAAAAATAAATGGAAATAGATGTGATATATGAATGTGAAATATTTTCAGGAAGTTTTTTTTTTCTTTTCATTATCACAATTGACAACTTTTATTCCTCTATTGGAACACTGTTTTTTCAATACTATAGTTTGGCTATGTCGTCATAAGTCACAGAAATATGGGTCATAACTGTGGGGATTTTTTTACAGAAAAGAAATTTCTATAGTCAAAACCAAATTACAGTACAGTCTATCTCCTCTGTGATACATTGGGGGTCTTTTGTTTGTTTTGTTTTTTTTTTTTAATATTAGAAACAAAGGCTGTTGTATGTGTATATTAAGTAAGAAATTAGTATTTTGTAACATTAATTATCACCCTATTATGCTGTTTCAAAGCAGAGAAATTAGTAAAATGTGTAATGTTACATGTGGGATTATGCAATTCTCTTTTCTGTAGTACATTTGTTCACCAAGTAAACACAAGAAAAATCTGTATATTTAAAATTATTATTTCTTACTGACAGAAGTCTTAATCCCTTGAGCATAAAGGTGTCACTGTGGCACTCTTTATGCTACATCAGTACCACTGCCCACATTCCAGCATCTTGAAGCAATCTAAGATGCTCTCACACGTCCTGTCTGGTCTTCAGATGGCATCACATAAAGAATGGTCTCCTCTAGATCCAGTGTAGCACCTGTCAGCCTCATGGAACATATCTCAGACATCTCAAGGCATGTCAAATGGCACTAGCTCTTAGTGGAGCTTAGAGCAGTATTCATCTAGACTTTTACTGATATTTCCATTAGCAAGGATATTATGAGGTCTCTGAATGTATTATTTGGCTTTTCTTTTAACAATGTGTGCTTAATTGCCCAACCACATTCAAATGTCTACATCAGCGAAGTAAAGTGCCTTTTCCAGTTCTGTTTGGTTCAGTGGTCAGAACCTGCAAGTAAAATTTTACCACTCCTGAAAAGACAATAAAAAGATTTAAAATTACATAAAGAAGGAACTGCATTGTTTTGACTGTAAAATGCAAACCAAAACATATTATTTTTTCTATTTCTTCATTTAATAGTTACAGTGCTACTGCTCATTCTTAGTAATATATTTAATAAAATCAGAAAAATCCAACAGCATTTATGTGGATGAGTATCTGCATCCAGCTATGCAAGACGAATTATAAATAATGAAATATAAGCTCTGAGCTTTGGATTTGTGTAAAGCCTGAAAAAAGGAATTCCTCATTTCATTAACTACAGACAGCTCTTAGAGCTCAAAGAGCCACATAAAGGGTAATGGACAAATATTCTCTTAACTGCTCACATGTCATGAATGTTCTTTAAGACATTTTTTGAAGCTGAGAGGGCCCCACCAAAGCTGCTAAGTGGGAGTACCACAACTGTCATCCTCAGCAGTTATTTGTATATAGCTGGTAGACAGTGGCACACAAACCATCAGCTGTCGTGTATAACAAGCACATGACAATATTATGATTTCTCATGCATCACTTCATGGGAGTGATAAACAAATGAGTATTTCCAAAGTATATTCTCCCTATAAGAATCGCAAAGTACACTCTCTTGCTCTAAAAAAATCATATGAAAAAAAAAGAATAGCGAAAAAAATGTAAGTACTTTATTCTCTGGAATGAAACATTAGCAATGCTATTTCAGAAGTGTCTTAGTAGAGATGTTTGAAGAGACTTAGACAGATCAATGCCTGACTGACATGTTGACATTCAGCTGCCCAAGCACAACTGTGTGCAATTCTAGTTAATGCTTAAGGATAACAAGCGTAGCTACAAATTTTATTCTAAGGGGTTATCTGCAATACTTGTTGATTGATAGATTGATCAACAATCCTTAAGGCAAACAAAAGAGTAAAAGGGAAAGGAGAGTTCATTCGCTTCAATCTAAGCATAGAAAATTTTAACACATTAATGGACAGCCCTAATTCAAGGATTTCCAATATGTGGCAGTCTAGATTTACTTTAGACTTATTAACGCAGTAACATTTAAGTGTTTGCAGGCCTGCTGTTCGGTTTAGAAATACTTTGTTTTGCCAGTCCATTGTAAAACAAAAAATAACCATTGCATAATTTCAGTACATCTCCAAAGAGTGTCATTTTAGGGTGTTGTTCCTTGGAATGTTTATGCTTGAGCATGAAGACACCAGTTTGCTTTTATATTTTTATTCCTGTTTATGTTAGGCACAATGACTCAGTTTATCCTCGTAATATGCAAAGAAAAAGCATCCTAATGGATGACAGCTTTGCAGTATTGAACCCGTATACATGC
Source organism: Chloebia gouldiae (assembly GCA_003676055.1). Classification (NCBI taxonomy): domain Eukaryota; kingdom Metazoa; phylum Chordata; class Aves; order Passeriformes; family Passeridae; genus Chloebia; species Chloebia gouldiae. The sequence continues at coordinate 20,882,935 of QUSF01000006.1, forward strand.
AGAACACTTTCAATTAATTGTGGCTGACACACCAAATTTGTTCAGTTTAATTAGTAGAAAAATACATGATTGTTTCTGAGTTTCTAAAAACATTTTTCAAAATGGTATTTGAAATTGCAACAATCAGTTGACAGTAAGTCAACAGTAAGTTAACTGTAAGACAGTAAGTCTTATTAAAGGGCAGGAGATTTATGATCTTAAATTAGAACATAAAAATCTATACCTATTTGGATTTTTGTCTGTAATAAAAAACAAAGCTGTTTCTAAATGTCACTTCATCAGCCTGATACTGAATTCTACTTGCATCTTCCTTTAATGTTCATGTGAAGGCTCATGTGAAGGTAGAACATAGGAAAGATGGTAAGAGAAGACTACAAGAAATTTAATACCACAGCAAATCTAATTTTCTGGAATAATTTTGGACTCATGGAAGTATGCAACTATGCGTCCTTCAAGCAGGATTCCACATTTCATGGCCTAATACTGACCTGAGAGCAATTTGTTAGAGTGAACAGACTAGGAGGTGTCTGCTGGGAGCAACTTCTCAGTCTCCCCTGGCCTCCATAGAGACTGATTCTATACCTTTTACAGCACTACCATATGTTCCCTTATTTTTCTCTTGCCTCCCTCTGAAGGAGTCACAAAGCTGAAGGTGATAATGAGGAGAGGCTCCACTTATCACACTGAGTTAGCCGCTGTAATGGACCGAAAATGTGCTAGATTACCTGGAAATACTTTTCTTTTTTCTAGTACCATTATGGCAGTTCTTGTATTCCTCACTTTTAGGACTCAACTAGATGCCTAGAGCCAGGCATGTGCTTAGGCAAGGCTAAGGGCCATTAAGGGCTCTTTTGTGAACATAGAGGTACTAAGAAAAACATCTTTTGCTCTCACCTATTTAGCAGTATAAAGAAAAACAACAATGCTTTTGGTCCTTGAACACACACACATTTTACCTTACTTATTGACAACACCTATAACTTTAAACAACTCATCATACTTCATAGAAAAAGGACTCACTTGTATCTTAATGAGGCCTTTCTGGTGAATCCTTATTCTTATAAAGTTAAACTCTCACTTATTTGTTCCCTTTTTTAACTCTACTGTTGTATAAAGCTTCTATGAAGAAAGAGACCTGGCGTCTTCAATTCTGTTTGATTCAGTAGTCAAAAGTTGCAAATGAAATTTTCAAGAATTAAAGCATATCAATGTTTTGTACGGGTCTTACTTAGAAGGATTCATAGATTCTTCACTGTTAGTTTTTCCTATGTATTGAAGAGCAACTGTAATGAAGATACTGTTCATGTAAGATCTCCTTAAGGAAATCAAATACATTCTTATTTAAATTTCTTCAGCTAATATAGAATCAATAATATAATTAAGAATCATTTTAAAACTTGAACTATCATAGAGGTAATATAATGTTTCTTAGATTGAAGTCAAAATGGTATTTTCAATAGCATTGCAGGGCTAGCATAAATTCATAAAATAGTATCTTTCTGAGAGTCAAAACAATAAGCATGCTATTTCCAAATATTTTGATTAATATTTAATTTAAATCACATTTATTAAAAAGGTCATAAACTCTTAATGATATATTTAAAGCATTCAGTAAAACATATTGATATCAAGTACTGCACAACAACAAATAACCCCATATTTTCTAATATTTTATATATATATTATTCTTAATATTAAATTTTAACACATTGAATTTCTTTTGAAATAAGAACACATGCTCTATTTTGAAGTAAGGCTTTCTACAGATGAGTTCTTCATTCAAAACTCTGTGAGGCTCATGGGAATTTTTGCATTGAATGTCATAGTCATTTCAGCAATTATAAAAATAATTTACAGTACTATTGTACTGCATAGTTTTAAAAAATATTTTTTACTAGAATTGATTTTTTTTTTTCTAGTTATGCATCATGGGATATGCTTGAACTTTCTGGTATTCTCTACTGGACAGGATGGGGTTATTTAATATCTTCTGCCCCAGACTTTCAGCCCTCTGTGGCAGGGAGGAATGACTATTAGTGTGCAGAATTTAATGGTTACTGTAAAAACATCCAAGCCTGTTTTCCATACAGAGTTTTCACTAAACAAAAAGCTATGTTTTGATCATATAGACACATATGTATGTGTACATATATATGCATACACATCTGTATATAACAAACCCAAAAATATTTATGTTAACGAGATTTGACTGTGGTTCATGTTAGCTGTCTGCTGTAAGTTACTTTGAATTTTTCCTAGTAGGTGCATTTAAAAGTGAGCAGGAAATGAGGTGTGATTACATAATTTCCTAATTATGCTTTTAATCTAGCCTATTAAGTTTATGAAGACCTTTATAATCCTTTAGTCAGCACAAATAATTTTTTAAAAATCCTTTAAATAATAAAGACAGTCTTTCACAAGTGATTCAGAGATATGCTGAAACTTTCCTAAAAAAGGAAATAAAATTACAATGTAGGTGACTGCATTTTATTGAAGCACTATTTTTGACTCCTATTTGCCTAAAATTTTTACAGGAAAATTTTGAGCACAGGATTAGCAGCATAATTGTAATTTAGTTCTTGTAATTTTGCAATTTTATTTATCAGTTACAATACTGTACAAACATAGACATGGAAAGGTTAATAAACAAATTACTTGAACTGATTTCTTCAAAATGGAGAAAGTCTTTCTCATAATATTTTCATGCATTATCATAAACTTCCAGAATACTCAAGAGGTGATATGGTTATATAGTAGTATTTATCAGAATTCAGGCATTAAAGCAGATTACTTTCTGCTAAGTAACTTAGAAGTTCAATAAATAAAAACCAACCAACCAAAAGTCCCAGAACCCAGAGAGTTTAGACACTCAGCCTAGTCAGGAACAGGCACGGTTATGTTCTGATGTATGTCCTGGGCTTGGACTGTCTCCTGAGCTTTGACCTTTATCTTAGGCAATAGTATACTTCAGTAGACTTTTTATGTGGTGAATAACCAGATGCTGAGGACATTTAAATAGCACTTAAATGACTCCTGTTTTCCTTCCTTCTGCTCTTCCTTCCCAAAGATGCTTTGTTATAGATGAGAAATGTAATGAGGAAGGTAATCCTTTTCCCAAATAAATGGTGAAACTTAAGTAGCTGAAATGAGCTTCGCTGAGCATCAAATGATCTATGTGTGAGATGTCACATTATCTCCTTGTACTAACAAAGCCAGGAGGCTTTTTGCTGAGCTTTAAACAGTCATTACTAAACATCTGATAACAGAAATTAAAGATCATTAATTTCATAATTATGCATTTCTACAAAAAATTAATCTTTGGATTAACTTTTACTAAAAGCTAAGTCTTCATCATATCTCTAACTTTGCCTTGTATACTGAAAATGATAAAAATGATAGAGAAAAAAGAGGAAATAAATTATTCCTTCCCATTCTATTTTTCTGTTATAATGAACTCATATTTTTTGATGCATTTTTCAAAAAGCTTGACAGAATGACAGCTCTAAAATTGAACAATCTTTTAGTTTCATATTCTTAGATGCCTGTTGCTTTTTTTTTTTTTGAGACTCTCTTGAAATGAAGATGATAAGATGATAGTTCCAGCAAAGAACAAGAAATGGATAGCAGAAATATTGCAGTATCACACACTGAAAGAGTGAATCATACCTGGAAGGAAGCTGCATAAAAATAAGCAATTTTCAAGGTTTTAAAAATATGAAAAGTCCTATGCTTCATTCAGTTTTGTTTTGGTTTTTTCATGTAACTTTTCTAATTTGCTATTTACAATAGAGTTCAATCACAGAGGGACACGTGTAGGTTCTCTGACCAGATGTCTTATTTTTACTGGAAACAAAATTTGACAAGTAGTCACAAAATGAAATTACTAAAGAAAAGGATTTATGAAATAGAAAACAATAAATTGTCTGGATAATTCACTATTCATCCACAAATTTTCTGTGAAATGCACAGCAATCTGCTGTGGTTTAAGTCATATCTTATATCACTTTTGGTCAGGATAATGGGCAGAAGCTATTAGTGTGACATCAGCTGTAAGAAAATGTCTATTCATTGTCTTACCTCTATTACAAGGAAATTAGTATAAAAGCAAAATAAGAATCACGATTCATATAACATGAATACATAAATTACAGTTTCAAACTGAGTTACAAGGAAGAAACCCCGATCTTACAAGTTTTAGTTTGTAAAGCAATCAGCAATTTCATGAATATGATATGAACAATATATTATTTTTTTTTCAATAAAACTTTGGTTAATTCCTTCCCTCAGCACCGTGGAAAGAATCTATCCTGTTTTAAAGAAAGAAGAAGGTCTTTAATGAATTAATTATCAGATAAAAGATTGGAATTGAGAAGAATTGAAATGAATGGTCATTTTTCATACTGAATAGATCTCCACAGAAACATCCCTGAACAATCTGTATGCTGGGTTTGTTTTTAATTATTTACCCAGGAAAAATGAGTATATAAAATATTTTATTTAAATTATTAAAGATAGTCACATCTAACTTGATCGTAGAGATATAAGAAAGATCTCATGCTTCTAAATGACTGAGTAATACATTTGAACGATAACAAAAGTAGATTAAATTCAGTCATGATACCTGCAGAATCAAGGAGGCTGGGGAACAATCACCACATATGAGAAACATTAGGCTCCAAATGGGCTAAAAATTGTCTATTACCACTTAGACAATAACTCTGGATTCATTGTTGATAATTTTATTTTCTTAATATAGTATACCGTTTGATCCTCTTTTCTTATGTTAATATATGCTTGACAGCCACTTACTAAGTCAGATGGTGGAATTTTTGATCTGGCAGCGAGTTTTTATGTTTAACTTCTCAAAAAGGTGATATGACAGTAATTTAATTTTAATCCTCTTTAGCATTCTCATAATAAAGACCATTCTTTTTTAAATATTTTGAAATACAGGCACAGTTTAATTTTGAGAGATTTTCACTCTCTTTGTTCTGTGGGAATGGAAAAGTCATCTGTTTGTGTATGTGTCTATATGTAATCTAGAGTGCATAATGTACCACCACAGTCATATTATTTAAAATAAATCTTTCTTATAACCACTTCTTCAATCAGACACTATACATTTAAGATTATAGGACACAAGCACCTTGGTGAGCATCTTATACCTGTCAGTTATTGGTAATGTCTCTAAAGATCACACTTTCCAGATGTAAAATGAAGAGTCAATTTTATATCATTTTATTGAACCAACCTTTCACAAAGTCCCCATGGAAATTTGTATGCAATGAAGTTAGAAACAAAACTTGTTAAAAGAAAAACTAGTATATAGAAACTGAACAAGGTTCCAGAAATCTGGGAAACTTTTGCCTCCACAGAAAATGCACAGTAGAGACTTTGTGAATACTCTTAAAGAAGAAGACAATTTATCGCTGTCTGATTTACTTCTGGTTAAGAATTGGTAGGTTAGTTCCTGCAGAGGCATACTCCAATTCCTCAGTACAGCACAGTACATACTGCAGCTATTACATGGACTTAATAGGAAAAACTGACGAGCCATTTGTCATGACCAGCAATTTTATTATGTTTGCAGTTTACAAAGTAGTATTTTCACAGGGCTGACAGCAATACAGCTCAATGCTGTGGAACGAGAAGAAAAAACAGGACAAAAAAGGGTGAGAGAAAAGAAGAAAAGATAATTTGAGAAACTGTTTCCTTTATTCTGAACAAAACTCGCCTTCACATTAATGCTTGTCACAACTTGTGTAGTCAGGGATAAGGTGACCCACATTTGACAGTGCTGTAAACTACAGAGCAACTGGGGCATGGAAAGGAAGCAAAGAAATGACAGCTGGAAACAAAATGTCCCTCATTTCAGTCCTTGAAGCTATTTCTAAGTTGAGGATAGTAAATACAAAAACATTGGATACCCATCAATCATACTAGTTAGGCAATAATTTATTAATATAGTGCCACCACATAAAGCTTTAAGCAACCTACTTATGGCTGGAAGAACTTGGCACAAATGGACTACCCTATCCAGCTGTGACTAGATCTAAGGCATGATTCTTTAGGTGGAGTTCCTTAAATTCTGTTGTCACCATTCATTACTTTGGTTTCTAATTTTAGAGGAACCAATGAAGCCAAGCAAAATGGTATTGTCAGTCAGAACTGAAAATTCAAATGTTACTGTTTAACTCCCAAAATATAAATGGGGCTTGCAGACTTCAATCTAAAATACATATCAATCATTTCTTTCGTATTTGTTTCCTTTAATATACTTTATGGAGCATAAAGCTTTTGTCAACATTTGTTTCAAAATGCACTTTTCCCTGAATGATATTTTTAATTGACATCAGGAACACGAATACGAAAAACACAAAGTCTTGCAAACGTTTCATATGCTTCTCTGCTTAGTATTACGAAAGTAACCTTTTTCAAAGGTTATAACTAATCTTTCAGTGGTATTTTTTTCTCAAAAAAATGAAAGTTGACATTGAAGCCAGTTCTTACAACATTAAATATTCACATTACTTCAGTAATTTAGCACTTTTTTATTTGTGCTAAAGAACCCCTTTCAAAACATTCTTATTCAGCATCTTCTGCTATCTATTAAAATTTTATATCAGAGTTAAAGTTTTATAAGGCTTAAGGTTATGAAATATTAAGACAAGAGTTGAGCTTGTGATAATTTCTGTTTAAAAGACAGCAAGTGTATCTACCAGAAAGTAAAAAAAATACAGATTTTATTGCATAGCTGCATTATGGATATGTTTTTATACTCCTTTCTCATGGGGTATTTATTTTTGGTCAATGCATAACACAAAAAAAAGAAAAAGGAAAAAAACCATTGATATCCAATAAAATGAAATTGTTACAATCTTTCTTTGAAAACTTTCAATCAGTTTGTCTTTGGCTAATCTCAAAATTTGATCAGGAACTACTGGTCACCAGACATCAAAAATATTTTAGTTGATACCAGTAGCCCTTTCAATAGCTAAGGGGCTCAGTAAGGTTGAGCCTCAATCTGAATAAATTCTGTTTGAATTCAGAAATGTTCATCCAGTACCTCTCAACAGTATCTCTGCATGAAATTCTTATATACAGCTTTTAAGCACATTTGAAAATAATTCAAATAGATGGTTCATCAGGTGGTTCAGTAATGTTAAAAAGTTGTGGGTTTTCTTCTTTATAGGTGAAAAATATGTGCCTTGGAATGAAAATAACACTTTCAATTGCAAGAGTAACTTCTGAAATTTTCATTTTGCATTTGTTTTCCTAATTTGTAAAATTTTCATTATAGTTTATATAATTTTCTTTAGCAGCACTGTGCAATTCTTGTTTTCTATCTGTTTTAGAACCTTCTGAGTTACATTTTTATCCTAATATCTTCTTTTATAGAGCATTAGATGTAATTTGAAGTAAATCTATATATGAAAGAGAGCAGCTAAAAATTATTCTTTATTTCTACCTTTAAAGGAATATTTATTCTCTTTTAATTAATTCTTTTCATCATTTCAGGTTAAGATGATGAGGCTTGGGTGCCTTCCCAGGAATTTAAGCTCATTAGAAGAGTAAAATTCAGATTCCGCCTTGCCCCATTTTATTCTCCATTATTCTCTTAATGGACAATCTTTATGGAAACATAGAATGGGTAGTACAGAAATCTAAGCACTTCTTAAACACAATCTAATCCATACTACTGTAGACATCTGATGTATGTCAGCTGAACCATAGCTTAAAGTATGCATTTTTCTACACTTACTACAGAAGATAGAAAAGATACACCAAAATGTGTAATCTAAATGTAAATAGCTAAAATGCATTGAAATACTCTACCTCAATAATGATCTCACTCAAGAACTGTAATTCTGCTTCCCTTTCATCACACAGAGGACTCACCTCATGCAGTATACACACATCTTCTTTTTTAAGACAAGCTATATTCAAATACCAAGTACTTTATGTTGACTAGATGACTATGGAACTAGGTGTCATTCTGTTAGATGAGTAAAATTAAATTGAAGAAACAAATGTATCACCTGAAAAACAAGAGGTTCACCAAAGCTTACTGCCTGAAGTTTTAGCAAAGAAAATTTGAAAAAGTTTTTTTTTTTTTTTTAATCTAGTAATCCAATACACAAAAGTAATAATAAGAAAAGTTAGGGTAGTCAGAGGAGAGTTACTAAAAATCTAGTTCCTCTGGTTTGTATGCCATTTCTCCAAAATTTTCTAATTATAAAACCTAATAAATGCTGCTTTAATCTCAGAAATTAGTTTCTAATACAATGTGGAGATTTAAAATGAAATGTCATTTGTAAAGGTCATAAAGCAGGGACAGTAGCATAGCATGTCACATAGCATGTGACAAAAGGTTTAGCAGAATAATACTGCTTTTTTTTGCCCCTATTATGCTTTTAGCAAATATATTATTTCCTATCTATAAGATCGCTATGGCTCATTTCCTTTTGACACTACATCTTACTGAGTAGCTATCAGCAGTAATGGAAAATAAGACTAAAATATTACGCTGAGAGTAAATTATAAACTTTAACATAAAACTAATTTAGCATATTACACTACTTAGCATATTTTCTTCAAAAGGCATGCAATACTGTGAAGCTCATCCATCTAAAACTTATTACTGTTACTGAAATCTTTATCTGTTCTCAATCAGATAGCAAGTCTATATAAACATAGGAGACTCTAAAACCCAAAAGATTACTTAAGCCAGATAGCTATCCACAGGGAAGAATTTATGTGCTCTGAAAAAGTATGCAATTTAAAAACATTCATGTGATGGCCAAACTCCCCAAAATATGGTCTATGATCTGAGAATTAATAATGAAATATATTTTCCTTCTTCTTCCATTAGATTTAAAATCATCTCTTGAACCATTTGATGAGATTTTGAGATAAATAATTTTCCATAATTCTAACAATGCAATCAGAACCTTGATGATTTCATGAACCAGAATGGAAAAATTACAAAAGAAAAAGTCCTTATCAGCTCAATCCAACATATAATTTGAATAATTTAGTATCAGCTCCTGTCATACTCTTTAGGCTTTTTAATTATCTAATTATGATCTGTGAAAAAAACTTTTTTTTTTTTAATGAGACTGGGATTTTTTTTTGATATGGCATATAGGAAGTTTCAGTAACTCTGAAAATCTTAATTATTAATTTTAATCAATAAATGGTAGCAGTTGAACAACACTTTCACACTACTTTTTATAAAACAGTATTTTATCACAAAAATATCTTCATGGAAAATTCATGTTAATTCCTGCTTTGTGTACAGAAAAGAAGCATCAGGTCTTTTTTGACTGACCCTTCCATTCACAGTGAATTGAATTAGAATAGATTGATCAAATTGTACACATAAGGACTATTTGTTCCCACTTCCAACACATTTTGGTTTCCAAACAAGCCTAAAGAAATTTGCTACATGGACTCATTTAGAGTAATAATTTGCTACGTGGACTCATCAGACACTCTTATATGAATTAGCATGAGATAAAAGGAAATTATGGATTGGAAGACAAAGGTTATGGCAAAATATGCATAACCTTACAAGATTTTCTGAAACACCACACAGCAAAGACAAGGCATGCAACATATTTACATGAGTAGTCATTAGGAATACCTGTTTTAGATAGATAAGTAATTTTAGATAAATTTACCTGCACACAAAAGAGAATTGTATTTTTCTGTGTTCCATCACACTCTTCTCCAATGTAGTGAGGTTTTTTTTTTTGTTTTTTTTTTTCAAAAGATAAAAAAGCCAATATTGCTATCTGTGTATTCTCCAGGAAATTCCGGACTAAATAATGAAATGTATATATTAAAAAAATCAATAAAAATCAGTGAGGAAGGTGAGACCCATCTACTTGTTATTGCAATATGCTCAAACATACAGAGAGAAAAGTTTCATTACAGTGTTGTGGCCCTGATAGCAAAGTTTGCAACAGATAGTCAAAACATGACATTTGCAAAGAGAGGCAACAATACTTCCAGAAATTAGCATTTTTCTGGTTTATCTTACTGTATCTAGATATCAAATATCTATATTCTGTATATCACGGAAGCATACAACGGTACATCTATTGAAATATGTAGACTCCTCACCATTTAACATAAATTTTAAGACGTTGACAGTTTTCTGAGCAATTTAGGCCACAATCATACTTTCCTGAGAACTTTTAACAGACAATGTATACACCAGAGAGATTATATCATCTGCTTGTAGCAGAATGCACAAACCATCTGTTGGATTGGGTTGGTTCTTTTCAACTTCTGTTTTCATATGCTAACATAAAAAATCAAGGTAAGTAAAAATCCTGAAGTACACTGAGCTTTTCCTACAGTACAATAATCATGGGTGGTTCTGTTTAGACTACACAAAAAGCCAAGAGAGAAAAACAAGCCCCCAAAGAGATGTTATTTGACTTCACCTTTGTCAGTACCTGCAGGCAACATTTCTTAGAAAGATACTTAGTGACAGTTTGAGAAATATTATTGAATGTGCTTCTCTCTCCGAGGCAAAAAGATTGTCACATTTAAACATGTCATGATTATAGAAGCTTATCTAGTTTATTATAATTTTATTTTCCAGGATATTAAAGAGTCCACACTATGACCAGTAAACCTGTTTGGTATTTAAAAAATACAATAACATTTCTTTCCTGTGATAATCTTTTCTTGGTACAACATGTTTTCTAAAATGATAGCAACTTTTTTTACCTAGAATTTCTTTAAACAATCCATGCATTTCTTGATTGTCCTGGACAATACAGTAGAGCTGAGGTTCTACCCAAACAAATCAGAGAATAGAAATTCCTTTTTTCATAGACTATGTGTCTCTTCATCTACTTCTATGATTACATTTTAGCAGCAGTATGGAATACTTGATTCATATTTTATTTGTTTTGTACTACGTGCAACACTTCTGCAGAATGTTATCTAGACATGATCCTACTTCACATCTCTGCTGATTATGCTGATTACTGTTGTGACAGGATAGCAAGTTGCACTATTCCATATTCATTTTTTCATAGGTATCTTACTTTATTCAAGATTATTATGTGTATTTTAATTCTCTCCTATAACATATGGGTGAATCATTTAAGAATACTTTCATTTTTATTTCTAAAAAGCATATGCTTTACTTCATTATTTATTTCTTATTGACTAAAATGAAATTACTGGGTGCAAAAGAAACATGTGAATTCCTACTGCTACAATTACATTTCCTAATTTTGCATGTCACGGCTTTCCTCTTCAATCCCTTTTATAGCAGTTTTCATAAATTCCATTTACATCTCCAATGAGCAGTGTACAGAAGCATTCACTTTCATCTAAATTTCTATCCTCTCAAAGACTATTACTTTTCAAACAAAAGTCATTAATCTTCTAAATTAAAATACCAGAGTCACAATATGCAAAAACTTAACTCAGGAGGATTAATTATCATCAAATATGTTGGGGAAGGCATTGTTGATTAACAAACAATTACTAATTGAAGCTTTTGCTATTAAAAAAAAAAAAAAAACAACTTCTGAGATGTGACAGTAGTTTGAAGTCCTTATGTTTATCAATAGAAGATGAAATATAGTTTTAAAAACTGTTCCCACTAACTGAAAATATGGAGCAGTTTATTTTATATTGTTTACTTTCTCTCTTCCCTTCTTTCTTCCCCTTCCTTCCCTATTTTTGATGCCTCATTTACTTTGGATTTACTCTTATTATTGCTACTTTGAAGGGGTATTTTTGTTCTGAACTACAGATAATTGATATAAAAAGTGGTTATCTTCGTGGATAAGTTAATAGTAAAATTATGATGAAACAACTGACAGAAAAGAATTCAGTAAATAAATAGAGCATAAATAGAGCTACCAGACATTACATACAGAAGGTCTGCATTTAGCATGGTGATTAGCATTTCAAAACTCTATAATAGAAATGTTACAAATTTAATCTTTTGGACATTCATAAGCTATTACCATTTGACTGCATGAATAAAAATATAGCAACACATATGGAAATTAGTAGTGGATGAAGGTACACTAATATTACATATTCCAATTCATAAGTAGAGAAATAACAAAGAATATGGGAAAAAAAAAAGCAGTGAACCAGATTGGCCTGAAGGCTTGGACTGGTGATGCACCTGAATGGTCTAGAACATGAAAAGAAGTTATATCTCTGTCTATATAATACATATCAGAAGTCCATCCAATAACTAAAAGCTGAGTATCTGAAGTGCCATATATTCCTGCAAATCCAGATGCAGTGGTTTTTATAATGCTCCCTCCATAGCTGCTGAAGGTAAAACAACTTCTACACTCTGAAAGAACCTATACCCAGCTAGAATATAAAATAATCTCAGAAACTATAGTTTCAAACAAAATCACAGAGCACAGCAGAATTTGGTATGAGGTATACATCCTGTACTTTTTTCTCCTTCAACACTATTTTTTCGTATGGATCACTTAAACCGTTGAAGAATTTCTAGAAAGAATTAGGAGGCCAAATAGGATTCAGTCCTAGGACTATATTCAGCCAAGATACTGCATGTGATTATACCCATTAAGATTCAAGGATCTTTTGTGATTTTTTTATTTGATTTGGTTTTGTTTTCCTTCATGAGTTTTGCATAAAGCAGATCTACATAGCAGCAACAAGACAGCAAGGTCAAAACAGAACTGTTTTTTCCATATGGTAAGAGTAGGAAGGATGAAAACAGATGACAGGAAAATACAAATGTTACAAAAGGTTGAATATTTTAATGTTGATGAAACATAGTCAAACAGAAAACTTGACTGATACAGTTAAAAAAAGAATGAACTGCAGATGATGTGTTCCATTAATTATACCCAGCTACTTACTAAAGAATATGAAAATCATTGCTTTAGTAAATTCATAAAATCAATCCTCTGTGATAAAGATTATTGATTTAGATTCAATAAATAAGTTTGAAGTTTTGAAAAAGATATTTCCATCTCTCAAATATATTTTGAGACAATGGCAAACACTAAAATATGAAACCTCTTATTTTCAATTTTATATCATCTTAAATGTTTTATTTCTAACATCCATTTCAATATAATAAGTTGAAGTCCAAACTTTGGAATACACACCACATTGAACCAAGTCTTAATTCTCTCTGTGTTTTTCTGTTGGCTCGTTTCTGAGAATTAAATACCCATCATTTATTTTCCATTTTATCTCATTAATTAAAGTCAATATTTTTCATGAGTCAAGTAGAACAGATGAAATTCCACATATAAAGTAGTGAAAATGGAAATCAAGAGATAAGATTTGCCTGAGTAAGTGCAAGAATGGATTCAGGATCCTAATTGGTAGGAAAGGTATGTGTGACAGCCGAAATGTGGCCAGGACACATGCAGTAAAGGACTGAAGAGTGAAGAAATAGGAGATATGATTACAATGTGGTTTGGAAAACCAGGCTATTCATGACAATCACCTCTGATGCCTTGAATATATATCATTAAGACTACAGAACTGTAACACTGACCTAAACAGTAATCCTCAGCATGGCCAGTATGAATATTTAAGACTTCAGCTGGAAATAGAAGATATGGAAAGAACAATGTGACATATATTTGAAGAATGTATTGAAACTTCTAGCTAAATTTTAACATAAATTATGGGGAAACTTTCTTTCTTTTATTTTTCATAAAAGTGTTTTCACTTAAAAGACTATTTTTAAAGTTTAAATGATGATAATGTTTCAACTGATATTACTTTTAACTGATATTACAGTTAAAAGTAACATTTTCAAAAATTTAGAAATAAGAGATTTAAATTCCTAAAGGAAAAACATCGAAACAAACCTTTACTTAAACTCTTACCAAAACGTCATAATATTTTAGTATTTTGGATCTATGTTCATCTTAAATTATTGGTAAATTATGACTTTTTGAAATAAAAGTCAGAAATTTTAGATACTGATGAAATTTAATTTTTGGTAAAGTTGAGGGATTTGGAGGATTTATTTTTTCAGTATTATTAGGGTTGATTACACAGTTACTTGTCTTTCTAAGAAGTTGCAGCAGTTCTCAACTTTTTACAGGATAAATTTCCTTTCTGAAACTTCTAATAACATCTAGTTCTTTCCCTAGTGTAAATAGCTTACTTTAGAACATCAACTCCGTATTTTAAAAAATTGTTCTAACAATACCAGGAAATCTGTATGCTAGAAAATTCTGCAAAAATATCATAGCAGAACATTTAAGGAGCAATTTTCACCTAAAAAATGCAAGCTTGAGATATAAAAGGAAAGAGCAAATTCTTAAACTGCTTCCAACAGGGTATAAAGAAAATGAGTCAGAAGGATAAGAAGTAGCTGCTAGAAAGCAATGATCATGTGCTAAGAGTATGTTTATCTGCATGTATCAGCAGCATTCTTACAAATTCAACAGATTTCAACAATATGCTCTAATTTTTTTCAATCTACAATACTTAAATTAACTTCATAGGAATCAACTCTAATTTATTTATTAAGAACTATATAAATTATATACATATATGCACTTTTAATATATGTAAACCTTATGATGTATTTATTAAGAGAGAAATGCAGATGATACATATTTATTTGAGCATATATAGACTTATATAAGTCCCTACTATTATTATTCCAGAAATGGTTTTATTGAGGGAAAAAAATTATATTCAAGCCAACAGTATTTCTGCAGACTTCTCTATAAAGATTCACCATCAATTGGATTTTCAAGATGGCTATTCTCTGTTCTTTCTTTGACTATGAAAAGGTTGAAAAGCATTTCCCTTTTGCACTGTTCTTTGATGTTACACTTAAGAGGTAGTTAGTTTTAGAGGTCTTTCACTGATTCAGTCACTCCCTGTGCAACTGATATTTTCACTGACAAATCTTTTCTTAATGTTATATTTCTTTAAATATTCCTTCAAAACAGTGCAACTTAGTCCACAGGAAAAAAAAAATGTTGATTTTATCAATGTTGAAAGTACATGGGAACAAAAACCAAGAAACCGGTCAAGTCCTTTGCTTCCTAGCATGTTTAATAGGCTTATTTTTTCTCAGAGCATCCATACTTTTATTGGGATGAGTGATATGCTTTTTACTAACATTGTGAAAAAATAATAGATTCAATTAATTCTATCCTTTTATTCTATCTGTTTAGCACTGTTTGAATTTGCAATGCAGACTTCAAATGGTGTTCTTTTTACCAAATTTAATTGAACATTAAACATTTAAATCAAACATTTAAACCTGAACTAGCTACTTTAGACTATTGTTACACTCAATGAAGAGAAATAGGAACATCTGAAAGACAATTCACCGTATTCAAAAATGTGCATCTAAGATATAGATGAGATGAGATAAGATAAATCCTCATCTTAGACTGAACAAGTTAATCAGACTGAAGTGGCTTGCTGACCCATTAAACATAGCAAATACTACCATCAGCTTGGCAGAGGGTGATAAAACAAATCAAGAGAACAAAGTAAAATGGAGAGCTGAGGTAAAAACATAGGAATGGGAATTCTATTATGATTTTATTAAAAAATACAAAGGAGATAAGAGAAGATTTAAATGATACTGAAATTCAAAGATTACAAAATAGTTAGGGAGAAAGAGAAGAATGAGAAGTCAAAGAATGTTAATGAACTAGGGGAAATTTGACTTTATTTTTAGAACTATCTAAGACAAGGTATAGGCAAGACTGGACAGAAATAAGTAAATCAATGAGGCAGATGGTAAAAGAAGTTGGTAAAACTAAGTAATGATTTCTGGGTAAGGAACCTAGGATTTGAAGAAGACAGTTGGGATTCCTTTCAGACTATGGAAAGAAGGAAAAAAACCCAAGAACAAGGTCCAGAAGAATTCATATTCAATACATAAAATGTAAAGAGGATGTAACAAAAGCAAGGGAACACCAAGAAGAAAGTTTTATCAATCTGCTTGTCACTAGAATTTCAATGCAGTGGAAAGCTCTAAAGACTTGCCGTATCTTCAGCTGTTGAAGTCCTCAATCTTTCTGCAGAGAAAGCACACTGTTGTAATTACCAATGTAAAAATTAAGAACTTTCTTTTATGTCAGTTGTTCTATCAGTTCAAGTGGCAATGGGATACACAGGGAATCCTCAAGTTTCAGTTCTGCACTCAAGTGATGGACAAAAGAAGTGGCAGAACATGAAGTGACTTTTGTGTTCTTCTGCTTCTTTTATTAAAAAACAAACCAAAACAAACAGCCAAGCTTTAGAAATGCTGTTCTACAAGTACCAAAGCCAGCCTTTAAAGTCAGGAAATCCTAGATCTAGATTGTCTTTTTAACTTATCTAATTCCATACACGTATATATATACAGCCTTCCGCTATGTGATCTTGCACTATTTTTATCACCTGATTCTTCTGCATCCCATGCACAGAGCATAGATCCTCTGAGAATGAATAAGAGCTTTGGAGGAGAAACGTCTGTGGCTGTGTTGTGTAGGAACCCTGATTCTTTTGTTGTGTAAGTTAAATGTATAAATACAAAAGCCTACAAGTTATATAACCATTTTTAGAAGTTTTAGAATAGAGTTGAAAAACTGGCTCATGACAAAAAACAAATGGATTATCCTCTTCTGATTCCATAACCTAGAAATACAGAATTGTGTGACGTATATTC
Source organism: Chloebia gouldiae (assembly GCA_003676055.1). NCBI lineage: Eukaryota > Metazoa > Chordata > Aves > Passeriformes > Passeridae > Chloebia > Chloebia gouldiae. Next base: position 20,899,610 of record QUSF01000006.1, read on the forward strand.
CACCCCAAGCATTAAATTACTATCTTAACAAAGTAGTCTATATAATATGAAAACATTAGCAGCTATTAATTTGAGTTCTTTAGTATCCAATCTTAGCATCTGGTTGTCACAGGAGAAAGAAGCTATGTTTCAAATATGGATAGTACCTCAGAAAAGCCACATAGAAAAGCTATGATCAGTTGTGAAAATATCTGAAGTTGTGAGAGCGCACAGGGTAGACTAAGACATAGGAAGTCATCTTGATTCTCCTCTTCTTGTAAGTTCAGGTAACAAGATGAAAGCTGTAAACAGGAAACTCCATTTACTTAGAAACCAGAGACCAGGATCCTCTCCTAAGACTAGATAAACTTACAGCAGTACATGAAGTAGTCAAGTAGCAAATTTTTATGACAGTTTTATCTCCATTTTCTAAAATGATCAAAATATTTTCTCATTAAATTAGAAAGCTGCATTGAGGATGTTGCTCATCCTGATGGTTTGAAATTCATAACTTTCTATAGCAGCACGCCAACCACAAGGTTGCAGGTTGCTAGGAGAAAAGGAAAAAGACTTGGAAGCAGGAGAGTCTAACGAGCAAAAGCATCAAAATGTAGGATCTGTGGACTCAGAACAGAAAAACATAAAAGAAATACTTATACAAAGTTTCGATCATATAGTTTAACCATGCACATTTTTATGTTCCTGATTCTACAGTGATCATAATTATTTAATTTAAATAAATAGTTTTGACCACAGAGACTTGCAAACTAAATTTCTCAGTTAATGTTTGAATTAGAAAACCATTCTCTCACTTATTAACCTTTTGGATTCTCATTAATACTGATTTTTTTACTTCCCATTGACAAACTTGACAGAAACACAGTAAAATGCCTAACTCATTACTTTCCTAGTGACTCAACATTTAAGCATGAAACTCTGTTGTGTGAGGAAGGTACAGTATTCAGTCCTTTTGCTTCTTTCTTTACGGTACACTATTAGACAGTATCTAATGGTGGGAGGATTCCCCATCTTCTTTCAGAAACTATATTTTCATGTTCTTGAGTGTTTTATGGAAATTGTCAGTGCTTGTTTTACGTGGGTCAGGCATATCTGGCATAATCTTCTTGGAACTGTCTCCTAAACAAAATGTTAATTGAATCCTGTGTTCTCCACTCCTGCACACAACCAGAGGAGTCTAGGACTGGTTTGCAGATGGGCTCATCATTTATGGGTGCAACTGAGAACAGAGAAAGTAGTGGGAGAAAAGTGCTATGTGCTCTGAAACCAATCAATTCAATGGTTTGGTTTTTTCTTTTTTTAATCTCTCTTTCTGGCTCGCCCCCCCCCCCCCCCACTGTAAAAGAGGGCTGTTGCAAAAATAAACCTGTTACTAGTTTGTGAGGCACATACTGAGTGTAGTGGTTAAGAGTGCCAAGGGCTCATGAGGAATTACACATTCATAGGATTTGAACAGCGTGAGGCAAGTAAAACATGCTACCACCCACTCAGGAGGGAGGGATTAAAATACTAACTCTTTGCCTATTAAGTGAATCCCATTCATGCTGGGGGTTGATTAACAAGTCACCTGAAAAGAGCCATCGTGATTGTGTAAAATCGCCATTATAAACTTTGAGGGTCTGATGGATGTATCACAAGTCTTTGCACTGGTATTTTCCAAGCATTTTGTGGCTGATTTGTAAATCTTAATTATAAATTCATATTATAGATTTTTTTTCCTAACGGTTTTGTCTTAGGAAATGAAGATAAAAAAAAATCTTTAAATATCCACTGCATCTATTGACAATTTTGTCATGCCAGCTCTAAACCAATTTGATATGCATGTTTCCAAGCAATTTCAAGCAATCAGACCATGTTCTAACACTAACTGTTAACAGTAAAACATCTTTTTTTCTTTTTACAATGGAAATATGGAAATAGAATAATTGGGTAAGTACTTTATAACATGCCCTATCTAACCCCTCAGTCTTCTTAATAGGACTGTCCACATAACCTTACTTATGCATAGATATACTGTACAACTGGCATGACAGGATGTTCTTCAGATACATGCAAAAAACTCAAATTAGTAAAGTAGAATGTCTTTATAATTACACAACCATAATCTCTCATTCTATAAATCCCACAATATCTAACATTACATTAAACCCAAGAATTCAAGATCCTCCAGCTTTATGTTTAGCTTAGATGTAGTAACAGTAACTAAAACTCCACTGAAAAACAAATCCAGCTGAGCTGAAGAAGGATACCAGTACGAAAACCAGGTACCAAGATGAGGAGACCAGCTGGGAGAAACATTAATAAAAAGAAACTCACAAACAAATTAAAACCCCAAACAAGAATCCAACCAAAACTCTTTTGGAGTTACAAGGATACCAAGTAGACACTAAAAATAAATAAAAAAAATATAAAAAAAACACTTCTACATTTATGTCAATAGCAGAAAAAAACATTTATAAAAATACTTATGTCTACAGAATTAGTGAGGCATAACTTTCCCGGGCATTAGAAGATTGTTAGATCATAGAACTTTCAAGCACAGAACTGCCAGTTTTGCACCACTTGACCACCTCTTGGCATAACATACAAAATTCGTAGAGGTAAATGAAAGGTTCTTTGATAAGAAACAGAAAGTCAAGTCTTAGACTCTAAAACTATCTAAAACATTTTCATACCTCAAAAGGCATCATTTTCATTAATAATGAAATCACATCTCCTGAAGCAGTTATTTTAAATCTGTAGAAATTTGAGCATATTTCTTCAACAGGATTATGAGCTATTGACGGCTAGATGTGTTGTTTCAGTAGCAATGAATGAAGAACATGAAATAAATGGATTATGAAAATCAAGAGCAGCAAAAGCAGTAATCAGATACATAATGTTACAGAGTACATGCATTCTATCAAGTCAACTCTTGCATACAAATCAAGTGGTGCCACTGAGAATCTACAGATTCTACAGAATCTACAGATCAGTGACACACCTAAATGAAAAGTCCATAGAATGAAACTGTATTTGTAATAATTTTTTACCTCTCCCATTCCCTCTTTATAAACCTTGAAGATATAATTTTAGGGTTGGTATTTTGCCTGTCTTGGTAGTGTATCTGATAACAATTTGAATTGAATCCTAGGATAAGCACCTTCTTGTTGCTCAGAACAACTTCCAGTGTTCATAAAAACTTCAGTATTGCTTTTGCTTTAAAAATATATCCTAAGTCACTTACCAACTATTCCACATGTTTAAATTACATATCTCTTATGAAACTAACTATGCTAACTGACAAAACAATAAGAGAGTCAAGGAGAGAATATATGCTTTAGGGCTCTCTAAAAACATGTAACATACTCAAAGTTACACACCCATATGTTTATCTCTACAACTTTACTAATCAAAACATATGCACAGTGCTGTCCCTTCATGTAATAAAATATTTAATACTATATGTACTATTTTCAATATGAAGAAAAACCCTAAAACAAATAATTTCTTTCATTTCTTTTCATGTTTAGAAACAGAACAGTACATTTCTCTCCCTAGTGAAAATCCAAACAAACAAAAAACAAGGGAAATTAAAACGAAGTAATCTTAACTGTGGGGAGGTGGAGGCAAGCAGAGTAAAAGTAATGAATCATTTTACCCTTAGGACTATCTGTATCAGAGTTTTTCTGAAAGCTCTCTGTTAGCTACATTTCCTTCTTCAAATGATTTTAACTTGTGTTTCAGCTGGGCATGAGGAGGGCAGGGAATGGGAAGGAAAAGCAATTCAGCATTAATGCATTTGTATGAAACACAAGAATCTGGATATATTTTTCTTGCTCTTGCAACCTCTTATGTGTCACTCGGTTGATGACACATGAAATTCTTATAAGTCTTATTTTTCTCTGAGGTAGGCTGTAACACCGAATTTCAGGAAAGCGGACGCTTTTACTTTCGAGCTTTCACCTGTCATCCCAGTACCCAGAACGACACCACCTTCCGCTAGCTTTTTAATAAACTTCTGAAAAAGTTGGGTAGGGACGATAGCCAGCGCGAAGCGCCGGCTTTGAGAGGCGCCTGCTCTCGGGCCAGCCCCACGGACAGGGGCAGCCCAGGAGCGGGGGCGGAGGTGGGGACCGGGACTGGGACAAGAACAGGGACAGGTCAGGGGCAGCCGGAGGCCAGGAGCAGGGGCAAGGCCAGGGGCAGACCAAGGGCAGCATCCCTGGTCCGCCGCACCCTGACCATGCGGCTGGCCGGTCCCTCCTGGGACCCTCGGCAGCCCTGCAGCCGCCCTTCCCTCCGCCTCCAAGCCCTGCCAGTTCAAACGGGAGGAATCGTCCCGCCTCCAGACCCGCACCCTCCCGCAACAACGCCAGCGCACCGGTCCGGCTGCGCCCCCGCCCCGCCACTGCCCCCCGGGGCCGCCGAGCCCCGCGGTGACCCCGCGGATCCGACCGCGCCCGCCGCGCAGGCGGCGCCGGAGCGGCCGCGCTCCCCTACCTGTGCCCGCCTCCGTCACCTGTTGCCCGGCCGCCTCCATCGGCGCGGCCCCCCGGCGCATCCTCCCGCTCCGGCGGCGCCAGGGGCTTCTCGGGCTCGCGGGCCAACTCCATCCCGCCGGGCACCGCCTCCTCCTCCTCCTCCTCCAGGGACTCCACGTAGAAGACGGTGCGGGGCGGCGGCGGTCCCGGGCCGTGCCCCGTGGCCGGCCGGCCGCCGGCGGACAGTAGCGTCCCGTTGGGAGGGCTGGCCGTGGTGGCCGCCGAGGAGGAGGCGGAGGAGGCGGATTTCTTCCAGAAGACGCCGTTGCCTCTCTCCTGGCTCTTCAGCAGGCGGCTCTGGCTCGGTCCCCAGTGCTCGAAGCTGCTGTCGGGCGGCAGGCAGCCTCCCCCCGCCGGGCCGCCCGCCGGCGAGGGGTGGCTGAACAGTTTCCAGCGGAGGCGCAGGATGTGCTTCACGTCGAAGTCTTTCCTGCCGGAGCCGGACATGGTGCCGCGGCGGGCGGGGGACGGGCGCGGGCTGAGGCGGGACTCAGGGCGGCCAGGCAGGGCCAGGCGGCGGCGGCGGCAGCGGCAGCGCGGGGCGGCCCCGCTCCGGCAGCGGCGGCGGCGGCGGCTCCTGCGGGCAGCGCTGGGCTTGCAGGGCGAGGAGTGGCAGCCGCCGGGCGGAGAGAGATGCGCGCACACACCAGCGCGGAGAGAGAGGGAGGATGGATGGAGCGATGCACAGAGCCAAAAGGACGTAGAGACACCCAGCAGGAAAGGGAGAAAGAGAGAGGGAGAGATGCTCAGAGCTGACGAGAACTGCACGGTGATCAGTGGAAAGGGGAGGAGAGAGGGGCAGAATTAAGAGACATGTCTCAGGGGAGACGGACACTTGCGAGGGAAGAGCGGGTGAGGAAGGCTGCGACGACGCGCTAATCTGATTAACGGGGGAGCGAGCTACAACCCGGAGAGGAGCGGCGGCGGCAGCAGCCACAGCGGGTGGCACCTCCTCAGTCTCTCAGAGCTCCGTGACCGAGTGCAGACAGATAAGAAAAAGTCACCTGGAAACCTCTCTCCACCTCCCTCCTTCCCATCCCGTTTCTCTGGGGAGTCCCATGCCTGCCGTTATCTGGGATGGCAAAGCCTGAGAGGTGGCACAGAAAGAAATCGGGGCTCCTTTATATGCACTGTACGTAGGAGGGGAAAAAAAAAAATCCCGCCCGTGAGGCTGTCAAGGTCCTCAGTATACAATTTTCTGTCTATCTCGGCGCCTCTCACCAAGCCCCCCCCTCCCTTGCATGTGACGCAGATGTGCTCTGGGGCCGTCAGTGTGAAGAGGCAGAGAGAAAAGGAGATGCTTCAAGCTTCACCATGCAAGTAAGTCGGCAGGTCACTAATTGCCCCTCACAGCCTCCTCCTCTTCCTCCAGTGCAGGTCTCCTCACCTTGGTATTTTGGTTCAGAGGCAGCTGTATATTACTGGAAGCAAAATAAAGTACAACAACAAATGTATCAGCAGCAGTAAACGCATCAATGTGAATAATAGGAGTACAGACTTAATAGACTGCATGCAGACTGGATGAGGTTGCAGGTTAACGATGTATTCTGCAGGCTCCATTCATTAACCTGTTGGCTCAGTGTTGCTGTACCACTAGAAAACATTGGCTAGTGGTACAGTGTGTCAAACAGAAATAGCACAACATATCTACTTCTTACCTTTCATACCTGTTCTTAATGCAGTCTGACAGTGGTAAACCCAAGGGAAGTTCCTTTCACAACATAAGAGATCTGCTTAGGAACATCTGCCCACTTGGGAGGCATGTCACAGACTGCATCGGTGACATAATTACAGAATTAAAAGCTTTATGGTGAAATGTAGAAGGGGGATATGGCAGCAAAATTGCATATTGCCACCTGGCTCATAAAACCCATGCATGAGAATTTAGTGGGAATAAGATGATACACAGAATACCTGCAATTCACCTTTACCTTACTAAGTAATGTTTTAGAAGATTTATCCCTAGGAAAATGATGAAACAGATTGTATTTTCAACCAAGAATCTTTGCATTGGCCAGCCTTACCCATGCACTCATGGGCTCTCAAAAGTTTGTTGTTCTAACTCTGTGAAATCAAGAAATACGGTTGAAGGACTTAACTTCCCTCAAGCTGGAATGTTTTTTTAAACTCCTCATTCATAAAGTATTGTAGCTTGAAAATTCCTCCAGGAAAGCACACAAATCAAATATAAATTAAAAATTTTATTACTGTTATATTTACTTCATGACTGAAGCATTACTGTTTGGTTTAGTTTGTCAGTGGAGTAGTGCCTCTGGATAAAAACTGATATTAGGGTTTGTGTTTAACACTGATAAAGTCTTGGATTTAAAAGTACAAGAAATCAGGGCACCAAGTCCTACTTTAAAAGGAAGAAAAATTGCCACTGTGCATTTTAAATATTGATTTATGCCACAACAGCTGGACTGAAAACTACCTGGTGCCTCAACTTTTTTCTCAGTATTCAGTGATAAAAACAGACAAAAATCATTCTACATTAAACAGAAGATGCTGTTCATTTTTATCCAGGAACTTATCTGAGTATGTGCTGCTTAGGAGAGCAGTGGGAAGAAATGCCTAGAAATCTTCATCTAGAATAGGACAGATGAAACATCAAAATTTTCTGAGAGTCTAAAAATGAATCTCTTATGATGAAATATATGAAATCATCCATAGTGAAAACTGGCTACTTAGTTACATGCTCTAAAAGATGGGGGTATCTTTATATAAAATACTTTTAATCAATTAATATATAGATAGACAGAATGCTATCTCTTCTGTGTTTAATACCTCTTAACTGATTAGGCCTATTCAGATATTCTGATTTGAGGAGAATTGCATCATTTCTTGCCATGTTAGAAATCTTAGTAATTTTTAAATCTGCATTAATATTTAAATTCATAATTTGATGTGAACCATTGATAAGTTAGACATTTCACTTAAATAGATAAATACAAATTACAATACATTCCAACAAAGTATATTTTCTAAATATACTTGGGAGGTCACTCAATGAATATATATTATAGTACTACCCAAGAAAGTGATTTAGATTTTTTTATCACCTGTCCATGCGGTACAAGCTGTCAAGCAATTAAAAGGAAAAGAGGTAGAAAATACTTTAGGTTTAGTCATATCACGATCACAATTATTTTGTCGCTATACAGTAAACAAGAGCTACCTCTAAAGAAGCTATATTGAAGAAGCAGTCATTGTCACTATATATAGTTAATCAATACATTGGTTTCCTGAGCATGAAGTAAAAGAATTAAACAGGTTGGTTTAGTTAGGTTTTCACAGAATCTTATATTCATATTTCACAGTGAATGCTTTTGACATATACCAGGGAGGCAAAGAACATAGTCTAGATTATCACATAAAAGAAACACAAAATGTGTTTGAGTTTCAATTGAAACTTCTGGTGCATAAAAATATTAACTTAACTCTGTAATATGTCTAGGTTTGCTTCTCGATCCAGAAGAAGAAAAAATACTTCCCCTACTGGTGTTCTAGGGACCTTACTCATAGGAATTACGCTAAAATAATTATCTTATTAGTCAAATATGTCTTCGTCTACTCATATGGGATTGACATAGACATATGAACAGAACTATGAAATTACACTTGTGTTTTTCGTTGTCAAAGAGAAACATTTAGATGTCTTGCAGCATTCCAGCTGTATTTTATGTGCTCCATGAAGTATAGCCAAAATAATAATGATCACACGTAAACTTTCCCGTCTGTTGGTTTCACACTGTGCATCACATTGTATTTTTGTTTATTAAACAGCATTTCTCACCTTCCACCCCCAATGTAGTTTCCCTGGATTATTCATTGCTACTCAAATCTTGAATAATTCTACAGACTTTACTTGAAAGTATTCACAACTCTTTTTTCTTTATCTATTAGTTAGGCAAACAGATGAAAGTGGTTAATCTTTATGTTCCTGTTATGAGTCAGATTCTTGACACTTTCTCTTTGTATTTTTGCCTTTCTAATGCTCTTCAAAAGAAATAAATTCACATAGTCATGTCTCTAAGGAAGTCTCATGCTCATGTTTTATAGGAAAAATGGCCTAGGGATATATATCCTTTTAATAAATCTTTCAAGTAGTAAAAACCACTTCCAAAGAAAAAAAGCTTGAAGTAGGTATCCAAATGAGTAAGATTTTATTAACCGTCTTTTTTCCTTCTTTCCATTGCAAAGGTTTGGAGTACTGTTTATTTTTAGGCACATGATTTATGTTGAGCTATTTACATGTTGCACCCCAGGGAGAACTGGTGGATTAGGACTGAAGTTGAGTTTTAGTTGGTTATTGATTGATAAAACAAGCAACAGAGGAGCCATCATGCAAAGAAACCCCTTAGGGTTAAGAGTAGTCTTAGTCTGTGTGAGTCTCTACATCACATAAAGTCAAAAGGCACAGCAAGTGAGTCTGAGAGTGATGAGCTTATATGTGTAGTGGGGAATGGTAGTAACTAATAGAGAAGGGATATACCTCTCAGCAAACTATAAGGATAAGGCATAATTTTGCTGCTGAATTTTATCCTGTCACATAATTTAATCCAGATGACACTATAAGAATAAGCACAAAGAAAAAAAAAAAGAAACCAAAAAAAAAAAACCAAACAAAAAAACCAGAGCACTGTGCTTTGGGTAAGTATGATACTACTAGAATGAATAGTTTTACGATTCTCACTTCAGTGTGGGAGTTCTCACACGAATGAATGAACATGCACTTCAGCTATAAAAATGCTTATTTTGTGGGTGGTTAATTATACATTCAGAAGCTAGAGAGTGTTAAAAATGCTGTGAAACAGAACTATAGAATACTCAAGCTAAAGAAAGTAGAGAAAGAAATTGATGGAATGGGAGATCCATTGAGAGATCAAAACTCATTGCAGAAAATGCTAGTGTGCTAAGTGATTCAAATAAGTAATGCTTTAGAATTATTATTTTAACTTTTGGTGTGTATAAGGCCTTTGAACAATTTTTATGATATGTAGATATATTCTGTGTCTATTTTGATAAGTAAACTGAGAAACACTGGGAATAGCTGGTAGTAGGGAGAAATTAAACTCTTATGTTGTTTATGGTATATACACATAGTCCTGTGGTATTCCTCTGAGTCAAGTTGTTGAATTGTTCACTATAGATATGCCTACACTTATTTACTATGATTGCTTTCTAATGGCAAGAAAAGAATAACAAAACCAGACAAAAAGTTAACCAGAGCTGATTCACTTAATCAGTAATTGTGTATGTTTTTTTGTAGTGAGTTTTCATCTGACGTTGAACTTTTGTGAATGATTTTGCCTTCAATAAGTTCAACAGTTTAATAGTGTGATTTCTCAGAACTAAAAGTGAGCTAGCACAGTGCAGGCTAGATTTCTGAAAGTGTGGTGACATGACCAACTGCATTTATTTCAGGTGGTAAAAAAAAATTGCTTCTCCACAGTTGTTGAGTGTCTCCTTAGTAATGCCGGATTAAAAAAATGATATATGAATTACCTTTAGTGGTGACTTGAACAGATACATTTTATTCAGCCTTGCAGGAGCCTTGAAGAGCAGTTGCTTATCTTGTATAAGCTTGAGGGGTAGACATTTCTTAATCCATTTCATCAGGATCACAAGCAGTTATATAAACACACCCTAAAACAGTTTTTAAATGGTCAGAGAATTTCACTTAAGAAGTGCAAATGCTACAGGATATGTTGTGAGTAAAGATTCATAAGTAAACTAAGACTAGAGAAAATGAAATTATGACACTAATTCTTTGGAAAAAGTAGGGAAATTAAAGATTGTTAAGATTCTTGAATTCTTAAATCATTTCACACAATTTCTCTGGTTGTAACAGTTGTCAGTTCTCTTGTGAAATACATAGTTTTTACCCACAGTTCCCAAACTGCCTATAAATTACCCTTATTTGAAGAAAATGCCATACCTTCTCTCCTAAGTTATGGTCAAGAGAAACAGCTGAACTCCATCTACTACACAGGAGCACGTGCCTTTCTGCTCCCATGCCGTACTCCACTTAATATCCTTAGGAGGCCAGTCATCCATACCACTTGCTGATTCACATAGATACTATTACTATATATTTTGAGTGCTAGAATATCTTATAAAAATCACTATGTTGTTTTGTTTTGATCTAAAACTAACACTTCTAGTAGTGTTTTTATGAATGACATCAATCTCTGGTGATGCAAAGAAAATAGGGTGTTTTTTCTTCTCTAGATTCAATAATAGTTGCTGTCATTCTGTGATTCAGAATCTTCTTAGAACCGGTTTGCTTTCACTTTCTGTTCAAAAAATATGCAGTTTCCTGCTGATCTTTTATTCAATGTTTATTTTTAATCTGAATTGAAAACTTTCAAATATATGTTGGCAAATCACAGTAATAGAGACAATTTGCAAAATAATCTTTATAAAAAGGGAGCTGCTAGTATTTTGCAACTAAACATGTAGTAGTAAATTGTATTAGACTTAATTAAATTAAACAGAGCCTATGTAACTGGCATAAGATGGTCAATACTGATAAGGCATCACAGTCTTAAATTGGTTTTTGGTTGCACAAACCAGCATCTTTCAACCTCATTCAGAATTTAGCATAATTCAGGGAACTTACTCAATAGGCACTTTGAATGCAGCCAGCATTTTGTATGAAAAGAGCATTTAGCCATATGGAGGTAAATGGTGCCATGCCATTTGGCCTGGGTCCAGCGGCTGAACAGAGCAGAGAACAGGCACAGGGACATTTTGTTTACTGTTCTAGACATGACCTTACAATGCTTATATTTCAGCTTACAGGTTCTTTTGAAGTTAAAAAAAAATAATTTTTGGGTGAATTTTGCTACTGAAAACCTTTTATGAGATATTTTGTATTGATCCTCTGTGAACAAATTGTTTTAAAAGAAACTTTGGAGTTTTTTTTAATAAATCTGCCTTATGATTTTCTTTGATTTTATTTTATAGGAAAATATACACACACTAACAGGAGAAGCATTTCCCTATTTTCCCCACCTCTCATGGTATGTAAGACTCCTCACATAAGTATATTCATTCACTTGACTTATTATTTTGCATCAAACTTTTAGTACATTATACTTCCTGTGTTTTCTAGCCTCAGTAGACAGATTTCCAGACGCTGAAAAATTGTATATTTCCAGATTAGGAAGCTACTGGCTTTTTCACCATTATATTAAACTTTCTAGTTGCAGTCAAGATATTTGTTGCTTGTATCAAGTGCCTTGTTGTCACATGAATAGGATATATCACCTAGTTACAGATTTTTTTTTTCTGTTGTTTTCCAGGAATGGTGGATGTCTGGACAACTTCTGACTTCTAACTTCATGCTCTTTCTGGGAATCCTAACAAGAAAATACATGTAGTTATGCTCTTGGGGATCTCTGCCATTTTAATTTTAAAGTAACTTTAATGACAACGAAGGCTTTATTTACAATGCATTTCATTCTTTCACATCTCCTATCACAGCTCCTATCACAATCAGATAAAGCAAGAAGTTAGACTTTTTTTTCAGAAATATATTATTTCCTTAAAATAATTCTTCAGCACTGAACATAAGGCAATAAAATAAGCTCTTGTCGCTTCTCCCGTCCTTCCTTTTGAAAAGGAAAGATGCATCTTTGTCTATGATTATGTGTACAAATGGCCTTTTGATTGTTTACATTCAGTGTCTGACCAAATTTTAAAAATCAAATATTTGAGAATGTCTTTTTTTTAATCCACCTATTCACACTTTCATTTGAACTGAGTGTCCCAAAGTGTATACTGCTGGGGCTTTTTCCATTGGAAAAAAATGCTGTGTGATTCAGATTAGAGTATTGTAATTGTATGAACAACTTGATAGTTTTCCATCCAAATGTCATGACACTTAAAGTAATAACTGTTAACATAACAATTTAAGATCAAAAATTACTTGAAATTCCCAGGCTTTAGGTTCATAGTACAAAAGCAGAAAGATTTGATTCTATGGTTATGGACACTCTAAAATTTTTTTTACATTAGTATATACCTGAAGTTTCACATAATTATAATTATTTCAGTTGGCAGAATTATTTTCCTACTGCATTTTCTCTGATTTTACCTGACAAACTGGGCCATATCTTTAATCTCTTGCTGACAGCTCTTTTTAGAGGTTGTGAGAACTTAAAGAATGCAGTTGCATTTCTCAAAACACTGATAAAGAAGAAAGTTCCAGATAAGTTCTCAATTTCATTGGAACTTGAGATAAACAGAGGTGGCAAAACAGGAAGGCCTTAATTCCATATCTAACAAAGGTGAAGACTTGCAAGTAGCACACCAGAGTGTGCAGACAATGGAAACTTGAGGTAAGACTTATCCGGACCAAAAAAAAATTATATGGTCTCAAACTGTGGGGAAGGATACACATGCCATCCCAGGCTGTGGGAATAGCATCGCTGCCCTGTGGTTGCCTGGGACTTGGACTGTACAGAAGTGTTTTTGTATAGAAGAATGACTCTAGGACCCCACCACAGAAGACTGAGGTAAAGAAGGACCAGCAGGATGCTAAAAAAAATCTGCGTGGTGATGATATCTTTCTACTTAATCTCTCTCTTACTCTCCTTCTTTTCTCCCCTTCTCCCTTCTAATTTCTCCTCAAAGTTTGAGTGAATTTTAACTGACAGATATTTTTCTATTTCTTTGCATATTTTAATGCAGTCAGTATTTTTTTCCATTTTATTCCAGTAGGTTTTAGCAGTTCCATAAGATTACATATAAATTACATTTAAATGTAAAATTGAGACACAACTTTGTTTATAGCTCCAAGTTTGTAAATAAGGACTGCAATATTTTTCATTATTTTGTTATAACCTGAGCTTGGCAGTTTGATTGCTACAGCATATAACTAATAAGAAGGCATAATTAATAATAAGGTTAGTAATTAGGATACTGTGATGATCAGAACATGTGTTACCTGTCCAGTAGATATTATATAGGCAGTACAAAGCACTGCTATCTAGAAAACCTAAAATGAGAAGGCTTATTTTTTCTGATAATCTAAAGAAGGGGACTGAAGAAAATACCAAGTAACAGAATCATTATGGTAAACTTTTGGGCAATTTTCGTATTTGCCCCAAGTATTCATATGTGCAGTTTGACTATCAGGGTGTAGTTTTTAAGCGAGGAAAATGGCTATCTCTTCAATTCTTTTAAGCTAAAAAATGCATTATTGTCAGCAAACATTCAGTTTTCAGTTGTTTTTGGAAGACAAACAACTTCAGTTTCTCAAGTCTCTTTGAATTTCAGTATGGTCTCCAAAGCTTTGTCCAGTCTGAAGTCTGAAAATTGAATAATGTACTCTATTTCCTGTTATTGAATGATAAATGTATTCAACAGTAGTTAGGGAAAGACAAATACATATGTAAACATGCACAACATTTTTTCTTGTACAACTGTGTGCAATGAGTAACATCCAACTGCATTTTTTCCAACCATTTATACTCTTGTGGCAGACTTTTCTTTGCTGTAATTTTCTAGGTCATTTAAGAAAATAGTGCCAGGTACTCTTTGAAATACATGTCAAACCCTAATATTTCAAACATACTAATGATATGAGGTATCTGGTTGAATGAAGTGTGTTAGGGCATAATGTGCTGGTTGGCAGTAAACACCTTTCGATATTCCATACTTTTATGTTAACATATTCTTCTTTAATGGGACCTAGTTTTCCAGGAAAGTTTCCCTTACTTAAAAAAAAAAAATAGTGGTTTTGCTATTTTCTAATGTTTTGGAAGGTCATTTATTCTCTTTACTTAGCCACTTTTCTAAATCCCCTGCAGAAAAGTTCACCAACTTGATGAAATTTCATCTGACCTATACCTAAGTAACTTTTTTCCCTTATTTTGTCTTAGTGTGATGTCCATTAATCCCTAACCTCCTTAATGAAAGCTGAAGCAGAAGTGTGGACACCTAATTCTTCCCAGCATCAATGTTTGGTGCTCCTTAAGTAATGACTTGGCTCTTTCTTGCTTACACTTTTGCTTCTGATAAACTGACAGTACATATTCCCTCCCTTGCCATGGCTATCTTGGCTACTGTTAACTTACTGAAGACAGGGAAGTGATCAGTATCCCGGTGATCAAAGGCTGCTGAAACTTAGCCATTTTCATGACAAATTGTTCATGAAGATGACTAGTGACAGATTTGCAAAAAGGAGCCAGAAGTATTTTAGCAGTTAAACATTGCAGATGAACAGGAGTGAAAATCTTTCCCCTGTCTAAATTGGAGAGAGATGGATTTGACAGGTGGACTGTTAGGTAAATAAGGAGTCAGTGGGAAAGTTGCATCCAGACAGAAGTGGTCAATGACTCGAAGTCCCTGTGGGCATCAGAGAAGAATGGTATCCCTAAAGAGTCCATACTGGGACCAGTGTTATTTAATACTTTCATCACTGATGTAGGCAGTGAGATCAAGTTCACCCTCAGCAAATTTGCAGGTGACACTAAGCTGAGGGGTGCTGTTGATGCACCTGAAGGAGGGGATGCCATCCAGAGGAACCAGGACAAGCTTGACAAGTGGGCCTATGGGAATGTCATAAAGTTCAATAAGATCAAGTGCAAGGTGCTGCAGCTGGGTCAGGTGAATCCCCAGTATCAGTGAGGGCTGGGGTGAACTGATGGAGAGCAGCCCTGCTGAGAAGGACTTGGGGCTGGTGGTGGTGGTGGATGAGAGATGATAAATGAATCAACAACATCCACTTGGACCAGAAAGCTATAGATACCTTGGTCTGCATCAAAGGCAAGTCAAGAGAGGTGATTTCTTGCCTTCTACTCCTCTCTGGTGCCTGGAGTGCTGCATCCAGCTCTGCAGTCCCCAGTACAGGAAAGACTTTGACCCAGCAGAGTGAATCCAGAGAGCCAAATCTGGATGCAAGAGGAGAGCCAAGATGATTAGAGAGATGGAGCATTTCTCCTACAAGGAAGGGCTGAGAGAACAGTTTGTTCAGTCTGGAAGAGAGAAGAATTTGGGGTGACCTAATTGTGGTCTTCCAATACCAGAACTGAGCATACAAGAAAGATGGAGGGAGACTTTTTGCAAGAGCATGTAGTGACAAGACAAGGAGGGAATGGGTTCAAACTGAAATAGGGGAGGTTTAATTAGGTATTCAAATTTTTTTTTTTTTTTTTTGCTGAGAGGGTGGCAAAGAACTAGAGCAGATTGGCCAGAGATGTTGTGAATGCTCTATTCTTGGAAGTGTGGCTAGAGTTCTGAGCAACCTGGTGTAATGAAATGTTCCCCGCCCATGGCAAGGAGATTAGAAAAAATCATCATCCATTCCAGCCAAAACCATTCTATGGCTCTATGTGGATATCAAGTCAATAGTTATCTGAAATTTGTCTTCAGATTATTAATATTGGTATACTTTATAATTTTTTTAAAGGACTAACTTAGCCTCAAAAGAAGAATTGAAATAAATTTCTCATTGTTAACTATGCTTTTTTTTATTAGTGAATATATATCTTTATACCTTTAATGATAGCTGTTCACTGATATCTGACTCTCAAAGCGCCTAACATTTACTCATAAATTAAATCTCTTTGTTAAGTAGATTGTATGCCATTCTCAAATAAACTGACTTTTATGCCTCTTGATATGTATTTAGTAAAATGTGTATCAAAATCAAAATTGAATTTTAGATCTATTTTAAATTTTGTTGAACACCTCTTATCTCTTGGCAATAAAAGAACACATTCCTTTTAATTGGAAATTTATGTGAAATACTGTCCTGATTAAATTTAAGTTAGTATTCATTAACGTTTGACAGTAAATACTTCTTGGAAAATATCACAATATAGCATCTATTTTTATTAACCTAAATTGTATGGGAACTAATAGTATGTTGTATTTGCCTCATGTTTTCCATCTCAATACAATTGATAAGGAAAACACTGAAGACACAAAAAACAAATTTTATAAGCTACTGCAGCTAAATCAGATCTGCAGATCCAGCAAATTTTAAGGTTAAATTACCATCTTAGTTACATCTACAGTATATATAAAGGTATCATATGGTTGAAAATATGAAGAATCCTGATGACCAGGAAACCTAAAGACAATAGAAATAGAAAATAACACCTAAAAAAAGGATTTAACTGAAAGTGTTGTCTACAAGTGAAAGTGTTGTATTTGAGGTAGATCTAGATGTGTATGAGTTAGACATCTTCATGAGAGAATTACAGAGCTGAAAGTTATAAGTTTTTGATCAAATTACAGTAGACTTAATGGTACAACATCTTTTATAAATTGGGTCATAAACTGTCTAGGATATTTCTTTTGGTAAGAATAAAAATGCAAACCACAACATTTGATGGAATATACTGAAAGAAATAAAATGTTAATATTTACATTTAAGCCTATGTATTTTTTGATTGATTTCTAGGTTTTCCCACATAATTTTTTTTCCTTTCCAGAAATGTAAGGTAGAGTGTTGTACCAGGGACTTCTGCAAGGAGAAGAAATAATTTGTGAAGCATTGCCTGCTTCTGAGTTCCAAAGTCACTGCCACCATTCCTACGCTCATCCATGCCTCCACCAGCTGACTGTAGAGTGATGTTGAGGCTGTAATTTCCATGACATCTTAACAACAGAAGGGACTATTTCAAAGATACATTTGAAAACTGTGTCTGAATGTCAGAGTTGCTGAAATATGACAATTTTAATGAATATGACTCATGCCAACTTGGAAAAAGAAACCAATAATGGACAGCTAAGTGAAGGCTTTGTGTACATATTTAAAACTGAAACCATACCAGATTATACTGTTTTCTTTTTTAAACCTGCTTGCATATAAACTCTTCCTTCTTCATCTCTTAAAATAATTAAATAGCATCCTATAATTTGGCCACACAGTAATCCTTTTTCCATCTGGCTTGTACCATATGAAATTTGAAATACTTCATGGTTTGATAAGCTTGCTTTTTTATTGAATACACTAAAGTGCTCTAGAAAAAGATCCTTATTGGAATTCATAATGTTGCAAATGAAGGATAAATCTATAGAAAGTGAGATGGGAGCTTTCATTTCTTTAGATCCATATTTAATTGCTTCTGATCAAGAAAAGAAATTATCATTACTGGGCTAGATTTCTGCTGATTCCTTCTGAAAGTTTATGGTTTTCCTGCTCAGAGTTCATATGTGTTTCTCCTTATATGGAGCAAGAGGTATAAATCTAAGATAAATGAAGTGAAAATGATTTTAGTTTAATAAAAATTTATGAAAAGGTCATTTTACAAAGAAAGTATAAGATTTAGAGATGGATGAGCAGGAGGACTGCACAAGTAGATTCTGTTGAAATTTACTTAATAATAAAGGCAATACATATTTAGTCTTCTTGAAGCAATGGATCCTTTAACATGTAGCACTCAATTCTCAGCTCAGTAAATTATATTTTTTTCAGTTTATTTTTTATTTTGTTAAAAGCAGTGAATTTGTTAAAAGGCAGTGAATATTTAAAGTTCTCCATTTGATCATAAAGGCTTCATGGAAAAAAAGCAAACTGAATAAGGAATTTAACAAATACTACTGAAAAGAATTTTTTCTTCTCCCTAGTGCATGGTAATTGTGCTTAGACAAATCCTAAACTATGAATACCAGCAATTAAAAAGAAAATTTAAGAAAAGTATTGCTTTGACCTCTCCAAATTAATAAATGTTGACATCATATTTCCATATTTCCAATATTTCAAATTATATCTGCAGCTGAAAGATCCAAAGTATGAATTGTGCGGAAACGTTTTTGTCAAAATTTTGTTCTTGGTAGAAGTGATGGGCAGATGTGGAGGCTGTCAGGAACATGACCTAATGTGGAGCCACTGTTGATTTTCTTTTCCAGGTGTGCTCCTCTAAAGTGTCTTTCCTGCAGGGCTGACTCCATTATGCTCAGAGGAACAGGTTTTGTCTACAGTCTTGATTTAGACTACAATGGTCAAGTGCAGGACTGCCCAGAAGGTACACCCAGGCAGCACAAATTTCAACATTAACATACCTTATTGCTGCTTTTCCTTTATCTTGACTCTCTTTTTACCACCTCTTTTTCTATGCCCCAATCTCCTCCTAACTGACCTCAATTACTTCTTCCCAACTGATCCTTTTTTTGCTGCATCCTTATCCCAATTGTTTATTTCTGTGACCATTTCTTATGTTATCTCAGACTCAGTGTAGGTCATTGCTGATGTAGTTACCTTGTCACTGCTTACCTATGGCAAACTGCCATCCCGAAGGTCCCAAGTTATCCCTCCAATGAGCTGTAAAGTTTGGCCATTTTTTGGATAATTGTGCCTTAACCACCTCTGCAGCCATGCTATGCCTCATGGCATTCTCTAATTCATTTTAGCTTCTCATTCTGTTATCTCTCACATCCAGCCATTTCCCATGCCATGCTGTGTCCAGCTCAGTTAACTTTATCTCAGGCCACGGTCATAGCCAACAGCATAGTCATGGGCTTGCAGCCCTGACAAGACTCCACCCTTTATATAAGTTCACAGCTGTTTAAAGCCAATCTTCATGTCTATGGACACTTAAGTACAGACTTTTTACTATACTATTAACAGAGGCAACTAAGGGGACTAAAATGACAATGATAGAAGTACAAATTTTTATGGCAGAGATAAGAGATAAATGCCCCTCACTTTTGTGCCTCTCTTCATAGCATACCTGTGGTCAGTTAACGTTTCCTGTAACACCACTAAAAGTGTCGGCATTGAGATATGTCAGAAAACTATTAGAACCATCTGGCTTTGCTTCCCTTTCTCAAACACTCTAGCCTTCTATAAAAGTTTACTTCTATGCTATTACCATATTTATGCATCATCATTTTATGCCATGTTTTACTTGTTGCTTGTTTCTTTATCAACTTTGACATCATCTTCTCACAGAAATTATCCATACAGTAAAAACATACTTTAACATTTCTTATTAGAAAAAAAAAACTCTCTTCTAGACTTCTAGGTTTCATTTAAATGATTCTTACAAAATTTGAACAAGGAAAAAAGTTACAAAGCTGTGGCTGAGAATTTTGCAGTCCATTGTATTTATGTTTTCTGTATGAAGATTTGTCATCAAGTATGAGAATGAAAGATTTTAGCTAATTAAAAAATAGTCTACATTTGTGAACACTGCAAACACAACATAATATTTCATTATGTTAAAATGTTATTAAAAGCAAACTGTGATTTAAGAAGTTAATTAAAAAATGCACTCAAAGTCAATTCTGCTTTCAGAGGTATTGATTGTTCCTTCAGTACTCTTCATTTTAGCTATAAAGAAAATTGCCACCAATTGCTGGAGTTTTACTTTGAAAACTTAAAATTATTATCTCTATTTTAAATATTTATTGCATTTTATTATTTATTTGTGGAAGAAAATGTAGCTGAAGCATACCTATTAGTTCTTTCAATTTTGTACACTAAACTCCAAAAGATATTTATGTATTTTCCTAGTGTGGAAATAGACCATTAGTGAATCTGTTTTCCCATACACATATTGTCTGGAACTTGACCCTTCTCTGAATGTTTCTTATAATTTAAGTGTTTTTGATAGAGATCAAAATAGAGGAAATGCAAAGTTTACAATCTCTAGTTCCCCTGTACTGTCTTCAGGTCCTTTTTGAAATGTCATTTAGGTTCCAAGGCAGATTTTAGATTATAGTTCTGTGGCCAGGAGACAGAAACTGGTAAGAACATAGGATAGAGTAAGTGTAAGGTCATGCAAATTGTAAATGAGTTCCAGACTGCACACACTAAAAATCTATTGTGCTCAGATATCACATGTGGTTTTGAAAGTTAAATCTGTGCTTTGCGTTATAGTCAATGGTAAGGTTTGGCACCATCGGTTTCCTTGCCATTCAAAGTGACATGACAGATATAACACAGTCCCTGTGTCCTCCTCCTTCTCCCCTTCAAATTACAGCTGCATGAGGCATCTTCTACTGACAATATTTTTTTTTTTATATATTTGACAGATTTCATTTACTAGTGCCTATTTGTTAGGAATTTTTTCATGTACTGTTTTAGGCATTTGTTGCTATGGTGTATTAAAACCCTGTAGAAGTTTCTGATTTGTCTGTGCATTGTGTTTGTGTTTAAACAAAAGAAATTCTTAAATGTTGTGCTAGCTCTTAACCAAGTGTATTATATGGACAGGTAGAAATATGATGTCTGAGTCTCAGATGTGCTTGAAAGTTGGATGGCATTGCAGCCACTAAGTTCTCTTGTCAGTACTTCTTTACTTGTAATTTAATAAACTGTTTATTTGGATTTATATAGATGCTAGAAAGAATAACTGGTCAAAAAACTCAAATTCAATGAAGTTAGTGTCCAACAGAAATGATTGAAGCACAGACTAACCTCATTAGACTTCCGTGTCATATTATTCTTCTTTTATAGAAACCTACCTGTGTGGATAAAAGTCTAATTTGGTAATGTGCCCTGCAGTGCATCGTGTATGGAATAGTTTTGGCCAAGTGCAATTGAGAAGTAGAAGTCCTCTATGACTGAAAGTGATGCTAAAGAAATGGCCGTGTAAATGATGAGAGGAAGAATGGCTAAGAAGAGAAATTAAAACCAAAACAAAAAATAAGCAAATAAACCCTCCTCCTGCACTTGATTTGGCAATTGCTATGTTCCTTCTGTTCTAAAAGTTTTTTGATCTTCATGCACTTTTTGGCAACAGTATCCTGGCAATATGATGGAAGGAACTGGGAGAAACTAAGGTGTCAGAAGACATGACAGAAGAAACCTTTTCATAAAACATATGTCTTCTGTTAGAGCTGGGCATGAGTTCACTGATAAAGATCTATAGAATATTTCTTCCTCCTCTTTTAATGTAATTTGTATGGTTTAATTAACATTTAAAAATATATGCAGAAGGTTTTGGAAGTATTTTTCAGGTTTTCATTTTCATTGAAAACAGAGAATTATAGTTTGCAATGTGATAGCCTGGCATTTAATAAGATAATTCAGAATCATAAAAAAGCATGGAATTATGTTTTTTCAAACTCTTGTTTAAGCTGCCCAAATATACTCTGCTTGTGTAGAAATTTGAATTAATAACACAACGTATAATAAAAATAATATATTTTTTCTGTCATACAAACATCTCTCATTATGATCCTCAAATATAATTTATCCAGACCTGTATAGTCCAGAAAACTCAAGACTGCCTTCTGAGTTCTCTAAGAGCTCAAATCCCTTTTCTTGCTCCCATCTAGATAAGTCATATTTGTTAGGTATCCCTTCTTGCTTTCACCAGACTGCTTGGGCAGATAAGGAATTATTTTTACTTGATTGTTTGGTTTGCTTTTTGTTTGTTTGCTTACTTTTGCAGAAGCAATTATAGCTGTGTACTCCAAAATATGTCAATCCAATTTCATGACAAAAACTGGTTCAATTATGTTAAAAGCAAAATCTCTTCTCTTGTAGTTCCAAAATTGTTTCATGTAATTACTCTCGATATACTTTGTTTATGAATTGCTCATTTGGAAACAGTAAAAAAGATAGTATTTACAAAATATTTCTATAACAAACATGTTTCCAGTATGATTAACATACACCATTAATAGAAATAAACAAACTGTGTTTTGTGAAATTAATTTGAGTTTAAATTTGGAATGGAATTTAGGCACTGCAGCATATTATTGTGATTCCTCATTTTTAAGTTCATTTTTTGGATATGTTCATTGTAGACTGAAATCCCAGTCATTTTTGGTGGACTAATAGCTTCCTAAACAAATTGACATACTTGAAACTGATTAGAGTGCTAAATGATGAGCCAATAGTTAGCCAGTAGTGAGAAGTTTCTGTTCAGAGTCATTACTCTTCAGACAACACCAGTCCCCAGGGAGGCTGTTTTCTCCATTTGTGATTAACAGTCCTTCTTCTGAAGACACAGAGCACAGCAAGAAGAGTTTTGTTTCCCTTTCAACACAATTTTATTAAGATATTGTAAATGTAGATTCAGTTCTAAACATACTTTTTTTCTGGTGGGTTTGGTTTTGCTTGGGTTTGTTTGGTTTTGTTTGTTTTTTTTTGTCAAATGTCCTGTTCTCCAGTCAACAGATTATTGTAGAATAAAGATGCAATTTCAAATGAGAGATTTAAAATATTTCTTTGTCATGATAAAAAGAGACAAACATGCATAATCTACTGAGTCATCTTATCTATCTGCATATCAATTAATTCTGTCCTTCGTAGCATCTTAATTTGTTTGGTATAAGAGTAATAAAGATGTAGTTCTCTGCCTGCACATGAAAATGTATTTAATTAGACTGGCTTACTTTGCAATCCAGATACTAATGCAGTATTAGACAAAATATCATGCGGTTTTGTTAAAAATTAATGGGATTCTTTGTGTGAGGTGTTTTGTTCTTGTTTATTTATGCATGTGCCATCACTTCTCCCACAATCCTTTTGATTTCAGATAAATTCTTTGCAGAGTCCATTCCAGAAAGGATTCTGCTGAGAGAACTGACCCCTTCTATCAGTTGAATAGATTGAGGTACACACAATTAAGTAATTTGAAAATACTTATAATTTAATAAGCAGATTTGACATTGTAATTTTTGAATGGAGAGGTTTATATAATATAATTGTGGCCCATATTTTTATATTACTTGAGAACAAGAAAAGCATGTAGAACAGTTCTCAAAGTTTAAAATTCTGCTTAATTTCTTCTTGGAAGCAATATGTTCAGTATTTCAGCTATAATTAGTCTATTTTCTTACATCTAGA
The DNA here is from genome assembly GCA_003676055.1 of Chloebia gouldiae. Lineage (NCBI taxonomy): Eukaryota > Metazoa > Chordata > Aves > Passeriformes > Passeridae > Chloebia > Chloebia gouldiae. Next base: position 20,922,896 of record QUSF01000006.1, read on the forward strand.
TGTCCAAGAACTTACTAGAAATTGTTTTTGCAACTGTTAGTGTTTTATTTGAACCAGTTAATTTATTTTAGGTCAAATTATTTTTTTTTAGGGAAGTAATTGGAGTGTCTACTTGACCTATTGTTGAGTTCTAAAATCAAAACAGGCTGATAGTTTATTTAGCTGTGTCTACATATTAATATCAAAGACATTCTGGGACAAAGTGTCTTTTATCTGGTGCCCCTAAATGCAAGATGAGCACTTGCAAGGTGTGTACAACACCCTGACAGATTTAAGGTTCTTGAATTTTGTTTTTGCTGAGAAGAATCAGTAATACAAGATTAGACATTATTTTAATGATTATTTATCTGAAGAGTAGTCAACACTGCTACACAAAATTCATTTAACATACTTCATCTGCTGTTGGATTGTATCTCCAGGTTTTATTTCTGTAGTGAAAATAATTAGGACTATCTTTCCACAATGTGTAAGCTTTTCATTTCCTTTTCAGTGCTATTTTAATTCTTAAAAACTTCTTGGATACTGAAAAGAATATTTTTTTTTCAAATTTTGAATGCGACTGATACATGTTACCAAGATAAGTTTATGTTCATTCCAACATATGGAACAAAATAATATTGATTACCTTTGTAAGATGGTAGTTATTAAATTGTGAAATTATTAACCTCTGACATGAATGAGAGCTAAATGTGAATGCTATATTTCAAAGGGCACTGTAAGTTCACTTGTTGAACTTAATAGCTCATTACCTAAGGAATATTGGGCTGGTTATTCTTGCCAAGAACTACACATAAATAGATACAATATGAAATATGACAAAATTAATACCTAGCATAAATCATTGCTATATGGAAACAATATTATTGGAGAATAACTCAAGTCCACTATCCCTACAGTAATTCACATTCAATAAAACAATATAATATTCATAAATTGGATTTCTAAGTTACAAGACATTCAGAGAAAACAGGAGCTCTGATAATTATGTTGGCTGTCTTGCTCATTTAATTACAATGCAGCAATAATTTATCATAAGATTAATAAAATATGACAACTGGTATGTTTTTTACTGGTGGCACTGCTGGTTCTGCAAATGCCATATGTTATTTGAATTTTATACCGTGTTGTCCTTAGTTGTGTACTTGTAACCATAAAGAGCATTTGTGTGTTATAATTAATCCTGATAAACAAACATCCACATTAGATTATAGTTAGATAATTTTAATTACATAGATATATTTTCTCTGCATTGCAGTGGCAGAGATAAGTCTCTTGTTATGTTTTCATCCATTCACATGTTCTGATATAGAACACACTTTGATTATGCTTCCCAAAATCTACTGTGGAAATTAGCTTCAGTGTTCAGTCTTAGAAGTCTTGCTGGTATATAGATTTGACTATTAAAAGCTGATGAATAGAGTAATAATAAGTAATAGTAATAGAGTAATAAGTAATCCATGTATCCACGCTGGAACCTAGCTATGATTCCTGGAGGCCTTTCTAAAGTAGTAACTGCATGAGTAACTGATAGATGCAACCTGAAAAAAATGGTTCTCCTGAAATCTGATTACAGGCATGACACAATGGGATACTTTGCAGTCTTAATCTGGGGTTTATAAATTTGGCTTTGCCCAAACCCAAAATCTGGATTTAGCATGTAGTGTCCAAAAATATATTTCTATCCCTTTATAACTTTTAATCACTACTATCACTGTGCTTTGATTATATGCAGGTTTACAGGGAGTCCCACTTTGATCAGTTTACACAACCAATCTTTTTAACCTCTAAGTTGTGTACTGAATCCAATGTCTTTTGATTGGCCATATGGAAATCTCAAACCACAGTGAACAAAGTTTGCCACCATGTTTGTCCCTCATAAACTGTAATAGACACTCTCAAAAAATATTATCAGTACAGTACTATTAAACTAATCCACAATAATAGTGCAGCAGTTGAAAAGCTGAGAGAAATTAAAAATTTAGCATTCATTTATCCCTCCCATTTCAGAATTTCAAAGTCATATCAACTTTGAAAGGATTTAGGAGTTATTTTCACACTGGTGGTATGTCTTCTAATACGTTAAATATTATTTTTCTTCTTGCATGTAAGCACCACTTCAAAAGAAGGAACCAAGATAATTAATCTCCTTTAACCCAACATCTTTTAATATAATCTTTAAGACTTTTTCCTGGGAAGTCCAGGATGTTACTTTTACCCTGTTGGTGTGCAGTGTGGAGCAAACAATTCTGTCTGGGCTACTCCTCTGGCTGCAAAGAAATTATGTAAAATAGAAAAAAAAAGTAACAATTTGTCTCCCAGAAGTTATGTAAAATTCAAAACCTCACAACTCTTGCCAATGGTTTGGAAATAACACAGCAGCCATACTTTTTTTTAAGTCTGTGGGATGCACGTGCTGGTTTTCTTAAAGGTTCCCCAGGAGGCCACACCAAGGTACTTCTGAATTTCAGAGCTAGGAAGGCACATAGTGAGTTTAGATTATCTATTCACAGCACTTGTGAATCATAAGGTTTGTACATACTTTAAAATCTAGATTTGCTACATAGTTATTCATATGTTAAGCTGTAGTAAATGGGAACAACATGTCTGCATATAACAATTTGAGACCTGTGACATAGCTATGGTTCATAAAACATTATTCTGCTAGAAGTTGTGGCTGGATGAAAATCAGTTACTCAAAAAAACAGTAGTAGCCAAGTAGAGAACACACAGTGACAAACTGCTGTATATTTCAAGTGTTTGAAAGAGCTTCTGCTGCAGATATCTCTTTGATTATATTTATTGAGTTCCAGCTACTTGGAGACTTTTTTTTTCTTTCATAGACATTTTATAAATGTCTCTTTAGGGCAATACTTTTTTTGTGTATTTTTTTGAAGGGACATAAGACACATGAGAAATCATAACAGAAAAAGACAGGAAAAGTTTGAAATTAAGTGAAAAATGTCATTACTTCTAATGATCCCTTTATTCTGTAAAAAAAAAGCAATATATTGACTGCCCTACAAATCAGGCAGATACTCTCTCTCATAACTGTAATTAATATTCTCAGGACAAATATATATAAATAAATGGTTATAATTTCTTTATATATTCCAACGTTATTCACTGAATTGTTATTCAGGGAAGCTTACTGGCAAAGTAGTTGCCAAAATGGTTTCTTTTTTTAAGCTCTGACAAAAGCAGTAAAACGGACTATGTTTTCAGTGAAATATGCAAAAAGTATACATTTATTATGAGCCATCTAAATATTGGCATTTTGGGCCTTATTTGCAAGTCAAGATTTTCTGGCAAAATGATAAAGGAAATGCTTTTATACTCAGTTTTCCAATAATAGAAAGAATTAATAGTAAGTTCCAGAAATTTAAATTTGTGGATTCAAATGAGTTTGGTTTTGAGTATACATACATACTTACCTTCTTAGAAATATTAAAAGTATAATGATTTACATCAGTATTCTGCAGCTAGAAATGACTGCATGATCAAGAGCACTATAGAATTTAATCCCTTTGTTTTTACTAATATATTTTTGCAGGCTGTACATAGTTACGTTGATTTCTAAGCATTTTCAAGTACTCTGCTTTTGTTTAACAGAAGTCTCTCAACCCTTAATGATTTCTCATATCCTCCTTGATAGTTCTTCAAAACAAATTTCCATTTTTAGGTATAGTGTTCTATATAATGACAAGTTTGATTTTAATAACTGAAAGCAGATGCAGATATTACTGAAAATAATAATACATTTTCTTGAGATAATTGCCTCTTATTTTTTTCCCCTTCATTGATATTAATGGTGTTAATAATGTATTAGTAGTAGAAGACCAAAATCTATTACAATAATTCTTGGAACACTTCTCTAAATTTTGTAGTACTATATGCAATAAAGCTGTCTAAGAAATGATGCGGTTTTTTGAAAAATGTAGTCTTAAAAATTATGTTGAATAAAATTTCTTTTCTTTTCTTTGTATTTCATTATTTCAACCTCACTCCTCTTATACATCTTTTCTAAAAACAATTAGTGACTAAGAAAGGAATGTATCTCTGAGGCTGTCAAAAACTGGATAAACTTCTCCTTGGTTACAGTATCTAGTTTTCTACAATTCTAAAGTCTGCAAAGTTTCATGAAGAGTTGTTTTACTTCCTGTATTTTCATTTATGATAATAAGTGTAATATGTAATTTTTCCCCTCAGCTTTATTTATCATTTTAGAGTACTTACATTTAAAATTAGTCCTCTGCATTATTGTGTTAGATTTGCATACCACTTATCTGATTTTCGAACATGAATTCCCCATTGACTTAGAGTGGTTTTTTGAAGTAAAGACCTCTTTTTGCCAATCTTTTTACTGTAATTTATGTTTTAAAATGTAAGACTGTATAATTATTTTAAGGAGACATATGTCATCTTTGGAGTAAAAGATAGAAGAGAACTAGGCAAGCTGTAGTATCATATTATGCCTGAATGTAGTTTCTTTTTTGATTCTATCAGATATGCTTGCTACAATTTATTGTACTCAGTGATCTTAAAGGTGCTTTCTAACCTAAAGGGTTCTATGGGCCTGTGATTATGTGTGAATCCATATGCATGTGTGTGTATATATGTATACGTTAAAACATTAAAAGAGCATATCATTACTGGTGATTTTTTTCATTAACTAGTTTTCAGTCTTAATATTTATCTGCAAGTGCTTGATTCTTTTTAAGTAAGCCTTTTGCATTAGCAGTAAAATTAATGAAATAGTGACTGAGAAGCATAGGCACTGAAATCTCTGCTCATCTCTAGCCATTGTTTGTTCTCAAGTAGTAAAAGGATGAGTGATAAGGATGACAGTTCTGTAGGACTAGTCAGGTTAGTAAGGCTGGGGTCCTTATTCAAGATCTTTGGAGGTCTCAGCTTTAAATATGTGACAGCTGTCTGTATGGCTCCAGGGTGCAGTCATTTAGAATTTACACAAGCATTGTAAATTTTGCAGTAAATGAGCTTCTATACTGATACTCCAGAAATGGTCTTCATTTGTAAATTTGAAAATTTGCCATAGAAATACAGTTTAATTTGAATAATTAAATGGTGCTTGTTAAATAAACCAATTAAAGAAACTCAGAATATTTTTCTCAATTCTTTCAGTAAAATTTCATGCAATGTATAAGGTAGCAAAAGAAGTTAAAAATAAATATCAAGGAGGAAGAGTTAAGTCCTTTTTTATTCTCTGATATGTCCTACAAGTTGTTCTTAGTGTTTGTCAGAAAACACTAAAATTTGTCTAGAATTAATTTAAATTATCTATTATAATTAACAAATTCGGGGGGGGTGGACAGAATTATCCTCTTTTCTGCATAAAAGGCATAATGTCTAATTTCCATTGTCAGTGATCAAGAATGGAATAAAAATAATTATTTCAATTTAATGTTTTTGACCAAATTTCAGAGCTGCTCACATTTAAAATCAATAATAATGTTTCCAGGTTAACACTGTACTCATTTAATATACTGAATCCCTAAGGGTAGGGGACATTTACATGGCAGCTCTTGAGTGATTTCACTTGCTAATTCTGCCAGTAAAATCAGATGATCTCCCAAATGGGGAAAACTAATTAAAAATTAGATGTCCTCCTGCTTTTTCACTTAGAGTAAAACCCCAGAACTAGAATGTCACAGTCATTCTGTAGGGACGATTTGTCAAATCTCTTTTCTTTAGGGCTGGTGAGCTTCTGGTAATGTAAAATTAACATCTTCAATTAAATCCTCATGATATAAATAATAAGGATTTTGCTCAAAGATGAAGATAAGTCCACGTGCTCGTGTCTTATGACTCTCTAGGAAAGGTAAGTCAGAAAGACAGGAAGCAGAGAACAAAGCACTGTAAAACCGCTTCACACAGAACACTTCAAGTTTTCTTTAACAGATAGACATCTTTATACAATGCCTATGAAGCTGCATCTGACAGTAAGGGTTCCTTGAACTTTTCAGCAGGTGCAGAACATTTGTTGACTGTTTAATTGAGTTTATACATAATTAATCTCTGTAGAAGGTGGCCTTCAATGCTAAGAAAGCATTTTATAGTTCATGGTTTTGTTCACTATCATGGCCTCAAGCTAATTCATACATAAAGTCCCAGCTGGAATCTAAACAAATGTAAAAGAACCTGTCAGCCATTCACAGCTTCTCTAAGCCAAACATTAAAAAGTAAAGAAAGACAGGTGTCATGATAGAACGGAATCAAAAGGGCACTTTTGAGAATTTCACATCCTGCTTGCTTTATTTTCATTTTCTTTGAGTTTGATGTTCACAAAACTGTAAGGAAGAAATGCATAAAACAGGTAATTTTGTATACTAAAACAGGAACATTATACCAAGAAACTATTTAGTAGTTTGTTACAATAAAATCATAACAAGAATTTTTCCCTTTTCCTTTTTTTAATGTCTTACTTATAAAATACATAAATACAAAAGCCATCTAATATGCATGAAAAGTTAAAAAATGTCATTTAGCACTGCATTTGTCCAGCTCAATCTTATCCCTGAAAAACAGCCAAGACAGCTCCCTCAAGGATTTGCAAAATAGCAATACCAGTAAACAATATACAACCTTCTGTCCTGACTTTAGCTCTGGCTGCTAATGCTTTGCTCTAAAGCACCTTTTGGACTTACTCAAAAGGTGAAAATTTTTTGCTGTAAGGACATTATGTGTTTGGAAGAAAAAGAGAAAAAAAACCCACAACCCAAACCTTCTTTTTCAGATCAGGAAGTAACTAGTTTACAAGTGAATAAAAACTGTAAACCTGTCTACTACAAGGAAAAAGTCAGTAGTTCACATATAGTAGAAACAATGAAAATCACTATGCACTAAGAAAGTCTTAAGTCTTAGCAGCAAAGTATGAGCCTGAGCTCTGAAAGAAGTGAGAAGGGAAGGAAAAAAAAAAAAAGAGAGGAAGATCTGACATTAAATGTTCATGTGTTGGACCTAAGTGGCAGGTTTGGGTAGCTGGGAGCTGCCAGGTGCTCTGAAGGGAGGAGATCCTGAGGGTTCATTCCGTTGATGTTGTAAATATCCCATTGCACCCCAAACTGCAGCCAGGCAGGGCAGCCCCGTTTGCTCTGGCTCACTGTTGAGGAAAGGGAGAGCCACGAGGCACAGGAGACACACTGGGGAGGAACACTTTGGGAGATGTGTGTGAAGAGGTAGATGAGGAAACGTGCTGCAGAGAGGCAGCTGGGGAGGACATGGGGACAGGTGGGGCTGGGCGCTTGTGGAGACGTGTGGAGGCCGTGCAAGGTGCTGCTGGAGACATGAAGAAACACAGACATTCCCACAGTGAGGGAAGAGAGATTCCTGGGGAGAGATTCGAGGAGAGGGCCCGACACAGGACTGATGGGACTGCAGAGAAAGGCATGACACCCACAGGAGCCCACAGCCCAGCTCCCTGGTCACACAGCACGCAGCTGGGACTGCTGCTTTCACCCATCTGACCTTCCTCCAGGTCTGCCCCTTGAGACAGCAACGTTATGTAACTTCTAAAAGGGTGCATGTGTCTGAGATTAGATTGGTTTTTATCTGCCAATGTCATCTCAAACAGTGAAGTTCGGGGGATTTGATTCCATAACTCTGTTGACAAGATGGCTTTTTATCACCAGATAGCATGTAGATATCAGCACCTCTATCATTGTCATATAACTATCAAAAGGAAGAAAAAATACAACCCAAACCAGAAAAAAAAACCACATAGGGGTGTAGATTCAATAATTTGGTCATGATTTGAAAGGAATTTTTTTGAGCAACCCTATTCTCAGTGTGTAATTCTGTCCCCTCAGATTTAGAAATCTGACTGGAAATTAGAGTGCAAAGAAAAAAGTCTGATAAACCATATTAACAAATTGAAAATTTCTTTCACTCCAATACAGATATTGAACAAAATACATCTCAAAATGGCATTCAAAATTACTTCTAGAATGAAAATTGCAAAATAATTAACATATCCTGTCCAGCTACAGTATTTTAATATGAGTCATTATAGGGGAGTTGATTAATATCTCTTTTGACACAAGTCCATAGCTAAAGGCATACCAGTGTAACCCAGGAAAAAAAAAGGTACATGTCTTTTTTAGTTTGCTGGTGTCCTATGTATGTGAAATGCATGATTTTATAGGCTCTTTTATGCTACATAATCTTTTATAGAACTTTCCTTTGGCTTCAGTGGTAACAGAATAGGACGGAAAACCAATGTACCCTACCTAAAACACTTTCCTAGAAAAAAAAAATCACCTTTTGATTTTTAAAATTGTAATTACACATAAAAACCCGATAACTACATTATTTATGACTATTTTTAAAAAACCATATATTATAGGAGAACTGCATATTTGGTGTTATGCATTAATATTTGAAACAATGTAAATCTATTTGCCAGCTTTTCTCAAAAACAGCGGAAAACATTTACCAACATTTCACCAAAAATATTTTGTTAAAGAGAATTCATATTAATTTTAAATTATTATGAGTATTTGGTGAAATGTTTTATAGGATTTACAAAACTAAAATTAATACCTTCATAAGTGTCATTTCACTCCAGTGAAAACTCCAGTTCTATCACATTCTTAACATTTTAAATTTATTTCAGAAAGTGCTAAGGACATGACTACAATAAAATGGTTTTGAAAATTAGAAAAGTGATGAATAGCAGCAAATGGATGCCCTCTCATCCATTTTTAAACATTTAATATCTTGACTTTTATGAAATAATTTTTTAACACAAGCCCCAGGCTGAATAACAGTACATAAGGATGTTTCTTCTTTATCAGTTATGTATTAAAAGAGTCTGCCTGCAAAACAGATTTATTTTCCAGCTCTCAGCTATTCCATATCAGACACTATCATGGACTGCTGCTTTACCCCATAAAAAGGTAAGTGGAATGGATGTCAAGGCAGTAGTCAGGATACTGTGTTCTTTAAACACCTTGTAGTCTGTTTATCCTAGCAGGGTTATTCTTGAAGGGAATATCTGCTTGATCTTGTATTTATCAAATCCATTAGGAAGGATTACACTGAATCAATCCTGCGAAAACTTCCAAGTTTGCATGAATAAGAACAGAGATTAATTCAAATGTGACTTTTTAACTCATGCTCTGTAGCTCATAATTGTAAAATTAGTGGAGGAAGTGACTTAGGATCATAGTTCTGTATCCTCAGGCAGAGTAGTGAAAGAAATGAGTGGAAGCCATATGCTTCTTAGAAGTGCTATGTAATAAATGTAACACTGGGAGAGACAGTGAAAAGAGAATAAGGTTACATTTAGGGAAGATACTATTTCTAATAATGTTAGACTTCAAGTTTTATATTTACTAATGCTTATTAATAATCTATTGTTTCATATTAATAAAATAGAAAAATATCAGTCAATGCTTCTGTCTTTTTGAACTCTTTCTACCCTTATTTCTTTGGAGAAATCATTAGTACATAAGAAAGACCTGAATATTATATGAAGGAATAATGAGAATAAAAAATACAATAATATAAATGGGACAAAATTTAGTGGGTATAGGAACTTATTGAGTGAGTTTTGATTAGATTAACTGAAAGCTAATCACTGGAATATTACTTCCCTGATCATGACTGTATTCTGCCAAATTAATACAGATATGGTAAAAATGAAGGGAAAGTTTAAAAAGTGCCCTGCTACTCCTAGTAGATATCAGAATTATTATACAAAGGTTTAGAAAAGGGAATAGAACAGAATATCCTATTTCAGTGGAAAGGTCTCTTCAACAGTCATCCAGTCCAAGTCCCTGACCACTACTACTGAAGAAAAGTTATTAAAGGCATTGTTTAAGTTCTTCTTAAGTGATGACACTACTGAGGCATTGACCACCTCTCTAGGAAGACTGTCCCAGTGTTTGACCACTTCTTGGTAAAGAAATGCTTCCTGTCACGAGATACCAAGGAGAACAACCAAGCACCTCTCCTCAGGAAGCTGTACAGAGCAATGAAGTCACCCCTCAGCCTCCTTTTCTCTGAACTATACAAAGTCCTCAGCTGCTCCTCAGAGGAAATTCCTTCCAGCTGCTCTGGATGCATTGGACTACCTTAGCCCTGTGTGGCCTAGCACTCCAGAGTGAAGCTGCAGCAATGCTGAATAGAGGATGATAGATAATCACCTCTTTTGGCTGACTGGATGTGCTTTGCCTGATGCATTTTGCCATCTTTGCTGCCAGGGCACAGTGCTGGCTCCCACTGAGCCTGCTGTCTGTTGGTCCCCGAGATCCCTTGATGCTGAGTTGCTTTCAAGCCAATCTTCTTCTTAAAATATACTTGTGCCCAGAGACAGATGACTTGACTGGAGACTATAAAAGTTATGCTGAGGAGTAGCAGTTACAAGGACTACTAGCACTTAAAAGAGATAAAATGAAACTTGAAAAGACAGTACTAAAATGTAGAGCATAAAAAGAAGAGTTATTAAAAGTAGGGGATAAATGTTGGTGCAAGAACAAATGGGCATGAAATAACTGAATAAAGTTAACATGTAAATTTGAATTTTCAGATAGCAGAAAAAATAGCCTATTTTATATTGGCACTTATTTCAGTGTAAAAAGATCATCTTGAGTGCCTTCACATGGTGCACACAGTACAACCAGTTGACCACACTAAGGCATAATGGCTTTATGAAAGGCAACCTTACCAACCTGATCTCCTTGTTTGACAAGGTGGCCAATAGCAAAATGATAGTCAAGGGCAGTCTGGAAGACAGTGACCCAGATCTCTTCATGTGCAGGTATGACTATAGGTCAGTAATTACTCTAGAAATAGTGGGCAGCTCAGGACCCATTGAGCTTTCCTGCACAACCATGGGCTACAGACTAGGATCTCCCTTTTAGTAGGGATGGCTCCCAAGGCTGCTCTTTGAGGCTGAGAGATTCCTTGCCACACCAGATCCTTGGTAAGATATTAGTAGCACGCTAAATGTTGAAATCTTAGCTGAGATTCATAAAGGAATGATTTTGCCCATCTAACCCTTTAGACATAAGCCATTGAACAATGGGACTAGAATTGAATCCAGCTATATCTAGATCACTCTCTGAGAAGGAATTTAAAAAGCAAAAGGTCCTTCCAAAACCTCTTGACTTATTTAGAGGGTCTTGCTGGTAGTTTTATCTGACCCCATGTAGTAATCAAGTTTACCTTGTCATCAAATCTTGTTAAACTTCTGTCTCATTTACGATTAAAGTTGTTCAACTCACTGTTTTATATCAATAAAATATATTGCTGCTTTGCTCTTATGAGTGAAGTTTATCACTCTGTGAAAGCCCCTCACTACAAGAGGGGCACTGAGGTGCCAAAGCACATCCAGAAAAGGACAATAAAGCTGGTGAAGTGGCTGGAGTAAAATGAGGAGCATCTAAAGGAATTTCAGTTGTTTCACCTGGAGAAGAGGAGACACAGGGGACACCTTATTGCCCTCTACAGCTATCTAAAGGAGAATGAGTGAGGTGGAGATCTGTCTTTTCTCCCAAGCAACAAGATAAAATTACCTCAAATTGGATTAGAAGAAATTCAAATTGAATATTAGGAAATGTTTCTTCACCAAACATATTCTCAGGCATTGAAACAGGATGCCCAGGGAAGTGGCTGAGTCACCAGCCCTGGAGGTATGTAAGAGATGTGTAGTGTGGTGCTTAGGGACATGATTTAGTGGTGGACTTGGCAGTGCTGTAAGTGGTCAGACTTTGATCTTAAACAGCTTTTCCACCTAAAGAATTCTGTGATTCTAAGTATAGGTCCCTACTTACATACTTTAAGACAACTGAAAGTAACATTTTATTGCTGATAAAAGTTGTATGATTTTTTTTCAATGACAGAAAGAAAAGACTAAGATATAGTGGAAATCAATCATTCCAAAAATCCAAAGCACAAACAAAAAACCAAAACAAATCAAAACAACCCAAAACAGACAACATTAAGTTTAGCTTTATATTTTGCTTGTATTTTTTATCTGAATGGTGAAATAAGTCTGCTAATCATAGAGATATAAATATGAAATTTCTCATGAAGGATAGGTTTAGATTATAAAAAACATATTGTTAGTTGAAGCTATTACTTCAGAAGTTCAATTGTGTTCTTACTCTGTGGACTAAATTAAAGGAGATAAAAAAATAATAGACTAGGATAGCAATACACTTTCTGGTATTTCATACCTGCATGCAACTTTGCTGGAAAAGTTTGGGAGGAAATTTGGCTGTGCTATGTGATTACTATTCAGTTTTCTAATTATGTATGAGATTTATTTGCACAACTGTATAATAGGCTTAGTAATACCCACAGTTATTTTTGATAATTTATATGTTATTGAAGCCTTACTCTAGAATATTGACTGTAACAAGATCATCTCAGTGTATATATTAATAAGAATTATGGATATAATTAATTATATTACCAACAATTTATGTTTCAAAAGTTGAAATAATTTTATCTCATGTTTCATACATTCATGAGATACTTTACTTGCATACTTAATACTTCACAGAACTTACATTTTAATTAATATGAGAGAGAAAATTTGTCTAGTAAAAAATAAAATAGAAGGTTAAAAATAATAAGTTCCTCATTCTCAGAAAGAATGGTAAAAATAAGGGAAAAAAATTGAATGTTCACTATAAAACACAATCAGCAAATACAAATATAAAAAAATAATGGTGTCAGAGAAATAAAATGAGAACGCTTTTTCAGCGGTGCTTAAGAATTGTACAGAAAAGGAGTAAGAAGAGGGGGGAAAAAGGCGGGGGGGGGAAAGAAAGAAACTAACAAAATAAAAGAAAGAAAAGAAAAAGAAAGAAAACAGACTGGGTATTGAGATCCTTGCATTGAGTAACACTACGTGGGGAATTTCAAACAAGATGGTCAGTCACTGTGCATTAGTTGCCCCAGCAGCCTCCCCTGCATTCTCCAGCAATGCCTCCAGCCCTGCTCTGCTTGCCTAGATCAGGTGCTATGGGACTGGCTCTGTCCATGACTGCCCACAGCCTCTGCCAGGGTCACCCAGGGCTCCAGCTCAGCTCAGGGAGCAGCCCTGCTCTTTGCTGCTCCCTGACAAACATGACCACATAACCAGCATATGTACGGTCCACTGCTTTAATCACATGTGAAACATCTCCTGCTTATCCTTGGTACGCACAAGAGATTGTCACATGGGACCATTTCTGTATCTGTGCCACATGATAGTAACAGTTTACAGGGGTCTTGTTTACTCAAAAGCTGGTCACTTCTGCACCGGAACTATTTGGAGTTTCTGAAAAGGTCAGGATTTTCACCCAAGATGTTAGTCAATACATTGCACATTCAGACTGGTACAGACAATGTATTTCACCTGGGAAAATCTTAGGGACAGTTTGAAATTCTGACCTCAAGAGGTCCTCTGCAAATTAGTCAACAGATTTTTTTGGGAAGACGACTAAGATTTCAGTAATAAACTCTTCTTAAGTCAGTCCATTATCTTGACTATGCAGATAGCTTCACAGGGAATTTCTGGACCGCACTGAGAACTAATGACTTAAGTGCATTGAGTGCACAAAAGCTCAGAACTCATACCCTGTTATACAGCAATTATAGCTGAAGAACAAATTTGAGTCTAACTTGCAAATTATATTTCATACCTTTCACAAACAAGAGAGAAACTAACAAATGAAGTCTTCTGCTGACGCTGTGGACATGAGAATAGCAGAATGATAACAGCTTAACTCCTATAATCCAAATATATCATATATAGAACTGAACATATCTCCTCACTGTAGCTGAAAACAAGATTGGATATACTGAAAAATAAGACAGGAGGAACACCTACCTGCCTTGAGGCTTGCAGGTCTACAATGACAAGGCTTGCTTTGACCAAAAGCTGAAGTAACATTCTATTGAGAATAGTCCCCTTGAATAAATCTCCTGATTCCTGATTGCAGGGTATTCTCAGTCGTCCTCATTAACATAAAACTCGACATAAAGTTGCACTAATATAATTTGTCGTTGCCCATCTTGAAAAAAGATCCCTAAGTCCTGCCGTCTATTAAGTTATTGCCACCTCTCCAGATTTACAATGGCAATATGCACAGTAATGATTTTAGTTTAAGCAGAAATCATTCAAAGTACATTATTCAGCAACATTCATTCAATCATATAAATATTTAAAGATGGGCATTTATTAGAGGTATTAGTTAATGACCATAGTATAATTAAGGAGCCTTTGTTTAATTACATATTTAGATGCTAGAAAATATCTTGCTTCCCAAATGAACTCCTGTAACATATGCACAATTTTAATTTTAGACTTCAAAGTATTTCTCCCAATAGATCAGTTTTAAATGTCAGTGTTCCAGACTCTAGCCAAATGCAGCAAATGAAAATGTGATAATAAGAGATGTGATGGCTGTACAGCATCTATAATGCATTAATTGACACCACCTTATAACGCTTCTTACATGCAAGAAAGTAGGACCATGCCCATCTAAGTAGGACTCAGAGGCTTTGTTGTTCATCTCAGCTGCCAATTGTTAAACTCATAATGATTATTTTCACAGTTATTTTTTCCCCATGATTCTTTTCCTTGAAGGTTCCATAGTACATCAGCCCTATTTTTGTGATTGTGTAAAGTACTCTTCTCATATTCATTGTAGGAAATTTGAAAGAGACTGCAGGGTGGTCCTTTGGCTCACAATGACCACTCCTACTTCTACATTACTCTCTCCTGGGATTTGATCCAGTTGCCTAAAAATAGAGATCTCAGTTTAGGCTAGTGTTTTTTCAAGACTACATTTAATGATGAGATAGTTGCCTAAAGGGAGACATCCTACTTCACTATTTACACAATGGAAGAGGTTATGGATAGACAACCTTCAGCTGGAATGATTCAAGTAACTCAGCTTTATCAAGTTGACAATACAGCAACATGAAGGAAAAGTGCTGCAGACCATCACACTAAAACCTCCTCCTCCCACTCATTCCCTCCACAGTTCTGCTCAGTCTTGCTACTTCTTCAAATCCATCCTTACCCCGCTTTTCAAAAAACACAAACATTGGAGGTTTATTTTTCCTTTTCTGCTAGCATCTTTCCCCTAACCCCAGATGAACTATGTAGAAAGTAGAAGATGCAATTTTCATGGAAAAAAGTTGTTGTCTCTCTCTAAGACAATTCTAAGAGAAGAGTCTCAGCTTATGGTCTAACAGAAGCAGAAAGTTTGCAAAACCCAGAACACCTGGACACCACGGTTCCTCATCTGTCACAGCCAAAGCCAATTAGCTAGATCATGCAGATATTACATACATTTAGCCAATAAATATTCCAGTTGTTATATGTAGTACAGTGTGGTAGATGAATTTACATGCTTAACTTTTTGCTCGAAGAGTCCACAGACGCTGGCAGCTGGAAGTTGCTCTGTCACTGAGTAACATGTAGGATGGTAGTGTCTTCACGCTTTACTCTGTAAGGTGGAAGAACTATAATATAAGGTCTGACTGGAGGAGAGGGACTAACTAGGCATAGATGGGATTGTCGAAGAACAACATATAAAGGATCTCCTGAGTGGGCCTGGGAAGATATACAGACACAACTTCCTTTCTTCACTGTCATCACATTGTATGCAGGATAAGAATATAGGAGTCAGAAGTACTTCATGCAATAAATGCCTTCACTGAGAGCACATGGAAGAATTCAGTACTAACAGATTTCTACAAGGACACAATCTCTTCACAGACCTGACAGCAATGCTTGATCTTTCCTGTAGTGATGTCAGCATTCATCTGACCAGGTAAACTGCTCAAGTTCCATGGATCATCAGTAATACGGACGAAGGTCCCAGTGGCACATAATTGTGGCTGGCTGCCTACAAGCCACAAGAAGCCAGCACTGATTCATCTAGGCTAAGCAAGAAGTGTTTGTTTCAGGTGCTCAGCACCATAAGTTCTTCATTTTCAGCCCAAGTTTACTTGAGGTCACTTTCTCTTACAGCAAAACCATTCAAAATATATAGTAACACAAGTTATAGCTTTATTTAAATAGACAGAAATCTGAGGCTCAGACACAAGACTAAGAAATCTAACTGTCCCTGATGTAAATCTCAAATTATGCCTTTTCTTTCAGTAGCTATTAGTAATTGAGTCTATATCACTTCAACCTGTGCAATACCTAAGGAATAATTAAAAAAAAATTTAGGAGAGATTTCATATTTCTGTAGCCTTTATCCTCCTGCTCACAATTCTTTCCACACCATTAGTCCAAATTTTTGGAATCTGACAGTTGAAGAATATGAGTCTTGTTCTAATCACTGTCTTCAGTTGTCAAATTCAATCTTGTACAATATAAAAAGGAGAAATTTTCAAATTAAATTTCCTTACACTATTAGTGAGTACTTCAAAAGGACATCTGAGATAAGAACCATAGGAGTCACCAGCTGAGACAGAAGTGTTTGAAGCTGGACGGGAGCTCTCTGTCCTTTGTAACTGTTCATTCAAGGATCGATTCCCATGCCTGTAAAAAAATTGTACTTCAAAACATTAAGACTGTAGTTAAATGCATAGGGGAACTACACATGGCCTTTATCAAAAGGCAGTCAAAGATGTACAACATTTTGTTTGGAAGCAGTTAATTTTACACTGTTTTGGGTAAGTTACTTCTGTTGGTTCTGTGGCGAGACTCCAGATGTGAGCATACATCAGCCTAAAGAGATAATCTTGATAATATTCTATGGCACAATACAGTATCTATATCCAGATATATATTCTTGAAGGAAACTTATGCAAGATTTTCCAGAAATTCAGCCTTTGATATAATTACTCAAATTAAAATAAGTCAAAAGTGTCTTAGTTTACAGCCTATGGTAAATACTCGACTATGTGTTGTAGAGCAATTCCAATTTCCAGAATTTCACAGCTCTTCATTTATGGAATTTGTACCAATGAAAAAAAGAAAGCTGGACAGCATTAAAAATGAGCCCATTATTATCTCTTAAAAATTTCCATTCTAAAAAGCATGCAGTAATAACTAAATAGCTCACCAGGAAGTTTGAGGGAAGAGTGGATGGATTTTTTGCTTTTAGATCCTTCAGTCTACAACTGTCATGTCACAAATCCTTTTCTTTCTCTCTTTCTCTTTTTTTTTTTTTTTTTAATTAATTCATTCCTGGCATCATATTAAGATGCAGAGATGTCCAGACCTCAATGGCATCTTTGCTCTTCTATTAATAATCAGTGAACAAATGAAAAGGCATGAAAAAAATCACAAAAATAAGTTCAATAAATGGATCCCTTTATGTGCTGATTTTTCTTTCAGATATCTCTCCTGTTCCTTGATTATCTGTTTTTCCTTTGTAGAGCCTTTTGCCAATCTGTACGCAGGGACTGATACCAGAGGAAGGTTGCTAAGCAACTTAAAATGAAAATCATATAGTGGACTATCAGGCATTTCTAATGAAGCCTTCTTGAGCCATACCTTAGTCTTCACACCTCACGAGTAAGCCTGGGATTATGATCTGGTGTAACAGATAGGAAGTGGCTTCCAATTAATATACCCGAGTGTACAGAGAAGCAGCATGCCAGAAGGAAAGTTATTAATGAGAGCAAGACATACACACTTAATATTGAAGGGCATCAGACTGAGAAATCATGGAATGACCAGCCAGATGGGCTTATTGGATGCACAGTTGTGCAAGCTTCCTAAACTCCAAGTCTGAATAAATGAAATGGTAAACAACATCAATAGTGAAGCCTTTATTTGCATCTATATTATTAAATAAAGCTCCTGGAAATGCTCCTGGACAGTATTTCATATTGTGTTACTCTGCTGACATGGTCCCTGAAAACCTTGTGCCATTCACAATCTCCTAAAGCATTTATTAGGACTGTTGGGGAGTTAGCACTGGCTACAGATGACCCCCAAAAGGCACTGTGGATGTTTTCATGATGTCCTGCAGCATAAGGGAGTTTAATAGTTTAATAGTGTGAATGAAGGTTTTTCCACAGAGTTGCCCCCAGTAATGGACAAAACTCTGATTTATAATAATTTGTTAGCATAGGCTGAGCCTGTAAGGATTCAGCTGTGCTTTTGCAACCTTGACAGATTTCTTGATCTCTGGATCCTAGTACTTTACCCACATGTTCTGATTTACATTTTTATACTTTCTTATGCGACATTCAGAAACTTCTGATCAAAACTAGAATCTGTATTTTTCAGAGAATTATTTTCTGAGTATGTGATACATATATGCAGTTTACCAGACTGCATATATATCTGCTGCTTTACAGTATAAAAATGGTTATTTGAATAATTCACCACTTGAATTTCAATTATTGAAAAAGTCTTATTACTCAGTTGTATTATTCTGTGCATTTCCTTCTCTTTGCCATGTTACTTTGGCAATTATAAGCATGCACAATAACTATTGTGTTCCCGTGGTGAGACATCAAATGTGTAGGCTCTTATAATTTTGTCACTGATTAAATAATACATAATCACTGCAGGAAACTTGCAGGATGTCTCTCATTGTCACTGCTTCTGTTTAGTTTCCTTATTCTTTTAAATCTTTCCCTGTCTTCCTACTCACACTGTGAGTAACCAATTTCTGATTTTCTTTCCTATCTGGCTTTACCAATCTTTCTCTGAATTGGATGATTTTTAATTAAGCCAAGTGAAGTGAAATAATTGTAACAGGAAGACTGCTAAATTCAAAAAAATAATGTATTTGGGGGATTTTATTCACTGAAGAGATAAAAGATGTGTCTTCAAATATTCCTATGTGAAGAATATCTTGTGAATATCTTGAAAAATATCTATGTGCCGGGATTTTGTGCACAGTTAATCCTATAGTCATTGCTTTGGCAAATTTTACAGAACTGCATCATTGTGTGTTTTACAGCTTATAGTGAGGGATTTCTAGATGTTGAGAGTGGGCTTTGTCTCACCTGACTTTAGATATCTGAAATTCATCTAGGTATCCTAAACGGTCACTAGAAATACAAATACCTGCATGGAACAGGAGGCGAGAATCATCTTACCATGTGTCTTTAAAAGGGGTATCTATGTGTGAAACAGATTATAGCCAGAATTGTGCTCGGTACAGTCAATAAAGTTTAGAGAGTTGATCATTTTATTCTGTAGCATACATCCACAGAGGCTGAAGGGCTCTCCATACTCCAGTGCCTACTAGTCTTCTCAATTATTCCAATCCTTGAGTTGAATCCTAGCAGAAAAAAGTTTTTTCAATGTGACCTTTACCAAAAGAATCAATATTAGGTGGAATAAATCAGTTACTTTTCTGTCCATTTAATATAAAGGAATCATAAAGATTAAATACATTTGCTTATGTGAGAGAAGTCATAATCTTTGTAGATGGCATGAATTGCCCAGTACTGACAGCAGAAAGGAGCAAAAAAGCACACAAATAAATGTGCAGTGCAGTCAGCAGAACTTAAAGAAAACCAGTGAAGAATCATTTGCTTTATACAAAAGATAAATCTGAGATATATGTAGAGTCCTTAATTATCTTTTTCATTCACATTTAAAATATGAAAGAGGATAAGATTATGATATAAAGAATTAATGGCTTTTAGTTAGAGATTTCTTTAGAGACATGTACCCTATGAATACATGTTTAGCCTCTTTTTAGCTTCCCATCAGCAATTTTTGCATTTTTAATTGCCTTTACAATCTTGAATTTAATGCTTTTTGGGTCAATATTTTTTGCTAATATTTGCATAAGCTTTTTTTTTTTAGAACACTGGGAAAAATTTCCAGAAATGGTTCAATTTGCTGCATTGTGTATTTGTATAATATTATAAAGCATTTATGGTGTTGTCTATAGAAGACAAACCCACTAAATAAAGGAGTATTCACATTATCCTTCTCCACTATTTCTTCCACTATTGATAAAAGACAATTTTGTATTATTTCCAGAATCCCAGAACACACTCATAAGCTCTCTGATAAGAGAGCTTCTCATCAGACTTCTGAGAGCAACATGCTCATATGTTTATTTCTGCCATCCTGCTTAAAGGGCAGTAATCTCACTATTAGAATCTAGACTTGAAAAAATAAATGCATCTCATCTACTATCTAGTTGTTTTTCCTGGTGAATTAATTTGTAATGCTCTGATACTGACTGTTACTGATTTTGGTTTCCAGTATTCTTCAGAAAAGTCAAAATATTTAGAAAAAAAAATGCCACATTCACAAATCACTGTAAAGATTCTGCTGAAAATAAATAGTTAGTCTCAAGTATCTAGAAATAAAGGTGTACAATTGCTTGGTCACATCTGAAGAGTCATTTCATGTTGCATTCTAGGCATTAACTTCTATAAAAACTGTTGCAAATTTTATATACTTCCCAAATCAAACCATAAATGTCTCCTATAAGGGTTATAGGAGATAATTAACATTAACAGGAGATAGGGTTAATTAACATTATAAGTAATAAATATATATTGTGTTAGAAACAATATAAAGCAAAGGGGAAAAAACCACAAACCAAAAAACCCAAAACCTAAAAGCTCAAACTCACAAAAAAACTACCAAATGAAACATTTTATTCAATTGCCACTTTTTCACTTATCTTCCACTATGTAAAGGTAGCTTTTTGCAGTTTAAGGAGTAGAAAGTATCCAAGTCGATTTGAAGCCATATTGCCTCTGAAAATATTTTGGCCTGAATATTGTTTCTAATTCTGTTCTAAGTAGCAGTGCTTTTTTTTATGAGTTATAATTGAAAATATTACTTGTCATTATTTCTATGGTTTTAAAAGACTTAAATTGTGCAAGATGTTTTGATTACAGGAATATAATGTATTTATTTATATATATGTGTGTGTCTGTACATTATTGTACAAATCAGGTCAGTTTCTTTTAATTTGTTTAATTTGTTTAATAGATTTTTCCTACGCTCCAAATTTCACTGCTATATTTTGGCAATAGTATTACTGAAGAAGCAAACCTCACAATCAATTCCTAACAATATGCTTTTCAAAAGTGGAGAAGTTTATTTTCACTGAGTCTAAATATCCAAGAGTAAATAACCAAAGTTTCTGACTGAAAGTCAAGTTTTAAAAGGATAAAAGGAGAACACTATTGAGAACAATATTTATTGAACATAATTCATAGTATGTATTGGATATTGTGATAGACAACCTTACTGTTTCTGAATAAAAGATTTTAGCTTTTCTAAAGGACAAGGGAAGAAGGTTTGTTGGAAAACCACTTATATTTGAGCAATTGATAGGCAAGTTCTTTCAGCCACTACTTAGTTCCTCTGCAGTGTGTAGCATAAGTTCTCCATATTCTAAAAGAAAATAAAAGAAATAGAAAAATCTGGAGAAGGTTATTTAAATATATGTGCTCATAGTCACTAATTAAATTAAAATTAAAATGAGCTCCCAGCTCAATAGATTTCTGCCAGACGAGGACAAAGAATTGTAGTGACATGCTGCAGCTCAGCCTCTACTCTGTTCTCTTCAGTTACCAGCCTTTTAATAAATTGTCATTTCCACCTGAATTTATAGTGCACACTTTGCATGCATCTTGCATATGCTGTATTTGCATATTTATAATAATGTCTATTTTCTTATTTTACAAGCTAGAAATTATGGACAAGGCACCATATATGGTCAACATATTTTTTCACATCAAATTACTTTAAATTATACTATGGTTCATACATTTTAGAAACTTGCAAGTACTAATCCACATGGCCTGATAGGAACTTTGATACACTGCTGGTTATTTAAGTGCTCCCTGTGAAAACTGCTGTAGTTAAACTAAGTGCAATGAAAGACATTTATTTTCAGCTTTTTCTGATAGTATTTATACTTGGCAGAAGCACTGGAATATGATCTTGAAAAAATATACATAACATATTTGCACTATTACCTTTTAATTAAAACCAGCTTGCAATTTCATTTATTGCTCATATAATTTCTATTATGATTGATGTCCTGATTTTCAAGAGAGTGTATTTATGATTTGTCCATTCAAAAGTATGTGTCTGTAATTTAATTAAGTGTGTATTTATTACATACCTCTTACAAACAAAGCCTCTATTGGACATTTTTATGGGTCTGAAGAATCAATATATATTTATTTCACTGTATTTGTAGTGATTGTGCTTCCAATATCAACCTCCAGAAATCCAACAAATGAACAAAAAATCAAGTTCTTTCTTCATTTGAAATCTATTTGATCAAGCTCTGTTTTTACTAATAACACTTAAGAATTTTCTCAGTTCATCAAATCAAGTCATGGAAAGGTATTCAGTTGGTAATTTTGGAGTAGGTTTCTCACCATGTTGTTGCCTGCATTCCACTTCTCACAAGCCTCTTGAAAAGCAAATGAGCGTAGGTAAATTTCCATAGTAGATTTCTTATCTTATTAGGAGCCAAAATCTCTAGAAACATTTATTATTATATTAAATTTAACTATGTTTTGTAAGAATTATATTTGTAAAAATATAGACTGTGATAAGAGAAAATCTGTATTCAAGGTTATACATACAGTTTGCCTGTGCTGATTGGTATTATCTAGACAACCCAAATGTAACTGTGGTAGCTGATATTTGGAAATCAAGGTGTTGGTTTTAATGAGAGTTTTTTCATATTTTAATGAATCCAGAGTTAAATAATTGGAAAAATTGAACGTAGAGAGATTTCTTGAAAAAAATCCTTCAATAAAAAATCCATGCCATAAGTGTATGCTAAACATGCCATGAATGTTTTCCTGCAAAAAAGATGATCTGTTATTGATGTAATTATTCTTTAGTTGCATTAATACTTCGCAAGAACTTTCTATATAAGCAACCTAAGTTAGACTTAATGTTTCACATAGATGTAGTTTGAACAGTTTTTACCGTATATTTAATTGATTTTATTCCTTCATATAGGAAGAATACTCCTTGACTTTGAGAACCATAACCTATTGAACAGAAAAAAGAGTCCCCTCTTTGAGACGCAAAATCAGACACCTGTTTGCAGGGGGAAGAGGTCTATCTGTGTTTGTGGGAAGTGTACTCACCCACAAAACAGGTCCAATATTTAGTAACCAACATATAGTAAGTCTGGATGCATATAATTTTCTGATCTTTATTTATCCTTTTTTCAAAGGTAAATTTGCTTTCAAAGATTTTTCTTGTGAGTTGAAAAACTCTTCTATGTTTATGTGAGACTAGGAATCTCCGTAAAGCTTAATGTGTAAGGGTAATCCTTTGTACTAGATAATGAATATTTAGAATATTATATTTTCATCTGCATAAATCAGTTTTCTTATTTTGGAAATATTTTTGTTATCCAAAATATTAACTTTCAGAAGGTGTAAAAACTGATATCATAACCTGTATTGCAAAAATACAAAGAAAATATCTTTCCACTGTCCATTGCATAATTTCAATTTCGTATTTTTGATTTTTCTATATTCAACTCTAATTCTCACTTTAAAATCACTTTTAAGTGCTCTGTCTTCACACAATTTTGTTATTTCTCCATTTTTATGTTTCAGAATGATATTTAGGGAAGAGTCCTTTACTGTAACTACTTCATAGTTTGCAGATTAACATCAAAGTTCAGAGAAGATGAGAGGGAGGGAGGGAGGGATGGAGGGAGGGAAAAAGAGAGAGAGAAAGAAAGAAAAGAAAGAAAAAAGAAAAGAAAGAAAAGAAAAAAAGAAAAGAAAAGAAAGAAAAGAAAAGAAAAGAAAAGAAAAGAAAAGAAAAGAAAAGAAA
>QUSF01000006.1:20946642-20989001 GCA_003676055.1 Chloebia gouldiae
AAAGAAAAGAAAAGAAAAGAAAAGAAAAGAAAAGAAAAGAAAAGAAAGATTCCCAAATGACAGAAATCTTAAAAATCATAAAACTCTTGTATGTATGATATTTAAGTGCCAGGACTGTTACTAGAAATAATAATGCTAAATTGAACATATATGTGAGACCAAAACAGTTAAATTAATTGGATGACGGTTTCTCAGAATCAATATTTTTTGTTATTTCTAACTACTTACTGCTACTGCACAGTATGAATATTATCATTGAATAATAGAATGGTTTGGGTTGGAAGGGACCTTAAAGTTCACCGAAACTCACCCCCCCCATGTCATTGGCAGGGACACCTTCCACTAGACCTCGTTAAGCTCAAAAAGCCATTCAACCTGGCCTTGAACACTTCCAGGAATGTGTCAGCCACAACAGGTTCCAATGTCTCACAACTGTTGCAGCTTTCCAATATCCAAACTAAACATATACTCTTCAGGTTTTAAAGCCATCAACACTTTTTCCATCATTATATGCCCTTGTGTAGCTCATCTCCCTCCATCTGCTAGGCTGCCTTCAGATACCAGAGGGCTGCTATAACATTTCCCCAGACTCTGCTCTTCTCCAGGCTGAGAAGATGCCTGGAGGATTTTGGCTTGATTACAGATCCCCTGTAACCATGTGGGCTCAGACCATTATTCTTATTAGAATTGTGTGATGCTCAGCCAGTGTTTATTGTTCTTCATTGTGGTTCAGGTAATAAATAGTTGATTGCTTTAATAAAGACACACTTAAAATGATGAGAGTTAAATTTTAAAGCAAAATTAATTTGAGAAAGAATCCTAAACCTATGGTCAGTTACCCCATCCCATATATTTATTGTAAATGACATTCCTTGCAGATGTTACAATCCATGAACCAAAGACGAGTGATGTATACTACTTAAGACAGATGTTCTACCTGCTTACTGGAATAGTTATTATGGTTATAAAACAATAGTCTGAACATTAAGAACAACGGATTACATAATGAAGTACTGAAGTGCTTTGGTTTAAAGTAAAATGCGTTTTAAGGAAATGAGTTTGGGGGCTATCTCAACAAGATCTCAGAAATTGAGTGCCAGCTTAGTTCTCTGGTTCAAAGACAAGTGAAGCAATTCAGGCGTGTCCTCCTGTGAAAATAGGTTACAGCTCCTTCTGCACAACAGTTAACAACCAGCATCAGAAATGTGTGCAAATAAAATACTAGCCACTACAAGTTTGTCATCCGTGAGTGGTAAGGCAACTCAGACTCATAGCAGTGGTTTTGCTGCTGTGCCTGTTAGAATAGACAGAAAAGAACGAGGAAAAAAATATTTTTTCCAACTAGTTTGTTTCAGTATTGGTACAAAGACTATTTCCCTGCCCTCAGGAGACATCAGAAACTGTCAACAACTGAAATGCTTCAGAATTGTACATGATCTGAATCACGGATATTTATTTTCAAATAAAATTTAAAATGTTAGTCATAACTATAAAACAGATAGATCTATTTAAAGATGAATGTACTATATATACTAAAATATTGCCACAGATAACAGTTGTGTCCTAAGCCTGTTTAAAAGTCTAGAGTTTCTGGTAAAAAACTTGCACACAACTGAGATACGTAAATGATATTC
Source organism: Chloebia gouldiae (assembly GCA_003676055.1). Taxonomy (NCBI): domain Eukaryota; kingdom Metazoa; phylum Chordata; class Aves; order Passeriformes; family Passeridae; genus Chloebia; species Chloebia gouldiae. Next base: position 20,948,277 of record QUSF01000006.1, read on the forward strand.
TCTTTTCAGATTAATTATACTCTTCATTCTCATCACCTCTACCAATTGATTTCCATAAGTCCTTAGAAAACAGTAATTTAAATTTTCAGTTCTATTAAAAAAATTTACAGTGACAAGAGTTATTTGCACTCCCTATTTTCTATAAAGCTTGAACATCAAGCCTTAATAACTTTATATTGAATTTTATTTCATATAAAACTAAATTTTAAAGGAGGAGGCAGAGAATGGGAGCCTCAAACTAAAGTATTTAGGCTTCTAATTATTATATTGTCTTCTTACTTACCTATGACAATAACTGGAAAGAGAATGGATTAGAGTTAGCAGCTGTTTGACATTTGCACATACTCTGCCACTAAAGAAGAGGTCAAGGATGCCTTTCTGGTCCTGCCTTCACAAGCTGCAACTTCCTTCAAGGCACATCCACCTGCTTTGGCATGGAGCCTTCCACGGGCTGCAGTTTAGGTATGTGTTCCTCCATGGTTCTCCAGGGACTGCAGGGGATTCTGGGCTCTGTCAGCTGGAGCACCTCCTCCTCCTTCTTGTCTCACCTTAGTATCACAGAGCTGCTTCTCATACTCTCTTTTTCCTCACTTGTCACTGCCTAGTCATATGTTTCGTGCTTTTAAAAATATATTTTCACAGAGACTGATGGGCTCAGTTGCAAAAATGTGTCTTGCTAGGAAATTACATGCTATACAAAACCATGAATTTGTAGAAAAGAACAGTGGAAGTACAAATATACTGCTAAAGAACCGGAAAATTGACAATGCTTCATTGTAATAAGAAGCCTTGTCATTTTGCCTTCTTTCTGGAAAGAATACTGGGCATAAGACAGTGCTGCTTCAAGGAAAAGGTTTTTTTTTAGGACTATAGGGTGTGTGTTCAAATTTCTGTTGAGAAAAGGCACTTTGTCATATGTGATAAATGTCATTACCCAGTATATGCAATAGAATATCACTAGTGACAAATTCTGGCCAGCAACAGGAGATCAAAATCCAGTGAGACCAAGCAATATACCTTGAGTGACCAGAACAGAACCATAGAAACATAGAATTTGTTGAATTGGAAGGGGTCCATCAGGATCATCAAGTCCAACTACTGGCCCTTTATGGGATCATCCTTGAGAATCACACCATATGCCTGAGAGCAATGTCAAAAGCTTCTTAAACTTGCACAGGCATGATGGTGTGACCAGTCCCTGAAGAGACTCTGCCAGTGCCCAGCCATTCCTCTGGTTCAAAAACTTTTTCCTGATATCTGACCTAAACCTCCCCTGACTCAGCTGCTTGCCATTTCCTTGAGTCCTGTCCTTGTAGACCTTATTTGAATACTTTCTATACCTTCATGTCTTTTTTTGTTGTGGCACCCAAAACTGCCCCCAGTACTTGAGGTGAGGCCACCCCAGAGCAGAGCAGGACAATCCCCTCCCTTGCCTGGCTGTCCATGCTGTGCCTGAGGCACTGCAGGACAGGGTTTGGCCCTCCTGGCTGCCAGGGCACTGCTGACCCTTGTTCAACTTGCCACTGGCCAGAATCCTGGGTCTGTTCCTGTACTGCTTCTCTCCAACCTCTTGCTCCCTAGTCTATACTCGCCCCAGGACTGCCCTGTCCCAGGTGCTGAATCCAGCACTTGACCTTGTTCAACTTCATCTGGTTGGTGATTGCCCGCCTCTGTCAAAATCTCTCTGCAGGGCCTCTCTGCCCTCAAGAGAGTTAGTTCACAGCTCCTCCCAGTTTAGTGTCTTTGGCAAACTTGCTTAATATTCCTTCAAGTCCTGTGTCCTTCAAGTCCAGGTTGTCAAAAAGATGTTGAAGAGAACTGGCCCAAGGATGATAGTGTCTAGGTACTGAAATTAGCGCTTTGTACTTGTTCTTTAGTGCAGAAATCACAACAAATGCCTTCTTATTTGTTTCTTTTATACCCATGCAGATATCTTTGGTTATGTTCATGCATTTTATCCCAACAGCATCTGACATGATATTTACATACACAACAACAGCACACTTTTCATACTGTTACTAGATTTAGCAATTTTGCAATCTGTGAATCAGTGACCTTTGCAACTAAATTCAGACCTTCAGCATTGCTCATAAAAATAGTAAAATGTCCTCAGAAGAAGAGAAAACTTTGCTGCATACTCTGTAAGACTACAGAATAGATGATAATGAGTTAGCATCACAATAATTTAAGCACAGACCCTATATTTTAGCAGGGAAAAAAATAAAATAAGAGCTATTTTATACAGTGACATATCTGAGAAACAAAAAGACTAGAATCTTCCAAACTGTTCCCTGTAGTGTAAGTGTACTTGTAAGAAAACAGACCATAAAATATGAGGTTTTGAAAGGCTGTATCCTTGCTAGGCTAAATTGAATCTCATCCTGTAGATGAAAGATCAAGGAGATCAAAGTAGAGACAAGGAGACACATCCAGATAATGAGATATGGCAAAGTATTTTTGAAGTTAATTAAGGATTCTGGTGGACTGGGCAGTTAGGTTAAATCTGACACATTCAGTTTGGAGGATTAAATTGTGAAGGAGTGTTAAACCATATCTGCTGTTGTATAAAGTAAAAGAGAGTCATCAAAACTGTATGGTTAGTGTGAACACTCTCACTCTCTATTGTAAAACAATAAGATATTAACAAAATGGAATAAAGCCATTATACTATCTTGGAATGTGAAAATATATTCAAAATATTTTTTCCTTATGTTTCCTTCTTTTTTTTTTCCTTTTATCCTATAACATGTGAATGATGATTTTGACCATTCTAGAATGCTTTCAACAGATGAACCTAGTATTTTTATTACAGGCTCTTGCCCCTTACATGCTTCATTACAGCTTTGTAATACACTCCACAGTCATTACAGTTTTTTTATCTCTTTTCCCAGAGATAACTTTTAAAGGACTACTTAACCCCTATAAATCATATTTTCTCTGGTTTCTAAAAGCTTTTTGAGAAAGTTGTTTCAGGTTTTTTAGACTGCAGCATTCCTAATGGCTTCAGACCCACTACAAGCAGAAGTTAAAAATAAATCTTGTCGTAAAGAGACTGTTAAAGCTAATGAACTGCCAGTCTTAGTATTTGTGTGTTCCTAAATCCTTTTAATTTCAAAGTTGCCTTCCTGAATCCTCAGTTTAATTAGAAAACGTATTCATAAAACAGACCCAGTTAAATTGCTTCTGCAAATTCACCTTTATTTTATATGATTGTACTTAAAGAAATCTCGTTTCATTGAAACATTAAAAGTATAGATTCAACATCATATGTGACCCTTTCATCTATCTGAACTGGATTTCATTGTGTGAGTTTCTCAGCTGCAACAAATAAGCACAGATTCTTTTCAATTCACATGGCATGTTATCTGAAGATCTCCTGCCTGCTTTCTTCACTTGCTTTAATGGGAAGTCAAGGGAAATACATTCTCAATGTTATCTTTTATAGTCTACTTTTACCTACCAGTGTGCTTATATCTACTAGAACCAATTTCAGCTTGAAAGGACATATCAGAAAATCTATTTAGTAAAATGGCCAAAAAGAATGCATAACAATTAGAATTAAAAAAAAATACATTGGAGCAAGATCATTTTAGAGAATGCCATGTATCTATGAAAATACAAAAAACTTATATTTTCAAACTCACAAATCACAATTTTGCATTTTTGTTTGTTTATCTGAAAGCTCTGGCACTTATCTGATTCCATTTTGAGCTAGTTCAGCTCATTTATCTGGTAGGAAAGCAGTTAAAAATAAACAGAAAAACCTATGGGTAACAGGATGCCACTTCACCCATATGCAGTAAAGTGTTAGATCAACCTTCTGTGTTGTAGAAATATGTCTGTCATATACGAAAATCAATGCATACCACTATCTTATTTTAAACTTTCTCTTTGCTACTGAATACCTGAATCATCAAGATGGTTTAAAATGAAACACCCAGCCTTTTGAGATACTCCCCACACTATTGCAATGGAATAACTTTATCAGGTGAAGATCGTGCTGTGAAAAACCGTAACATGATATCAAGAATACTTTGTTGTGGATTACCATTGCTTGGGATTGTCTGTCCCTTACTGTACCACTTAGGTATAGGAAAAAAATTAAGTAGCCACAAGGTTTTTACAGCTGTTATGGTATTTTGGGATAGTAATGATCTAGGGTAGTAAACAAAATTGGTGATTTTTACTATTGACTTTATTGCTTTTTCCCTTTGAATTAACTGCTTTGCACTTCAGCTTACCCATCAGTATAATGAGAAGAATATCAGCCTTCCTGCCTAAAAGATATTTAATTAATGCCTGTGATGTCATAGATTTAAAGACAAAAAACATTGTGATTAAAAGGAAATATTGGCATGCCACAAGGTAACTGTAGTGATCTGTGTTTCCTCCTCAGCTTCACTGTGGTTGTAGAATTTTAATTAGCAGTTCTAAAAATGTATCTCAGCATAGTCTGGTGAGATATCTCAATAGAGCAGGATGTGTGACTTAGAGAATTATGGAATCACTTTGGTTGGAAAAGACCTTTAAGAACATTGAGTATAAATGTAATTAGCAAATCCAACCATAAATAAATGTTTTGCTGTTTGAAGGGAACACATTGTTTATCTGGTAAGCTTTGCAAGTATTTGCATCATCACAAGCACACATGCCCAATACATTAGATGGGAATGTGTTAAGAAATCTGTACAAATAAATAGAATGATTCTCAGGGTAGGATACTTCCATGATTAGTCCTTCTTCTTGACTTCTTGAAATAAATTATTTTTATAAAGTAATTATTGGAATTGTTACTCTTTTGATAGTTCTTAGTGTATTACTCACATTTTTTGGCATATGAATGCCGAATGGGTTAATTCACATGGCTTTTCAGATAAAGACCAAGATTTAGTGTTGCTTAAGCTGGAGGCAGAAATACTTAAATTTCCCAACCTCCCTCTTAGTACCTAATTTGTATTCCAACAGTGCACAAATTTATCCCTTAAGGTCCAGCTGTTAGCCAGCTGAGCTAGCTCAGTTTATACCAACAGGGTGCCATTAGTATGGCTCATGTGATGCTGCACACAGAAGCCCTCAGTGTGCAGCTATAGCACACAGTAATTACATGCACTTGGAAAATCCCAGCGCTGACTTTGGATCACCAGAAGAGTAGAACTATAGAGATTTAATGGAGAGGTCTCTGGAGGAAGTCGCCTGAAGAAGACAGCAGAAATCCCATTTTTGTGTTTGTACAAATAATTTAAATGCCATTTACAGAGAAAGATCTTCAAATTTTCTGTATATTTTTCTGCAGATTATTTGTAAACTATATGCATTACATGGAAAGTTTCACTGACCATCTGAACTACAGATGGGTTTAAGTGGACTGAATCAGGGTTGGGAAGCAGTGAAATAAAGAAATACCTGACATCCAGGTTCTGTAGAAATTGACATGGTTTTTATGTACAGATGCTTTTAAAAATAATGGGTGACCATTTAGCTACCTAATGTTTTTAATATGAAATACAAAGAACATTTTAAACTATAACACACATCTTTTATAGATTGATTATTTTTCTTAGTTTATTTCCTGTTTTCCAATTCATTATACAAATCACAGTATTAGGTAATGAGAACTTATGCTGTATAAAAATATTTAATGCTTAAATATACATATATTTAATACTTCCAAGTTGAGAATATTTTTCCCTGGAACTGTTAAAAAAAAAATTACTATCTGAATTCTCTCTTCCTCACACTCATTATTATATGAAAATACTTTAAATATTATATTTTGAGCTTTCATGGTGCAATTATATTCAGAAATTCAAGGCTCTATTGTTAGGTTGTTTACATGGTTTTCTGGCTATTCTAACTTCCCATAACCATTCTTTTCAGTGACATCTTTTTGCAGTAAGGCATCACAGGGGTTTGTGAGAAGTTTTACTGTGGAGGCGAACTAACATGCAAGATACATGTGATGTACTTGACATATTTCACTTCAGAAAGTTACAGTATGCTTAGACAGGATGAAAGATGAAATAACTAAACTTAACACAACATTTCTATATCTCAGAAATCTCTTACCTGAACTTTGAGTTACAGGGTTGTAGAAATGCAAACATGAAGTCCAAGGAGTAGAGCAGAAGGTGTATTGGGCAGGGGTAGAGTACATTGCTCTGAAGGGTGATGCAAGCAAGATTGCATCTTATGAAGATAGCAGCTACTTCTGCTGGTGCAAACACAGAAAAATTATGCCAGCAGCCTAGTTTTCTGGAGACATTTCACCTCTACATTCTTGAGGGCTTGGAGATGTGAATGAATCAGCCCTTTGATTTTTTTTTTTTAATGTGTATGAGCTTATCTGGTATTATGTACTGTACTGTATCATTTTATAAACAGACATGTTTCAACAGTTGGAAAGCAGTAGTTGAAAGTTAGGTTGCAATTCTGAGTTTGCTGTCAAAATAATTAGTTTTCTGGTTTAAGCAAAATATCAATAGAAAAAAGCAATCCACTCGTATGATACAGATCCATTTTGAATTTCCAGGGTAATTTGCATTAGTGGTTTTAGTTCATGTGCAATAAATCTGACTTACTTGGTTTCTAATGATAATAATAGTCCCCTTTGTATTACTATAAGAATTAAATCTATCATCATTATTTTCTTATTATTATTGTGCTGTAAAGGAAAAATAGTTTTACATTAATTAAGGAGTAAAATGCACATATTTAGTATCATTCTTGAAGGTAGTCCTCAATTCTGAAAATACCTCTCAGAAGCTGCATCAAATGGGAAAGCTAGACAGATGGCAGAATGCAGAATCTGCCATTTAGGATCAAGTACAAAATAAAACCCAAGAAATTCTTCATGGATACTGTATAAGTACAAAGACACCATTAATTAAACTTGAAAAATAGTCTGTGTGAAACTCGTTAGAGAAATAAAAAACTGTGCTAATCAAAAGACTACAGTGCCAAGTTTGCTACAAGGCATTTTTATAATTAACATAATTTCCAGCATGAAAGAAATACTATTTTTATTGTAGATTGTTTTAAAGTGTGCAAGAGTTTGAGAAAAAAAGCTTTTATTTTTCTATTGATAATAACTGTGTATCATTATAAGAGATGCTGTAAACAGATTTTTGAAACAATGTTATTTTAAAGGTTAATTATATTCATAAATACTTCATATGAAAAAATTTGATCCGCTGCTAATCCTGAAGACTCTTAAAGGAAAATATCTTTGTTGCATTCTCTTCTCACTAGTACAGGAGCTCAGTTTTACCTGAATTCTAATGCTTTTTTATGTTCCTACATTGTCTAGATATCCTTGTCTCCATTACCATCATGATTTCCATATCAAGTGATGAGAATTTCTGTTCATGATTGGTGAAATTAAATGTCATACCACTAATGTAAAGTCAATTTGAAGTAATTTTCAAAGGGAATCTCTTCCTTATCTCTTCTGTCCTAATGAAGACCATTGGCCATACAAACCTACTTAGTTTTTCAGGAAGTGAAATAATACACCTGCACTGTACAATTTCCTCAGTTTTTTTTCACCAGCAGAATCAAACTGTTGTTTTTTAGTTATAAACCTTTGAATTTTTATTTATAGCTAATTACTTTCACAGTGTGCTATGGCATATGTCTTTAAAAAGGCCATTTGTACAATCTTATTACATTAAGAAAGCATAAAGGTGCAATAATATTTTATCTTATACAAAATTTAAAAAAACCCAACCAGCAAATGATGTCTGTAAGACTGTTGCAGATTTGTTCCAGAACAATGTGCAGTTCTTCCCAATCATATTTTTCCCCCTGATTACTTCATACACAAATACTTTTAAACAGTCTTCTAATGGTGGCATGTTAGTACTGGGGTAGAGTATTGCCCTGCCAGCATTGGAATTGACTCTATTGCAGTTGTGATCAAATTTAGTGATGGGACAAGGTTTTTCTGCTGCACACACTTTAGCAAGAAAGAGAGCCTCTTATTCTTTGGATGCCATGAGTCCCAGCAAACAGATGCATGAGATGATGACATGCCTTGTGATTTGAAGATAGATCAAAAACTTATTTCTGGAGTTACCCCACTCTTGGTACAGAAAGTCTACAGAGGGGTTTGAAGCAGCACTTTTACCTTCTTTGCATTCACTAGTAAATCATAGACAGAACTTGCCCCAGGGTTTGTGCATAAATACCCTTTTTATGCAGCTGTTAGCCAGACAATATCTCTGAGAAAATTTGCAGTGGTAGAAAGCAAGCCCTTCCTAGGTAATCTGCTGAAATTGTTCAGAAGTTATTCCCATTCACTGTTGCTAACCTCTGCTGTCTAGCTCGCAGATATGGTTAGGACCACGTTGAAATAATTATAAACAATGTACTGATGCTGTAATATTGAGTAAACATAGGTATTTTCCATAGGTGTCACAGAAAAATATTTCTATTGGTAAAAATGACTTTAACATAAAAAATAACAGCATGGTAGAAAAAAATTGCATCAATAGAATGAAGATGCCTAGAATTCTTATTTTTAAGTTACACAGAGTGAATACTTTGTAAATATGGTTGTGAAATTTATTAAGAATTAGGAGTACATTCCACATGTCTGGTGCACAAGATCATGTTTCCAACTTATAAAATATATAATATTAAAAGAAAAATTTTCTGCCTCATGGAAAATTAGCCCATTAGTAATTTTATCAAAGGTAGGACTATATCAAGTATTCCTATAAGACAGTAGGACAGTCGTACTATGAAAAGCTTTTTGGCATGTATTTAACTAGAGGAAACTTGAGAAAGCAGAAGAGTGCCTTTCTCTGCTGCAAGTTGTACTCCCTATTTGCTGTTGCTGCTTAAAGATTGTCTAAAGAAAACTTGTCAAAATGAGAATATTGTATATAAGCAACTGTAAATACTGATTCAGTTCCAGCCAATTTTAACTTGAAAGTATGAGACACATGCTCTGGTTGAATATTCTAATGCATAGATGAAGTATGTAATAAATGGGGACTATGGATAAAGGAGCAATTGCAGATGAACTTCAGGGAAGGAAAGTATTGGAGAGCTAACTGCAGTCCCTCAACTTTGCAAGAAATTATGTCCAGTAATCCCAAAAAGAAACATACATAAGTCCATTTTGAAATGAGTTGCATTTATTGTCCTCTGTTCTTCCTATATGAAAGAACTGTGTTTTGAATCAACCTTCAAAATTATATAGCTAAAGACCTTAGATATCTCCAGTTTGATTTTTTTTGTCCCAGAAACAACTGTCTCAAAACCTCTTTAAAGTTGACTTTTTCCCTTAAGATGCCATATTCTAAAATAGCATCTTGTCATTTAACAGGGTATTCCAAATATCATTTACAAATTTAGACTAAAAGTAACACTCTTCCTAGTAATCTTTATTTTTTTTACAGTGCAGTGCTAACATGGGCAGCGAAGATGAGAACAGACTGCAGCTCTTTCTGGAACATCTTGAACAAATGCCATTGCTTATGTTCTAATCATTCATTTCACCAAAATACCTAATGATGAAGAAAAAGTTGTGAAGACATTACTAGTAGCATCATATGGCAATGTGTGGGTGTGATTTATCAAGTAGAATTTGTATCACACAGATGATACTTGGCAAACAGCAAACTAAGGGTTTTTTTCAGATCTCAGACTGATGTTACATGCCAATAATTTAATAAAAAGATAACAAAAATTATGCTTTTTGACTCAGTGAACATGAAACTTAATTACACCCCTAACATGGACATCTGAATATCCAGTGACGGATTTAGAAAAAAAATAAAGAAATATCACAGTTTAAAGACACATATGACCATAAACACTTCGCTGATGGAACATAGCATATTTGTTGACTGAAATGAAGCAAATAGCAGGACATATGAAATATTTTTTTGTGGATCAAACATTTATTTTCTAAATGATGCTGACAGATGGTGAACTCACCAACTTAGATACTGCACAGTAGATAAGGGTACATAACTTGCTGCACTTCCCTGAGGAGTCATCATCCAAGGGGATTTTCCCCTGCATTTGGGAAAATGTACCTACCTTTTTCACTTTTGCAGCAGCATTGTTAGGTCTGATCAGCTGCTATGGAGGGTGAATAATCAGCAGCAAAGTGACTGGCCAGGGTAATTTGCTTCAATGGTTTTTGATCTACTAGATATTTTGAAGATATGTTTCAGCCCTGTTTGTCAAACTCAGCCTTTAAATGGTGCTATACAAATTTTCAGCCTGGGGATCACATGAAAAAGTACTTTCTGGTGTCTCTACTGGGCCACATGCTCTTTATTCTCTCCATCAACTTCTTCATCACATCTCATCTGTTTCACATGAGCTATGTTCAAGGTCCACGGGATATTTTTCACAGAATATTGAGGCCTGGTGCAGTAAGAATCTTGAATATAACACACCTGGGATGAATTTTCCAGTTTGGATAAAATGTATTGTGCACACAAATCCAATTAGAAGGTGTTCCCCCTATCCCCCGAAAAGCCTTCACTAGTACTAATATTCTACGTAAACCATATTTTAGTCTGAAATAAAAACTTTTTATGGGAGTATTTGAGAGATTTGTATGAAGCATAGATATTTGACATATGCAATTCTGAATATCAGAGGAAAAAAGAAATTGCAAGAAGTTTTTAATTTTAAATTTCATGCACTTTTTCAAAAAGTGTCAAGTTCAAATGGCCATCATCATATTTTAGTAATCTGTAATTTATTATTAATAATAAAATGTGTTTCAAATCAATATAATTTCAAATCTTTCCTCAAATTTTATATGCCTAGATTTATTATTTCTGGCATACATTACATGAAAAGAAGAATTTTTTTTTTTTACTGTGGGAGTGGTGAAACACTGGAACAGGGTGCCCAGAGAAGTTATGGATGTCCCATTCCTGAAAGTGTTCAAGTTCAGTTTGGATGGGGCTTTGAGCAGCAGCAAATGAGACTCTTGATGGTAGAGAAACAAAGTTTGAATATAGGAGAAACTCAGATTTAAGTATAAGAGCAAGTTATCTCTCAGCTCTTGGTGTAAATTCAAAGCTGTACAAAATTGCATTTATCTGTGATTTTCACTACTGTGACAGAAAGGTAAATTAAAACTATGCAGAAAATATCAAATTTTAAAATACATAATAATTACAACATAAAATACATGGGATAGGCTTCAACATGAGACACTATCAAAGAGAAAATCTCTGTATTTCAACCCATCTCTGTATTTCAATTCATGTTAGGATTTCGTTAAGTGAAAAAGAAGAATGCAAAATATAATTGAGGCCATTAGTTACTATAGTTCAGCATGGCCATTAGTACAAATTGATGTTTTAACTAATGTAGATATATCACACATGCTTTCCATTCACTGAAAAATTACCATGATTAAACAATGAGGACCAACATTTATTGAAACCATCTTAAAAATGTAAAGTATTTAATTGTAAATGATCTATGATTAAAATTCTTATTCTACCTTAATGAGGGACAAATAAACTCTTCCATGTCATTATTTTTTAAATTATATAAACCAATGTTTTATTCTGAAAATATATAATTTCTTCCATTTTTAGAAGAAAATATTCATAGAAATACAGCCCATGCAAATTAAGTAACTTTAAATAAACAAATGAAATTAAAATATTCTGCAAATAAAATTAAATTAAAAAGCTGAGTTTTAAATATGATGCAGATATTTAACAGAATTTTTGTACCAGATATTTGAATGACTATACGAGATATTTTGTACAGGAAGAGAGTTACTTAGCATTTCAGTCTTTTGCAAGGTGTTAATGACCTGTTATGCTGACCTCTGTGTGTGCCTGGGTGTGTGTGGAAGGAGGTGCATGGGAAGGGGATTATTCAGAAACTGGAGGATAATAAATTAGTGCTTTTATCATTGTTTTGCACAGAAAGCTTATTGCACCAAGGACTTCAGTCAATCTGAATACAAAATGGTCAGCTCAATAGCCCCAAATCAATTTGTCTTCGTGGAAATTAGTAGAATCAGTCCTAGAGTGAATGGAATCACTCCTGTTCAGGTTAATAGGTATTGCTACCCCTCACAATTTATTATCCCCTCCAAGTTATTTTGGATTAATTTGGCATATCGATACAATTCATTAAGCAATTATAAAAAAAACATATTTTTCTTCCAGAAATCCACGACCCACTGAACTGAGAGTGGGGTTTATCCAGTTAAAGGGAGAAGTCTGGATCATAGCTAGATGTTCTCAACTCTTGTTTATAGTTAATGAAAGAAAACAGACAGTTGCAATGTGTTATTCTTCTGAATTAAGATATCTACTTGAGATAAACCATAGTCTAAAAATTTCTACTACTCTGTATTGATTATATAAAATCCTTGTATCAATACATCAAAGAGACAAGCAGACTGCCTGTGTCTGAAGTCAGATAAGAAGTTGAAGGCTTTTCACTAATTACTTTGCTTTGGAACATACTATTTGCTTTCTCTGAGCAGAAATTTCTCTGGATTCTTTATAATCTCTGTTTTTCTATTGTTTTTATCTTAGTTCGGATAATAAACCCCCAGACAACAAAAAACCCATCTTGCTCACCTATTTTCGACTCAAAGTCAGTTTAGATCAAGGCAGTCTGAATTTTAAATATTCCTACTTTCTTTTCCCCTTCTTTGTCCACCAAATATGCAATTTTACTCTTTTAACTATAACTTTTTAAATTATCTGCTCTTTGAAAGAAATTACATATACGTATTTGAAAATCCATTTCACTGTAATTGCTGAGTACTTTATATCATATATGAAATGCTTGAGATCATGCAGATTGTTCACTAAAATACCTTAAAATAATGAATAGAATATTGCATTTGTTTTCCCTTTTAAAATTAAGGTATATTTTAATAGAAATTCCATAAATTCATTCAGATCTAAATATATATATAACACACATAATTGCATAAATGCAATTCTTTTGTTAACTAATACATCATACATTTTTTTTAATTGAGACCAGCATTACTTTCAAATTAAATACATCATAAAAATCATTTGCCTAATGTTCTATAAATTCTTTAATGACATTCCTTAATTGGATATTTTAAAGTGGTATTTTTAAGCTGTGACTGTTCACCCTGGAAAAGAGAAGGCTGGAGGGAAACAGATCAATGTATTTAAATATCTGAAGCGGGGGCAATGTAAACAGGATGGAGCCAGGGCCTTTTCAGCAGTGCCCAGTGACAGGACCAGAGGCAGAAACTGAAACACAGGAGGTTCCTTCTGAACATCAGGGAACCCTTCTATACAGCAAAATTTTTATCTTCTTGATTTCTATTCATATGCTGCAATACTTCCATGAAAAGAGCGTTTATTAATATCAGTGGGAGCCCTTTATACAGGGCAGCTGGAGAATACGCCATTAAGGACTGCAGTGCAGATTGGAAGAAGGAATTTTATCCCTTGTTAAGATCTACACTGCAGCATTTCTCATCATTTAAAATAAACTTTCATGTGAAATAATTTTACTCTTGTCCTGATTTTTGTCATTGTCTAATTTTTATCAGAGCATTCAATTTAGTCCTTTCTCTCCACAGTTTCATTTTTCTTGCACTCTTCTAATGATCGATTTTTTTCTGTTCTCTATCACACCCGAAACTGCAGACCAATAAATAGTGGTCAATCATCTTTGATCACACTTGAAAAAAAATTGAAAGCTCTTCTATTTCACTGATTCTTATAAATCTCATGTTTAAATTTTTTTTTTATATATTACTGCACTTGCTAGTCATATTTTTGGATTATGGTATAGCCTTAAATATATATTATTATAAAAAATGCATGTTATCTATTCTGATGAAGCCTAAAAATGTTGTATAGAATAAAAATGTTAAAATATCCTGTACGTAATAGACTTTTCAAACCAGAAAAACAACCTTGTATCATCCTAGTCTATTTAATGCTAATTTCATATTGTTAACTTAGAAAAGGAGAAAAAATTCTCATTTAGTCATCATATTAGGGATTTAATATAATTATAATTTGTAAATTTGTGCAAAGTTTGGCACTAAAAAGTATCAGAGCAGCAGAGAGAGAATGAGAAATGAACCTATAGGAAAAAAATAAAAGGTTTAAATAAGGGACTCATAGGTTAAAACCTGCAACTTACGCAATTATGTTACATTCATAGCTGTTAAAGACTGCACAAGAAAAAAAACATACTTAAAGAAAATTAAATCTTTAAAAAACTGAGATTTGTATTTCATAAGTGTTCTGTAAGAAATTCAAAAAGGAGAATCAAAAGAAGTCTTGAGACTAGCGAGAGATCTGTGGAAGGTGTTTAGAATCTCAGTAAAAAGTGTTATAGTAGTAATCTGGGACCTCAAACTGAGGGAAAGACTGCTAAAAATCTGGTTTAAAGTTAGGGAAAGTATTTTTATTTTTCTAAGATAAAAAAATTATATCAAATCTTTATCATACATCCAGAAGCAAAAGAAAATTAAACAGAAAGAGATCTTGCAGCACCAAAACAGCCATAAATAATATCTCTAAGAAAAAAATTTGTTTTGCAAAACCCACAAGAAGGAGTGGAACTATCAAACAAGAAATAAAATATAAACATCTCTTTTATAGTGAAGATTTTTAATGGGTAAATGCTGAAGTTGTAGGTTAATGTAATGAGATTGTTGTCAACACAAGTGGGATTCTTAGTATTCATAAAATGGATCCTAGCAAAAAAGATAGGGAAATGTCAAAAACGATGCTAAAGTTTTAGAAGAAAGAAAGGATTATTTGAGCATAAGTAGAGTTCAGATGATACAGTGAGGAAATTACTAAAAAACTGTAGAATAAATGTGCTAAAACACAATTAAGGAGTTTATGCTTCCCAGACAACTTCTCAGTAGGAATTAGTAAAGAAATGATTGATCATGGTGAAGTGCTCAGAATATATAGTTTTATTGCAGTACCTAAAACATATGTACATTTCTTACAAATATTTATTAAACTTGCTGAAAGGAACATTTTATACTGAAATGGAGCTTCTGAGGAGAATAAGCCATTGCCTTTTCTCTTCATTTTTTTGTCTCTCTGTATCTTTCAAAGCAGAAGCAAAATTTAAGCATTTTGAATATAAAATCTTTTCAAAATGACTTGTTTTGATTTTGCTGTTTGTGAGCCAATTAAGTACTACCTTTTCTTAATTAAAAAAAAAGTGCTATTTAAAATATCAAAGCAGATTTAGAATTCTGGTTAGGTGAAATCTCTTCAGAAGCTTATATTGTCTAACTTTAATTAAACTGCTTAATGTGAAATATATTATACTTTCAATGCAAAATACCTATAAACTGGAGACTTGGAAAAAAAAAACCATAAAAAAAGGATTCCCTTCAATCTGGAAGACCATGAGCCTGGCTCTTTGGCCACGGGTCGGAGGTTCCCGCTGGCTGTCCCGCGGTGGCCGCAGGGCAGACCCCGAGCGGCCGCCCCGAGTCTGTGCCCAGACTGGTGCAGTGCTGGGGATCGCTGCGGCCTGGGGAGCACAGCAGGGCACGGAGCACGGGGAAACTGAGGCACAGGAATAAGGGAAGGGCACTTGTCTGAGTCTGCAAAGATTTAATGTTGAGTGGGGCAGAGCAAGTGACGAATCTGAACCTGAAGGGGCTGCTTTTAAAGGGTCGAGGGAACACGGGGAGGACACAACCTGTGACCAACAGGAGGCATCAGGGGAGGGGTGCAGGGTAAGGGCTCCCCAAGAGAAGCCAACACGGGGAGGGAGCAAACCCCACAATCCAATTCTGCTTTGAGGGAGGGATGAGAGACAGGGAACACTCCAGAACCACAGGAGTGTGCTGTCTTTGACAGACCAGGATAAGACAAGGGAATAACGGAAGTATACATGTGGATTGACATGTGGATTGACATGTGGATTGACATACATTTTGGCGGGGAAAACTGTGGTAAACAACTCAGGACTGAACCATTAAGGAAGCCAAATGGGGTACATAAAATGAACCACTACAGACTTATAATAAGGAATATCAAAGCATACTACAGAAGAGCAAATTGTAAAATAACAGACTACCACAAGACTAAACTGGAAGATTAAAGCTTAGACAGATGAGTATGGACAGTTCTGGATAGTTCTATATTGTTATACAGTGTTTTTTAAGTCCTCTGAATCAGCTTGGCGTAATTCAGCTTGATTGCAGTAGCCAAATAAATATTAGCATAAGCAGGTCAATATATTTGA
This sequence comes from Chloebia gouldiae, assembly GCA_003676055.1. Taxonomy (NCBI): domain Eukaryota; kingdom Metazoa; phylum Chordata; class Aves; order Passeriformes; family Passeridae; genus Chloebia; species Chloebia gouldiae. Next base: position 20,964,507 of record QUSF01000006.1, read on the forward strand.
GGTCATAGTCTTTACCTGCTTCAGATTGTCAGATGCTCATCCTGCTGGCACAACAAAGCAGCCAAACATAGGAAACCATGTCCAGAATACAATATTTTAACAAATCTAAGCCTAAGTTAACATTCCTTGCCTCTTAGCAAAGCCTGTCAGCCTGAATACAATGACAGTGTCATTATTTTTAGTATATTCATAGCACTACTTCTAGCAATTCATGAAGACATTTTTGTCAAATACAGTTTATGTCATTCATTCTTGCTTATAGGCAACATTAACAAGCAGCAGGCTGATGCAAAGCATCTAAACAGGATAATATGCATTCATGTAACATTGTTCTTTTCATATCATGAACAATACTAAGTCTTCAGAAGAATCACCCTGAATTAGATAATATCAATCCAAAGTAAACTGAGCCAATTAAATCACAGAAAAGCATGAGGTTGTGGAGTAAATCAATGGCAGAGAAAAAAAGAGCTTAGGAGCTTTGAATTTGAATATACCATCCCTCAGCAGCAGTGGAGATGGTTCTGTTAGAATGATTTTATGAAATTTCTTCACTGTGAAGGTTGTGAGACATTGTAACAGGATGTCCAGAAAAGTCGTGAATGCGCCATTTCTAGGAGTGTTCCAGGCTGCGTTGGATGGGGCTTTGAGCAACCTGGTCTAGTGGAAAGTTTTCCAGACGTGGAAGAAGGGTTGCAACTAGGTGACCCTTCCAACTCAAACCTTAAGATGTCCCTTCCAACTTTCTATGATTCTGTGGATCATTTTGTAAGAGAGGATGATGTTTTACAAATATTGAAATAAGATAAAGGTCTGCTAGGTAGAATTACTTCACTTTAAAGGTCAAACAGAAGGACAGCAGGCAATCTCTCAACAGAAAAGAAAGGTTATTGAATAATCATGTTGTGAATATAAAGTACTAGTTCTGTTGTAATAGCAGCTATATCAGGGCAGTAGATGAGGCATGGAAAAGAATGATATGGAGTCTGAACAGAAGAATATTTAGTCGTTTTCAACAACAAAGAAAAACATATGCTTTTCCAAGGTGACCCCAGGATCCATGGCAACACGGGCAGTTCAGTCTCTATGTGATGTGCTTCCATATGGATAGAAAATGACATGAGCATATCTGCTACATTCAGACTCTTGAAAGGACAGCTCAGTTTTTAGAGTTGAAGCCCATATAGAGACAGTAACACAACACACAGAGGTAGATCTGGTGTGTATGGTGTTGGTTTGGTCTTCTGTGCACACTCCATGTATTCAAAGACCCATTCAAAGACCTTGGGTCTCATCATTGAAACAGACTGCCAAGCAAAAGAACCTCTTCTCTCAGTTTGGCATGCATTCCACCCTCTTAAACATGCAGAAAAATATTCTTGCATATTTACAATATGTTCGCTTCTTCATGGTTTTCCTGCTAGCAAAGATTTTGGCAACTGATTTCAATAAAGGCAACACATCCATTCTAAACCTGTTATTTTCAATTAGTAGTAACAATAGCATCAAAGAATCAGTGACTAGTCTGGATTGTTAGGGACCTTTAAAAATCATCTAGTCCTATGCCCCTGCAGTGAATAGGGACATCTTCAACTAGACCAGGTTGCTCAAAAAGCCCTGTTTGAATGTTTCCAGGGATGGGGCATCTACCACCTCTCTGGGAAAACTGTGTTTTACCTCTTTAATTTTAAAAAAATTCCTTTCCTAATACCCAATCTGAATCTATTCTCTTTTAGTTTACAACCATTATCCCTTGGCCTACCACTAAAGGCCCTGCTAAAACAGTCTGTCCCTATCTTTCTTACAAGCACTGTTTAAATATTGAAAGACTTCAATGAGGTCTTCCTGAAGCCTTCTCTTCTCCAGGCTGAACAACCCCAACTATCTCAGCCTCTGCTCATAAGAGAGGTGTTCCAATCCTCTGATCATTCTTGTGGTCCTCCTATAGACACACTCCAAGAGGTTCAAGAAGCCTTTCCTGCACGGAGGGCTCATGGGCTGGATAGAACACCCAAGGTAGGGTCTTGTAGGAGCAGAGTAGAGACCTGATTACTTCCTTTATGATAAAGATAGAGAAATCTTTTTACTTAGTTATTAATAAACCTCACGTTACTATCTCTATTGTCTTTAAAATTTTATTTTATATAATTAGTTAAAAATGAGTCACTGAGTTTGTATTTTAAATTCTTATTGAGCTGCATAGAATTGTTAATTTAGTAGTTTTTTTCACTAAAGAAGGGCAGAAATCTGGATGCAGAGGATTAATTCACCCATCACAATGGTACAAGACAGAAAGCAAATCCCAGTAGATTCTTTAGGACTCAATCTCCAATAGATGGTTCAGTACTCAATTGTTCAAGCAAAATTAATTAAGGTTGAGTTGCAAAATCTAACCAAAATCACAAACACCTAGAAAATTATTTTTTAACACATATTATCTATTAAATGATGTGTCTTATATTTAAATAGTAAATACTTTTAAAGTTATTGTTAAAGTAAGACAGAAGGCAGATTTTAAAAGTGATTGACAGACAAATACCTGTACATCTGGAAGAAATATATACTAATTTGTTAATTATTTTGCATTTGCTGCTGGTGTAATTTTGTTTATTATATATATAATTTTATTTAATGAAATAATGAGATATTCTCCTTCACATAGCCTCTTTGCTAGACAAACCAAACTCAATTCTTCCTCAGCTCAGACACAACCCAAATATATTTTAACTTGGCTTTAAGGAAAACTAGTTGATTTTGAATTTGTCAAAAAGGAAAGAGTTTTTTTCCCCTTAGGATCAGCTCTAAAATGTAGTCATTCATTATGCATAATATAAATATAAAAGTGGAACCCAGCGGTAGTAGGGACAGAATTAAATTGCAGGGTGCCATGTGTGGTTCTGTTTATAGCTGCATTCATATTGATTGCATGTAGTTTTTACAGCAGACCTCTTTTAACTATATAGGTGAAGATAGCAATTAGGTGTCTGCTGTTATTCTTTATGTTGCTGTGAGATATCCAGGGTATTTATGTTTTCATAAAATTATTTCCATTCTCTTACCCTTTTATCCTTCAGATTAAATGCTAAATATTTCTGATTCATTCCACAGCACTTTAAAAGTACATGTGAGCATTTGCTGGTTTTTCACTATAGTTTACAATATATTCAAAAATGTGCTCATATGAATGATAGTTTAAAAAAAAAAATGAGAATGTTTGCTAAAAGACTTTTTTCCCCCTAGATAATCTGGAACCAGCAGTACAGTATCACAATTCTTAGATAAACTGATTAGTAAACTTAATACCTTACTCATGATGAGGACAGAGCCAGAGGAGAATCATGTCTACTTGCATGTGTTCTATTTGAAGGTGAATCTCTATTACTTGTTTCCTCATTGAAATTAGCCAGTACAAGTATTTTTCTTTGTCACTTCTGTTCATCAAGTCCACTTTTATTGTCAGTTCAGGTGTCAGCCCCATCTTAAAGATTTTCAAGATCCGGTATGTCAAATCCACATGTATAACCTACACTGTTTATTTAAGGCAATGTAACCTACAAAACAAAGGCACAAAAAGACAAAATCCAAAGGGAGAGATAGTTAAGACAATTTTTAAGAGATTCAGATAATAGTAGCATTTTCAGTTTAGCTGGAAAATATTATGTGTTGTTTGTGTGTGAGTTTTTGTGCACATACACTCCAAAAAACTTTTAATGACAATTTTTTATTTCTACACTATTTGTACCACAAAAATATAAATTCAAAGCAGTGCTGAAACAAGTATTTAATAGGAATATAGATGGGATAAAAAAAAAGGCTTAGGTCTGTAAATTCCATTAGGAGAACTTTTTCTCTGTCTAATTTATCTGGGAGACACACAAATATTGAATCATATGTGTTATAGAGAATTTTAGAGCATGTGAAAGTGTGCTTTGTTTCCTAATAGCACAGATCCCATGGAATGATCTGCAGCTTTTATTAAGAAGATTTTTACAAATATGCTAAGAAATATGTTTTCAATATCTCAATCAAAACTGTGACTCAAAGTATACATATGTATTACTCCTAGCTCAGTCCCTCTGAGTGTTTTAATCCTTTGTCTCAGCAAATAAAAGAGACACTGTTAGGGATATTCTGAGCCCAAACTCCCCTTTTCCATAGGTTAATATATTTTATGGACAGATATTCTCTAGATACAGGTTTTGGATTTTGGGTTTTTTTCACATTGCTGGCAGTGAATTTCTAATCTACTGGAAATACTATACTTTAAGGCCCAGCATCTGTTTCTTCTGATATATTTGTATGTTTTGTCATTGATATCAAGACTGGATAACTAACAGGCATATCTTCTTCATGGAAAAGATTAATGTCCTGTATGATTTCTTTTCCTCAGCCTTTATTAGTGAGACCAGTCTTTTGGAATTCCAGGTCACAAAAACAAAGGGGAAATGTTGGAGCAGAGAAGGTGTACTCTTGCTGGAAGATGATTTTCCTTTACATCCAGTCTAAATCTTTCCTGGCACAATTTGAGGCTATTTCTCCCCGAGCCTCTTTTTTTCCAGGCTGAACTGCACCATCTCCCTCAGTGTGCTCCACACCCTTCATCACCTTTGTTACCTTTCTCTGGACACACTGCAGCATCAACGCCTCAAATGTGCTCTGCTAAGTCCTTCTGGCCACACCATTGCTGATGCAGGCCAGGATTCCATTGGCCTTCTTGTCCACCTGGGCACCTTTCAGGCTGGCTCATGTTCAGAACTCTCAGCCAGGTTCCCCAGGACCTTTTGTGCCTGGCAGCTTTCCAGCCACTCTTCCCCAGGTCCTGCAGTGGGTTGTTGTGACCAGACTGCAGGACTCAGCACTTTGTCTCGTTGAATGTCACGTAATTGGCCTCAGCCAATTGATTCAGACTGTCTAGACCCCTCTGTAGTGTCTTCCTACCCTCCAGCAGACCAACATTGATGCCCAACTCTGTGTCATCTGCAAATTGACAGAGAGTGCACCTGATCCTCTCTTCCAGGTCATTGACAAATGGATTGGCCACAGTGATGTCAGCTTTTCTCATTTAAATGGAAGTCAAGCAAGGAGCATTCCCTGAAGATTAAATCAAGGCCTAACATTCAGTGCTCTAAATTACAAGTGTACCTGTAGTTTTTTAAGAAGTTTCTCTGTAAAAAGCTGGATATTTTATTTTATGATACTGGGCCTTTGCACATTGTGTTTCACAGAGTCTGATATAAAGTACTGAGAAGATGTTTTTGTGACAGGTAGGCAGCTGGAAGCAGACAAGGAAAACAGTGGGCTATTGTCAGCTCTGCAGAACATTCATTTATCCTGGTTACTCACATCTTAACAAGGCAGCAAGTAAACAGAAAAAAATATTCAAACATAGGAGCTGGTCAAATAAAAGCATTACCAAAGCACTGTGAACCATAACAGATGTGCTAATATCTTGGATGTATTTGTCTCCTAGCTAGTTTGTGCTAATGATGCATCTATTCTGAACTGTGTATTATTTTGTTTTACAGCACTTAAATAGAAGCTTGTGCAAGGCTCATGATGAGAAATGGGCAGTAAACAAGTACAACAGATTAACAGACAGAGAACTAAAAACAGGAACCTGTTCTTTCTTGTGAACAGTAGGAATTAAAAAAAATATATAAATAAATATAAAAACTCAAAGAGGAAGGAAAAAGGTCTAAGCCAGTAACAAAACATGGATACATACACACAACAAGAGAGATTACATAAATTAACAAATAGTGAATTCACTAGAGACAAAACTAATTGTAGACTGTGTACAACCCTCAAAATGTCTGCATATAAATTTTACATATCATTTCTAAGGGGATAAATTTAGGGCCAGGTTCTAAAACTATATTTAAAAGGTCAGAGGCAGTATAAATAGCTATCATCTCTTCCTCTGGCTTCATCCTTACATTCTGGTTTTATTCGTTCCCTCTTGGCTCTTCTAGCCTTGGGGTGAACCACGATATAAGGCAAAATAAATATTTTTGTCTTTATATCTGCTACCAATGCTTCTTTCCCTGAAGGTAAGGGCAATATAAATTAACTTTTTCAGGAGATATTGGGAAAGTAAAGACTTCAAAAAAGCCACTCGCCATTTTTACTGATACAGAATGTAAGGAACATGCACAAAATCTCTATGCTGTTGGCAAGTCAGCTGAATCTGAGTAAGGGTTTATAACTGTCCTCTAACTAGCCTTAGCATGTGGATCAAAGAATGAGTAGGCTTAGGTAAAAATCTGCCTAATAGACCTGAAAATATCTACTTTGAGATTCCCTATTGCAGGATCGTATTCCATCTCATTAAAATCTTTTTCTCATAGAATTATAGTTAACAGTCCTTGTACTGCAGAGTCTCTTTCTTATGTTGAGTCCACTGACAGTTTTGCTGATGTCTGACTTCTATTCCTACAAAACTTTTGGAATATTTTTTTTAATTTTTATTTTTTGCTGTCATGTATTGTTTAGGTTTTCAGATCTGATGCACAAATATCTTGACAGGGAAGGTCATGAAATGAGTTCCCATGCCACCAAATTACTGATGCAGTGCAAGGGCACTCTACATTTCTCCTCATATTTTGGTATAACAGATCATGCTCAATTAACTGTAAAAAGCAATCAAAGACAATTTTTTTTCCCTAAAGGATGTACGTTAGGTTAATTTGCTGCATTAAACCATTGGTTGTGAAATGCAAACTAAAAGAAACACCTGATGCTGAGAATGATGCAGTGGATCCTTTTCTGATTTTAGGCCAAAAACAATTTTCAAAGACAGTAAAAAATCCTTGACATAGATTACCCACATCTGTGGAAACAGATGTCAAAATTGAAATTCTCCTGAAATCTCAGATTCTGGCCTTTCATCAAGAAGTTTCTCTGGTTATTTCCTAGAACAATAATAAATATATCCTTAGTACCTAACACACCTTCAACTATGAGGCTGTTCCTCGCTCTTGGAAAATATTCATGGCCTAAACTTGATCTCATTAGTTGGATTTGGCAGGTCAAAAGAAATTGATTAAAGTTTTCCTTGGCAAAAATCAGAACACAATGAGGATCCATATTCAGATTGCTTCGGGTCCACTAATAAAGGTTCAGATATTTCAGTGCAAAAATAACCCTGAAAAAGCTTTGGAAATTCTGTGTTTTGGAAAATATGTGCTAAACTCTCTTTGTCTGCTCAAAGACGGTGATGTCATCCACAGCATTCTGATTAGGTGATCACTTGGCCTTGCTGGGGCAGCTGTGAATGTTTCTTTTGACACCTGACTGTCACTCCAATATTTTCAGAATTATGCCCTTTATGCTGAGTTGAAGTTTTCTTTGTTATGCTTAAGGTCATTCTGGCATTGTGTAGCATCTCTGGAAAGTAGGGCTGTTAGTATACATAACTTTTTTTGGCTAGTGTTGAAATGGTGAAAATCCACATAATTTTTAATCTAAATGTTACTAAGCAATCCTTAGACAAATTAGGGACTCTCTCTGCTTGATGAATGAGCTGAACAATGGATGGCAAATCACAGAATCACAGAAATACTTACATTAGAAAACACCTGTAACATTGACTCCAGTCATTGACCTGACACTAAATTACACAACTGGCCTCATCCTATAGATTCAGCCTGTCCATATCCCTCTGTAGAGCCTTCCTTTCCCAAAGTAGATCGACACTCTTTCCCAGCTTCTTGCCAAATATGAAATAACTGACTGAGTGTCCATTCTATCCCCTCACCCATATAATAAAGTCATTAAACAGTGCTGGTCTCAGTACTAAGCCCTGGGGAACAGCACTTGTGACCAGCCACCAGCTGAATGTATCTCCATTCACCACCACTCTCTCGGCCCAGCTGTCCATCCAGTTTTTTACCCAGCAATGAGCGCACTTGACCAAGCTATCAGCAGCCAATTTCTCCAGGATCATGCCATGAGAAATGGTGTTAAGAGCTTTACTAATGTCCAGGTAAAAATCCACAAATCCAGGTGATGATCTCAGGACATTAAAAAAAATGGGGATCATAAAGAATATCGTTTTACATAGTAAGTATATATATATATATAGCTGTAGTTTCTTGACTACCAGGACAATTCCAGATACTGCAAAACATCAGAAAACCATGGCTTCTGAAACTTCATGGGCTCTTAGTCATCTGACAAGGCTTTCTGGCTGGCACAAAATTAACTTGGGTTTTCTAAAACCTCCAATGTAACCAGTCTTCTTTTCCTGAGATGGTAATAGAAAAAATGAAATGTTGAGCTTAGGGGGTCTCAAAACCCCAGAGATACCATATATCTGTTTTAAAAGTGAAACTGGGGTTTTCATTAGAACTGTTTTACAGTGTAATTAGATTCTTGGCTCCTTACCATGAATGACTGGATTATCACACCTTTGGCTGTTTAGACTTCTGGACCTGTACTTAACTGCCTGAACCAGCTTGTGGTGTGGTTCCCTCAGTCTGACAAACCATGAAATCTCTGTAACACAGAACCTGCTTGCAGGATAATCCTGTATGTAACAGAAAATATTTTAGTTATCATAACAAAGCTGAAAGTCCTGCCCTTTATCACTGTAGACAGGAAGAAAATAATTCTTCCAATCTCTGTATTAGGTTGCTTGAATAAAATTAGTAATGTTTACTCATTTGCTATTGGCATTGAAAGAGACATGTACAAAGAGATAATTCACATGTTACTTTTATCATCATATTAATGCTTCTTGATTTTCTGTTGAAAATCCAATGAGTCTTCAAAAAGGGTTTTAAAGTTTTTTTCCTGCTTAATAATTTTAATAATCTTGCACATTTCTTTAACAAAACTTGTTGTTTTGAACAAAAATTATAAAACACAATTTCATATAATTTAGTACAATGTTCACAGTAATGACAAGCTAGTAACAGGAAAATATGGTATCTTTGCACCAGGAGCACCTACCAAAAATTTATTTTAGCATAGTATCTCCTTATGCTTAAGGTAACACTTGTTTTACCTTACAATCACCATATAAACCAAATTACATAATGTTCTGGAAAACCTTAATATTCCAGTCAGAAAGTAGTTCTAAACCTTAGAACAAATTTGTGAAACCTTCAAATGTTCTTCAGCATTAGGTGGACTGTGATGACAGCCTTGGAGTTGGGACTATGTGTTGTTCTGTCCCATAGATGTCAGTTTTTCATGAGGCTGCAAAAAACAAAGTAAATCCTGCCTTTAATCTTGCATAAGAGGTTTCCTGTCAAATGAGCTCCTTCTATCAATACACCCTGAGGTAGAATGCTCTGTTAAAGAAAGGGATAGATCTGTAGGATACCAGATCTATAGGTTAAGAAGCACATACACAAGCTAGAAAGAATTTCAGAAAGACAATATAATGGTTGTCAAATCTGGCTTCTTTTTTCTTACACTCTCAGTGCATTACACAGACCATGACAGAACTCAGCTGCTGGTTTGGCACAAGCAGTTCATCCTAAATTGCTCAAAGGATTTTTTTCTACTCTTGCAAAAGCAACTTCAAAGTTACTCTTCTGCTTGTACTGGTTTAGCAGACTCCTCAAAGTTGCATTTTACCACTCTGTTACTGGATGCAAAGAACACCTCATTGAATTGAATATCTGCGTTTTTTTTTCCTTTCACATGAAAATCTTCCTTTAAAAACCAAACAAAAACATTTAAGGGCAAGATTTCAGAAGGCCAGACTTGCCTACTTGTCATTTTTAGGGGATATTTAAGTTTTTGCAAAGTAAAGGCAAAGCATGGAGTCTTGGTTCTGTCATTACTTTAATTCATATTTTAAAATTTCTGCTTGTCATTCTTGAAATTTTGCTGGCTTTTGCTTCTGTTATCCCTTTCTTCCTGATTAATTTATGCAATTTCCATGTCTATATCTATGATGTTTTCTTAATATTTACACTTTTCATTTCATTTTTGTCTCTTTACCCAATATCATCTCCAGAATTCTTTTTTTTCAATATTTCTATGCTTTTTGGTGAAATAATTATATAAATTTGAGGTTTTTCCCAACTCTTACTGCAGTTGTTTTGCACAAAGGAACACTGTTGCAAAACACTTTTTGACCTAAATTTTGTCTTTTGCCACACTGCAGAACAAAAGTAAATCAATTATTGATGCCAATATATGATATATATGTATATGTTTTAAGTCACAAGTTAACTTGTTGATCTCTGTATAGGTATGTTGCCCCTGCTAAGGATTTCTACTTTTTTCCAGAGTCCAATGTGATCATTGGAAGACCAATTGTGTACTGGTCTTTGAAATGGGTGAATTTCTAAACCTTTTATTCCTGCCATAGTCTGACAAATATATATGCGTCTTAACCTATAAACATTCTTGCTACATTTGTCTGACAGTTCAGACAATAGCTGAGAGAACAATAGCTGAGCAATATTTTTCTATTATACTTATTAATTTACCAATAACGTAATATTAACTTTTATAAAAAAGGTAACATATTTTTGCATGGATGTTGTTTGTTTATTTATTTATTTAATAATGTATTTTTTTCACACTAAAACAGCAGATGTTATAGCAGGTTCATAACTTTCCAGACACATTCCAGTTTTTATCAATTCTCTTTTGTAAGTGGAAATAAGCTGATATGTATTTATTTTATAATTTTGGTTGGTTTGTTTGTTTGTTTGTATTGCATTTATTTGGGTTTATTTTTGGTTGCAAGACATATCCATACATCGTAAAAACAAATAAGTTTTGTTAATATCTAGCAAGTATTTCATGGGCACCAGTGATTTAAAGTAACAATTGTGGACTTAAGGGAAAAAACCTATGCTTGTGACTTCTGCTATTCTACCTACTATCTGTCAGAGATATAGAAGAGTAGTGAACAGGGTTTTGGAATTGGGAATGAGAGACAAAAACGTAAAATGAAATTAGAAGTATCACCTAGAAGGAACTACTAGCAATAGTATAGCCAAAGAAACCCAGCAAGATGTCGACCTCCTTTGCCATAAGAGCTCTTTTAACCCCTCTGAAAACAATTCTTGGATAAAGATGAAAACTGGGAAGTAGATAATCAATTCTGACTCTCCTAGGTATCTAACCTATATTAATATTAATGACATATGAATTGGAATGCATAAAGTAACTTAAAATTCTCCTGATTTCAGAAAGTGTTGCGACTGTTCATCGCTCTCAACTGAGCCCTTTGCTCTTTCACTGTTTAATATGTTAATTTTATTACAATATCTTTGTATTAGTCTTTATTCAACATTGCACTAACATGTTAATTTAAATAATTTTATAATTATATTGCATATTTCTTCCTTCAAATATTAACTCGTAAACTTTGATATTTTGTTGACGTTCACAAATAGCAATTCTGAATTGCTAATCTCGCTCTAATAGAAGGTGAATTTGATCAGAATTTTGAACTACTTTTGGAATAAGATTTAAATTAGTTAAATTTCATAGAGGAGGCAATTTTCATCTGTTGCATTAGCATCTACCTTGTGCTTTAGTTTATGATGAAACACACTGTTGCATATAAGTCTTAAAGGTATTCCAATAGGCATTTGTTTCCTAGTTGCTTGGTTTAAGACAAATTTTAAGAGGTGATCGTTCCAAAATTAGTTACCTCCTCTTTGTTTTAATTAATCCCTTTCCACACATAATAAATTATGTCCAGCAATGTGCTTTTATGGCCCAGTAGGTCAACAGCCTACTGGGTTACTTTGGCAATATTATTGCTAGTAGGTTCAGGAGGGGATCTTTTTCTGGGGAGACACATCTCGACTGCCAGGCCTAGTTCTGAACTCTCAAATATAACAGAGATAGGAATATTCCAGCGAAAGATCACAAAGTTGAATAGGGACTGAAGCATCTGTTGGTACAAAGAGATGCTGAAGGTGCTGGGACTACTCAGGCTGGAGAAGGGGACGAAGACCGAAGGAAATTTATTACTACTTAAAACTGATAAAGAAGATGGAGACATACTCCTCTCATTTGTTTTCAGTAAATGTAGAGGACACAATGGGCAGAAACCGAAATATAAGAAATTCCATCTGAACATATGAAAATATACATTTTGTTTCTGAGAGTGTGCAGCAGGTTGCTCAGAAAGTCTTTGCAGTCTCTATCTGTGGAGTCATTCAAGACCTTACTGCATACAGTCATGGGCTACCTGCTCTATCCAGTGCAATTTCCTTGGACTAGGAAGTCTCAAGTGACCCTTTTAATCTCAGCTTTTCTGTGGTTCTGTATTTATATTGTATTCAGAACATTATGAATTTCACACCACACAGTAGTAAGATTTCTAGTGTTAATATCCACAACAGTGGCTTTTGGGAACCACTATCACCATGATTGTTGGTTTGTGGGTTTTTCTCCCTTTTACTTCATAAACAGGCCTTGTCCATCTCCTTCAACTAATAGTGGCAGTTCATTTTAAATTTCAGCGGAGCACGCCCTCATGTTCATTTGCTGTTTAACAGCCTCCACAATGAAATAGTCGGAAAAAAGTGCCCTCTCAAATAAATCTGTCTTATAACACAAAGATTATTTTCTCTGATATCCTTTAAGGTAAAATAAGTGAATAGTAAGCCAGGATAATATGTTTAATGCATTAATGTTTTGGAAATTTGGAAATTAGCTAGTTTTCAAACATCTAACGTGTCCAAATGCCTTTTTATTGTTTTTCAAAGGATTTGGTGAGTTTGTACACTGTCAAATGGAAAAGAGATTCTGCAGGAAGCAAGCCCTGTCTCATGTGGAATCTGTCAGACACTGAATTATAGTTATAAATAGCTTGCTATGCTTTTGTTTATTACAGATTGCCAAAGTTTTGAATTTACTCAGTGACACAGAGAAGGAGCACAGATTATAGATTAAAAGCCATGAAGGAAGAGACAGTTTTTGAGAGGAGGTTCACACAGTATATAGGAAACTGGTGAAGATATATTTTAAAAAATGAGCGCAAAGTTTAAAGCTTATGCAAGAGCAGCGAAAAATTTGTACAGATTTTGTACAGTGATGAATCATCAACTTTACTACCAAATCACTATTTTTCAGTCATCCTCCAGTTTTCTTAATTTAGAAATTACTTTGAGGAATGATTTGGTAAATATATTTGACCAGTAGCCTCCACAGTGGCTGTTTTGTGTAGCTTCATGTTTTCCATACAGACATTCATTATTTATGTTATTAACATTACTTAATTAATTAATGATTGCTGCTAAAAGGCATGCCATAGTTTGTATTTTAACCATTTTTCCCCTTAATTTTTTTCACGTATAAAAGATCTCAAATTTTCTAATACTGTCGCTTCTTTCACTAATTTACTCATCACTTTTGTAATCCCTACTTTCACAACTATACAGATGTAATATTCATTATTACATATTAAAAATCTATTGTTGTTACTAATATAGTAAAAATCTAACTGTTGTTACTAGAATAGTAACTCCTTACCCCTAATTTTATCTCTGTTATAATATAATACCTCTAGACCTTTATGAGTGCTTACTTTTTTAATATATGTATCCAGTACAGAATGGGGTTTTGGCTGATTGGTTGGTTGTAATAATTAGGACTTGAAGTGGTGCTGAAGTGATGTACCTTGCTTCATGTCCATTAGCAGACTGTACTATCTTGATGTAGCTGATGTTACCATTTGGAACAGGCCAGAAATCTGCTAATGTTTTCCCTCTGTGGTTCATTACTAGACCTGAAATTCTATATCAATATATATCAACATCAAAAAGTTTGCTTTAAAACTGGAATGCTTCAACATGCTTTGATTTTTTTTTCAACAGCAATTACTCTCATAGTTTGAACTCACAGAGATTGCATCCTGACATGGGACTCATTGGAAGTCAGTGGAAGTCAGTGGAAAGGCTCCATTGATTTTAGTTGACCCATTGCGAAAGCACTACAATAACTATTCAAAAACTTAGTTTGATCTGGTTTGTCCATGAAAATCACAAGTGATTGGAGTTAGTAAATGTGTATTACTCAAACTCAATATTTTCACGCATGTATACGTATAGAGAACACAAATAGACTAACACACACATGTAAATATTTCTACACACCTACGCATATTATGTCTCTGAGATTTAGGAATCACTGTGACAATTGATTCACTTGGCTTCTTTTAAATATTTGACTGAATTTTTTAGAAGCACAGTTTGAAAGCTACTACTATTACTAGGCAGTATATACACAGCTGTTAGTCTTGGAAAGTATGTACAGTATATACACAGTATATACAGTATATACAGTATATACACAGTAAATACACAGCTGTTGATATACACAGCTGTTAGTCTTGGAAACTTATATCCCAAATTAGCTGTATATACAATTGATGCCTTATAAATAGCACTGAGACCTGTGGTCCTTGGTGATTCTTAATTACTAAGATTGAGATTACCACTTTTGAGAAGAAAATCAGAATGAAGCAGAAGTATTCTTTTTACCTGGATTCTCTCATTCAAGACTATGTTTTCATGCTGCTTATCCTTTTCAAAAGATGGGGAATCTTGTCTGTGCCTACTGCTCATTATCTCTGTTTTAATTTTCCTTTCATCCCTCTCACACATTTATCAGGATATCTTGCTTATTTGCAGCCCCTTATGCCAATCTGTCTGCCATGTCTGCCACTTGTGTCACTGTTTGCAAGTTTTACTATGCCTCCCAGAGAAAACTGCACACTTCTTTGTCCTTTTGTTGGTCCAATCATTCCTATCCTGGAGTAAAATGTGTGCGTTTATGTGTGTGTGTATATATTTACATATATATTTACATATATATATATTTACATATATATATATATATATATATATATATATATATATGTATGTATTGTTCAGCAGTCTTAAAAAATATTTATTGGTTATCATTGGTTATCACAAATATTTTCATTGGATGCCTCTCATAAATGACAGAACGTTTGTTAAGGGCACCTTCTGCTATACTCAGGACATTAAGGAAAAGTTCCTTCGTTCATCAGAGTATCAATTTTTAACAGAAATTCAGCTAAAAACTTTTTTTGCATTCAACTTGTGGTGAGTAATTTTGGATTATTTGGCTATCCAATGATGTTTATTTTATTAAACAGGAAGAATTCAGAATCTGTCCTGAAGTGCAATTTCATCCATTTGCTGCACTGTCTTATTTGCAAAGCTTTTTGGTTTGTGTATTTATAATTATTTTTGATCAGTGCTAAAAAAATATTGCTAGCATCAAGTAGCTACTAAGCACTTGTTCTCACTCTATTCACATTTTGAGCTCACTGATGCTTCATACCCCTTATGCTATGTTAGTTAATTTCCCAGGTAACTTGTAAAGACTGAACTGAACTGAACTGAATAACCACTGCAGAAAAGGTAAAGCAGGGCATGGCAAACATACAGTCTAAACTGAAGCAGAAAAAGAAACCAGACATGAGTTGCTATACTACGTGATGCTAAATATAGCACATGGACAGGACACTTTGAAAGGACATGGAGAAAGACAAAGGCAGAAGTTAGAATGTCACAAGTAACCTAAGTGGTTACTTTTACATTTGCAAATAAATTCAGTGCCTACAGAAAGAAGCTGTAACTTGCCTTTATCTCAAAGTGTCACTGGCCCAATTTAGTCCAATCACACAGTAACTGCAGAAGACCTAAACACTGACACTTTTCAGTTTCAGACAAAACAGGTGAACTGTTTTTTTCTGGTTTTGTTTTCTTTTGATTTCTTTTGTTTTGTTCTAATACTATTCCACTGTCAGTAAATAAAAATGCTATCATCTCCTCAGAGAAATTTAGTAGCCTTTATAATGTCAATGGAAATGAATCGGTATTGATTTATATTCAGACTTGTAGCCAGATGTTACACAAAGTCAGCATCTAAACTGATTCTGTTTGGTCCTCCATTTCTTTCCTACGTGAGTAGTGTTTCCCACACCACTGTACAGCACTGCTCCCTTAGCATGAGACATTTCAAGGTTGAACATGAAGAATATACTTATTTTAAGTTTTACACTGCAAGGTTATTCTGCTATTGACAGGAAATTTAGAGAAAGCAAATGCCCACTGAGGCTGATGAGAGATTCCTGTAGTCTTCATAAAACTTTACACTCTCAGCAATTTAAGTCACTGTCTTGTTTCTTATTATCTATATGTAAGTAATTGTAAATCAGGACTATACATCTTTTATTCATTAATACTCTGCAAAATTTTATGTAATGTATGTTTCTCAGATTTTCTGTGTCTTCATTTGTTTTTGTTATATTCCTTCCTAAACATCCATTTTTGACTATTGTCAGGATGTTGTGCCAGATAATTCTTTGGTCTCTTCCCATACAGACATTTTTATATTCCTTAATTACTCAGAATTTTCTTGCATGGATTAATAATTTAGTAATTTTCACATTCTACTGCATGGGTGCCAAACACTTGTAAAACTTCTTTAAATGTCAAGAAACTTAAACAAATCAATTATTTTAAATCATTAATAGGCAGAGGTGTTTTTTTTTTTTTTCCTACAGAAAATGACAGTAGGGTAATTTTTTTGACAAATTCTTTTCCCTATTATTTTGTACTAGTTTATTCCATGAAGTTAAAGTCCTCATCAATTAGTGGGATAGCGATAGGAAGGAAAAAACTGTAAATTCATGAATAAAGGAGACGTTTTCTCCATCTTTACCCTATTAAGGTGGTTTTTAGTAACTCAATATGGAATGCTTAATAGTTTTTCTTAAAATTGCTGTGCAAGCATTGTGTAAATAATTTTCTTTGAGGCTGCCAACTAAAACCATTTATTTGTGACTTTATTGTTAGTAACCAAAATATATTGCTCCACTGCTATAACACAAAGTAAGCTTTAAGTTTATTACTTCAACACATTAATTAATTTATTAAATATTAATGATAAAAAAAAACATTCAAGTCATGTTATATACAGCTTCAGCATTGTTAATGTGTTATTGCCCCATTTATCAACAGCTATGCATAAGATGTACAAAGCAGTATAACTGGTTGATGAGGTATGTTTTCTACCATAGGTTGTTAATCTAGTTAATGGAATAACAAATACATAGATGGGTTTATTAGATGTGTGACTTAATATAAATATATGTTGAAATATATTATCTTCCACAGACAGGATGATTATACTGTCTATTTGATCTCAGGTAAAGAATGGAGGATGAATAAAAGTAAAAAAATCTAGTTTCAGTTTACTGTCCAAAATTTTACACTGAGGAAAGATCTATACTTAAACAAATACATAGATACATAATTTTTAATGAAATATAAGATAACGATATAGAAAAAGTAACAAAACCTTTAAAATAATTTACATCTCTTTGCACACTTAATTTTTTTAACGCCTTTTAATTTTCTTCTTTGTCATTCATTTATTGCTCTGCATCAATATGAATTCTCATCTTCCTTTTGTTTACTGAAAAAGATGTACTATAATGTCAGTCTTCTGAGCTGAATGTTTACTTGAATGTCAATTTTAGAAGTTGAAATTTGTTTTTCTATCTTCAGTATGTGATGGTTATTGACCTAGACCTTGGAAGATGGAAATTTAAAGCCTAATCCACTTTTTTGTTCATAATATTTCTTGCACAATTCTTAAACCCTGATCATTTATTTTCCTTTATCAGTATTGTCTCTGATTAGTTTTAAAAGTGACATATTTATGATGCAATGATTTATAAATTAACATCTTCTATTTAACATACCTTCTAATTATTTCCTTTGTTGCTTTAATAATTTAAACTATAGGCAGTCAATTCTAATACATGGAAAATATGATGTTTAAGATTTCAAGTTGAAACTATCCTTTTGAAAGCTCCTGTAAAACTTTAATAATTTAAGCAAATAAACCATTCAAAGGAATATAAAAAACAATGCTGTAAATATTTTAAGGGTAATTCTTTGTTCTACATATTTCAGCTAATTACTTTTGCCTAGCCTATTTTCTACTGCAATGTTGCATGTATTTGTAATGTGACAAGTTTATTATTCTTATTTTATTTGCATTCTGCAATGAAATAAGAGTAAAAAACAAAATATGGTCATGAATTTGTAAAAGCACTGGGTTTTTTTCCATCAATACATTGTCTATAATTTTAGATTCTTTTTTTTCTTTTACTTTAGTTGAAATATTATTCATTCTTTAATATATTTCTGTATAATTGATATAATATTGTGGTGCTAATAATGCATTTTATGACATATTTCCAAATACATTAAACTGTCCTGCACTCTTGCATCTGGGAGAGGATAAACACACACGAAATGGAGAGTTAGTGAAAACATGGGTTTGAATGCTTTAGGAGGGGTGTTACTTCCAAAAAGAGCATTAATGTCATGTGAAGACATTTGTAGTGACAGATTCATGCTTCAGCTCTATAATTTCTTTTTAGAAACTTCACGGAGAGTGGACACCAAGTTTAATATCAACAAGACATCAATTCCCAAATCATCCATTTTACTCTACCTTATAAATCATATGCTTTGTTGAACATTTTGTCAAATATACTTTCAAGCAACATGGAGAAATGAGAATGTGGAGAATCCCTGAAATGCCTTTCAACTTTTGTGCAAATAGATTTTCAATAAAATAATAATTTCTATTTCAAATACATCTGGGAGAGGTGTGATGGTGGTGTCAACCTGTCGGACTTGTTGTTGCTGAGAGAAGTTCTACAAAAGCTTTGGGTTTTACATTGATCAGTTATTGAATAAAGTGCATGAATAGGTTTGAAATTCAGCTTGGGTTTCCTTGTTCTAGCAGACTGCTTACAGAACTAGCTTGCAGGTTCAAGCTCATTCCTTTTCCCTGTTTTTGTTTCTTTCCTATTTTCTTGGCTTCTTTACCACTTCATACACAATTCTGTAACTTTTTCCCCAACTAAAATTGTTTCATAGTCTGATAATTATGATACATTTTTTAGAAGGAATTTTTAAAATCTTTGTTAGAGTTAAGAAAGTTAAGGACTTAGGATTTTTTTCTTCCCTTATGAATATTGCAATGAAAGTGTTAAATAAAGAGCAATTCTTTATTTTTATTTTGAACACAAGTAGATAATTCCCATGCATTAATACATTTTGTGGACAAACATTTGCAATTATGATGTAAGTTGTCACTTCTTAACAATGTATCTTCTATATCTATGTTGACAGTCCTTTCTGTGAAGATCCTAATTGGTGAAGGAAGAATAAAGTTAAATGTGTTTCAGAAGGGAAACTGTTAAGGTGAATATAAATTCTTTTTATCAAGAGACATTTCTGGAATCTCTTCTTTTCTACCTGAACAAAGTGTTTGAATATATTTTACACTGTGGTAGTATATTTTTTCCAGGTGGAAGTCTTTGTTGCCATGCAAATGAGATAAAACTTGTATGTATTTATTTATTTATTTCCTACTGTAACAGCAATATTTTCAGAATGCTCCTGTCCAGAGAAAAGCTTTTAAGTGTTGTTTTTTGACTTCTTAATTGGAGGAAATGTGCGGACTGACAACAGCAGATAGAGGTGAAATGAAGTTGTCCAGTGTCCTGATGGAGAGCATATTTGGAAACTGGGATTTAGACAGCATTAATAAGATGGGAAATTTAACTTTTTTCATCAGCTAATTTATATAGAAGAATAGTTCTACTATTCTGTTATTTAAGTAGTCTGTGTATTCTTCTTTATAAATTTCTAATTATGAAGCAAATTAGACATGATAAAAGCTAGCAGAAGTCTTAAAGATTGGAGGCTTGTCTCCTCCTTACACATAGACTTTTGATGCACTGAACTGATGCTGCAATGCAGCACAACTGACTATTTTTGTTCAACAGATAGAAAATAATAATATTGTCAGTACAAAGTAATCAACATGTTTCTTCAAGAAATTTAATTTGAACAATGGAAATAACTTAAGGTAGCCTGTTGAACTGAGGAAGAGAATGTAATTGCTAGTTACAGAATATTTTTAAATATTTCTGAAAATATACCATATTATATAAAATATAAAGATATTTTTTGTATCCTTTGTATAACCACATTAGTTTCATCTGTTCCAACTTCCTTGTAATTTTCAGATTCCCATGCTAAATTGAAGGCAGTATCAGGACACATATATGTGAGGTGGATGAAGTGTCAAGGTGAACAGTACCCTATTCTGTCAAAATCAGATATGTCACACTCTGCAAAGTATTTATGACACCAAGATCTGATTAGCACAGCAGCAAAACCTGTTACAAGCCATAAAAATTGTCAGTTGACACTAAAAAAAGCTCTGCTGAACAAATTGAGCCATGGTGAGTATAGCTGTACAATATATACTTATGGACACCAGCTCATTTTTTAAATTTTCAGTCTTTTCCAGAGCTGTCTGCTCTCTGTGGCTGCATCTTCTCTCAAACTCCCATAACTTTTAGAGGTGTAAATGCTAGCTGAGATGATTAGTCTTGCAAAATCAATAGAAAGTAGATGGATATGTAATTTGCTATGTATTCCCCATTGTTCTGCCATTACATGCATTTGGAAAAAGTTCTTTTCTAGTTTTCTTGTCTTCTAGACCCCCTTTTATACTTGAAGAATGCTGTAAGTTCTCCTGTGGCTTCTCTTCTCTGGCTGGATGGACCCAACTCTCTCAGGTTCCCTTCTTAGGAGAGGTGCTCCAGACCTCTGATCATCCTTGTGGCCTCCTCTGGATTTGTTCCAATGTGTTCATGGCTTTCATGTCTTGGGATTCTCAGACCATGACAGTTCAGTTTAGGCAACCCACTTGAGTCTATCCCTTTCTTATTTTCTGTTTACCATGTGGAGTACTCCAGTATTCAAAAAGGTTTATGGGAATCACAATTTATGCAAACTTAATCATTTGCATTGTAAATTCTACTGCTGGAACTGAGCAGTTACATTTCACAATTCTGAGCTTCATATAACTGAAGTCTTTTGGTTGAATGCCTGCCTATCGCTGTTAGTTTAATGCAACTGCACCACAGAATGCTAATGCTGCAAAGAAAAAGTATTTTAAAAGCAGCAAACAAGTCAATATGAATTCATAAAGCAAAATGACATTTCAGCCCAATACATCATTTAATAAAAGTAATTGTTTTAATTACCACACAGTATAGAAATATAATTTAAATTAGAAAAATGTATTAAAAGTGATATGCTATAAATGATAAATCATAAATCATAGGGGAACTTATAAACAAATTGCCAAACTCAGAGAGAAATGTCAATGAATTAATATATACTTGTGATATTTTAAACTCATAAATACAAACCTAGATACTTCCTTAAAGAAAAAGAAAGGATATTTTTTGTGTGGTGGTACATATTGGCTTATTCTTTACAACCCTACTATTTATTATGTGTAATAGTTCTATCAGCTTCAGATTTCTCAGAGCACTACTTGCATACCAATAAAGCAGTCTTCCACTACAAAATTTTACTGTATCTTGATTAATAATCACCACATTGTAGTGATTAGTCTGTGCTCTTTTTTTCCTACAAATTCTCTTTTTTTTCAGCGTTCTGACTTCAGAATTCAAAGACCAAGGTATGCAATATGAAGGAATCCACTGACAACTCAGGTATATGCTCATGGGACAAGATAAATTTTACATTTTCTTTTGGCATCCCCTACTGGTGTAAAGCTGTGAAAACTCCTCCATGAGACTGAAGATCTCAAAATGGCTCCTATGCTTCTTTGGTTGAGTCCTTTTGAATGTTAATAACAGCTAAAAAAATGGCAGGTTAAGGGGAAAATATTTATATTCTTCTCAAGCACATAATTTCATTGCATCAGTGAATATATCATCTCCTTAAACAGTACATCTAATTACACTACTTTGCTTGTTTCACATAGTTTATTTTATCTCTTTATTTTGATTTAGGTTTAGGTTTTGTGTTTTTTTTAATCTTAGTAACAGAGAAATAAATGTCAAATTTGTCATTCACACTAAACCATGATAAATATGCTTTGTGATAATGCAGTGAGGAAATGTATAATTTTCCATCAATTCATAAGTCATATGAAGATGAAAAATCTACATAAATATTCCAACTCCATTCCTTGAGGACTGGGGCAGAATTTTTTGTCACTGTTAAAATTACTTATTGAAACTTACAGCTTCCAAAAAGAGTGGAAAAGCATTAGTGACATTAACATCTTTGTATTTGTTGTAGCTGCAGTGTTTCCTAATGTAGAAACCTTCAATCTCACTTTAGGCACTTGGCATATCTGGAAACATGATCAAACCAGGCTCCCTACAAGAATCAAATGAGACAAACTAGCTTATCAGATTAATGAACTAGGAATTCTCTTTTGGCTACAGAAGTATTGGACAGCTGCACTTTTAGATAACATTTTTCTAGGACACCAAGCATACACTGTTTTCTTATCATTATTAAGCATGCTCATGTGAATTTTGTCAATAAACCCCTGTCAGGTCTATGATCACAAGGTGTGCACATGAATTGGAGCTAAAAGATCTTTCTGTGGATACTTACTAAAAACAGAAAATAAATATTTTTTAATAGAAATCAAATATACTACTGAAAGCTGATATTTATCAATGACACCTTCCAAATGACAAATGATTTCTAATTGCAGATTTTGCTCATTCTTTGAATGCTCATTAATCTCTAGTGAGTATAAGATGGGAGTATGTATTGTTAAATATTAATACTTCTCATTAATCTTAAAATGCAATTATGATTTTCAGTTAGATGGAATAATATTATCATCTGTGTCCTGTCAGGTTATTTATTGGACAGAACTAGTCTCTTTCTTTTTTGATAGAGTACTTTGACTCTTCACCCACACATATCTCTATCTTTTTTTTTTTAATCAAAATGTGTGATTTCTTCAAAGATAAAGTTCACTGATATTTAAATAGACATAAAAATCATACTATTTAACCTCTCCCCCCCCCCGGTTTTTTGTTTTTTTTTGGTTTTTTTTTTTGTTTTTTTTTTTACTGTAGTTTATTAGTATTTTTCTAGAGTTAATGACTAGAATATGCCCTTTTTGTAGATGGGATTTATGGAGCACAAACAGCTCAGTGACTTGCTAAATAGGTAATACCTGCCTGCAGAATGAGAGTACAGTTCCCAAGTGCATATTTTAGTTTTATACAATCTATTTTCTTCCAAGTATAGACTATAAACGAAGAGTGTTTAATTTCATATAAAACAAACATATTTGCCACGCACCTTAACTTTCAAAACAAAAATCTTGAAAGAGTGCCTTATATTTAAGTAGGGGATAATGCTGACACCAGTGACATTAATAAACATCTGCAAGACACTGAGGCTATTTCTGTGTGTATAAGTAGCACAGGGACAGGAAGAATGTTTGCCATTATTCATGCTTAATTGCCAGCACTATCTACAACATTGCTATCTGTAAGCCAGCTCTTCCCCAGGAAGCATCTAGGCTTGGACAGCACATCCCCCCAGGCAGTACAGAAGAATAAACCCCGTGCAGTGATGAGAGAGTTTAAGCAAGAGTATACAAAGAGGCTTTGCCCGCTAAGCCTGAGATCAAAGAAGTGTCCCTTGCAGAAAATAACACGTAACTGCATCAAAATTGATTTCTTTAAAACTGCTGTATTTTAACCGTGAATCAATGTGTTTGTCTATAGAGTTATCTTACTTCCTGCAGTTCTTAGAGTGCACTGAAACAAATTTTCTTGAATTTCAGAGGGTCAAACATGTCATTCCATCTGTAGGGCAAACTGTACTGCCAGGTACAAAGCAGCATCTACACTGGACCCAAACCTTGTTTCTTTTAAAATTTTTATTGAAATCAGATGTATCCCTTCTTGATATTTAGAATGTTCTGTATGAGTCATGAAATAATACCATGTGGTATCAACTGTTACTTAATATCAGATATAGTGAAGGAGAAAATTAAGTTTCTACTTTCATCTTAAAGTGCGTTTGACTTTGTCACCATGCTGTTTCAATGGTTTTGTCTATGCCATGTGGTTGAATATTTTTGTCCCCGTGAAATGACATATTTTTTGTTATCTTTAAAACCTCATTTTAGTCCAAACCACATTATCTATACAATTTATGTTCAGAACACAGGCTGCTGTCTTGCTGTAGTATAGAACAAATACAGTAAGAAGTTATTTTGATCCTTTTTGTTATAGAAAAGTGGATGGTTGGAGTCCTCTCAAGATATGGAAAAGTAATGAACTGACATCATATATTTAATTGAGTAGCAGTTTCTATACATGCAAATAGTGCACTGTGGTTTCCCAAAACATTTAGCAAAAGTTTTTGAGTTTATTTTTTATCTTTCTCATAAAAGTAAAACCACTTGAAATCTTTTGTCCTGCTTCAGGGTAATAGTCATTCAACCAAAGGGTAAGGTTTCTCAAAAAGCACAGATTCATTCCAACTGCCTTTTTTTTTGCTCTTCCCTTATGGTAAACAAACAGTATCAGAAGTCAAAACCTGATTTGTTCTGGGAAAAAAAACTTATACATACAAA
>QUSF01000006.1:20989011-21002016 GCA_003676055.1 Chloebia gouldiae
TAATAATAATAATAATAATAATAATAATAATAATAATAATAATAATAATAATAATAATAATAATAATAATAATAATAATATTTCTTACAATTCCATAATCTATGACTCATACAGCTAATATGAAATAATCCCATATTTGAAGTTCATAAAACAGATATTTATAAAATTAATTAAATAGAAATAAATAGGATGGTGTTTGTTAATTCAATACAATATTCAAAGCTATAAAGTCAGTCTTAACGTTTCCTATAGGTTTCTGTTCCTCTTCTCCCAGACTCCAGGAAAGACTGCATTCCAGAGGCGTATTCTGGATGTGGAAATAAAATCTTAGAAATTGTGACTTAAATAATTCTAACATTTCTCAACAGTTTAATGCAGCCTACCAGCTGCAATCCTTTGATTTCTGGCTTTCCATTCCTTTCATTCATTTACACAAAGATATTGTGCCATCATTTATAATGCAACAGGGGTAGGATATTTGCAACATTTCCTCAGTAACATGAATATCACATAGTTCATATTTACTGAGATAGAGTCAAGTAACAAAATAAAGTTCAAGACTTTTTCCAGAAAAATAAGATCAATTTCAAAGATGCAGTTTTCAAAACTCCCAATGCCTGGTGTTGAGCAGCCACCATCATTTTAAGTATTGGTTTTTTTCTGAAAATAAATGTCTTTATAGTACGTCCTAGCTGTCTCTCATGGGCCAGAGAATTTATTAAATAATTAAACCTTCAAGTTATGGGTGTCTTTCAGTTCTAAAAAAATCATAAATGGGCTCAAAAAATGTCCTGAAGATTTTATTCATAAAATCTGCAGAGTAGAGTGGGGAAAAAAAACCACACAGGCTAAGTTCATGCTTTTAGTTTTAATATGATCTTCCTTACATTCATAGGTCAGCTACTGCCTGCATTGTAGCAAGGGTGTAGCGCCAACAGTGTGTTTCTAACCTCAATATGCAAACTTCTGCCTATTAGACTGTACTCTGAATGTCAAAACCTTGCTTAGCATTTTAGCCTCCATTGATAAAATAAAGTATTTTTAAGATTTTCAGGGTTTTTTTAAATTAGAATATAGTAATAGTGAAGTAATAATTTTATTCCTGCTAGTGTTTAAGAAGAGGTGAGTTCATCTATTTGTATATTAGTATACATTCATTGCATAAATACAACAGAATATGAGATCTAGACAGAAAAGATCAATCTCACACTTTTTTATTTTACAGATGTTAGTTGCACAGTGATTGGATTTTTAAATTTATCCACTAAAATTAGCAAAATTTGCTATTTTTGGATAAATAAAATTATCATTTTATTTAAATGCAAAATCTACTTGCTATACTGTAAACAAACTCTTCACATGGTGCTTAATAAAAGAACAACTGAAATCAAGAAGAACTTTTCCCCTGTTTCCAATAGGCTTTATATAAATCTGATTGTCAGCAAGAAATATCTGCAGTGCAGATATAATTATCTTTTCTCACATTTGTGACACTTGCAGAGACTTGTTTATACTCATGCCACTGTGACTCAACAGGAACTAACTCAGTACAACCCACATATCCTTAAAAGACTGAAAGCATGCTTCTTGTTAATTAAATATGTATGCGTGCATGTCTGCAATGACAATGGATGTGCTGATTGATTTTTTCTCTGCCCTCACTTCTCATTTCATTTCTATTCAGCTGTTAATTGAATGTGTTTGCCTCACTAACTAATAGCTTCCTATGACGGAGAGATTGCACCAGTGAACAGAGGAAAACCTGTAAGTGTCATCTACCCAGACCTTTGGTAAGGTCCTGCACAACATTCTTACTTCTGCATTGGAGAGTTTTGGATTTGTTGAGTGAATCTTCAGATGAATAAAGAATTGGATGGATGGATGGATGGATGGATGGATGGATGGATGGATGGATGGATGGATGGATGTTTAAAGAGTTACAGTCAGTGGCTCAACATACAAGTGGACACCAGTAACAAGAGGTCTTCCTCAGGTGTCTGCACTGGGACCAATACTATTTAATATATTTATTGATGATGTAGACAGGGTGATTGAGAGTACCCTTAGCAGACTTGCGGGTGACACCAAGCTGAGTAGTGTGGTTGATGTAGCTGAGAGATGAGATGCCATCCAGACACTGGACAGGCTGGAGGAGTAAGCCCATGTAAACATATGAAAGTTCAGCAAGGCAAAGTGTCAGTACAGACTGGGTGAAGAAGGTATTAAAAGCAGCAAGACAGAGAGAAGGAGCTGCGGATACTGTTGGATGAAAAATTGGACGTGAACGGCCATTATGCACTTGCAGATTTAAAAGCCAGCTGCACAAGTGTGGCCAGCAGGTTGCAAAAGGTGATTTTGCCCTTCTAATGCACTGTTGTGTGACCACACCTTGAGTGTTGCATCCAGCTCTGGGGTCTTCGGTAAATGAAAAAAGGGGACTTGTTGGAGTGAACCCAGAGGAGGTTCATGAAAATTTTCAGAGAAATGGAACACCCTTCTTGTGAGGAAAAACTGAGAGATTTGGTGTTTTTCAGCCTGGGGAAGACTGGGGAAACCTTATGGTGGCCTTTCCACATATATAAATGTAGCCTACAGAAAAGATGGAGGAAGACTTTTTGCCATAGGTCTGTAGTGATAGGACAAGGAGCAATGGTTTTAAACTGAGATAATAAAGGTTTAGACTGTATGCAAGGAAGAGCTTTTTTAGAATAAGGATGGTGACACATTGGAATAGGTTGTCATAGGCATTGTAGATTCCCCATTAGTGGAAATGATCAAGGCCAGGTTAGATGGGATTTTAAGCAACCAGATCTAAAGTCAAGTGTCTCTGCCCAAGGCAGGTACTGCGAACCAGAAATTCTTTAAAATTTCCTTCCAACTGAAAGCATTCTACAATTCTGTGATTGCAGATATGAGTGACATCATCTCTGATTGTATTGATAGAGGCATGAGAATAGCACAGAGACAATTTATAATGTTTACTTTTAAATTAGTCATGTGATTTTGAGCCTTAATATATGTTCTATAACATGCGTTTTTAAATTTTGTATGTGCAGCACTGAATAACACATTTTAAAGTAATTCTAAATAATAATAAAGTACAGAATAGAAATGGAAAATATTTTTTAGCCTTTAGGCATTACCACATTACTTATATAATGTGTGGAATTTTTATAAAGGCCAAACAGTTTTACAGACAACTGTGTGCTATTATTTTAAGTAGTAATTGATGTCACTGTTCTCAGAGATCTGTGGGCATTTTCAAAAACAGGAAAATTTAGGTAAATATGTGACTAATTCAAATTTTAGACCTGTGTAAGAAGTTAAATGATGTCCTCCATCAGAAATTCAGTTTATTAACACTAAGATTTTGATCCTGCGGATATTTCTGAGGTTCATAGTACCTAACGTACACACAATCCCCCTCCACTCTCCCCAACAAACATGTTACTGCCAAACACGAGTAAATTTCAGATTCCAGAGCACAGCGAGGAGGCAGGGACCAGATGTGTCTACGGAGACAGAGGCTTAATTACAGACCTTGATTGTACTAGTAAGATCCTGCTTAATTGTGCATCCTCCTTTGATAATTTAGGCCAGCTGCTCTGCAGCTATAAGAGCCATACGGCGTAATATGTCTCAGAATACTTTATGCTTTTAATAGAAAGATTGACAGCAGCGTGCAAAATAATGCTTAGTCCAGCCCAATATTTACTTGCACATGGTGACAGAAATCAGTTTGTATTTATTTATTTTGTCTTCAGATAAATGCCGATTGAGTAACTGAAATTATAGGGTCATTTAGATTACACCAAAGTCACTTGTTCCAAAGTCACTTGTTCCCCCAGTAATGTCAAGGCTCTGGTTTATTAAAGGATGAGCTGCTCCAAAATTTACATTTTAAAAGGAACACCTCACTGAAGCTAGACAAGAAAATAGGTTGTAGTGTATTTTCCTATAACAGGAAAGGACTTAAATACATATGTCAGAATAAAGGTGTTATTTTACCTTATGAGTACATGCTGCTGAAATCTGTAACTAAAAGCTAGCCTTGGTGTTGCCAAGCTAAATGTCCTTAGAAATTTGTGATATCCCTGAAGAAGAATTATGAAGGTCTTATTAAATGAGAAACTGGTGTTTTCCTATAGTATGCACTACTGATAAATGATTAACAGAAGCCAGTTAATCAAGAAAAAAACTTGAAGTCATGTAAAATTTGGACTTATTTACTTCCTCTTGTCTCTTCTTCCAGTCTTAATATTAAAACTGTACCAGGACATATAGTCCTTTCTGCTTGCTCCTGTGCTTCATAAGTTCCTGGCTAAACAAAATGCCTATAAAGGATGCTGATAAAGCTTGGAGAAACCCCATGACTGTTTTTCCTTGAGTTCAGCCTCATTTCCCTGTAGGGAGGAGTCAGAAAGTTTACTTGAAATAACTATGGTTCCTTGCCATATCAGGATGTCCAGAGTCACTTTTCTTTGCTCTCTTCAGCAATATGACTGAAATTCACCTTCTTGGTTGTTTTGTTTTGTTTGTTGGTTGTTGAGTTTTTATTTTTTTTGTCAAACTCAGAAAATGAAAATAGCAGAATCTACAATCCAATTTCTCATAAATGTATCTTTTATCTTCCTATATTTCTCCTCTGAGCTTTTTGCCTCTTAGGATATTATATTTTTTTTATTTTTTCTTAAAAATAATTTCTATTGAATTTTGTGATCTTTGTTTTGCTATTACTGTTGTTATCATCCCTTACTAATTCCCTCTGTATTACCACTTCCAACAGCAATAGCAGTGAAGTAAAATAGGGAGGGAGGGGATGAGGTACAGTGTTCTATGAAGACACTACATTTGTTATGAATACACATTTTAGAAGGGATGCTTTTTTTTTTTCTTGATGGAACGATGCACACATCTTTTTGTTACAGGAAATCTTGTCAGGAATATTTGAAAATATAAGTTGCAGTCTAGCAGTCACGGTTCATATGTCTCACTTTCATTCCTAACTTCACCTCACTCTTTTGCAACATAATCATGGAGGCAATTCAAATGATCTGGATACAAAATTCATTATTGGAAGTCATATGTTAGTGAAAAACCTCTCAGTGCAACCTCAATAAAGATGAAATTTCAATTGGTAAAAATAAAATACTTTAAAAAATCAAATGTTCTTAAATAGGATATTTAGGTGGGATGGTATATTCAGTAAGATCTCATTTGGATGATTGAAAGTATTAGTTGCAGTAATTAATTATTTCATGAAGTATTAAGTAAAAAATGTCAGTGAAACAATATATCTGTAGTTTAATTATAAGCAACCTTACCATATGATGTTGTTTTATTCTGTTATTCAACAGCAAAATATCTAAATACCTTCTTAAAAAATTATATAACTCCCCTCTGCTGTATGCAGCTCATATACAAAGTATATATTTCTGAAGGAATGAAGATTTAAAGAGAGACATGAGACACAGAGAAAACAAAGTGGGCAATTTGGAGGAAGGTATGGAAGAAGTAATGAAGCAGAATGTGTGTAGTCAATGGACATAAAACTTGCAGGCTGCAAAATTTCCTGACTCAGTGAAGGGGACATAGAAATATGGAAAGACAGAAGAACAGAGTCTCAAATGATCTTAAGTAATTCACTTGTGTCAATTTTCTTAAAATTGTGTCCTTTGAAATACTTGAATTAGAAAACATTTGATGAGAAGAGTTGGTGGTTTTATTCTAATGAAAATGCATTATTAAGGTTACATCAACAGTGGAACAGGATCAAGTTGATGCTTAGTGTCAAGTTCTGGAGTTGTTGAATACTTATAAATATTTTTTTTTTTATAAAACTTACTTATAAGGCGTTTTAATTTTCTTAAACTAATTAACTTTTTAATTAGTCCATTTTTTTGAATATATCTGTAATTTTCAGGCTTTTATTCTTCATATTTGTACCATTTTGTATCATCTCACCTATAAAAAATATTACCTCTGATCTCCATCTTACACTTCTAATAGCAAAAATTTGAAAATAAATTTGGAACCAAATTACCTCCCCCAACTGATTTAGTTCAGGAATATATGAAAATACCCAAAGCCAAAATTAATAAAATTAATGCTAATTTTATTATGGTTTATTTTTATTAAATATCCTTTTAACAATAGAAATCAGTACAATTTTATTGTATGAATGTTATCTTCAATATTTTGAGCACTACAGAAGTTTCTTTTTATACTATATGGTTAAATAAATAAAATGAAATAAAGACTATTTTTCTTTTCCTGTCATACTCCAATGGAGGAAAGAGAAAACCCCTTTCAGCTTAGATGATGTATTTGTTGACTTAAATTGGGCTAACGTTATAGTTTTTTTTTCATTACTGGAAAATTTTGACCAAAATCAGTCTATCACACACTTGCCACAGCCAAAACAATTTAAACAGATGTGCATCAAAGGAGAAAATCACCATATGCAGAAGGGCTGTTTAGGACTCATGAAGAATTTATTTTCTGCTTTATTTTGAAGATGCCAATGTTTTGAAGCTGTGTCCTGAATGTAATACTTATGAAAACACTTTTAGCAGTAGAGGGTTATGATATCCTACATAAATCAGTATTTCACAACTGATCATATAAACAAAAACTGATCTTATAAACAGTAAAAATCAATGCTGACCTTTACTACTGTTCTTATTAAACTTTACTGGGAAAGGGAAGGGAAGCGAAGGGAAGGGAAGGGAAGGGAAAAGGGAAAGGGGAAAGGGGGAAAGGGAAAAGGGGGGAAAAAAAAAGAAAAAAAAGGAAAAAAATTGTCCTAGGGTGCCACCTGAGGCTTCATCAACTGAGCAAGCCCTACCCAATCTAAACCCCTACATAAATAAATAGAAACCAGGTTGCAGTAGTACATATCAGCCGAGCTACAGCCCAAAAAAAAGATTTTTTTAAGTTTGTCATCTCTTCAGAGCAACAAAAAGTTTTATTATTTAATATAGTATATTTTTAAGCTACTCAATAGTTTACACATTAATTAATTAATTAAAGTATTTCATTTGTCATTTCAAATAGGATGGTGAACATGAATGGATATTTTATTAATGATACAGTAAATTTATAAAATCTTTCTCTTTAAATTTTGTTACTGTATTCTTACACATGGGATTAGCAGATTATAGGCATTCACCTAAAGCTAGAGGGGAGAAACTTTATGTTGTTCTCACTATAGTTTCTCTTGTCCGGTATTGTATGGGAAGACACATATCAGGGTGGAAGAAGTGTAGCTGAAGTGATTTATTGTAAAGCAAGTCTGAAATGCAAAGCTGCTGGGTGAAGAATGTAAAATCTGTTACTTCCTCTTTCCCTCTGTTGACTTTTTCTGCATCTTGTGCCTTTAAGAAGTAATATTCAATATATCCCATTGTCAAATACATACATGGTATGAAGTGTATTTTAAGTATTTCAGACTGGAGAAAACATTTGCACTTGTGAAAGTATGTGATCAGAGTCTGATAAATGACTATTCAAATGCCTCTTATAAAAGCAAAGATATTTCCATGTAATTTAAACCATTTTCTTATACTCCAAATATATATATTTTTTAGGCCTCTTATACTAAATGCAACCTAATGAATTGTATCTCAAATGCAGACTAAATACTTACATATTGATTTCATAATTTGACAAGCAAGCTATTTTTGATAAATTTAGGTTTGAGCTTAGAAAATGCCTATTCCTAATAAAAGCTTGTTGCGATTAAAAGGGTTTTGCAAAACATGCTGATAATATCTTGTGGGTTTTCTCATACTGAGTAACCAGGATCTTAATTTTTCAGGGGGTATGATATATTTCTGTGATTTTTAAACTATCAAAATTTATCACATATTAAAGAAAAAGTTTTCTTTTTTGAAATTTATCCTATGAAGTACATCACTACAGGAAGAAAAACATTAAGTACACATAGAATTAATTTAGTGGCTGTCACAATCTTACAGTTTTATTACCCTTTCTTTCTCAACATTAGTAGCAGGTTTTTACCACACATTGGTTTGGTTGTGCTGATTTTGTTCCTGGTATTTCCACAACACATTTTGAATAATTTTTTCAGTAATCCTTTACATGAATCTGTATCCAGCTGAGAGCTTTCATTCTGCAGGAATCTTTCTCATTGTGTGTAAATGGTCCTACTTTAAGTGTTGATAGAGAGCTTGGTGAGTTGTCCAAATGGAGATGCATAATATTATTCAATATGCCACAGTGTTTTTTGTTTTTTTTTTCCCAAGAGGTGCAAATAGAGCTATAACTTATGACACTTCTGGATTGTTTAGAGGGCGGGTAGCATGCCATTGGGCAAGCTATTAAACAGGGTCTTTAATGAATGGCATTCTTTTTTAACTATATTGAAACACAAATCTGTGGAACTAATGTCCTCAGAAATGTCAAGAGTTGCACTTTAAAATATTAGTGTCTGAAATGGTAGACAATATTTATGTTTGCATCCTATAAAATAAAAGACCATTTTTAGAGGCAAAAATTATATAGGTTTTCCAGCTATCCACAACAAAAATATGAACCTCAGAATATCTATAACAGGTAAATATTTATCACAGGTAAAAATTTCTAAGTTCAGGTAATTTAAACATAATCATGATCTAAGTGACTTATTGATTTATTGGTGACAAGTAATTAACAAACGATTTGTGAATACACAGTCAAAATCAATAACAATACAGAAGATAAAACACTGTACTAGATATTTTAGAAAGTCAATAAGCACATATTTCTAAACACCCTTCTGTAGCTAATGACCTTCTCTCTGTGCACACACACACACTCACTCATTCACACAGAGGTCATGAAGGTTACCAGTATTCCATTGCCCAGGAGTGAGGAAGTCCTTCTGTGTCCAGCCTTTTGGGGGCGATGAGGGTGCCCTGACTTTGAGTGCACCTTGCTGGCAAATGCACGGCTGAGAAAAAACTTCATGGGTTTGTGCTCGCACAGCCAGATCGTGGTCCCTGCCTTGTCACCCTGAGTATTGCGCCCTGCAGTGCCAGCTCACTCAACAGTGCACACCTCCTCATGCTTTAATTTCTTCCTCATGTTTATTTTAAGCTGTCTCATTCTTTGTTTCAAAAGTAATCCTGAAATTTGGTTTTATGGAAGCAATGAGGACTTCCTTCAGAAAGAGATATTTAGGAAGTGCAATTTACTTCTAAAAGGTAAAGTCCCCATGTTTTCTGTCAATACTTTGCAAGATGCAATATTACTGGCAGAATTTATATTCACATTGACTTTTAAAAAGAATATTATTTCCAGGAAAAATAGAAAGTAGTTGGGAAATGGCTAGAATAAGATTATATTTCAGGTTCCACACGTCTGAAGCTGGGATTCACCTTTCTGGGGCACGTATCTGCCTACGGACCTCATCTAAATCTCCGTTCTTTTAAGTGAGCTATTTGATTAAAATCTGAGTATGGTCAAAGGAAAAACAACAACACAGTTAATGGATTTGATTCAGTTGTGCACACATAAGGTACCGATTATCACTTGAGGGCACCTTGGTTACTTTACCTCTCTAGTATCTGCCATTAAAAGTAAATACAGATCCTATATATATCCTCTGGGAAAACTGTCAGTCCATGTATTTGATGTCAATAACTTTAAGGTATATTGTGACATTAGGTTATTACTTATAGATCACTAATCCAAACCAGTGGAATTTATAGAGCTGGTAAGCAGATGTGATCTATACAAAAATTATACTGCATTATGTACATGTCCAACAACAGACCCTGGAGCATCTCACAGAGATGTAGAAGTTTGAGGGAAAAAAAAAAACAAAAACAAAACCAACAAAAAATCCCTAGAAAACAACAAAAAATGATGACCAAAAAACCCAAACAAGCAAACAAAATAGAAAAAACAAACCCAAACCATAAAACCAAACAAAAAAAAACCCCAAATTAGTACTTCTTTCCCAAGGGGGCTACAAATTTTTCAGACCTCTGGTAAATATTACCTGAGGAATATGACCAGACTTCAAATTTTGATCTGAAAGTTTGGACCAGTTTTGGCACCCAATGTCCTTCCCATCTTATAGTCTGTCGCTTTTGCATATCCACTTGAGACATTTTAGAGAGAAACATGAACAGTCTACAGTGAACACAAGACTGGCCTCAAAAGTTACAGCATAAACAGGGCCAAGAGGTCCAGTTCTGACTCAAAGCAACTTACATCAATTTTCTTCTCAATATTATTTAAGAAGTTGTTCAGGCACTTGTAATCAGAAAGCTGAATTTTTTAACAGAATCGAGCAAAATTCTAGAAAGGTGCTCTGAGATGCCAGCAGATAATCTCTAATCATAGTCTAAAAAACAGTGTCCTTCCTGAATAACCAGGAATCAAGTAGCTTAGAAAAATGTTTCCTTCATATTTCAAATATTCCATTTTGACATTTTTGAATGTTTTTTAATTGATCCTTTAATTATTTTATAGGAGTAGTTTCTGAAATAATAGGTGAAATATAATAGCCCCAGTAACTGCTATTTTAGGAAAAAATATAAGTCTACTGAAAAGTTATAACAGTCCTGAAATTATAGTAATTACTCTTAAATATTGTGTCTGACCTAAATACTTCTATGTGGTTTATCTTTTGAACAACTTTACTGTCTTCATAGTGGTTTTCTTTACATTATATTTGACTTAAAGAAAGATTTGCATTAAGTCCAATGACAGGTCATAATGAAAGCCAAAACATTCCATCCCCAAAGCCTAGGATGTGCTCTTGTATGTTTTGAAAGATGATACAGTGGATGCATTAAAGAGACAGGAAGGTTATTACATGTATGATTTGGGTAGTATCAGTAACCCATAGTTGCATGTTCATGGTTTTGTAGTACTTTAATAGTAAGAACTGCATGCTAACATACTGTGAAAAGTGCACCTTTATAAATTAATTAATAATATGTGGGATAACTATGATATATATCCAGGAAAAAGAATGGCAGTAGAAAAATTCCATTTCATGTCCTCTGCAGAGGCCTGCATTAAGTCATTTTAGTAGGCTTTGAAAAGATTTTTAGGCTCCTGCTGGATGTGTTTCAGTGGGAATATTTCTGGCATTCTGTTTCTATGGGCAGCTGGAAAGAGAAGATGGCAGTCCTGAAAACAAGTACATTTAAATTTGTCTAAGTTTTATTAAGACTAGATGTTTCTTTTTCACATGCTGATCATGTCAGCTTCCACTGGGGAAAAGTATGGCTTTGTTTTCAAGCAAGGAGGTTTTGTTATAATAATTTTAGTGATTCATACCATCCTAAAATATATATATTATTTGAAGGACTTATTATGCTCTTTGAAATGAATTGATTGACAAAGATGATGGCAGGTGATGTCTTAACATGGTATGTTACCAATACATAAATTGTATACAGTGTATTGTCTATTCCCAATATGTATACCATATTGAGATAAATGTTATTTACATAGTGTTTGATTAGAGGATATCTGCTCGCTCTCAAAACACAACTATCGTCAACTTGTCAAAGGACAACTCACCTCCAGCTGTCACCTTGCATTTACAAAGAAGGCTTTTCCTTTTCACAGACAGATGGCCTCATGTGAATGCTCACGAGAGCTGGTGTCAAAATTTGCAATGACTTTAATTCTGCAGGGCCATGTTTAATAGTACCAGGCAAATCTACAATTTAACTTTTCATCTCTACTTAAAATATATTAATTTTATTTTATTTATGAAGATAAACTGTGTGCTGTTGAGATATTTAGGATGGAAATATAAAAAACACAGAAGAATAATTTGGTTTTGTCCATTTATATTCACTTAACCTGCAATGACTACCAGAATTTAATTTTACTAAAGAACCTGAATATCTTTAAGAAATAGCTTCTGCTGGAATGATATCTGCCACTAGATACCAAGGCCAAAGGAACTGGATGGTGTAGAAGCAGAGAGAACTATTTTCCACTAATTAAAGATCCTATCCCAAAACTCCAAACAATATCTATGTCCACAAACCACTGTATGAGGGGAAAAAAATGTTTTAGTAGATACAGATTACAGAAAGCAAGTAGCTTTTCTAATAGACCTAAAAATAGCAAGAAAGCATTGAGAGAAATAAAAGATTTTATGTGATTGAACATATTTTTAAGAAGTGGCAATAGAAAAGTCATGGGGAATAGAAATATGATAATTAAAAATGTTAAAAGTATATAAGAAAATGAGAAAAAAAAAGTCTGTCTTGAATAATAGTAGGAAGTGAAGTAGGAAGTGGCCAGTTAAGCATTTAATGGCCAGTTAAGCATTTTCTAAGTTAGTTGCAGATAGGTTTCTATTTTAATTCTAGTAAAAAAGCTTTTTAATAAATGTACAAAATCAAGGCATGTGGTGAAAGGTTAGGTAAAAAAAATGCTGCAGGGAAGCAAATGATACCCAAGGGGAGGACGAATCCAGTAACTGGAATGATGATTTATTGGGATGAGGGTATTACATTATTTACTTTCTGACTCAAAGGATCTTAGATAAATTGATTAGCTGTGCTTTAAATGACCTTTCTGGAAAAAAAAATGGTGCAAAGAAAAACAATATTCCTTCATAATCCCTAGCAAGGCTGGGGAATATTGTTCTTATTATTATCTAAGACAGAACTCTTGTGTGGGTAAATAAAATTAGCCACAGAACATTCTTTGTCTTTCATTTCTGTGAAGACTGATTCTGTAGAATTGTGTTGAGGATCTGGGTGATTTATGTATTGTCTGGTTCTTCCATACTCACTAAGGAAATTTAAAGCATGTTTTACCTGTGAAGAAATTAGACAAGAACAAAGTCTACTACAAAAGTCTACTGTCTGACAAGAATACTGAGGGGGAAAATGAGAATGAACCTAGGAAGCTAAAATAATGACCTTTCTGATTTTCTGTGTGTAGAAGGGGCTGGGAACAGTGTAAATACTTCTCCCTTCCCTTCCCTTCCCTTCCCTTCCCTTCCCTTCCCTTCCCTTC
>QUSF01000006.1:21002026-21024992 GCA_003676055.1 Chloebia gouldiae
CCTTCCCTTCCCTTCCCTTCCCTTCCCTTCCCTTCCCTTCCCTTCCCCTTTTAATCACTAAATCACTCTGTTGCTTCTGATAGATTACCATTATGATAGAAGCTGCAGAATTACATTCTGCATTGCCTCCAGAAGGATCACAATGGAAATTCAGTGAATGAAGCAAAGACTCCATGAAAAAAAAATACCCAACCCTAATTTTCTTCCAACCCTGTCTTATTAATGTCATAATTCTTACAAATACTGATGTTCATGTGATATTGATCAAA
The DNA here is from genome assembly GCA_003676055.1 of Chloebia gouldiae. Lineage (NCBI taxonomy): Eukaryota > Metazoa > Chordata > Aves > Passeriformes > Passeridae > Chloebia > Chloebia gouldiae. Next base: position 21,002,296 of record QUSF01000006.1, read on the forward strand.
TGGGGATGTCTTACATCTGAAGTAGTAAAACTAGACTACCTTCCTAGTTAGAGAAGAGAAAAAAAAATGGTTTATTTAACAGTAAAATGTATGTTGATATTTGATCAAATGAGTTAGATAACATGCTTCTCATATTTGTTTTATTTTATATTATCCCATGTGCAAAGGACATAGAATGTATCTCAAAGATTTGGACATAGATTTAGATTATGTAGATATTGGAGACATCTACAATTTTTTAATATAATTTTAAAATCTTGTGAGGATTATATGAATTGTATGTTAGCAAGGTCTTTTCTCTTAAACCCCAGGAAGAAAAACTAGGAGAGCTAGCTAAGTTTGATTAGTTGCTATTAAGGTAGTTTAATTTGTTTAGTGACATTAAATTAACACCACCTGTTATGTCAAAAACTACCAAAATTTAAACACTTAGTGCTACAATCCAGTTATTGAGAGATGTCTCAGCCCAAATTAAATCAACCTAGACCATATGCCAAAGTCAATAATCCAGAATTTATTTTACAATGACTGTGAGGCAGAAAGACAGGAAGAAATAGAAAAGGTAGAGGAAGTTCAAGCAGAAGACAGCCACAACCAGCAGTTCCCAGTGGTCCTTCTTCTCCTTGGGCTTCTGGGTGGCAGGGATCATTCAAAATTTTTTAGTATTTATGCATACATATTAGCAAACAATGGAATTAATGGTCATTGTCTGCACAGCTTGCTTATTCTATTGGTTAAGTCATTCCCTCACTTCTAATGATAATTATTCCCATTCTCATTCTTTCCCATTGAGTTGGTGCATTTCTGTGGTTGGTGGCTCCTGAGTCAGTGGTTTTGATCTGCCCCTGCCAGATTGCTTTTCATCCATTCAGAGTTGAGTTTATCATAGCTCCTGAGTTGGCTTTTCTTGTGGCCCAGAAATTCTGTATTTTTTGTGTCCATTATCCACAATGCATTCTTCTCCCCCAGCTTTGTTAGCTTCCAGCTAGGTCTGATATAACACCTGGGCAATTGCAACACCTTTATCTTAAGTTCCCAGCTGTTGTGGCTTATCTCACAGCCCAAGTTCCACATGTCCAGGGAAGCATATTTGGGGGAGCTTCCTTGGTTTCTGTTGGTCTCAGGTGACATCTGTCTCATAACTTGGGTTGATCTTTGTTTGACCAGAAATATGTATATGAACAGTTGGTTCTTTAGACAGTTTGCTAGTGTGATTTTTTGTCTGAACGTTACTCAGGATGTGCTACCCAAATCTCACGTCTGGAGTTATCATCATCCTGTCACTCCTTTCTGTGCTTATCTCATGCCAAATTCCTTCTGTGGCCTTAACAGTGCTTGAGACAGGCAACTGGGATCTTTAAGTCCTTATGCTTGGGAAGATATTTTTTAATGCTATATTTGTGCTAAAATAGTAAAAAGGAAATAATGATAATTTTTTTTTTATTTTTAGATTGCTACTATATCCAACTGCAAAAACATGTCAAAAAGGAAAAAGAAAACTATTGAAGCAGTTAGTCACCATGGCATAGAGAGATACATGGCTCTCTTTTCATGCAAACTTTGCTACAATACATGTGAATAATTTTCTCTACTGGGAATGAATTGTACTGATATCCCAATTAAATGTATATCAGTATTTTTGTCCTATTTTAGATCTCTCTCTCATTTGAGATTCTATCTCTTTTGTGACTCTTCATCATTAACAAAGCTGAAACAGTAGACCTTTCTATTAAAACGAATAAACTCATTTCCTATGAGCATTAAATTATACACTGAATGCATTGATCTTTTGTCATACCTACACCTAACTCTCTTCTGCATGGTGATATGCAGAACATTCCTGTTCTGTCTCAACTTAGAATGAAGATGAAAGGTCTTAACATATTTTCATTAATTTACAAGTGAATGAGCACAGACTTGTCAGTTTACTTCTCATTGAGATTCAAAAGCAAAGACAAAAAAGGGAATAAAGGTAAAAAAGTGTATCTTGGTCTGGCAAATAAATTACTCTGTTCTTCCCTTAATGTCTCTGCTATAAGTAAGAGGGCTGGAAAGTAAGCCAAAGTATCATTTCCTGACCATGCATTTACCTATTAATTTTATCCCTCTATCTGGTTTGGATATCCAGCTGTTTCAGGAGAAAGACTGAGCATAACTTGAGGGGCATTTTAACTGGAAATTCTTCTCCCAGAGTCAGTATGGATGAAAACTGCTTCAAGTTTAGGTTCCCTTTACCTACATAGTACCCCAAAGAACTCCATTCCAGGCCTTGGAACACAAAGGCATGCAACAAATTCATCAGAGTTATAAAAGACTCTGACCTACCAGTGAGGTAAAAGTTTAGCAGTGTTTTGAATACCTTGAGTTGAAATATATCTATAATCATAGTTTCATAGAATCATTAAAGTTGTAAAAGACCTTTAAGATCACCAAATCCAACTGTCAAACCAGCACCACCACCATCCTCAAGTACAACAGGTTTTAGACTCTACCACTTCCCTGGTCAGCCTATTCCAATACTTTACCATTCAATGAAAAAGATTTCTAATTTCTAATGCAATATTCCTATAGTGCATCTTGAAGCTATTTCTTCTCATTCTGTTAGTTGTTAATTGGCAGAAGGGACAAACACCCACCTCACTACAACCTCCTTTCATTTAGTTGTGGAGAGTGATGTCACCCTTGGGTCTCCTCTTCTCCAGACTAAGAGCAACTCCCTCAGCTGCTCCTCATTGTGCCCCAGCTCGGTTGCCCTTCTCTGGACACACTCCAGCACCTCAATGTCCTTGCAATGAGTGGCCCAAAAATTAGGTGATCCTGCCCCTATACTCAGCCCTGGTGAGGTCCCATCTGGAGTGCTGTGCCCACTTCTGGACTCTTCAGTGCAAGACATACATGGAGCTCCAAGAGCAGGTCCAGCAGAGGGACACAAAGATAACTGAAGAACTGGAACATCTCTCTTATGAGAAAAGGCTGAGGGAGCTGGGCCTGTTCAGCCTTGAGAAGAAATTGACTGAGAAGTGACCTCATCAGTGTCAGTAAGCATCTGAAGGGAGGGTGTTAAGAGAATTCTCTGATCATTTCCTCCTCCATTACGTGGCTTCATTCTCCTCCCTGTCTGTCTTCCAGCTAAGGGAGCTACGTATCTTGACAACAAAATGGTCTTGGTCTTGTTATTAAAAGTGAGGTAAAGAAGATATTAAGTTCCTCAGCCTTTTCCTCATTCTTTGTCATTATGTTTCCCCTTACATCCAAAAAAGGATGGAGATTCTCATGTTTCATAGGGTATCAGATATTACTCAAAGGAGACCAAGGGCCAAGGATAAAAAAGAGACTGTCTGAGTAAATCAGATTCTTCTATTCTACTGCCAGGGAAAGAGATTAAAATCTCTGCAAAATTTCAGTTAAAAACGTCTGACAGCAGAAAAACTGGAAAGCCACAACTACAGGCGTATGTTCTTTATGCTCACCTTCAGAAGCACACTTGATTCACAGACTGGAATAAGCTTCTGTCTCTTGGGAAGCCATGTTTGAGCTAGCAACTGAAAATAACATGACAGCTAGAAGTCTACTTGGTTTTCTAAGATACTTTAAAAATTTTTATTTTTATGAGGAGTCCACTCTTGGCACTGATGCTGTTGTAATCCTGAAGCCTAATAATCCAAATGAATGTCAATGATCCTTTTTCACCTGTATTCACACTGTATTTTCTACCTGTATTGACACAGTATTCTCCCCACTGCATATTACTGATAAATTAAATGAGGCTTAAGGTCAAGATTCCAATAGTTACTTATGTAACAGGAGCAGAAATTTAAACCATATTAATTAATCCAAGCCCAAAATTCAGGTTTTACCTCTAAGGTGTTTAATTTTATACATTGTTTAACATCAGATGGATTTTTTTCTCAGTGTATGCCTCCCTACAGGTTGCAGTCACATATTGGGTAGAGATTTAGCCCATGCAGGGCCATGTTGGAGCAGATATCCACACTCCAGCCCATGGAGGACCCCATACTGCATCAGGTGGATGTGTCCTGAAGGATGCTGCAGCCTGTAGAAAATCCATGCAGAAGCAATATCCTGGTGGAAACTGTGATCTGTGGAGGGGAACCAATGCTAGACAGGATTTTGTGGCAAGAACTGTGGTCTGCAGGGGATCCAGGCTGCAGCAGCCTGTTCCTGAAGGACTGTATCCTGTGGGACGACGCCCACACTGAACAGGAGAACAGTGTGAGGAGAAGGGGCACCAGGGAAAAAGTGTTACAGATTGACTGCAACCCCCATTGTTCTTCTGCACTGCTCAGAAGGAGGAAGTAAAAGAATCAGGAGAGACATTGAGCCTGGGAAGAAGAAAGATGGAAGTTTTGGGTTCATTTCTCACCATCTACACTGTTATTAATTGGAAACAAATTAAATTCACCTTCTTGAAGTTGCTTCTGTTTTGCCCATGACCATAACTGGTAAGTGATCTTCCTCTCCTTATCTCAACCCATAAGTATTAATCGTATTTCTTCCTCCATTTGTTATGCTGATAGAAAGTGATAGATGGAAGAAGAAACTTTTAAAAAGTCAAAAAACTCATAGGAAAGAATGTATTGTCTGGTTTAAAGAGGTAACTTAGAAATTTTCCTCAGGATTTCTTTTGAAAACTCTTGTCAAAATGGATCAGTTTTGGTTTTAAGTCTAAATTCAAGCTTTCATTAAAGTCAAGTAATTGAAGTCTTGAGTTTTTGTAAAAATATTTTAATAGTGAAAAACTGCTGACTTGCATGCTACTGATGATCATGTTTGTTGTTTCCCAGATGACCTATCTTTCATGTTATACCTCTGATCATAAGCTGCAAATACAGTCACAATTCAAAAGATCAGTGTAGGAGTTGAACAGATTGGCTGTGTCACAGGAAAAATGTACAGCACAGAGAGTCAGAAAAATTTATAAAAGCCTCTAGTAGCTAATTAGAAACTCAAAAACTCCTTTGCATCACAGAAGTTGCATTTCTCAAACATTTTTTTCCCTCTCTCTTTTGTTGCTCTTGTTCTTTAATAAATCAGAAGAAGAAGCAAGAGCTGAGTTGGATTTTCTCCAAAAAAATCTATGGCAGTATCTTTTCTTCAACTTTTTGTTCCTCTAATGAGCTGAAAATGTGCCTGTCAGCCATCTCAAGTATTTGAAGTATTTATGATACGTGATGGTATGATACATGGAAGGTAAGGAAAGCTCTCAAAAAAATTATGAAGGCAGTGCCAGCTCTCTGTTGGGAATTCTGTTCTACTGGAATTGCAGCTTCCTGACTGTTCTTAGCACTTTCTCACTAAGCCAGAAAGGAAAAAAATAATAAAAAAATATTGTGTGGGGAGATTGAGAAATTCAGGAGTATGTGCAGAGGAGAAAAAAAAAAAGAAAATGAAAGAGGAAAAAATATGCTGGACAGAATATATAGAGGAGAAAATTCTGTTAACATGGGTATATAAAGAAAAGAGATAAATTAGAGAAATGTTTGCATTTAAGGAAAGGAATGTGCAATTAGAAATAGAACAAATGGATTTGTCAAAGTTTTCCATAATTCCAAAGGTCACATGCTGAAGGGTGGTTCACAGCAGAATAGAACTGGACTTCTAAAATTTGCATATTTGCATTTGAATATGCAAGTCACATAATACTTTGTTCACTTTGGCTTGTCACTTCTGTTTTATCAGCTTCTTATTTGGTGACTGGCTTTTGCAGACTGTATTACTATTCTCAGTATAGCTTCTGTCTTTGTTCAACTGCAACTCAGTATACACAAGGAAGGCTTGAGAAGAATAAAAATCTCAGCCTTTTTTCCCCACCTTCTACCTTTTTCTATTGATCTGAGAGATAAAAAGAAGCTATCAGCTAATCAAAGATGAGTGTTTGACCCTTGGTACCAAATAAAACCATAATAATTAATTTATGCTTCTTCTTTGGATAGGTTTCTTGAATACACAAATATGCAGTCTGAGTTGCTCAAATCTGAAATTATAATGCCCTTTCTATAATTATGAATTCCACTTCTGGGAATAGAAGTAGACTTCTGTTTCAAAAACAGTACATGTAGAGAGGGGAAAAAGAAATCTAAGTTTCCTGTGGGGAACAGTTCGAGTGAAAACAAACAGAGAACTAGTGCTCTTTCAGGCCAGCTGGCAAATCACGACCCAGCTGCTGTTTTTGAGTCTGTGAAGTTCAGCATCTGCAGGAGCTAGAAACATAATTATTATTTATGTACAGGTGAGCTTCTGAGGTCTAGGGAGCTCTCAGACCTACACATTTGAATTTTTTGCTCCTGAGCTCACACATTCTGCAGAACTTATGGTGTTTCTTCTTGACTTCAGGACACCTTTGTCAACTTCTGCTTCTTACTAACAAGTAGAAAATTGAACATATTGTATTTCTCTAAGCTTCACTTTCAATACAGCCTCCATCCATACTCACTCCTTCTTAGAACATGAAGACAATAACAGCAGTAACAAAATGCTTCTTCCCTAGGACTGAGCCAATTCTTATTTAGTTCTTCCCGAGCTCCATGCAGTGAATCACAGCCGTAGTTACCAACCTCCACACAGCTGTCTGCTCATACCAACCACGTATCTGTTACCAGCTTGATTGGGGTTCACTGTTCAATCTACTGCCACCCAACAGAGAAGATAGATATTTCTGTAGTCAGCTGTAGCCCTGCCCAGCTGGATCAGAAAATAAAGTGGAAAAGGCCATATAAGTACTCTCAGCCATTTTTTGACTGTCAGAGATGTTTTTACTACATCATACTCCTGTTAAATCAGAACGATAAGAGTGTCTACCTGCAAAACCCAGTCACATTTGATGAGGAGGAGCAGTGTGACAGCTGCAGCACATTGCAAGCAGAATCTGAGGCACCTGAGTTACAGAAATTGTAATTGGATACATGGAAATGTAGTAATGATAATCCTACAGTTAGCAGAAGATAATATTGACAGTATTCTGTCCAGGAAAACAATTTTATGCCATTCCTCCCATAAATTTCTTCCGGTGTTTGTTTGATAAAGAGTAAATGGAAAGAGGGAGAAGCTAAAGCATACCAGAAGATTCTGATAGGCAGCAAAAGAAAAACAATTGCCCAAATCATCCACATTAACATAATACACTGAAGCATAGGCAGCTGTAATGATTTTTTAAAATACTGACATACTGAAGGGAATAACAGCTACCATCTCAGTTGACAGCAGCTGCCAACAGTGTCTGTAATAATTTCTTAGACTCTGTGGTACCTACAATAGGCAGCAATTTTGTGGGTGCTAGGAATGCTCCAAAGAATTTCAAACAAAAAACCTTTTTATTTTTCTCCCATAGCATTCCATCTTATTATGACAGCCATAGCAACGGAGTCAAAAGCTTGATCATAGAAGTGATGGCTGCATATTTATAAGGTCCATAGCTCTTGTTTCCCAGTGGATTTTGTGTCATTTCAGTCAGAAAATTGCCTCCAGACAAATGCAATAATAAATTGGAGAAATAATTTTCTGTCTTTTCTTTCACTGTGGTGAGCCTGAATATGTAGGAAAGTGAAAAGATAATGGTCATCGTGAAATGCTTGCTTTGGTAACAATAAAATAATCTAGACAGTGCTTGTTTCATGACAAAGTTTAGTCTTCACTGGAAAACCACCCCACCAACAATTAGTGCTTGCCATGATATAAGAGAATTAATTTTTCCTTTGAAGTAAATTTAAAGATACTAGTGTCTTATATATGTTAAAATTTTTAAGCTGTAAAGACATTTCTGAAAGATTTAATTACATACATTTAAATTATCTGAAGTCATTAGTGCAAGATGGAATAAATAATTGCATGTCTCTAACATGAGGTTTCTAAAACTTGGAGAAGGTGCCTAGATTTTTTTGATATTTTAAGAGTAATGATTACTAATCATCCATCAATAGATGGATTAACAATAATTTTAAATTATTGAGTTCAAAGTTACATACAGCTGATGACAAAGTAGTGGCAACCATCATTATTTTGCCACTTTCTGGTGATTGAGGATCTGGGAGTCAGAATGTCAAGTAAGCTTATCTGAACTGCTTGTGTTTACAGTAGAGAAAATTATTCTGAATATAAAATTAAAAATGTGTTCTTAGAAGAAGGGATTAGGGTCACAGCCTTGTTAGATATATACAGTTACTGCTCAAAACAAATAATAATGGAACAGAAGAGCTGAATATTTTTTTCTTTTTCCTCAGGTACGTTCAAGTATTTATTTAATTGCATTCCTTTACCCTTTAGCTATCATTGTGTCTTCCACAACACGGCTGCCAAGGGGTGGTAGGTGGGAGAGTTTTCCTACAAACAGTTCTTATAAGTGTTAAATACTTTAGTGAAGTCTCATTTCTCCAGCTACTGTCACAGGTTAATAGTTTGTAATACTTGTTTCCACAAAAGATTACATTAATAAAAAAACCCAACCAAACAAAAGAGAGACACACTAAAGTGAGATATAGCTTTAACCATTTTGTTAAGTTATTTTATTTGTTCTCTGAGGGATAGATTTCAATAAAATAATTGCAGACTATATTTACTTTGTAAAATCTATCTATATGTAGAGTTACTTGGTTTGGCCCATCATCAGAGCTGTGCAGGAGTACTGTCTTGGGAGCTTTTGTTTGCCTTATGCAAAATGATCATGTGAAAATTATCTCAATGAGAAAAATCACTGTTTCTATAAATTTATATTGTCTAGATTCAAAACCGTGATACTTGTTTGGACTGTACTTGTAAGTCAGAGGTATCTAGCCTTCTGCTTTCATGATTAGGAAAATAAGGATGAAGTGTTTCTTCGGGATATTTATGAGAACACAGTAAATTCCATTTTCTGATCATACAGGAAAAATAAATTAGATGATGCTATTTCTTTTCTCCATATCTAAGCCTCACCTTTGGTATTGTTTTACGATATAAATCTTTCTCACGCTTTTCCTTTTGAGTCGAGCTAGAAATTCCTTTCTCACTGCATCTTTCTTTGGTAGGTGACATTTTAGTGAAACAACTTTCTCTGCCATCAAGATATCTCTTTCTGAGTCAGGAAATGGCACACTTTTTATTTATTGCTTTTCTGTTCTATGAACCTTATGTTCTTGTAAAAATGAAAAAATGCAAAAAATAGAATTACTTTGGGGTTTTTTGTAACATTTTGGACTGTTTTGAGAAGATTCACTATTTAGCCTGAGTGCATAGATACAGTTAGGTAACTAATAACTAATTGCCAACAACTCCATGTAGAGGCTTTGCTTGAACCTATTGAAGTTAATGAGACACCAGAATTTTATTGGAAAGTTGTTTTCTGTATCTCTGTGATAATGTTTCTTTCTGTCATGAAACAGAAGATCTATTAAATAATAGTGTGTAATTGTTGCTTAATGAAGAACTATCAATTTGAAGTAAGAATTTTTGTACTAAAATATATTTCTGCAACTAAGGAACTCTATCTTCTTTATTCAGAGATTAGATTATTTGAAATGTACTGATAAAATCATATTTCTTTCCAAAAGCTTTAATGACTAAAGTTTAATTCAGGGAAAAGGCTCTACAATAACAGTCTGCTGATACATAGCCAGTGCTGTCTAGCTATACAATGTATATTTAAGACATATATAATTTTATATATAATTTATATATTAAATTTATTTATTATAATATATAATTTTTAGTGGGCTAGTTATTATGCAGCTTGGTAAAAGTTTATGATTACTTCGGTAAGTATTAAAAGATAGTTAGATATTCAGATATCAAAAAGGCAGATAATTAAACTATATCATCGTCCCCATATGATTGATTGCTAAATACATCATTGGCCAGATGAAAAGTGTGAAAGAGGAAGCCATAACGATTGGAGATATTTCCACTTTTGGAATGGAGAAAAGCAAAAAGATCATTGAAAGTACACAAGATGAACACTTTGTAATGTAAAGCAGTTGCCATTATTCTCTTAACTAGGGCAATGTGAAGCACTCTGTGTTCATTGCTGATAGGGAGACCACTTTCAAAATACTGAGGCAATAAATGCAAGAAAGCAAGAAATCAATCACTGACTATTATTTTTTGAGTCAGCTGGGTGCTGACCATACTTTTATGTTACCTTCTAGACCATGCAGCAGGGGCACTTGGGAAAATGCTGAATGTATCAGGTGGTTCTGTGGATGCCTGAAGAGATGTGTCTTCAAATATGCTACATGTAGCTTGTCACAGGGCTGGACCATTTATGAGTAACTCAAAGAATCCAGATTATCTCTTTACCTTACATGATAGACATATCTGCCCAAGAGTGGAGATTTTCTAAGCATAGCCAGTAATTAAACATTTTATTTTGCTTATAATACCAGTGGTAATGGGTTAATTAAATAAAAACAAGTAAAGGCGATGGATTGTAACTTTGTGTTAGGGCTTCAGCAAAAGAAATACACTGAAATGACACTTTACTGAAGTCAAATTTATGCACATTTTCTACTGGCACCAATCTTGTAGTAGAAGCTGTTTTTAACGACTTGGCATCCCCAGGGAAAATGCAGGTATATGAGTCACCTGAATGACACAGAAATAGCAGATGTTCAGTGAATATTTAGTCTCTTTTCTCAGTCCTACTATATGTGTTAATTTTAAAATAATTATTTTTTCTTTTAAATCAAAGCAGTTCAATTTGGTATTTGCACATCATACCATGACATCTGCTCTCTCAGATGCCAAGATATGAAATTCTCTTCTGATTTCTATATACTAATCTGTTTCTAGGATTCATTACATATTCTCTGCTTTGACATTTTAGTTTCAGGGAATTACAGCATAGAGTTTGATTCATATCACTGAAACAGTTTTTTGGTTTTTTTTTTTCCATTGGTGACTTCTTGACCCTAAAAATTCAGTGGAATATTCCTGCGTGTGCTTTTTAGCCAAAAAGTGTCTATTTAAAATACATTCTCTTAACACACATGTAGGGAATTTGCATGTGATTATTTTTGTTCTGTCACACTATTGTAAGACAAGCGAAAGAATCAAAATCTCTAAGTTATTTTTCCTCACAATCATAGCCCATTTACTCTTGCACTTTTCTAAGTGATACAGTAGCTCATACTAGCTTAAAAAAATCCAAAAAACTAAAAAACAAAAAACCACATCCAACCTAGAGTTTTCCACATTATTCATTTACTTTGCTTTGTGCTAGATAGCAGAACCCAGCTTCAAATTGCAGCTTTAGTGAACACAGCAGATTGTTTTTCTATTTCTGTGTATGCAATGTTCACAAGCCTTTTTCTAGCCACTCTTAACAAAATACACTCTGTTTAACCTGCATTTTAGAATTTCAATTCAGTGGTACTTTAACAATGAAAATGTGCTTGCTGAATATTTAAAAAATGTTAAAAGATTAATAAATTATTTTCATTTAGGAAGATTTAGACTAGTGGTATATTATCTATATTTATTATTGAAACTTCTATAACATTAGCTTGCAATTTAATTATGTATTGCATATTGTTCAAGTAAGATATTTGATTGGAATAGGAGTATCAGTGCATTCATTAGTTTTGTGCTGATGTTATGGTTCAAATTTGTACTTCTTAGCAGCATCATCTGATTCCCTGAAGCAAAAATCCTCAGCACATCTTTGGCTCCAAGATGTCCATAAGTACCTGTATGGGCTCACTACATGTTCCAGCATGTAGGATGCACCTTACTAAGAGCTTGTACTTTAGTTTGCTCTCAAAAAGAATCTAGTGTATGGAGAAGAAAAGCTTTAAAAAAAGTAGGAAATTTACAAAAAACTGAGATGATCTGTAAATTCAATTTAAAAAATCACACTCTGAATCAAAATGCTAAAGGAGACATAGCCATTAATAAGTGATTAATATAAAAAATTTTCATAAAGTCTTACTTTATGCAACCAAATACAGAGATAGTGAGAAATCGGCTTAAAAGAGTGACAAATCAGGCTGGTTTCAAGTCTTAAACCCACACTGCCACATACATTAAAAATGTGTCATAAAATATTATGTGTTCATACACAATATTCATCATCATGATGGCACATAAAAACCATTAGTCTTCAAAAATATGCTACATTGTCTGAAAGTATACTTTACTTGTAGACAATCATTACACAATTTTGATAGTTAAAGTCCTTGGTTGTTTCTTCCTGCCTAAAAGTTATACAAGGTTTCTTCCTAGAAGATATGGTTATTACATGTCTTCCACTGGAGTATCTGCCCCAATATTGTATATTTTTGTATTTCTTTTCTGAATTATCTATCTCTTTTGGTTTTTGTTTTTTAATTTGTATCCTACCACCTGTATGGTTGTGCAAATGTGTTTCCTCTGGAAAAAAAAAAAAGATGTTTTGAAAAGTTTAAGATCAGATAACTTAAACATTTATAAACATGTTGGAAAATAAAAACAAAAATATGCATATTCAAAATTAACTAGTTAAGATTAAAGGTAGTTGATGACTTCAATAAATTTATTTAAGTTGCAAAGACAGAAGTTTCTAGATAAGTACTTATTGTTTAATTTGATATATTTATTAAGATATCTATCTAATTAGATATCTATATATAGAATCTAGATAGTTATCTGGATATATATCTATTAGATATCCATCTAATGTGACTTCAAGTGGTTTTAAATTATTGATACTGGAAAAAAAAAGGTTTAAGGTAAACACAAATTAATCTAGCTACGTGTTTTTATCTTCTGATTCAAATTTTCTGGATTGTAGTAATATCTTAGAAATTTGACTTCAGATTAATTCAATCTAAATTAATGTTTTGTAAAATTCAAATATTTTTCCTTTTTGAATTTTACAAGTAGAAAAACAAAAGGCAAGTAAGTACTATTTTCTTATTCTTAAGAAAGAGTTTTCTAATCACCTTGGAACTATTGTAATGAATCTCTGTAAAATATTCTCATGCTTTTTTTCCAAGTGTAGGTATCTGGGACTAGTTGCCAGATGTTCAGGAGCTCTCAGAAGTTTCTGTTCAAACTCTGTGTAAGAATCTCTCATCCTTTATTTAACAGCAGGAAGATATTATTATTCTGCAACTTTTGTTGCCTGTGGTGATGCCATGACCCATATTGAGAAGAGATAGTATACTTTAAAATAAAAAAGAAACAAACTTACAAGCCCCTTTAATTACTAAAAGTATTGAATTGATCTGGAAGATAAATAAAAGACTATAGACGCCTTTAGGATTGTCTGTAACTTCACCGATTTTCTCTATTGTGCTATTTTTTAAATTGTGAAAAATAATTACAGGTATTTTCTATGAAGAATTGGAAACTCCCAGGTGTCCAGGAGAAGCTGGAAGAGCAGCAGAAAAGCCCTGCTGGGCCAAACTAATGCTCCCTTTTGCCCAGACTGGAGTGTCTGACAATGGTAGTAACATACACTGTTCAGCTTGGTCTCTTTCTGAAGTAGATTTACCGCATGCTCCCAGTACAATTTCTCTTTTAGACTTTCTTTTTATGATCTTGTGTGAACTTGTTGTCCAATGGATTGCATGATCAAATTTTTTTTTTAATTTAGGATACTGCCTGCTTTCATAATGTCCTGCAGCAGCAAACTACTACTAGTTCATTCTCGCTGTGTCAAGTACTCTGTCATATTTATTCAAATCCAACTCTTGGTGCTTTAACAGAATGCTTCCAATTTTGTTGGAGAAAAAAAGGTTCTTAATGATTTTGTAAACTTCTGCCATAATTCTTAATTTGTTTTCCTCTCTGGATTTAAGTATACTGTCCTTTACAGCACTTCCTCACAAAGCAACATCTTCTTATGTTGTTATTTTATATCCTTGATCTATCTACCCTAAGTCCTTCTTAAAACGTGGAGACTAGAACCACAAAAGATGATGAAATTATTTTACCTCTATAAAACTGTGACATGCCCATTCCTTGAGTAATACATTGCTTTCATAAGAAAAGCCTTAAAATGCAGTGATTCTTCATGAGCCTATGATTTCAGGTTTGTAACCATAATAAACTGTATTTTAAATATAATTTCATTCTAACTGTGTTATTTTAGTACAGATATTTCCTCCTAATAATACAATTTGATTTTTTTAAATGTCATTGTCAGGATAGTTCTTAATTTTCATTTTGCCAGCAGCCTGTTGCGAGAGAAAAAAAAGAAAAAACCCACAGCAAGAGTATCAGCATATAAGACTGATATAAACAAAGAATTATTGTGCAAGGATCTCTAATTTGGTATACATTCTGCTGCATAAAATAAATTTCTAATAATCTGTAACTCAATCCATTATGGTTTTTGATCATTAAGAAGAGTGGAAAAATCACCCAGGCTCTTACTCTAATGCTATAATTCACATTTTTAAGGCAAGGGTTTTGTTATAGACTTGATTAATGAAGACACAATTCTTTACTTCTCACATATTTTCTGCTTCAGTTCAGACAACTGGAATAATTTTAAGACAACAAGGATCAGAGACATCTGTTGTCTTTTTATGAAATCTAAGTAATATATTGCAGTCACAAGTTAATAAACAAGTGTCACTGGCTATTCTTTATTGTCGGGAGGAAATATTTTGTCTATAAAATATATTTAAGATATAACATATGTCTATTCTGTATATAAAATATAACAAATATGCTTAGGAAGAGAGAGAAAAATAATTTCTGCTGTCGGTATAAAAACTGCTGTTCCTTCATGAGAAGATATGAGTGCATATGTTAGTGAAAGCTGACATAAGTGACTGTCACATTAAGGGAGTCATTAACTTACAGATGTGTGATAACTGGCTTCTAGAAATCAAGTAGTTTCCCAAAAATCTTATATATTAATTATCCTTTGAAGCTGAATGCCTATTATATAAACCTGTATATATAAAAAAAGGAGAAGAGATTTAAAGGAACATTTATTGAGTCACCTTATTTATTTAAAATAAAACAAAATACTAAGGAAACAGTTCATTTGTTCTCAGTTAATTTATCATCGTGTGGCACTCCCCAGTGTACTTTTCTGATATTTTTAATAACCTGATATATACTTCCTTCAAGTAGCATAATTAAAATTGTCCAGCCAATCTGATTTTTATATAAAATCGGAAAAATAAATTTTAAAAAATCATCTCAATTTTGACAACTATTCTCATTTGCTGGCTAATTACATAGAAAGCTGAATTTCAGATTACTTTCTGCATAAAATGATGTAGTAATCTTTCAAAGCTGCTGCTACCATAGACTTATCTGTGGTTTCAAGAAGGCCTTCTAAATTAGGTCATTTTAGGTCAGAAAATATGTCATTTTTTCAACAATATGTGAAATTATTTAATCTAAATGTACAACGAAACAGGCTAGGTGACTTAGTTTATTTCAAACTATAATGATATTTAAATGATAACTAAATGATACTAAATTATATGTATCTTAAATTATATTTAAGAAGAATGATTTTTGAAAATGATACTTTATACATGATGTTATTTTCAATAGAAGAGTAAGCAAAATAAACATGGAATAGAATTCCAGAATACTTATTTTTGTTTTGTAATATTATCTAAATATATATTAAAAAGATTATTTAATGAAGGAGAAAAGTCTATACTAAGAAAGCATTGCAATCGTGAAGCATGGATTATGATGGAATGATTTTTATCAATTCTGAAATACAAGGAAAAAGTCTGATATGATATGTATTTGTAATTAATCACTACGAATGACTGTGGGTAGCTTTAGGGGACATACAGTCATCTAGTTACTTTGAGAATTTACAATATTTACATTATATGAAACTGTTCAATAAGCATTTGGACAACTATTAGATATTTGGTATAATTTTTAGGCTGCCCTGTGTTGATTCAGAAATTGGGTCCAATGATCCTTATGGATTCCTTCTGACTCAGGATAATCTATTATTCACTATTTACACCTTTCATATAATCACACACTTCAAGTCAGATGTGCCTTTGAACAGCTGAATAAAATATGAAATATTTAACTTGGCTATAATACTGTGTATTTTCCATTTAGACAGACAGGTTTTTACTTAAAAAAAAAAGATAATTTATCTCTACTAGTGAAAATTAATGGGGCCCCAAAATTAGTTTCTAGAAGCATGAAAAAAAATTTTAGTTGTTGACTAGAATATGAAAAGTAGGACAAGAGCATAAAATCTAAATCAGATCATAGAAAAAACCCAAAAAACAGCAGCTGTAGTTTGAAACCTTGACTTTCAGGTTTCAGTATGGATGACAGCAGTCTTACAGTGCAGTGTTATAAAAAGAATAGAAGTTATTACAAGGAGAAGAAATATCTCATTTACTCTGGACACGGCGGCATTGACCTTTTACAGGGAGCTGCAGTCAGTTTGACAAACTCTGCAAGGTGATGATCTCACTAGCTGAGAGTGAAAGAGGGTACACAACATACTCTCAAGGAAACCATTTTTCAAAGTGAGTCTGTACAGAACGAAAGGAACCTTAAAGCTTCTAACAAAAACAGGAGAAGAATGCCAGGATGGAGTTCACCTTATTTAACTTTTCCCCTGTCTTTGACTCCTGAGCCAGACATCACTTGAGTAATGAGGCTGATATTTGAGGCCTGAGATATGTTGCTAAGCAGTTTTTAGGGACAAAGTTTCCGCTGGTTAAAGCACAATTAAGAAGGTATTTTGTAAAAAATGTGTAAAAGGCAAGAACAGCAGCACTAAATTTATACAAGAATGTTTGTACATTGACTTGCTACATCCATCAACAAGCAACATCTTGAAGCAGTCAGCCAACAAGTAAAGATTGAACAATCTGGGAGATGGTCCCCATCTCATAAAGTTTATCCATCCTCCAGCACCCCAGCATGGTCTACAGCCTTTGGGGCACCTGACCACAGAAGAGCAGGGATGCCTCTGAGCTTATGCAGCCAAGGTCACCATGCTCAGCTCCTGGCTCCTTCCTGGCTCTGAAGCCTGAAACACCTATGAGCAAGAGAAGAAGAAGCAGAGATAGACACTTTTTGTACTTTTTGTACTTTGCATTTTCAACCGTTCTTACACACAGACACTATTACATTTCAGAACTCATTGACACAATTATTGAGCAGTAGTTAATACATTTAGTTCATCCTCATCTAAGCCATGATTTTCCCTCACAACAGGCATTTTAAAATATGTTGTCTATATACATATTCATGATGAAACAGTCACATATACACATGTGCACACATCTAGATTTATCTAGATATATTTCCTTCATTATATCTAGATATATCTGTATTCCATTTATTATGATTTTGTCATAAATAACTTTTTAAAATATTTTTTTCTCAACATTCATTCTGAATCCAGGAAATAATGATGAAATACTGAAAATTTTGGTTGCCATACCTTTGAACATGCATATGCTTATTTTAGAGCAGATCCTCAACTGCTTTCAAGATTTGGTTTAATCTATTTATCTGCTTGGGTCTCATGGATTTTACCATTCTTAATTTAAAAAATAATGGTGTTTTGTTTTGTTTTGGTTTGGTTTGGTTTGGCTTTTTTGGTTTTGTTTTTGTTTTTGTGGGTTTTTTTTTTTTCGTTTTGTTTTTGTTTTGTTTTTATAGCAATCACTTTGCCATCCCTATCTGGCAAACTAGTAGACAATGAGACAAAAAAGAAGTACTACACCAGCACTTATAGACAACTTCTGCTCTGATATTTCAGCTCTACACTGTGTGCTAGCAATAACCAAAGACAAATGCCTACAAATAATTAATCCCCTGATAATTTAAAACTGAGTTAGCTGTAAATTAGATTATATTACTTCTATTTCTTTGACAAACTCTTAAACATCCTTACACTAAGCACACAAAAGGTTTGACATTTCATTAATTTTGGAAACCTATCAAAACAAGGTTTTAACTTGGATTTTTATTAAACTAATTTAACAAATAGAAGCATTTCAGGAAAAGAATTTGGAGTTGTGTTTAATATGATTAAAATACATATGTCTAGAATTTGACTTTGGTCCAAACGTGTATGCATCATCCTAAAAATATGGTTTTGTTCTAGAACAGTGAAACTTATGAAATCTGATGTTCTATGCCCCTGCATCTCTCCTGACTGCAGTAAACATGTCTTACTGACCAAAGATACTGCAATATTTCCTCCATGATGATTTAAGTTTCCTTAATTTTAATTTGACTTCATTTTATGGCCCACTGATACAATCTGGACAAGTAACATCACAGTTCTTTTGTTATTAAGAATCAATCACATTCTTTGTGTTCAGCAGATGAGGACCAACAGTTCAGCTTGAACTTTTAAATAAATATGCATTTAAACAAATAACCTCACAGATTGCAGTGAAGTAGAGCTTTTATAACTATAAAATAAAATAATTTCTCTGAGCTTCACAATTCCATACAAGGTACCATATTGTGTTCTTTAGAGTATGCATACAAGTTTTCAAGTTATATTAGTTTTATAAAGTAACTTTTTCTGAGCAATCAAGTCTTTCATAGTTACATCACATGTGATCAATTTAAACATTTTCCCTTAAAATTACCATTGCTTTTGTTTAAAATTACCCCTTATAGTGCTATTTTAGTGCTTATGATTTTGGGATTTAAAGTTTGCATAGCTTTGTAAAAGTGCTATTACTGCACAGAGAAATTGTTGTGTAGTATACTTTATACTAAAAATATATTGGTTTGGGAATTCTCTTGTGCATATAGACTTTAAGTTTCCAAATAAAAATAAAAATAACATGTAAAATAATTCATCAAGTATTTAGAATTATCAAATTTCAGAAAAAAAAAAAGAGATTAATTTCTGGGAGTTAATATAACTGTGAGAAAAAAAATAAAGATTATTGTTTTATTTTTACATTGATATTTTTTTATCTACACGCACGTACATGCATATAATAGATTTAAAATAATTTTCAAAACCAAGGTAGTTTTAGCTGGTGACTTCTATTACAGATCAGTACTTTTGACACCTTTGTTAGCAATATTATGCAGCAAGACCCTCTCTTTTAGCAGCTCTCTTTCACCTCTTTGAAATAAACAAATTCAGGACAGAACAGGAGCTCAATCTCATGTTGATATCCTGAATTCACTGAAGTTACTTCCAGAATTCAATACTTTTTGAATTCTCATTTTCAACTCCATCACATAATGTCCCCACCAAAAACCTTAAAAACCAAATCAAACCTACAACAACAACAAACCCCCCCCAAAAAACAAACAAACAAACAAAAAAACAAACCCAGAAAAAAATTACAAAACAAAACAAAACCAACAACAACAACAAAAAAAAACCCCAAACTTATCCTATGCAGCTGTGGAATGGAGGAATGTGATGCTCCTTCTTTCTAATCCTCAGTGTGTATTACCCACAGGACAGGAAAAGTACAGTTGGGGAAAATATCTTTATAATCTCTACCAGTTTTCTTTCCCTTTTGTCACCAGCTGAATGCAATATGGTAACTCCTGGCAGTGTGCAGTGCTAATTAGAGTGCCCTTTTGCTGTTTAAAGTAGTTTAGTTTGGGGTTTTTGTTTTGATTTTTTAGTGCCGTTTCCTCACTTTTTTTTCCTTCACAATAATCTATTTTTCTGTAGTTTTCTGATCTAGGAGATATCCAAAGGCTGAAATGGCTTTCTTTCACTTATTAAACAGTCTTTATTTTTATTCATTAGTTTTCATGTTTATGTTCTTCCTCTTCTCTCCCCTATCCCAATGGGAGCAGAGAAAATGAGTGAGTGGTTTAGTTACTGGCCCATCAGCTCACCACAAGGCCTTAGGAAAAACTTTGCTGTGGGACAAATTGGTAAATTTCAGAAAGTCTTAGGAATGATAATTGTACACACTTGTAGTAAAGCCTGTAATTAGGTGATATGATGTCCCCAGAAAAACGGTGTTCAGCCCCCAAAGTTGATATATTGTGTTAATTAGTTCCTATTAACATGTTTCATTAAAATAATATTTGGGTTTTAAAAGAGCAAAACTGGTTTATTTTTTTGTGAAATTTTTGAAAACACATTGTGAAATTGCATTAATTTCATAGTTCAGAACTTGTCCATGTAGTAGTTCTATAGCTATTTCAATTTATAAATGCCCTGTAGGTCTTTTAAGTTGCTTGCCATTACTCATAATTTTAAGGTCTCTTTGTTTGCTCTCATTTAAATTTATTATATTCAAATTATTCAGGTAGTTTAATATTTCTTGGCATGCCAACAGAATTTTCTTGATGACTGCTAGCAAAAGAAGTTTGATTAACGGCATATGTCCACAAAGACTGCAGCTTTAGGTAAACTAACTATATCATTCTCTCAAATGGCATTGCTTGCTGTTAATATGTTAAATATTGGAAGTAAGGCTTATCAGAACAAATCAGTTCTAAACTAGTTCTAAAAGTCCAGATCTAATTCTGTGATGGCAAAATGACAGCTTTAAAAAAAATTAGGTTAGTGCTGAATACTTTGAAAATTCCCATAATCTGTCTAAAATTCTTAACCAGTGTTTATGTACTCTGTTTTGCTGCAGAGGTATAGAGCTGAAGAGGCTATTAAGTCAGCTTAACCTGTACTTTCTCTCTCCCAATTCTATATGATAACCTTTCTTTTTTTGTACTCCAGGAAGGCAGACAGGTAACTGATTGAACCTGGTGCAATCAAAACAAGCCAGGTTATTCTCAGAGGTTTAAACAGTTGAAACTTAACAATTCAGCTCATTTAGAGTAAGGAAGGGCAGCTAATACTTGCAGGAGCAGGGACATAGAAATTTCCAGGCGGGCCAAAATAACTGACACCCTGCCCCTTGACTAATATCATCATATAGGCAGGCCCACATCAACCCATTGACGTGTAAGGCACACTACTGCCATGTAAGGTCTGATTTTCTCCAATTGCAATCTTTAATGGACCCAAGGCATAGCACAACTCTTAACCACATCTGAAAAGCATTTGTGATGGTGGGTTTTACTGTTGGCTCATCTACACATTGTCAGCTCATTTCAGTAGAACCATGACATCATCCCATACCTGCTATCTGTGGTCAGGTGAATCACTGTATGACTCAGTGAGTGGGTGAGAGGCTGGACATGACCCAGCCATGGGCACTCACAGCCCACAGTGACAAATGTATTTTGGTCTGCATCCAAACCAGTGCAGTCAGAAGGGACAGGGAGGGGATTTTGACCCCACCTTCAGTGCTGCATCCAGCTCTGGGCTCCCAGCAGAGGAAGGACATGGACCTCTTGGGAGTAAGTTCACAGGAGGGCCACAAAATTGATCAGAGGGCTGGAGCACCTTCCCTATGACAAAAGGCTGAGAGAATTGGCATTATTCAGCCTGGAAAAGGGAAGGTTTTGGGATAACCTACTTGCAGCCTTCCAGTACCAGAAGGGAACTTTCAGAAATGATGTGGCAAGACTAGTTACAATAACATGTAGTGACAGGAAAAGAGTGAATGGGTGGATTTAAACTGACAGCAAGTAGATTTAGATTAGATACTAGAAAAGTCTTTACTGTGATGGTGGCAAGGTATTGGAACAGGTTACCCAAGGAAGCTGTGAATGCCCCATCCCTGGAAGTGTTCAAAGCTAGGCTGAATAGGGCTCTGACCAACCTGGTCTAATTGAAAGTGTCTCTCTCCATGGCAGGGAGGTTGGAACAAGATGAACCTTCAAGGTCTCCTTCCAACCCAAGCCATTCTATGATTCTATGATTTTGGTACTTCAGGGGAATGTTATTGCTCAACTTTTTTACAGCCTCAGAAAAGCTTGATTTTTAATGTGTTGTTAGACTCCATTACTCTTTGAACCACACCAATAAAGACTGAGAAGAGACACTCCCTCTCTAAGGATGGTGACAAGCACAGAACAGGAAATGTGACCACACCACCACACATACTTCAAACTGTCTAAGTCCCTTGTTGTCTCTAACCTGTGGACCACCAAATGTCACATGAAAGCAAACAAAGTAGGTTATTTTCTACTTGAAAAACGTCTTCAAAATGGAATGGGAATGCTACTATGGCAGGGCAGTTATCAAAATATACCTTCAAGCATTTGAGTTGAACAATATTTGCTGGTCATTTTTATGTGCTTTGTGTTAGTTACAATGATTTTTACATTGAAGATATTGCCAGGCACATAGTCAAAAATATAGTTATGGCAGAAAACATGCCTAGATTTCCAGGCATCATACTATACTTCCTGGCTCAGCTGTCCCACCAAGTAGCTGTATTATGTCTACTGAAAATAAAATATTTTCTTTTGAATCTTTAGCAATTCCCTTCTGGGATGAATACTTCATCCCACTGGGATGGAGTGTTCCACATCTACCTATCTCTACTTCTCTGTTCTCTTAGGAATTTGTATATAGAGAATATAGTGTTTCTGAGCAGTAGTAAATAGTTTATGAGCCATATTGAACTCAGGAAAATGATTAGAGTTCCTCTACAACTGTTTTTGCTGAGGTTTTTTTTTTTTTTTATATTTCATCTGTGCTGCTGAATTAATAAATTTAGAAAAGCCATTAGAGATTTAATAAGGCAACACCAAATACCACCTGGATCTTTACCATCAGTATAAAAGGCATATGATAGATGTAGGGCACTAACAGGTTTATTATTTAATGCTGAGTTTATATTTCTTTTTCAATTGAAAGGTCATATTATTTTGTCTGTCTTGGCAAGCTAGTTACAGTAGAATGAGAC
>QUSF01000006.1:21025392-21257878 GCA_003676055.1 Chloebia gouldiae
CAAAAAGCAAACCAAGCAACCAAAGAAACCCTACCCAAACTATTGAAACAACTCAAAGGAGAGGAATCATCTGAAGTGATGCAGTGAGTAATACTCAAGCTATCAGCTGTTCCCTGTTTTTTATAGGTGAAAAGTAATACCAATATCTGCAAAATATTTTTAAATTACATATGCTTATCTTGTTATATTTGTATTAGTGCCTCAAAGTTGAATTTTGCAGGAGAGAAAATGTATTTGTACTGCTGACAAACCAGATACTGTTAAATTTTGCCTTATCTAGTAGTCAGTTTGGACTATCTAAATGTATTACCTTTAACTGCGTACAATTTTATATATGTGCATTTTTCTGTCTTTCTATTTTAGATAAAACAGTTTGATGGAAATTTATAAATATCATGTAAATATGTATGATTAAATTAACATTGATATATTCAAATCTAAAGTTACTAGTCTCATCAAAACCACTACCACTACCTAGTAAACACAGACTCTTGGCCTGAGATAAGTTAGCGCTAGTGCGTTTTGGAGCACAATTAAATTACAATACTGGGCAGCTCTTGTCCTTGATGGTTTTTTAGTTTGTAATACTGTTACTCTAGAAAATTAAGGTTTGTCCACAGACTAAGCCATTAAGCTGAAAATACCTTCTACTATTTCTTTTCATTTTAATTCTGCATGTATTAAAGTCCACATGGGAGTGTAAACGCATATTGTATTTTCAGTGTCAATTTCTAGTGCAAATGTGCCTGATATTTTCAAATATTCTTTTCAAGCCTTTATTGTATAATGCAATGCTAGTATTGACCAGATTTTGGCAATGGCACGGTCCATAAGATACTGAAAATTAAACAATTAAATTCTGCTGATAATTTCTCCTGCAAATTTAAATTGTGTGCAGACATCTGTTTATGACCAATATTTTTTGCTATTTACACTGCAAATTCTCAACTACTGTGCTACAAGACACAATCCTCCACTCAGAGGATCTGTGGAACACAAATCTCTGAAACTTTTATCTCCCAGGGTATACGCAGCAGTCTTGTCAAACATACATTGGAAGAAAATTACTAGTTTGAGGCATGAATAATAGGAATTAGTAATCAATGAGCATTTATGAATGATACAGAAGTAGAATTTGATTTCTGTAAAGAAGCTCAGTACTTCCACATAATCCATCAATAACAAAAGCTGATGTAAAATATCCATGGAATTAGAGATATATAAGTATTGAATAATTTGATCAGTCTTGGAGAGTTTTACTCAACCTAGAATTTATCTGTTTCTCTTATCAATTATTTTATGATTTTTCCTTAAGTCTGGCTTTGATGTATGACATTGATGTATAATTAGGAGCACATATACTTACTTTGGCAGGATAACATGAAATTTTTAAAATTATTCTGCCTTTTGAGATATTTTAGAATTTTTATCATACAAAGTGATTAATTTAATTTTCCTGGAGTACAATGTCTGGCTACACTAATTTGGTTTTAAGTAAGGGTGATACAAAACATGACATTTATTAGCCATGAGATTACTGCCTTTATCACTCAGATATAGGTAAAGAACTTATCTGAAAATAGCACTTTGAAAATTCTTTGATATATTTACAAAGCTTATACCCAGCTACAAGTCTCTAAATCTTATTACAAAATTATCTTCTATTCTTTGCAAAAGTTTATATGTTTGAGAAGTGTCTGAAATGAGCTATCACTTAATTGTGATTTATTGTGATTTATTAACTCATCTGGACAACTTTGTTGAACAAAGCATAATATTACATGTGGTAATACATTGCTACGTGATGTGTTCTACAAAAGCTTAATAAGAGGTAACTGTAAGAGGTAATATTTTAATTAAATTCAGCTATTTCTGCTTTTAACTTTGGACTAGGGGCAATTAAAAACAAGAGGAAGTTGAAATAGGTTTTTTCCAATTGTCTCCAAGTAGTAGGTAGAGTAATTACCTTGAATATGATTTTTCCAGTGACACTGTTCATGTTGGTCAAAATAGATATCCTATTTTTGGACCTATGAGCCCACCAACTATCCTTTTTGATGTTGTAATCTGAACTGTTTGCTATACATGACCACTTAGTCCTTAAAATTTGGTATTTTTTAATAATTCCATAGGTACTTCCATTAGGAACGAGATCAATGGATAAATAAAACACTTGGGTAGTATTTAGAGGTCAGTCTTTCTCCCTTCCTCTGATTCTGTACTTGCCTAAAAACAAAGCTGACCTTGGGAATTTAAATACTTTAGAAACTTAACTGACTTTGGACTTATCATCTGGCTTAATGATAGAATGTTCTTTGTAGGACTTTCTTCTACTATATTTATCATAATATTTTTTTTCCACCCAATATCCAGAGCAGAAGCCCGTTGCCTCTCCAAAGTAGAAGCAGACTGAATTTTTGCCTTCCTTAAATCAAATTGAAACTACATAGAAAAAACAGTACCAAGTTAGTGTGCAATATTGACTATGTATTTTGCTTTTAGTTTGTTTGTTTGTTTTTACATGGGAAATATGAGTCCTTTTAATTTAAAATTACAATAGAGCAAGATTATCTGCTATTTTGTATAACTCATTCTCCTCTTTACTACACATCGGCTTTTGCTTTTCCCTGACAAACAAAACAAAATAAATAAAACACCCCAGCTTTATTTCTGTATTTTAAGAAATACTAAACAGTTTAACATCAGATCTTGATATATCTGTAAACTAGAAACAGACATTAGCAAACCCACCTTAAAATGTAAAATACAATTTTGTTTGTTGCTTTTGTTTTCTCCTAGGAGAACATTTAGTTCATGATAAATACTATAGAATGTCACATATTTTGGGGAAAATAACACTAGCAAAGCTCGTAAAACAAACAAAAAACCAAATATACATACAAAAGATGTCTGATTTTGTAGTTATGTTTCTATTCTTTCATTACTGTCATATAAAAAATGTAGTTCAAAATCTGCCCTATAGTTACACATATAAGCAATACTGGCTTCTAATATGTATTCAAAGAAGGTTTCTCTGCCTCCAAAGTGTCACTTTGATATCATCTTGCCTCCTTAGCAGTTGATCCAAAAAGCAAAGTTCATTTCAATTATTTCAGCATCCTTCAGCACCCTGTCAGTAAGCAAGCAGTTTGAAGCATTCACTGCTACAAGAAAGACCCAGACTTGAGGATAAAGACTGAATGGATGGCCAGCAGTGGCTGGGGAAGACACAAACCTGTACCCTTCATCCAAAGTGACATGGCTTATGGCTCCTGTATACAAAGTACTTGTTCCCTGTATTAGACTGAAACTCTGGCTTACAACACATTTTCATCACAAAAAAAACCAGAAAATTATAATGAGAAAGTGTTACCTCTGTCCCCATTAATTTTGAGATAAAATCTCACCTTCATGCTACTAGATCATTTTATGTGTTTTGTAGTATCTAACTGCTGGGGTATGATAAAAATTTATGTTCAGATACCATAAACCATTGTTCTAAGAGAAGAATTTTCTTCTGTTCAAATTCAAAACAGACTATGCCCATCCAAAATGGTTCAAATCAGTCTTGAATTGTTCATGCAGAACTAGAATCATATTGAGTGACCACTGAATTATGTTTCACTTTAACTACACTTTCTGGCTCTGATCCTAACCCAGACTTGCTATTCCCCACCCTGGATCCTCCTTGGTGTGGTCACTTCTTGCATCTGCCTTTTTATCACACAATTCTGACTCAACTTCTCTGGTTGGGCAGCCAACCCTTGTTGCTCCCTATTACTTTCAAACTAATCTCTGAACTGGGGAACACTTTCTCTTGAAGCACAGGGTTATGACCTTGCTTTTTTGCTGTAATCCCGTCTCTCAGCATTCTGAATTTTACTATCTTATGCTCACTGCAGCCAATGTTACGACTAAGCTATTATCCCAGAAAGTCTGTTCAAAACTCGAACTGTGCAAAGGCCTAAATGAAGGTACATGAACCAACATGATTTCCCTCCCTCCTTTAGCTGAAAAAAATATGTTTATAAAGTACTTAAAGGAGGATTGTATTCTTTGATTCTGACATCTCTTCTAGTGCTAAAGAATACTAATTCACAAGTAATGCTTCAGGGGTAAAGAAAGGTGAATGAGATTCCAAGTTGCTTCAGTAAATAAATACCATGGATAAATGTGAGCAATAATTTACTTTTAGGGATTAGGTAGCATGACAGCATACGAAATGTGATGTACTTCTGCTATTGCTTTTTACAGGAAAAAGGTATCATATTTACTATTTCAACTGGCAATGCAGAATGCATAAGCATTTACAAAGTGTGATGCTTAGCTGCTTGAAAAAAAATATAAAGCAATATTAAAATAATGTTCTCTGTATTACCTTCCATTGCTTTTTAAAGATACTCAAATAGCTTATTTGCTTCCTTAACCAATGGCTGCCCAAAGTGTGCATGAACTATTAAAAAATAGCCTATAAGAATCTGGATGGCTTAAAATGATAAAGCATGTTACTAAAATATTCTAATGACTTTATACATCTGAATGCTATTTGGGAACTACATTTGCACTTTACCTTGTGTTACAGATATTGCTGGGAACAAAAAATCAAGGCACAGTTAACAATTAAAAATTCCCTGACTGTGAAGGGTTGAAATGTCTTCTGAAAGATGATAATTCCTGACAAGAACTAGTTGTAAACTTAGTCTCCTCAACAGAAAGTAAGCAATTAAACTAACCTTCATTGCTATCTCTGTGACAAATAATGTCAGTACTCAACTTTCTCTGTATCATATCTCTCCTCTAATCATCCAAATCCTTGCTTCCTGAAGTACTTTATGTCAGGACTATGTTCAGTTAAATCTGTGAGGTTTTGCAGGTAGTCCTCTTCTGTAACCACCTCACATTAACTTTTCTTCCCTCTGTGTTTTCCTGAATTGATAATAGAATTCAATTTTAAATAGTACCAGTATTCTTTTTTTTTAAGTTATTAAAGCACATATGTAAAACTACTGTTGAATTTCTGTGAGATTAGAAGGAACACCTGTATCAGGGATTGATAATGGAGAATTGATTTACACTTATTCTAACTAACTAGCACATGTTCACAGTATTAACTTACACAAACCCTTGGGATGCAAATGAAGGAGAGCATGGGGTATATATTGCACACGTGACCAAACTCACTAACCCC
The DNA here is from genome assembly GCA_003676055.1 of Chloebia gouldiae. Classification (NCBI taxonomy): domain Eukaryota; kingdom Metazoa; phylum Chordata; class Aves; order Passeriformes; family Passeridae; genus Chloebia; species Chloebia gouldiae. Next base: position 21,030,581 of record QUSF01000006.1, read on the forward strand.
CATCTATAACATGTGATTGCTCAGTCACATTGGGTTGGGCCAAAATTTATACAATAAAAGGAGTAATTCAGGGCTGGACTGAAAGGGGAAAGGACTGAAAGGGGAAAACATCCCTGCCTGTTCAGGATCAGTAAATGAATTATGTCTCTTCTCCTCCCCTGAAGGAAAGCCTTTAGATGAGTTTTGCACCTCCAACTACATAGGCACACCCCCAGGAATTTCCCTTTAAACATACACAGTGTTATTAGAATCTCTCTTGCTATACTTTCTGTCACAGCATATACTAACACTTTGTGCTTAGTACATTTATCGTTAGGAATCCTGATCGTACTTTCTTGTGGCTTCAAGTATTTTTGAGTCTGGATTATGCAAAGTCCTTATTGAATGTGACCAGACCTATGGGACTGGATTGGTAAATTGCATTACTTGTGCACCTGTTCTCGTGCAAGGCCTTTTGAACTCCACCAGACTTCTAGTGTTAATATTATAATCAGAAATTAAGCTCAGCCACACCCAAGCCCTCTGATCTCTCAGGATCAGCTGGACCACAAGAGCATTTATTTTCTTCTAATTCTCATGCCCTTAATGCAACAATGAAGAGAGTCAAGCAGTGAAACAAGCTCCTGGGAGATGATATACAGTTTCTATCCCTAGAGATGTTCAACATCCAAATAAATGAATCCCGAAGCTGTCTGTGTGTCCTCAAAGTCTGTTACAGCCAGGAGGTTGGGTTAGAGACCTCCTGAGGTCTTCACAGATGAATTGTTCTATGGTTTTGGTTCTGTGATATTTCCTTATTTTAATGCCTGAAATCAACTGGAATACAAAACAACTGAAATTAGTGAATTATGATTATGTCTGATGGGTATACACAAAGCTTTTTACAGGTAGCCAAAGAGGACAAAATATTTTAATCGCATTATTTGCTTTCTTGGCAAAAGCAGTTAATTTCTTTAATACTTTTTAATAGGCTTGAGCAGAATAATTTGTAAAAATTGATGCAGAGCTCTTGGTGCTGGAAAGATTCAAGTGTTTTATGAAAATGTATTGTTTTAAATTCTTGAGCTCTTCTCTGTCAGATTTGAGCTCATCAGAGAAAAATACAGATTAAAGGTTATGATCCTAAGGATGGCTGAAAAATTAGTCAAGCACAGACTATCCTAGAAGAAAATAGTGAATGGAAGAAAAAAAGAAAACAGGAAAAAATTGTTTTCTCACAGATAAAGAGGTGGTTATTTAATTTCTGACAACTTGTAGATTTTTATAAAGGAATAAAAAGTGATACCTGAAACAGCCAATAGTTTGCTCTTCCTTTCTTTTTTGTGGTTCCACAGAACTGGGGGCATCATCACTAATATCATCAGCTGCAAAATATCAGTGGGTATAAACACTGAAATAAATTCTAGTATTGCTAACTGGAGAAAAGAAAATGTCAACTTTTTTGCTATTTATAGAATTTTGGTGAACAAACTTATACCACAAGATGGAAGATCACTGTATTTCTGTAATTTCCAGCACTGGAAACACACAGAATGTATATTTCACTGTGTATGATGGTAAAAGGACCATTTCAAATTAGTAGATATTCTATTTAGCAGATTCCTTAAAAAATAAATAAAAGAAAAAGGAAAAAAAGTACCGTGCTGTAAGTACTGTAAGATATCAAAGTGTAAGTGTATCAAAAGACAGCAAATCCATTTGGGTCAATGTATGAATTTGTATTTATCATTGGTAAGACTGATATTATCCCCTTCCCACTTCAAGTCTGGTTTAAAGCTTTGTCAAAAACCATCTTTTCCCTTTGAGGAAGGGGAACCTAACTGAATATCATCAGGCCATTCCCATTACTGAAAAACCCCAAAACTCTGGTGGTGACACCAGCCATGGAGTCCTTAATAGACTGAGTTAATCTGTTTCTCCATATATCATTGCATGCAACTGGAAAGACAGAGGAAAGAATTACTTGTTCTCCAGAGTGCCTTACCAGCCATCCCAAGGCACTAGAGTATTTTTGATTGCCCGTGGACTACACATTGTAACTGCATCACCACCCATGTGGAAGAGCAATAATGGGAAACAGTGTGAAGGCCAAACCATGCTAGTGAGTTTCGTAGTGCTGTCCTAAACCTGGGCCACAGAGAACCATTAATCTTGGTAATTTTTTTTCAGTAGGAGTCAATTTACATTTGGTAATTTATCAACAGGATTAATCCACGTGAGAAGGCAAGCAAGTATATCTTTATGGATATCGATGCATTCAGAGTCATAGACACATTGTTTGAGGTTTTATCTTGCCTAAAGTACTGCAGAAATGTAATCATCACTTTGTGTATTTTCAATTTATCTCACATTATTATTATTATTACTAGTATTATTATTATTATTATTAATTTAAACTACCCATTAATATATGCATTTAATCCATTCTATCACCTTTCACCTTTGATAATTATCTAAAGATAACAAAAATAACAGCTTAGCTACCTTAATATCTCCCTGTGCTCAGTAAATTTTTCTCCTGAGTCATCCTAGTTTTCCAGTTTGTATTCATAGAATACTTTCAAAATTCTCTCAGGCTTTTTAATCATATCTGTTTGTTTATTTTCAATCTACGCATAGAATATTTTTAATATTTGGTCTTTTGTCTCTGTTTAGGGATGAGTTAAACAATATTTGGAACATGAAAAGAGTAGCACTGACTTAGATCTAATATAGGATGATGAATGACCACACACCACTGTCTATTCAGTAGAAAGATGTGCAAGGCAGTTTAGTAGCTACTTTATAATGGAAGGAGAAACAAGTTCAAATGCATGTTAAATTGAAAATTCTGGTTCAGAATTTTGAGACATTTAAGACTAATGTAGTAATGTCCAAACATTCAAAAATAAGCATAGGTTTATACTAAAAATATTTTACAGTTATATCTGAAACTTTCATTTGTAAATGAAGTAATTTTAAATGTAATAATTAATATAAATGAAATCAATTTTACAGAGAAAAATTTTTGCTTGTTTGAATGGCTACTATGTATTGACTATGAAGCAAACCACAACTATCAGCTATACTTTTGACAAAAATTGCATCCATAGTAAAAAGCAAAAAATATACAGTGAATAGAAGCTCTAAATATGAAAATAGTTTACTTATGTGGAATAAATTTTTATTATTCCAGAGAATAATAGAATTATTATTCTCTGGAATAATAAAATAATAAAAGAGTAGTAGAATAATAAAATAATTATTACATAATATTTTTTTATTATTCCAGAGATAGACAAGATATGGATTTAAGTACTTATATTTGGTAGAGTCATATTTAAATAAATTAACTCCCATACTGTATCGGAGAAAACAAATGAAACCTGTAAGTAAAATAGAGTGACTATGAAGAAACAAGAGCTTAATCCTTATACTGAGTAGAATCAATTTTGGTGTTGCTCAGGAGTAACTCTAAGTAGTACAGAATTTGGATTTTCAAATTGCTTTTTTTCTATCTTTTACTGTTACATACTAGATCTTGCATATCAACTATGCTACCAAAAATATTTTTGACAAGAAAACTTGCGGTGTCAAATTCATCTTATTTATACATCGCAACATACTTCCAATGTTGTCAATTAGTTTTACTGCATAACTTCTGAACAGGACTTAGCTTGTAAGTTAAAATCCTTAAAAATAGGTACCTGGTTAGAGACCCAAGTAGAACTTAGCTTCAAAAGTGCCAAGGTATTCACACATTTTATATTCCACACCTTTTCTTATGTGAAATAGTTAATTTTAAATTCCCTAATCAGTACTTCTATGTTAAGAAAATTTTATTTCTAAAAAGATGTAGATAGCACCTGATTAAACCCTGAAGCAAGAAGGTTTGTAGGGATTTTTATTTTTTTTTTTTTTTGTGCATTAAAAACTGGATATTTTATTATCTGTCAGATAATATCTGTTATAAAAATCTAGTTCTCTGAGTTCTGCTAAGATTTTGGCACCTGTAGTACCACAGTAATAAATCAGAAAATTCATTTGCTAAAAGAATGAAACTTGAAGACTCAAAAGACATCTGTATTAGAGTGACTTTGCACAATTCTAGAAGAATGAGAGACAAGCAAAGAAAACTGAAAAAAATAGATTGCTAAATGATGGTGATTGTGATCTTGTAGGCATAACTGAAACCTGGAGAGAAGATTCTTATAACTGGGATGTCAATACAGATTAGTACAATTTATATAAAAGAAGGGTGAAAAGGTATCATTATCAAGAACATAAAAAATATTTACAATCTGAGCAAACTATGGGTTAGTAGTGATTAGTGCCAAGGTAAATATGATGAACTGGGATACAAAGACTGGAAGGAAAAAGAAATGACAGTGTATGACTGATATAGATGATAAGGTTGAGAAGAAAAAGAAATCAAGGTCAGTTAAAACTAACTTTTTGTGTGCTCAGAAACCTGGGATATTTTTGATACTTACATGCATATTTGTTGGGCAACATAGAAACCCATGAAATGTAAAGGAAACTATAATAATGCATTTGTGTTGGATGAAAATAAAACAAAACTTCTATCTACTTCTTTTAGAAGGAAACTAAACTTAGTATGTATCTGTTATTCCCTTATCTGAAACTTCCTAATGAAAATTAGAACTAATGGTACCATTAAGAATTCAGGTTTTATTAAGGTATGTAACACAGAAAGTCTGTTAAGAAATAATATTCAAATCCACTGTAGTGGAATATGGTGCAATTAAAATTTAAGAAACAACACATACTTTCAGTGAAGAATATGAGAAACAGAGGTTGGTTAATGAGATTTCAAAGGTGGATTCTACTCAGTTAACTTTGTTATCACATTTCCAGCTTTGGGAATGCATTCTGAGCAGCTTGCTTCAAGATGAAAGGCAAATCCCCCAAAGAATGAAGAAGCCCTCAAAAACTTTGAAGAAAAGAAATCATGTTAGTCTTGAACATTTAACATCTACTTTCTATTCCTGAAATGCAATTATTTTCATCTTCAAAATGACGTGCCTTGGATGATGCAGAGAATAAGAAAATTTGCAGTTCCTGCGCTTAAATTTATTTCTTTGCATAACCCAGCTTAAATTAATAAAAAAAATTTCAAAGAGAACAAACAAAATAATTTTTCATTTGCCCTTTTCTCTAGAAATATTTTTTGTCAAGTGAGTTGTCTTTTTCAAGCTATGTGGAAGACAAGAGACTTTTAGTAATTTTAAAAATTTTTCATCAAAAAGATGATATATCATTTAGCCCTGATTAAAATACCTGTACTTTGATATATATGACTAAATATTTTTCCCCATGATCATTCAGCAACAACAAAAAAAAAATAATTTTGAGCTTCCTATTTTCTCTGTCTTTATGCAAGCTCATGCCTGCTGCCATATTCTGAACAATTGTCATTATAGATTATATGTGGTCATAAACACTGCAACTTAGCTGACATAATTTAGATAACACAGACAAAATTGTGCCATAGAAATGGCTTCTGATTTAAAATGAAAAGTATTAAGAATTTTTGAGGTAGTTCAGTAGACACACCAAATAGTGATATTATAAACAAAAATGTTAAGATGCAAAGATATTAAACAGCAACAAATTCACATATGCTGATATTGTCTGGAAAACATTAAAGGCAAATAAATAGGATTGCTTTAAAATAGATTTTTTAATGGTATGTTTCAAAAAAAGCAGCGTATTAATTTCTTTAGAACTTTGCTCGTATGTACAATTTCACAATTTAAGCAATCTCTGTGCCAGAAATAATGAACTATTTCAGAACTCCTATGACTATTATTTCAATATGAAGTTTGAAAATATAGCTCAACTAAGTAGGTCTATTAAGAAATTTAATTTCTATTTAAGAAATTAAAAATAATCTTAGAGCAGTTTAAAGAAAGTCAGCTATATTTAACTTGTAATAATATTTTTATAAGAAAAAACAGCTTTTTGTAAAAAATTTTTTATAAAAAGATTTTTTTTTATAAAAAGAACCCAGACACTACTTTGGATTATTATTTTTTTATAAAAATCACTGAGAGGCTATTAATAGAAATGACAGTGAAAGATTATGGTAGCATTTAGCAGCCAATCTATCTGAAAGCACTTAAACCTCTCACTTAATCTTTAAATAAAAGGGTAAAAAGCACTTGCAATGGTTGACTTTGACAAGTTAAAATCTTGTTCTAGTGGTCCCTCCTTTTTTTGCAAATCTGTGAGTGTCTTATCCATTTTTACTCAGAGTTAATATTCTGTGGGGATTTTTGTTATATTTATTAGTTGATTACTGTCTCCTATCTTATCTATGACTCAGTCATACATAAATACAAAATATAACAAAGGAACTTTTAATTTTCTATATGCTAGCTGACAATATGATGTAAGTGTGCTTTTACTTGCATACAATTTGTCTTTTTTTTCCCTATATTCTTTCAAATAATATGAATATACACTTAAAGACAGGAAAAAATTAATTTAAAGACTAATATATGAAGCATTTTATTTTGTAATGGTAAGTATGAAAATTATTTCTTTTCTCTATAAAGACAAGTGACTTTTGAACTCAGAATCAAATGAGGAAGCTTGAAGCAATTTACTGTACCTATTTCAAGTCAGTTTGCCTCTTGCTAACTGAAGAAACACAGATCTGCAGAAGATGCAGAGAAAAATATTTGCAAAAGTGAATTTTAGTGGCAACAGGAAAAATTTTTTAATAAGTCAGGCAAATATGGGATGTGGTTGATTATATAATATCGTTAAATCTCACCTCCTATCCCAGCAAGACTCTTTTTGCATTATTAGGCTTTCTAAATTTTCACAATTATTTGACAGCCACGGGAAGATGTGATCTATACATAGATCTGAAAAATTACTGAAATTTATATATTTTGGTTCATTTCCACAGACTTGAATTTGAAAAACACTATTTTCACTTGAATTTGTTTTCTATTTAGTCTGTTTCCTATTCAAGTCTACTGCTAAATTTTAATAAATCAGATTTATTTTCCACAGTTTATGAAAATGAACCCTTCATTGTGCTGAATATTTGAGCTTGACCATAGCATATCATTAGTCTTCTTCTAATTTATGTGACATTTGATTGAGTTTAATTATTAATTGAAAATGTTAACCACTAGTAGAATTAATAGGGATGTTGATGCTAAAAAAAACCTCACAACATCTTTAGAAAAGATGCTATTCTATTGATCTTCGTGCCTCTGGATTATTTGAGTGACAAGTAAAACTCTCCTCCCACTGAATGATAGAATCATTTTTACATACAAATATTTCTTAACTACGTTACAATCAGAGGAAAATGTCAAACATTATTTTTCATCCTCTCAATGAATTATTAAATGCTTTCTTCTTCCCTGCAAACAGATGGCAGGCAGCCATTCTGCACGGCAGGAGTCTTTAAAATGATAGGTGAAAAGGGGTCTGGAAGAGGAAAATAGTGCTTCATAAAAGTCTGTTTCTATTGGAAATTCATGGCAGAACTATTAGCAGGGTTACTGCTGAGTGATTAGATAACTAAAAAAAATTAAACTATTTTGCCAGAATATTTGTGGGGAGCATGGAAAGTGGATTACTTTATGAGCTGTGGTAGTTAAAGGAAAAGATTAGAAGCATGGGACTGTACCCTTATGGTCTGTAATTTTCAGATTACATGGTACCTTTAGCCTATCGTTGTATCCATTGTAGGTGAAGCTTATAGTGACAAGCAATTTGGTTCAATAGAAACAGCCCAGAAGATTGAAATGATTGCTTCTAAGCTCCTTATATCCACACAATTTTTACTTTTCTTTTTTTTTTTTTGTTCAAACTAGGTGAAATCTAATTTTTAGGACTGAACATCCCTCAAACATTTGGTCAAAGATGCTGAAAAATCCAGTCATTGATTAAAAGTTCCCTTTTCTCCATTAAGGTCAGCAGCACATTTTGGAGAAGAGCTTGCAGTTCCATTTCCTCTAAAAGGAATTGCATTATATTGCATCAACATTTTTCCATGAATGGAACATAGAGGGAGCAGTCAGTGGATTGAATACAAAATTGGGCCAAAATATTTAGACATATCCCTTGTCCTCTTCTAAAATCAATGATGTAATGAAACAAAGAATAGTATAAAATAATATTTACCTCTCCTTGGAGGAGTCTATTTCACACAACTATCTCCAGGAGCACTACATTGTACTCTTCCTCTCCTACCATTTCTAGCTCTTCTCTTCTTTCACATCTCCTTCACTATAAAATTTCACCTGTAGAGGATACTGATTAAATAGCCACCTACAATGTTCTGTTATGTTTTATGATATCATTAGGATTCTCCATCAAAACTGATCAATTACTAAATATTGCTAACCCTTTTTTGAAGGTGATACTTCTGAAAATAAATCAGATTATTATTTACACTGTTTATACATTATAATATGTTCCATTTTGTAAGCTTTAATACATCCAATGCCATACCTTTGCATGTATTCTGTGAAATATTTTAGTTCATATTTTTCTCATAAAGAATACATTGCAATAATTCTACAAATCTGAGCTACAAATTATTTCTGAAATTGGTGAGATGTAAAAAAACTGAAGTTTTTTGTGCTGCTGATTATTAAAGATGCATTAGTGAAGAAAAATATATTAAGTGGTATAAAGATAAAGTTCAATTACTTCATTTATAGACTATATGATGGTACTTTAGTCTCATATGATGTAAGTGTATTGATATTCACTGAGATAAGCAGTTTGGAGCAAGCACACTGATATTTTTTAAAGTGCTTCAAGTTTTCCGTAAAACAGTTCAAAAAAACACTATGTGATAATTAATTTGAGAAAATAAACAGTGCAGCAGGTACAAAAAAAAAATAGGAAAAAGAAAACTCTTGAGTCAAGATTAAGACAAGCAGCTCACTTACCAGTTGCTGTAGTGAGCAAAATAGGCAACATGCAGAAATTAACACTATTTATTGCAAATTAAAATAAATATTTTATTATTCATTTAAATAGTGGAGGGGAAAATTAAAAAAAAAAAACAAACCTTAAAACCACAGGAAAAAGGAAAATGTATATACACCTCTTATCCCCTTTTGTACTTAAGGAATATATATATTTGATAAATAACACAAAAGGCTCTACTTCACTCCAAGCACCTCTCCTCTCCACCCTGTCATCATCATGGATTGCACTCAGTTGATTCAGTAACTTCAGTGAGTCAAGAGGTAGCCCTGGGGTGGTTGGTGGGGGTTGTAGTCAGGATGTAGCAGCTTCTCTTGACATCTCCTTCTTTCCCATTCTTTTCTATGCTCCAACACAGGTGCTCCACAGGACTCACTCCCGTTGGGGGCTCCAGTGTGGGCTCACCCATGAGTTGACATGCCTTTGGAAGGTATGCTTACCCTGTCATGCACCCACTCCTGCTCTATCTTGGTGTTCGCCTTGTTGTTTGTTTTTTTTTTCTCTTCCTTTCTATCCAGTATTTTCTGACCTTTGTTAAATATATTGTACAAAGGCCCCACCAAGTCCTCTGAGGTTGGTCCATTGCACACCCTACTGGAACTGGTAATGTCTTGGAAAGGAAAAACCCTGACCTCTTCCCAAGGATTTTACTCCTGCTGCAGCCAGATGCAAAAGCATTCCCTTATTAATTCAGTACACCTTTCAACCTTTGACCATGAAATGGCTACTTTGATAGAGGAGGGAACAACACTGATTATTGTCCATCTTGAATTAAGAAAGGCTTTTGATATGGTCTTCATGGAGAAGCTGAGGAAATAGTGACTAGACGAGCAGAATCTCATGGTGGATTGAAAACTAGCTGAACAGCTGTTCCCAGAGAGTGATGATCAGTAGCAAGAAGTATAGTTGGAGACCACTAATCAAGTGGTGTACCACAAGGGCAAATGGTGTTTTAAATCTTCATTAGGGAGTTGGATGATGGGCCAAAGTGAACCCTCAACCAGTTGGCTAATGACACAAAACTGGGAATGAGTTCCTCATACACAAGAGGGACTTGTGACTGCCCAGAAAAACCTCAGCAGCCTGAAGAAATGGGCTAACAGGAACTTACAAGGTTCAACATGGGAACGTCCTGCATACAGGAAAGCTCAGTGCCATGCATATTCATAAGTTGGGGACAAACTAGCTGGAAAGTAAATTTCTACTTTGAAGTCCTGATGGACAGCATGCTGAGCAAGACCAAGTTCTCTTGATAAAAAGGCCAGTGGTATTCTGGGATGCATTAGACAAAATACTGCATTAATCAAGAGAGGTGATCTTTCCACTCTACTCAGCTCTGGTGATGACACAGTGGACTGCTGTGTCCATTTTAGGGCCCCTCAATACAAGAGAGGCATGGACATACCACAGAGTCCAGCAAAGGGACACAAAGATGATTAAGGGACAGAAGCATCTCTCCGACAGAGAAAGGCTGACTGTTCTAGAATAGTTCAGCCAGGAGAAGCGAAAGCTTGTGAGATCTTACCAGTGTAGATAAATACATGAAGTCAGCATGTTTAGAGTGGTACAAACTGAAACACACAAGTTTCCTAAGGAATATCATGAAGTCTTTTTTTGTACTGTGATAATGTCTGAGCCCTGGCACAGAGAGCCCAGAGAAGCTGTGAAGTCTTCATGCTTGGAGATATTCAAAGACCATTTGAACACTGCCCTGGGTATTGGGCTTTAGGGTCCTGAGCAGGAAGGGGAACCAGATGACCTACAGCTGTTCTTTGTAGTATCAACAATTTTGTGAATCTCAGAATCTATTTTCAAGTGTGTTGTGAAGATGGAAAATTAGGCCAAGATTTATACTCAGGTTCGTGGGTTAAAATTGTTTTCTGATGGCTGGCGTCTTATATGATTGAACTATTTATTTAATATTTGGAATAGGAGAGAATTGTGTGTTAGGGATTTATTAAAACATAGCTTGGAGTGACATAAATGAAAATTGGCCTGTGAAGCAGGTGATTTTTGGGTCTTATACAGGAAGCTAAACAGTCATTTGCTGACCTTTAGATTTTCACAATCATGTGACAGACAGAAAAGTTAAAAGCTTTTCCAGTGCGAGCAAGAATTCAGGATTATCTGACTGTTTCCATTTCATTCATTTGTTGACATTTTCTCTTCTCATGTCATAATCTTTAGATTATATTTGAGAAAGAGGCCTTTTTTTAATACAATAGCATATAACCGAAACAGAGCTAGAAAATGTTTTTTGGGTGGGAAGTTTTATAGGGTTCATGATCCCTAGACACAGCAAATGACCTTGGAATCTGAAAACATCATTCAGCCATGCAAGCAGTATTGGATTTGTGTCACAAGCATAAAATATTAAAAAAAATAATAGAAGATCACAGGCAATTCCAGCATAATGTGCATGGACAGTTTGGCAGTTCTAAAATTTACAGCACCATGGTTCTATCTGTGTGGGCATAAACCAATCAAGTAGTTCTACTGCTTTACAGGGTGTTTAAAAAGGAATATGCAACAAGGACATATTTTCCCTAGGGAAAGCTATAAATAAGAAAAAACCAGTTTTTTGAAGAAAGTGTAAAATTCATTTAGCCTGTCAAAACACATTTGCTTCTCTATATTTCATTTTTTACATTGTGCTATATAGTCACTATTTGTTGAATGATTTGGATATTTTTTCCTTGAATATCCTTGCCTAATAGGCCATTAGAGGTATTTATTACTCTGCAGAAGCCAAGTTGCTTCTGGAATTCTGCATAATGTGAATTCATTTTGAGTTCTGTGTACGCAAGCTTCTAGTGTTATCAGTCAGGTTTAAAATTATATGGGGTTTTTTTGGTGCTGTTTAAATTACATAGTCATTAAACTGAGGTTTTCACAATTATGGATTAACAAAGAAAATTAACTAAAAAATAAAAAAGTTACAGTCACAGTATAAATGATAAGTGAAAAGTGGTTCAAACCTAAGGTGGGTAAAGAACTCAACTCATATGTGTTGAACCTAATTTCCAATAGGCCAAGTACAGAGTGGATGAATAACCCAAAATAAGCAAGTTCTGAAGTACCCATCTACCCCATCCCTGGACTTGTTCAAAACCAGGCTAGATTGGTTCTGAGCAACCTGTCTGCAGAGAGGTGTCCCTGTCTGCAGATGGGAGATTGGAACTAGGTGGTCTTTAAAGTCCCTTCCAACCCAGCCACTTTAAGATTCCATGATGATTCTATGAGTACATTTGCAGACAGGTAATACTGGTAGTAATAGTACTGAAGTTATAATTTCCTGCACTGGAGAGGACAAAGAAGCTATTTGGCATTAATTTCTGCAACTGAGGTTGCAGCTGTCAGAAAAATGCAGAGAAAAGGGAATTTTCTTTCAAAAGGGAATTTCCCTAGGACATTATTTATTCACTTCCAAACACTTCAAATATTTTTAAAAGCTCTGGTGTATTTTTTTCTCACATCAAAATCTTCATATTTTTTCATACCTTTTTTTTTAGCCATATTACTCAGTGTCTCAGCATGGATTTCAGTCTTTCTGACAGAAATTAATCTCTTTCAGAATCTACTCAATCAAGCATCTTGGTGGCTAGTTTGACTTATCTAAACCTTATATGTAATGTCCTTTTCTTAGATGAAAGCTTTTGAGACCTTACTGGCCTTAATTTCTTTCCAGATCTGTGAAAGCAAATGTTGTTATTTGTCCTTGGAGAAAAATGAGAGACATCCACAAGCAAATCGATCCCAGTTGTGTTTTCTTTTTTGCTTTTTTAATTTGTCCTTCATCCTTACTACTTCCTTGGAGTTAACTCACATAGGTTAAAATTGAATATATAAATCAAATATGAAATAATTATAGAGATCAATGTATGAGTTCCAAGTTATTCATTGGGGCACTATTAAGGTACTATTCCTAAAGATGTTAATAACCTAATAATTCTCAGAATAAAAGATTCCTCATTACTTGTTCCAAACACAGTTATTATCCATGTGATTTTTGACCATCCTATCTGAGTTTACTGCACTGTTTCTGAATGAAAGCAATACAAAGGTATACACAAATCTTGTCTCGGATAGCTGACATATGTTTAGAGTGGCTATTTCTATTTTTCTTTTTTTCTCTCTGTCTGGTGTTGATTTTTTGGGTTTTTTTTTGGTTTTTTTTTTGTTTTGTTTTGTTTTGTTTTTGGTTTGTTTGTTGGTTTGTTTGTTTTTAATTCTACGATTACTTATTTTTTTCAAATTAAGTAGTTTTAACATAAAATGAGAACAATTTTTTATGGTTGATGATAAATCCAGGTGTACCTCATCTCTACTAAATGTCTTAGGAAAACATGTTCTTTGATTTAACACTCCCTTTCTCACACCAGGAAGTTTGCAGTTTTGTTCTCAGTGGGAGGAGGGGAAACAAACTGTAGCCCCACATGAGAACTTCTTGACTGGTGGAAGATGAAAGTTTGACTAGGGTTTGGCTATGTGGATCCTAGTTAGGAGTAAGATTTTCCACTGCTTGAATGACTGCTGCAATCTGTTTTTTTTAGCTTTTACTGGAGATTTTTTCTCCCCAAACTGAACTTGAAAATTACATGTGCTTTCTGCTATGGAGCCTTTGTATTGCCAGATAGTCCTTAACAACATTTTCAAAATGCCAACCACAGTGGACTGGCAAATAGAAATAGAATTTAATCTAGTTTCTACATTATAATTGGACTTGTCTACTAAAAAGAAATTTGCTTATGTAGTGACAGATGTAAAAATGTTCATAATCAGAGGCTTAAAAGCATTCTCCCATCACATGAGGTGTTTAGATTCTAGATCATGACTTTTTTAAAACACAGATCAAATGTCTACCATCTACTTATTTTCTGCTTTATCTTCATACCCAGAAGATCTTCTGCTTTTGGTTAACCTATATTCCCTTCTTATTTATGGTGTGTTGAAAGACACAAAAATATCTGGATATTTCACAGCAGTTTGAATTAAACAATTGCAGGTCTCAATTGCAATTTCTCATAAGAACTGTTGTTAAAAAAAAACCAAAAACACCATACCATATATTCACTAGGAGATGCTGGTATTAGGCTTCTGTAGAGAACATAAAAATCTAATGTACTAGTCTCTCCATTTCTTCACTTTTTCTTTTTTTTTCCTGTTTTGTACAGCAAGAGAAAGAGATACATATTTGAGTTTTGGCTGTGTTGGGTTTTTCCTTCTATTTCTTTACTTTTACTTTTTTTTTTTTTTAATTACAAAGTAAGGCTAAGTCTCATTTTTATGCATGGAGTTTAAAAAGTGAGGGAACAGACAATTCTTTTAGTAGGTTTCAGGCTATGCTCTTGCATAGCATTAAATAAAGGTAAAGTTATGAGCAAATGAGTGAAAATTACCCTGCACAGTGTCACAGAGGTTCAACTGAGTATGCACCAGGCACTTTGTCTTACTATTACTCACACTTCATCTACAAATGTGAACACCCTTGACGATTCAGCAGCCCGTAATAAAAGCCCTACTGTGTCCACTGCGTCACTCCAAAGGGAACTGCACAATCAATGGAAAAGAAAAATGGTGAAAAAAACAGATTATTTGACTGTTGAACACAACCAAATCACTTTTTGTTTTATACATCTAGACCCTTGCTACAGAAGTATATTGTATGCAGTGGAAAAGAAGAGAGATTCACCATGAGACAAGACCGTGCTCTCTCAGTGTTGGGACATACATGGAAATTAATTTCTCATAATCTTTTCTCTCCTCCAGGATCCTCCTCCAGGATATTTTCTGGATCCTGAAGGATCCAAATTTTCTGGACTTTTATCAAGAAAATACAGTAATTGTATTTTTCATTTCCATGTCAAAAAAAATATGAGTGAAAGCTGATGAGACTGACAATTCCTTCTCAGATACTTAATGTAATCTGTTTAAATGTATTAAAGTCATAAGGTTTGAAAGAAGTAATGGGAAGATGATTTCCTCTAATCAATGTTAGTTTGAAACATCAGACCTGATGGTGATGCAAAGTTCCCAGCATTCTTCATTTGTCTCTTTATAAAAGGGGGACAAATCTGTAAAAAAGGCAGTTGAGTTGAATGTCAAATGCATAAATGCACTATAAATGCATTGATTTGTCCCATAGTTTGTATGTTTAATACTGAGTTTAAAAAATTACTTCCAGTTTATTGATTATTTTTCCGAATTTTAAAAATTTAAATATTCATAATTATGAAATATCTGGTTATTCGTTTGTTTTTTGGACTGGTGCTAGTGGAGGCATTGGCATGACAAGACTGCAACAGTATAATGAGATTCATTTATGCATATTGGAAAATAATGTCTTTCAGCATCCATATCAGAAGCAGATATTAAGCAAATAAAATGTGATGGAATAGAAAATTGTTCTATAAATTAGCCAGCACCCCATTCTGAAACCAAAACTGAAGAAATCTCACATTTATATTACTTTTTAGAAACAATCTTGGCAGTGTTTCAGCTTCTTAGAAACCACCACCAAGAAATGTGACAAAATTGAATTTATAACAATTAAAAAAAAAACCAAAAAAACAAGCAAAACTTGATCTAACATAACACTAGTAATTTATTTTTGTATTTGATGACAGGAGGTCAGATGCACAGTGTTGCAAGAGATGAAGCAAAGCAATGAGAAAGCATTTCTGTAACAGTCTACATTTCACTGACTCTCAATTATCACTGAGCAGGTTGGTATCCTACAGCTAAAATATTCAAATAGTGCAACCCATTTTGAGTTTTGTTCACAGGAAAGTTTGCACTTCACATGAAATTAAGATGAAAAGATGGCATTTGAATTCATGTTAAATTTGTTTCAATAGTCTAGGTTTATCTTTCTAGATTGTTACATATTGATACCCTAGGACATGGTATTTAAATACATATTCTGGTATTTAAAATTCTGGAGAATACTCAGAAGTCATTGAGTGTTCAGATGAGAGAAGATCACTGAAACAACAATATTATAATACTTACATATTCGAATATTTGCCCATATGGCTTTAATTTATAATGTCAAATAGATCATAATCAAGAAAACATAAAAAATATAAACATACACATACATATATATATATATGCAATAATTAGGATGCTAAGGCTTCTTTTCCAGAGATTATTTCTCTTTTAATTCAGAAGTCTTGTATTATCTTTGACATTTAAATAACACTAAAATTAATACATGAAATAATATACATAGGTAATATCAGAAAGTAACTAAGAATGCAGGACACTCATGAAAAAACCCAATTATCATTTTCAAAAAGGCTGAACATCTCTCCCTCAATGAATAAAACTTTTATATACTAGTCTCATAAGTTTCTGAATATTTCTTACTGATTTCTGCTTTTATTTCTTGCATCAAAAAATATCATAGCAGGGGTCTCTGCTAACTAATAATTAGCATTGAGTCCATGATTCCAGAAGGGCTGATCAATCACTTTATTTCACTATACTATACTATACTATACTATACTATACTATACTATACTATACTATACTATTATGAAACACTCATCGTTCTTGCCAACAGTCCGATACAGACAGACCAGATTGGTTAATTGAAATCCAAACACCACCACCACCACTGGCCAATTAAGAAATCTCCATTTGATAAGCAAATCTCCAAAATACATTCTACGTGTGCACAACAGGTGCAGCAAGTGAAGATAAGAATTATTTGTCATTCTTTTCTCCGAGCTTTCTCACAGTTTCTCATATCTTCCCAGAAAAATCCTGGGAAAGCTATCTTCTCTCTCTGTTCAGAGGATATGTGATTACCACAAAAAAAGTAATAAGCAACAGTCAAATCCAAATTACTCAGCCAATTAAGATTTTCAATCCACTTAACACTAGTATACTAGTGGCAGCTTGTTGAATTTTTTTTTAATTTGTAAGATGAGGTGCAATTTAGAACTGATATTTGTAGTCAGACTACATAAAGTGTCATTTCTTAGAGATACTCGTAACCCTGAATACTTCACCTGATTCACCTTCTGAATTTTGATTGTCTCTGTATGATATGTATAGGACAAGCAAGTTATCAGACACAGCTATCATCAATTTATGAAAGGCAGGTCTTGCTTGACCAACCTGATCTCTTTGTATGACAAAGGGACCCATCTAGTGGATAAGGGAAAGGGTCTGGATGTTGTTGACCTGGACTTAGTAGCGCCTTTGCGACAGGATTCTCCTGGGGAAACTAGCAGCTCGTGGCTTGGACAGGTTAACTCTTCATAGTGTAAAAAAATCTGTCTGGATAGGACAAGAGGTAAAGGTCTCAAGTTTTGCCAGGGGAGGTTTATGTCGGATATTAGGAAACATTTCTTAACTGAGTGGGTGGCCAAGCCTTAGAACAGGCTTCTCAGGGCAGTGGTTGAGTCCTTTTACTTGGAAGTATTTAAAATATGTGTAGATGTAGGACTTAAATGCATGGTTTAGTGGTGGCCTTGGTAGCATCAGGTTAATGAATGGACTTGATGATCTTTAAGGTCTTTTCCAATCTAATTATTCTGTGGTTCTCTGGGATTCTTTCCTCTACATTCATCTCGCTGCATTCTATTAAATCAAGAAATTGAATTATGCTTATAAAGATTATACATCTACAAAGCTGCATGCTTGAACAAAGCCATCTGACTTTGTGAATGTCTGTTATATTAATGACTCATTTTTTTCATGCAGAAGAATAGATCTTCCTAATTATGAAATAAATTAATCTAGATAGTGATTAAGTTAGGTGATATTCTCACACAAACTGCTATTTGAAATGATCATTTTTCATTTGTTCCTTGCGACAATAATTGTGGTAATAATTCTGTAAGTGGGATTTCCTCTTTGTATGCTCCTATGGAAGGAAACTGTGTTGAACAGCTGTTTTAATAAAAGCTCAAATCTTGTTTTGGTTGATTAAGACAGCATGATTTTAATTGTTCAGAGAGTAAGAAATAAATAGTTATGACAACATGCTACAGTTACTGAATTTCTTATGAGAGGTTTATATTTAATTTCTTATGACAGGTTTGTATATAATCTCTCATTTTAATAATGCTAAAAGTTATCACTAATATTCAGATATGTGATTCATGGCCACAAGGACCCCATCTACATCAATAAGTGGTGAAATACAATTTTCATCAGCTAATAGAGCCAAGAGATGAAGATGAGAAAATGTCAATCACTCTGTGTGTTTCAGGGGCATTTGGCTCATCTTACTTTGGTCTAGGAGGTGAACTCGGAAACTGGAGAACATTACATGAGCCCCTGGAATCCATGCAGGGGTTTAGTTTTTGGCCAAAAGGAATTTAATGATTTCCTGGATGGAACCACTTCACTGTGAGAATCATAGGAAACAATTAGGATGTATACTTCAAAACTATTGTCCTGATCCAAAATTCAAACACTAAAGGAGAATGATTCAATGGCACTAAAACAGCTTATATACACATTTTCTACCCAGTTTTCTGACAGTATCAAATATTACAGAGTCATAGACTGAATACACTAGCACAGCACTCACTCTCCTTTATCTCTTGCTCCAGGACTAACCTTCAAGTTGTTTGTGCTTACTAGTAAAGGAGGCAACTTCACTAAACACAAGCCACTTCAGATACTGCTCTGTTTGGAATATATAATGCAAAACATAGCAAAGGTTAATTGTGTTTTCTCTTTTGACTTCTGAGAAACTGTTCTTTGCTTATGTTCTATGCACAAATTGGTGTATTGTGTGACTGAGGTAAGGATTTTAGTAATGCAGGTGCTGCTGTGCTGGACAGAGACAATTCTAGTTGGCTCCAGTGGACCTGTTGAAAGGCGCATCTGAGCCTGCCCATGATGCTGATCAGGGAAAAGATTTTAAAAAAAGGAGAAAAAGGAGTGAGGAAAGTGTGACACAAAGGGCCTCAAAAACACACAACATGAGAGAAGAAGGCCAAACGGATGCTGCTGCTGGGAATCATTGAACCATTTCTCTGAGTGTTCAACTGATAAGTTCATATACGTGGGTTTGATATCCTACTTACTCTTAGTGAAGGTAGGAACCTATTCAATATAGCTCTTGGTTTCTAGAGAGGTATTCAAAAGATCAAACAGGTAGGGTAAACATCACTGAGAGTGTGGATTACAACAGTGACAGGATGTAAATTCAGATATCTAGTTTTATGCAGACTTTTATGTAGATAAACTGGATTCCTACCCTGTCTCTCTACATGGACACTTCTATGAAATTATTGGTATACTCTACAGCAATACAGCAATTGCAGTAAAAGAAGAACCCTTCTGAACAAGACAAAGGCCAGGATGTAGCTCAGCTAACTTTTATGTTTCTGATGAAGGTGCCCAAGTAAGAAAAACAGTCGGCTTATGAGTTCTATAAAATAAATGCAGATACTTGAGGAACTTGCAAGGACAAATTCACTTCCCCACGCTTCCAGATTTTGCCACAGTACTTGTGGATATAGAACATAGAACATTGAAAGGTGACATAATAACTCTCTTACTACAAACTATTTGTACAGACATTTTTCCCCTTGGTGCTATTTCTGGGATAATGCAATAATTTTGCAAGAGGAATATAGAAAAAAAAAACCCACATAGTTCTTAAATAGTGACATACCTTTGGCATTGGTTAATTTAATACTACAGCTTCTACTGTGGTTTTTTTTGCAGAATGTAAGCCAATAATATCTGTGCATTGCCAGCACTTGGAAGCCATGAGGGAAAAAGGAAGTCCCATGTTCAAATGCAGACATTCTGGTGTCATCACACGGGCTTTCATGGCTTTGTAGCCCTTGTACAGACTTTGGTACCACTATGAAGTAATTAGTATTCCTTGTCCAATCTTACAATATTATTATCCTGCTGATTGTGTCTTGCTAGGAAGACACACCACTGACCTTCAAAGTAGGGCAGAAGCAAAAGCAATCAATAAGCATTGGGTATAGGCAGAGGCTGTTCCTTCATAATGGAATATAAAAAGATGAAGTCTAAAAGAAACGAGTCCCAGCTCGTTTCTTCACAGAATCTTAGTCTTATTACTACACAGTTTTAATATACCCAAAAAGAACCAGAAATTAAAAAATGTTGCAATGAATTCATAACCTCAATAAAAAATTATAATTCATGATATAACTCTTGACTTGTACATTTTTTTGGTTTTTTATTTTGAAAACAAAAAATCTACAATATTTTTCTGTCACAGCACAGCTGGCCTATAGCCAAACAAGATAAATCTGGCCATAATAAATCCAATTTGGCTGACCTAGCTCATTCTAGAAAAGAGGTAAGAGAGCCCTCAGCCAACCCTGTTCAGGCTTAGATGCAGATACACCACTGGCCAGAGAGCTGGGTGGAGGGAGGGTCCAAGCCAGTCAACTATCTGGGCCTGGGAGACTCCAAGCCCCTATAAAAAGTACAGCCTTAATAAACTCATTGCTGTTTGCCGATGATGATCGGTGTGTAGTGTCATGTGTCTGTCTGCAACCCATGACTCCACAAAACTTTTTTCAAGTATGTTATAATTTAACATTATTGGAGATGTAATGGAAAAAAAAAAGTCTTCCTTTTAATTAGAATTTTGCCTCATAGGTTAGACAGTAACAGATGAACATGAAAGTTACAGTTGGAAGCCTTCATGTATTCAATTCAGCTACCACTTTGCACATGATTACACTCACTCTGGATAGCCTGATCTACAGTTTCAGTCACACAGGATGATGGACACAGACACAATATTCACTGCATGACTGGGTTTTTCACAGAACATTTTTTTTTATTCCTGCCTCGCCAGGATTTTGCAGAACTTCATACAGAGAATTTGTCAGGTTGCCTGTTTTAAAGGGAATTTGTTATAAGCAGGACCAGAGGTAATTAGAAGGGGAAATGAAGCATTTATTGATTTTACATCAAGATAAGCTATTTATATGTTTAAAAGTAGTGAAGAGAAAGGGTTCTAATTTAAACAAATCTCCTATAATAGCCTCTGTGATATTAAGACATTTTATCAATGCTGGAGAACAAAGTAGACTTTGAAAATGGTTTTGTGTTGCCTTTTTCTCCTTTAGAAGTGAGTCACTACTGAATTGGAAAACTTCAAAAATGTATTTAAGAATTGTTTATAGTATAATAAACTAAATTTTAGTCAAATTCTCTTTGCTGTGAAGCATCAGAAAACATATTGGATACAAAAATGTGAAAACACTTAAAAATAAGGTGTAACTGAGGCAGTTTTAGTTGCTTCTATTAAACTGCAAAGTACTGTTTAATTATTGTTTTCAAATGAACAACGAATTAATAAGATAAATGTTGCAGTTTACATAGTGATGTTCTGATTGTTGCAGAGCTATGTTTCTCCTAGATTTTAAATTGTCATCTTTGTAAGACTTGCCATAACTTTTATTCATGTAGAGTTAGTAGTTTGGTTTTTTGTGATAGGAAATTAGCAGACAGTGTTAGAAGAAAGTTTGAATCAAGATTTTTTCAGATGTGTATAAGGTAAAGAAACATAAAGTGGGAGGAAAATATACATTCCAATGCCTCTTCCATATTTTGTAGGGTAGAGTTTTTTCTAATCATCTCAGACTAGCCTTATCAGGCAATTCACATTATGAGGCACATTGTGAGCTCCGAGCTATTTAATTGTCCTGGAACCCTTCAAAGGAGCTTTGAGTAATATGAATTACACTAAACTTTGCTTTGAGCATCTCCTTGATGATATATGGATGACTGACATTTATTTAATGCTGTACTTTTCAAATGTCATGTGTGAGCTTGACTCGCACATGCACTCATCTAGGTCAGCTCACTCTCAGTTAAACAAATTTCAAAGCTGCTTCTATGTCACTGACTTTTTCAACTGAATCAGTGAAGAAAAGAGCAAATAAAGGAAACAAACTTGGTATAGCATGAGCAAATAGGCTGCTTCCAGGCTTTACGTTCAGCAGCTTTGCCATTTTCCCTTAATACAGTCACTTCCACACAAGTGACCCTTTGTTTCTCTGGCATATTCCAAATCTCTTCTTAAGTACTTTGCCAAAATTGAAATATTCCCTCATTTGGTTTATGGATAATACCTTGAAAGTCTCATGTGATCTTCATTTCTATAGTATTTGGATTCATATTCTTTGTTTGCCGTCATGGTCCAAGACAAGAGCAAAGAAACATGAAAGGATTATCAGTAGGCTACATTCTCCTCTTTGAATCACTTATCATTAGTAAATAAATTATTCTGGCCTTAACTAGGTAAGTGATATACTCAAAGTTGATTGGTTTCCAGTTCTCAAGTAATTGGAACAGGCATCTTCAATTAATATACAATACTAACAGTGTTACATAATTATAAAATTCTGACGTCATTTCTTGTCAGAAAGAAAATAAGTACCTTTTCTGTCCAGACAGATTATCATTTGGTTCTCAGCAAGTTTTTGTTTGGGTTCTGTTTATGAAATCTCTTCAATCTACCTTTCACTCCCAAGCACCAGTCATAGCATTCAGGTTATAAAGTTTCCTGTTGCATATGTAGGTAGGCTACTCCATATTGAAACAGATATATAAATCTCTTGGAAACTCAGTGAAATTTCATGTAGTTTACAGTAATATTGCAATGTGATAGTCACAAAATTCTGCAGGACACATGAATTTGAATGAACAGGTGCTATAAACAGAAACGCAAACAGATTTAGCAGAATTATTTCATCAAATATTTATTTTTATTTAGACTAGAACAGTTACACACTAACAAATTTCTTCATACTGTTATGAAAAATCAGCAATATGCTATAATCAGCAAAGCATTGACTTTGGCCTCAGGGTTTTGTGGTATTTCAATGTATTACCAAGAAAGATTATCTAAGTATTATTTAACATTTGTAAATGATTATGCAATTTTTGTCTCTTATTCTTGTGTAAAAAAAGTTAATGTATTACAGGGAAAACAACTTATGCATCCTAAAACCTAATGAAGCTGAAATTTATGTCTTTGTCTTATAGTGAAATAAATGCTGCAATTACATTCTATGAAAATACAGGTACTCAGTAGACTTGTATGGGTGCTTTCCAAGAATCCAGTTCCTCTTTTTATTACATTTACTTAAAATATAAAGATTAAATAACTCTTCAGAAAGGAGCAATTTTGCATACCAAATATGGAGTCTGTTTCACTACAAGTTCTGACATACATTTTTCACTAGGAAACACATAATCTGCAAAAAATACCTATACTGAGCTGCAACACTATTAAATTCTTAGATTTCATAAAATCACAGAATACACTGAGTTGGAAGGGATCCACAAGGATCATTGAATCCAACTCCTTGTCCTGCATAACACCATCCCCAAGAGTCACACTGTATGCCTATCCAAACAATTATTGAACAAGAATGGCTGGTGCTCTGACCATTTCACTTTAAACTTCTAAGCATTTAGCTTTAAAAATTTTTATATTCATATCTAGGAAGCCTTCATCAAGTTCTTTCTGTAAGCAAATTCATAGTAGACAAGAAATATATGTGCCCTTTAAATACATTTATTTGTGGTGTCATTTTACCTAAAATGCATTTCATTATTTTAAATTGGAGATGTGCCAGAATCTGATAATCTTGATAGGAGATTAAATTTATTTAAATTTTAGTGAGGTTTGATGAATACTAGTCTGTCCTAATGATGCTGTCTGGAAAAGAATGACAGACTGGAGGAGATGGCTTTTGGAGTGATTACCATATCCTATATTAATAAGTCTACATAAATGATAATTTTAAGGCTCTTTAAAAGCTGATTGGATTATGTTCTGTGCCAGAGGGTGATGGATAAAGGAATCTATCCACTTGATATATTGTACTATCTTTGCTTTGAACATTTAAGGAACTTTACCAATCAGATAAAAAATAGAGAATCATATGAATAATTATAGCATTTTGGGAAATCGTCTTTTTTTTTTACAATAATTGTTCTTGGTTTGTAAGAAGGAATTACTTCATATCTCCTCAACATAATGTTGCAATGGATTTAATGTAACCATTATGAATCGCTTCTATAACTTTGTATTTCATTTGAAGTTTAATAGTACACTGAGTTTTTTCTTAGTGGAGATGAAAATTGTCTATACAAATACTCCAGAAACATTTATATAATCTGTTCTCAGTTACAGTATCTGTAGCTGCTCAGATATGCTATTTATAGCTGAATACAGCCTTGAAAGTTTTTTCACATCAGGAATATTTGACCCTGGTAGACAATAGGTTATAATGGTGTCATGCTGGTGCTTCAATAACCTTTCTGGTATTTAAGTGCTGTAGCTTGACCAATTTGTTATATATTAGAATGGAAGAATGAGTGAAACCTAAAGAAAATAGCTTGACATTTAGATACTTTAATGTTTTCCATCAATGTTAATATCGCTACAGTCATCCCTGATGTAATTTAATAATGAGGTAATGCTTATTAATTACAAATGCTGTTTAATCTTTTCTAGCTACTAAAGGTTATGTGTTCTTGTATTATTTACTATGACTAATTCTAAATCTTCAGAGAATCAAAACCTTTCAGAAATTAAATGAAATTTAAACAGGATTTTAACCCTCATAGGCTTCTAGATCCCTGGAAATACTGTTCAAGGAATGCAAAAAAAAGTATTACACATTAAACATTCTGCTTCTGTTGCTCTGAAATCTCTAAAAGTCTATTTTCCAATCCTGTAAAAATGAAAATGTTCAGTTCAAGTGTATAAAAAAGGCAACATATGATTAATTAAATGTATCTTGGAAAGGAAATTCATGCTGGGCAAGAATATGAGTCTTTTTCCAGCATGAACCTCTGTAAATTACTGCATAGTTTGGAGACAGATTGAAAGTACTTTTCAATTGTAAAAATAATATAATTTGATAGTGAAGATCTAGAATGTTAAAAGATATGCTTGTGTAATACAAGAAAATCTTAAAAATGAAAAAGAAGGAATTCCTAGTCAAGAAAATCATATTTTTTTTTCCCTACAGATAATATCTATAATCATATCTCTATGTGGTGTGTATAATATTAATATTATAATATCATATCATATCATACCATATCAATAACCACTGGAATGAAATGTGATTAAAATAAAGTGGTTCTAAAATGCTGCAGTATATGCCATGCACAGACTTTACAAACCAATGATCAATTTTCCTTTTCCTCCAATATTTGTCTTTTAGTATTGGAATTTTGAAATGTTCAGAGAAAGATTTAGGACAACCAAGACTAAATGTAAATACATTGTTCTGACACTATTGTTTTAACTTATAACTTTGTGAATGAAGAAATATTGCACTATTAAATTCTAACACAGTAATTCAAAATTTAAATGTATCTGCATATATTGATACAACAAAGTTCTTCCAAAATGGTTGTTACATACAGTTCAAAACCAAGTCATGACCTAAATGAATACATTTATCCTTATAGAGAGCTAATTAACTTTATTAGGAATATATTATTCTCTTGTAGAAAATAACTACTCAAAAATCCTTTTTGGTTGTCTCTATATTCATAAATCTTGAGGGAATATAATAAAAATATGGGTGTAGATCATGTCTGAACATTGAGCTACTTATTTATATATATTTCCTGATGCCACTGCTAATTTCTGGAGCCTGTGTAAGAGTGTTACTCAGAAGTTGATGTGCAACTCAGAAACTACACATTTACAGGTTTGGCTTTTATCAAAGGCTAATTCCAGTGTGAAAAGCAAGGTCTGTTACTAGGCTTTTCAAGGTGTCTGCAGCATTTTCAGGAAGTGGCTCCAAATAGTGCTGATTAGCAGCTTGCTACTACTGAAGAAAATGTTTTCAGGGGAATTGTAAGGTTAGAAAGCATCTGCTCATTTCATTAGCAGAGTATTGACAATGAAGCTGTATAGAAAATCTAATAACAACTTTAGCTCATGCTATATATTGTGGTTTAAGACAATATTTACAAAATATACCTAAGTTCTCTTATCTTAGTATAAGCCTTTACTAAATCTGTTATATAGACTTATAGTAGCTTTTTTTAAAACTGATTTTGATTTTTTTATATTATTACTGTGTGATACCATCTAATCTCTCAGGCAACTGCCTAATTCTAGTTAACTTCCTAAAGGTATACAATGCAAAAATAGCATCTGACATTAAATTGGACTCATAAATGATCAGAAAACATATGATGTATCTCATGGCACATCAGAGCTTAGGAATGCTCACACAGCACTTCAGAGCTTCAGGAAACCAGGATTTAGTGGAAAGAAATGCTGTGATTTTGCTTCAGATCGAACATCCTACAGTTTGACCTTGAAGGAAAATTATAGGTATGTGACTGGACTAAAGGCAAAGAAAGTCTGTATCTAATGAGATCTCTCTAAATGTCTTTATTTCAGGGTATCACTCAAGTAAACAAACTATTGCTTTCTATTTGGAGAGGTTATGTAAAGGACTACAACTTTTCATTTAACTTCCATTAGAATTTTTTTTAAGAAGCATTGAGTCAAAAGGGCAAAATTTTTCCAGCTAAGCTTTGTCTGTTTTTGCAAATGATACAAGCTAAGGAAAGGTTTCAAACACAAATATTTTTGTCCACACACTGGATTTAAACTTACTATAATGTAAGTGATAATTTGTAAGTGGGGAAATAAGGAATAGAAGTTAACCCTTCTTGAGATGGTCTAATAAGAACTGGAATTGTGCATCCAAACTCTACAGAAGTATTTGAAAAATATTTTTGTCCTATTTTATAAGGATGACACTTGATGTTTCTTATGGCCCTTTTAAAAAATCTCTCTGTTCAGTATGGATTATTTAGTGAGAAGTAAGAGAAGTCAGATTATGCTCTTGCCTTACATAGCTTTTCTGTTTAAGTTTGCAGTCTAACTGCATGCAATAAGCTACTCAAGAAAATCTTTTCTCAAAGGTGCTGTTGCATGACCTCTTTGTTGCTGGAACTAGCTAAAAAGATATATTTGTACATGAAATTTAGGAGAAAACAGATGGTCTTTTTTTCTGAAGGTAACAATGTAAACCAAATACTTGTTGGGTGTCCTCTTGATTTGTTCACTCATCACTAGAATCTTTATCTGTAGGTCCTTTTGTTTTAATATGGTGCCATTCAGAGTACAGATGCATATGCAGTTTAGATGCAGGAGTAATTATTAAGTAACCATTAATTAATAGGAAATTTGAAGGAATGCAACATAGGTATCTATACTTGGGACTGAACTCAATGCAAAGGTTGTGCTTAAACCCGTGTCAGAATTATATAAGCTTTAGTATCTTCTGGAGATTCCTAATTTTATATTGATGGAAGATCTGTTGAAGTATGAGGGCTCAGGTTTAGTTAGTCCCTACCTCTCTTTCAGTGAGTTTTGGATAAAGAGAAAAATTTAATTTTTATTTCCAGTTCAAAGCACTATCTGATTGGCAAATCTAATCTACTGTAGTGTTTGGTACTCTAGCCAGAGTTCATCTTGATAAATATATAATTGATTTGTTTCCTGGAATGAATTGTGAATTTATCACTCAACACATTTCTCTCACTAGGTTTGTTAATCTGTACTGCCTATCTAATCTCAGAAGGCAAGACAGAAAATGTCTATTTTGGACTAAGAAGAATCCTTCACTTCTCTCAATTGCATTTTATTTAGATCTTTCACAAAAGACATATTGAGAATGGGACTGTATCTTTTCCTACCTGACAACTTAGATTCTGTAATTCTGTTTCTGAAATTTAACTCTAGCAAGTCTGTTCTGGACCTATTGTTTATTTACTTCTTTTCCATCTAAAGGTAATAGAATAATTCTCAGTCAGTGGTACCTCTGGGCTTTACAGTCTAACTGATTGATTAAAACAATACCTTTAAATACATATTCCAGCTGTCTGAAATAGTCCTTTTTATATTGAGGGGAAGCACACTAAATTTGTTAGCAGACAACATATTCTCTGTCTCCGCTGTATTTATAATTTGCCTTATTTTCCAGTTTAAAATTATTTGCAGATATTAATTGGCATCTTACTGCCTCTTACAGACTCTAATAGTTATTAATTTTGCACTGCATATCCAGATTTTACATACTGCTGTGCTTTGTTTTCCTTCATTTACTGTTCCTCAAACAGCTTTCAATCTGTGAACCAGTTTTAATGTATGAGGTAATTACAATTAATTTTCATGAAATATTTCTTATGATGCATGAATCATTCTTGCTAAAGGGTATATTTTGTCTGCCTTCCCTAATTTCCACTTTTATCTGAAGCCAGATCAAGCGAGTTTTGGAAGATTTGCTGCTTATTAATCTGTATTGTGCATCAATCATGAAAATATATTAAGTCTTAACAGATTATTGACTTTTCTTTATATGTATGTCTCATTTAGTGCAAATTAAAAATTTTTGAGAGGATAATGAGTCTTCATGTTGCAATTTTAACTTGAAAATTTTGTACTGAAATTTTTTGTTTATTCTTCTGGCTCCTATGAGTGATATGTATCATTTGGCATGATAAAATTAATTACACTCAATCCAGAACTTACATATTTTCATTTTTGGGCATTTTACTTTTAGCTCATGAAAACTACTTCTTTTCTGAAACTATTTATTACATAGTAAATACTGAATCTGTATGAGTAGCCAAAGGAAATACTTAAGTACTTGGATATTTTGATTGATGTTCCTTCACCAGAAATAAGAGCATCTTGGTACAGGCATTTGAACTGTATACTTTTGCCTCTCTTACTAATCAGTAAAGAGAAAGGATCACTTTCACTATACAGATCATCTCATCATGTAAACTCTTTGAACAGATCAAAGAAATTACTCTCTGAGAGATGTTTATTTCTCTCTGCTGATTTTAATAAACAAACTTAGTCTAGTGTTGAGAGGTGTTTAAAACTGATGAAGGTGAACATAATTGTTGGATTCTAGACTCAGAAAAGCAATGGAAGAATTATTGGCTGGTAACAAATGAGTTATAGTCCTGTGAGTTTTCTCATAGGGAATAAAATGTAAACTAAACCAAATAGCATTCTTTAAGCTCTTACTGTTCAACAACAAGCTAGCATCTTGTATTAATGAAAATCTTGTACAGCATCAAACTCAGTATTGATCCCTGGGGTATGCTTCAAATTACTGACCTTGTCTTTGCGCCATATTCTGGTCACTCAGAAAATTTTCATTCCACCTTAGGGTCTGCTCATCCACCCCATATTTCATTAACTTCTGCATGAGGACCTTATGAATTGAAGTGTCAAAAGATTTATTTAAGTAATTAGACAATATCCACTGCTCTCCCTGCATCTACTAGGCCAGGTACTTAATCACAGCAGTTTATCACATTGTTCAAGCATGAATTCCCCTTGACAAATCCATGCTGACTGCTCCCAGTCACCTTCCTGTCCTTTGTGAGCCTGGAAACAGTTTCTAGGTTAGTACTTTCATTACCTTTATGAGATTCAAAGCAGCTAACTGATCTGTAGGTTCTTGATTCTTCTTTCTTGTCCTCATTAAAGATAAGAGTGTCATCGTTTCTCTTCATCCCTTGGGTACCCCTTCCACTCAGCATGACCATTCAGACATTACTGAAAGTAGCCTTGAAATTATATCAGTACTTGTGAGTGAATCCCATGAGAACCCAAGGACTTCTCTATATCCTCTTTGCCTAAATATATTTTGACTTGACCCTTTTCCACCAAGGATAGTGCAAATCTGATAAATTAGAGACATGGAAACAGTTTCACACAAATGGACACTTTATTTGAAAATATTTTATTCAGAGTGATTCTGTAACTGTCATTTTGTGCTGTTCTCTCTTTATGTGTTCATTTTACCATGCCTTTTATGACCAATAGTACAGGTATATACACATAAACTATATGTGTATCATGCAATTGTGCATGACTATGTGTTCCATCCTGTCCTTAATTAATTTTCTAATAATTTCTAAGCTTATCTATTATATTTTTGATGTAAATTGGAAATGGTAAAGAAATTTTGACCAGATAACATAACTTTTTTAAATGCAAGAGAATCTACTTTTTAGGGGTGTGCCAACACTCATTATTTTTTTTAATGCTTTGTTGAATACATAAAATTATCCTTTCACATTATAGGGCAATATTGTCTAAGAATTTAATAAAGAGTAAGCACAACAGTGAAATCCCTAATTTTCCTAGCAAAGAAAGAAAAAATTGTATAATAGAGATTATATAAGAAAATTGAGATGTGTATTATTTCACTCCAGATAAGTACCACATTTGTTCCCATCAATCTCTTTTGCCCTTCATTTATACATTTTTACTAAAATCTGGGGGGGTTTTATCACTTTCTTGGAGTATTCCAATGCTTTATTTCATCAGTAATGCAGCCTCTTGTTACACTCTCAATGTCATCTAGAGAGGAAGATTTCTGAAGAGTGAGCAGAGCAGCTGTTGCCTAGTAGGAAGGAAAATCAATGACCTGACACTTGGCAGCTGCAAATTTGTATACAGTTTAATAGTTGAAAGACAGAGTACAAGAAAACAGAAGGCTGTTCACCTCATGGGTCCACCATACCTAGGTTCCATAAATTACTGTGGTCTAATCAAAAAGCAATTCTTCATGTTCTTAATAATACAATACATTTTTAATGTTTTTTTTTTCTCAGTCTGATCACAAGTTCTAGTTTTTTAATATTTGTGAGTTTTACTAAATGTCAGATGTATAAACAGAATGCAAATATAGCTACACATATATACTTTTGGGGTTGTTTTCATTGGGAAAATATATTTAAATTTGAATAATTAAGACCTTAAAAGAATGCCTAAACTAATATTTAGTAATTATAGGAAAAGAAATCATGCAGGAAACTTTGATGAAACAATGATAGCTGCTATGGTTTCAACAAAGCTGAAAAGAGAATTAATTGCTACAGTAGAAAATGCTTTAAAAAAAATCACTGAACAAATGTTTTCCTTTATACAAAGCATGCTGTTCCTAGTTGTTGACAAATTATGTGTTCACACTTGGATCAGCTTTATCTTTTTACCTGGGTAGGTAAACAACAAAACAGAACCTGAATGGGAAGCAGAACTTAATTGCTCCATCCTGTAAATTTGCCTGACATGAGTAGGTGGTAAACTTTTATAACAATGCTAAAAATATGTTAACTAAATTCTCATACCATTGTAGGAAAATTCAGAGGATCTACTCAAATGAAAGCATAATTTCATTTCTATTAAATAATAATAAAATTAGAGACATTGAGTTTTAAAAATATTAAAACTGTAACTAGTGATGCCTAAGGAGTGGTACCTTGATTATTGTCATAATTTTTCTCTTAATCACAGAATCACAGAATGTGTGAGGTTGCAAGGGACCACAGTGGGTCATCTGATCCAAAATCTCTGCTCAAGTAGGGTCATCCTAGAGCACACAGCGCAGGATTGAACCTAGATGGTTCTTGAATATCCGCAGTGAAGGAGACTCCACAACCTCTCTGGGCAATCTGTCCCAGTGTGTGGTCACCCTCCCAGTGAAGAAGTCCTTCCTCGTGTTCAGATGGAACATCCCTGCATTAGTTTCTGCTAAGTTATTAAACTTTCCTGAAATCTGTGGCCTTTCCCAGGGGGAAATGAAACTGACATAGGATCTGAAGAAGGGTCGCAAATTATTGTGTCATATTAAACTCAGGGAATTCCTTAATTCATGGTAAATCCTACTACGTTGTAGTTATAATATTTTTTTTTCTTAAGATTGATTAGTATGGCGTCTACCAATGACCTAAATAAACTCAGGAAAAGAAAATGGTTATGATTACTATTACCTTTCCTTTTTTCTTAGCCATTGTATCAGTACATTAGGATTGTGACAGACTTTTGAAATTTCTTATTTTTAATGTATTATTTAAAAATTTTAAAATTTTAATGTTATCATTTTTATATTTGTGAATCACTTGCAAAATGAGTAAACAGTAAAGATCTGTCAACAACAAAAATTTTACGTCTTCTAACTATCCATTTAGCAGTTTTCTCTTCTGTTGATGAAAGTTACAATTAATAGCTTCAGATGAGTGGATATTGAGCTAGTATGTTTCTGCAAGAGCATCTTAGTATCCAAAAGGGAACGGGTTTTGATAAAATGCAAGACAAACTTAGATGACTTATAACTTTTGAAATTAACTTGACAGAACCTAATTGCAAGCAAAGGTTGCCACAGAGACTTCCTGCAAGTAGTTCTAAATGGTGTACATAAAGTAGATAAATGATGTGTTGTATAAATGAAGGAAGAGGAAACTACATTCATGTACTGAAGTGATGACAGCTATGTAACTACCTAGAGAGATGAGAGATAGAAGAATCATTCTTTTCTGTCATGAAGTAATCACCTGTTATGCAGCAGGCACAGTCAAAATAGCAACATCACTTCCACTCATGCAAATTCTCCCCTGCGTTCTGCCTATACTTTAGCATTTGCACATCCTTATTTGGGAGAGCTTTGTCATTCTCATTTCTCATATACTGAATTTTCAATACATCGTTCTTACTTTCTCATTTGCTGCAAACTTTTTATCATGATGTTCAGACATTAAGAAGATCAATATATTGCTGCTCTTATACGTCTCAACCAGTCACTTTCTGGAGATGTTTTAGTTGCTTATCATTTATAGTTCACTATGATATTTATATCACATATCTGCCAAATTTATATGTTCTGAAAACTTTGACATTTTTCTGCTGAAATAGGAAGTCAGATTTTTTTATATAGTTAAATAGAAATGCCACAATTTTTAACTGTTGATGGATGTTTATTCTCCTACCTGAAGCTTCAACTTCAGTAAAAAATTATTATACAGCACTCTCTTATTCCATGAAAAAAAAGCAAAAACTTCTACAGCCCTTAAGAAGTCTTAAAATGCTAGGACACTTCATTCAAACACAGAGGTTTCAATTACTTAAGGCAAATAATAATTTGGAACATAAGATGTCAACAATTTTATGGCTGATACTTTTATTCTTCTTCACTTGATTCCTCAGACATGTTTCACAGCTGTCCCACCTGCTTTTATTATTTTTCAGACAAATCTAAACAGAAAAAAAGCATGCAGCATGTATTTGAAATATTGCATTGGGAAATCATATGAGTAGCATACAAAAGTATTTCCACTCAGATGTCCATAAAAATAGGTTTTTAGGCTTATCAGGCGTTACCTACTGTACAGGGATATTCTGACTACTATAATGCCAAAAAAGACTTTTACAGTGAGCAAAATCACAGTTTTCTGAAAAAAACTGAAATACTCTTGGCTTTTTACCTTTAATGTATTGAGTTCAGATGCCCCAGTGCTGGCAGCAGGGACTTCAGGAACCTCTGTGAGGATCGGTCAGGGCTGCCCCATGGTGGACACAGCTGGCACCAAACAATCCCTCTCAGGTCATGTCTGATCCCCGGAACCAAGGTGGAGGGACCTTGGAGAAAATCTCTTTATGAAACCATATTTTAAAACGTACTTTAAAAACTTCTTAAAAATACTGTATGACAGTCTCAGAGGGACAAGTGAAGAAGGTGTGTATTTCACATTGTGCTATTTCACACAGCACTGCAGAAAGCCTGGTGAGAGAAAAAGGAGGGAAGGAGATGTCCCTGCAGCCTGTTGATGAGGCCACAGCAGAACAGGCATGCTGTAGCCTGTGGACAACAAGGAATGGGAAAAGTACAAGGAGGAAGGAGTGGCAGAGAGGAGCTTTTAAGGACTGACCTCAGCTCCCATTCCACATTAACCAGTGCTGTTGGTGTGGTGGAAGGTAGAAGAGTCAGGAAGTAGAGTCTGGAAAAAAAGCGGGGGAGAGGTTGGCAGGAAGGTGCCTTTTTGTCTTTGCTTCTCACTGTCCATGTCAGTTGGCAATAAATTACAGTAATTTCCCCAAAGTCAAGTCTGGTTTGCCTCTGATGGCAAATGGCAAGCAATCTCCCTGCCTTTATTTTGACTCAAATCAGTTACATTCCTCTGGGTACCTATTGTCATCTGAGCTTTATGAGACTGACTGAGACATCTCACAGGGCTGAAGATAGG
Organism: Chloebia gouldiae; assembly: GCA_003676055.1. Classification (NCBI taxonomy): domain Eukaryota; kingdom Metazoa; phylum Chordata; class Aves; order Passeriformes; family Passeridae; genus Chloebia; species Chloebia gouldiae. The sequence continues at coordinate 21,064,616 of QUSF01000006.1, forward strand.
GCAAAGGAAATATAGAAGACCCACTTTCTTTTGGATCAACTTCTAGAAACCAAGGATGTATTCAGGCAACTTAAATGGAAATCCTTGATTCACTTAAATTCAGTGACGCTTACAAGCAGACACCTACATTAAAATGATTACAATTGCAGTTCTGGGCAACACTGGAGTCACAGCAAATCCCTTTTCTCCTCAAGCTTTCTTCTGGAATTAGAGGTAGAATGCTAAAACTCCAGGTGTCATTTTAATCTTGGCACTAACAAAAATTGAAATGAAAAAAACAGAAATATAAATTGTATTATTTTAGTAGTGACTCAATGGACAGTGAGGATAGAATATTACCAGTGATATTTTTCTGAATCTATGCTAATTTCTTAAAATGTCTTACTGACATTTAGGATGCAACACATTTTTTTTGTACTTAGGAAATATCACAGATGTTTGAACCTCAAATAGATACCCAAGACTCATTTTATAGTTAATGAAGAGAAAGAATCACTTATGAGGTATCATCTATTTTATTCTCACACAGACATTTAACATGGTGGATATATCATAACTAAATATACCTATTTCTCTTCAGTAGCTCTGGCAGAAGCCTAAAGATATAGCCTAAGGTGTACACATTTACATAATAGATTACTGAAGTTAGATGGGAGGAATTTCCCTCCAACATTATTGTGGATTGATGGTAGCATGTGTAACTTAATCTCTAGCTACTGCATCAGATGCTAGCTCCTTCATTTTTCATTACAGTAATTCTAAAGAGAAAGCCTCTGAAATGTAACATTCATGTTATGGGTTATTACTTCTCCAGCAGAAATATAGTTTTCTATACACACTGATATTGAGAGAATAGAGAAATAAACAAAGTAATGACATACAGAGGTTAAATACAAATTATGGTAAAATTTCCAGCAAATGGAAAAAAACAAAAATTGGCTGTTTCAATTTAAAAATTGCTATCATTTATAGTGCATTCATAGGCAAAGGCTGATGCCATGAATAAAATAATTAATACAGGAAGAAGGTTCTTCTGTGATCAATTGCATCAGTAAAGCAGATCCATAGTTAAATTCTTTCAGTTAGAACAGGAAATGCTAGGTTTTGACATTTTAAAATCAATAATTTAGGACACACAATCAACACAGATATTTAAGTTTGTTCAAATAAAATGATCATTTCTAGAAAGTGTCTGTTTACCAAATAAGACTGTTTCATTTTTAGTTAAAAATAAATTTTAAATAAATCTTCATTAAGGATGAAATTTTCTTTCACAAATTTAAACAGTGGCTTACAATTTATTTTGCCCTGTTCAACTGAAGTTTAAAGAATAAAAGCCATAGTAAATGAAACCAGACATATATAGCAAAATTAGTCATCCTGATGACTACAAATTTTCTCTTCATGTAATGCAATATCTACTAAACTGCACAAATGAGTTCAAGATATTTTAACATTTGGAGAAGAGTTAAATTTATCTGCATAGATTTTTTTCAAGAGAACAACAATTACAATGGTTAATTCCAAGACTTATGGACATATTTCAGCTGTCAAATGTTAATTATATAATTTCAAAAATGCATTTTCCTGTTGGAGTTGTTTCCCACCACTCAGTGTTACATTTTCCTAAATTTTCCTTCTCCTATGCATTCACAAGTATGTGAAGCACAAGCATCTGAAACTCAGTGGCCTTGGAACTTGCAAAGATTGTCAATTAGTCTCCTCAAAAAATGTGCTCATGATTTTGGACAGATAACTACTAAATCATTCATTGTATGCCACTGTTCATTGTAAATCTAATGGGCTAGCCCACTCTTGTTAGGATGTTGATGATAAAATACAATTTAAAATAAAAAAGGATTAAGTACTATGATTTTCAAATTACATTAATAATGACATATATTAGCATATTAGTACATTAATGGACTTTGAATCAAATAGTGTAAATGTGTGACAATAAATTTCCTGCCTCCTGGAACCCAGCCTCCTTGTCTTCTTTGCCAACTGTCCCAGCCTTCACACTTTCTGTCACCTGGCTGATGACAGAAGACATTTTACTACTCAGCTTGGAATGGTCGGATTAATCTCTGCATACGGCTGGCTGCTGAGGCAGCTGCAGATTTTCATACCCTCTGTATAAAAATATACTGCAGAATACCAATCAGTTAACTCTATTGAAATAATAAACCTACTAGAAAGTGTCCAAAGGAGGGATACAAAGATGGTGAGGGGTTTATAAGAGAAGCTCTGGGAAAAGTGCCTGAGGTCACTTAGTTTATTCAGCCTGGAGAAGAGAAGACTGAGGGAAGACCTCATGATACTCTACATCTTCGACAGGAGGGGATTTCTTCTCTCTGATTATCAGTGACAGGACCCAAGGGAATGGCCTGAAGTAGTGTCAGGGGAGGTTTAGGCTGGATATCACAAACAAGTTCTTCACCCAGAGGGTGGCTGGGCACTGGGACAGGCTCCTCAGGGAAGCTGTCACAGCATCAAGTCTGACAAAGTTCAGGAAGCACTTGGACAATGCCTTCAGCACATGGTGTAACTCTTGGGGATGTGCTTTGCAGGGCCAGAAGTCAGACTCAATGATTCTTGTGGGTCCTTTCCAATTAAGCTTACTCTTGATTCTATTATAACAAGGATTCCACTAATTTCTATGTATCTCTCTATATACATATGTATACATACACCTATATTTATAGATATACATGTATATTTGCATTTTATATCCATAAGTTTGGATATAAGTTTGCAAGAGAAAAATACACACATGTACACAAACACTGTGTTCATCTTATACATCTAATACACTTCATGAACACTAACTCAGGAGTGTTTTCTTTGGTGGCCAAATAAGAGGAGTTTGAACAAAAGGCTGATTCCTCAAAAGTAAGGGAAACAGAATTATATCTTCCTGCTTTCCTATTTATTCCCCCCCCCCCCCCCCCCCCCGCGCCTTCCTTAGCTTACTTTTTCCACAAAATTTTTTTTGGTGGGGAACTGCAAGTCTGACTGAACATCAGTGTGTAGTCTTTATTCTATGGTCTTTTTCTCCTGTTTTTTCTGATACAATATTTCCATCTATTTCCAGGAGAAAGGCACATCAAATCCTCTAATATTGTATGAAGGGCAGCACAAGGTGATTATAAATGGGTACAAAGTTAAGGGAAATACAATTTTAATGGCTTAGGCCAGTGTCAATATGTTTTAGAACATTTCAGAAAGACTAAACTGATATATTTCTATTACTTTTTTACAATTATTCTTGTCTTCTTTTTAAATAGTGATGTATATGTAACATTTTTTTTGTTGTTGTTGTGGTTATTGTTATTACCACAATTTTTAAAAATATTTTTAGGTAGCTTTGATCAGTCTTAATGATAATTTAACTCTAAGTCGTCACATGGGGGTAGAAAGAAAGAAATCAGAGAAGTAAACTTATTGGTACTGAGGACCTGCTATTCATGCTATAAACAGGTTTTGTTTTAACAGCAGACTAGGTGGATATTATCAGTCAGACACTGTATGCTTTAAATTATAAATCATGATAACAGAGATCTTTTCCTACTGTAATCATTCTATCATTCTATTTTATGATTCTATGTCCTCATACAGCTGGAGTATATTTTCTGGACTCCTGGATTGTCTTTTCCAGGTTAGTTTCATAATAAAGCAATCTAATACATGTTCCAAACACTATGAAAGCATATTATGTGGGGATGGCTGTGAGATTTATTTCAGAGCAGTAGTTCTCTTCTAAACTAAAGTATTAGCATAATGTTAATCATCTTAATCACATAAAAGAGAGCATGCTAACTTTACTCACTGAAAGACAGTTCATGTCTATTTTCATCGTATCTTTTTAACTAACTAATGCAGATTTCAGTCCCTGATTTTACAACACGACAATTTAAAAGTATCAAGAGTTTCATGGAATCATGAGGACAATGTTTATCTGATGATTCAAATTTTCCTAAGAGCTGTTTAGCAACAATCCGAAGAAACTATTTTTGCTTGGAAATTAAACAGGTAACAGGTGTTGATTTGTTGATGAAATAAGCACTGGTGACCTCATGAGCAATCTAAAGGTCTTATTAATTGAGATTCATTCTGTGTTTCACCTTTTTCATAACAGCATTCAAGAAACCAGGTTTATTAAATTAAAACTCAAGGGGTGTAAAACTATTCCAAATTAAGCCAGTGATAGGTTTTAAAAGTCTATGGAGGTTTGAGATTTTACTTTTGTATATGCAAGTAATCAAGCAGGACTTCATATTGTTTCTAACTCAGAATTAAAAGCATTATTGAAAAGATAAACACTTACCCCATGAACTGGAGAAGTGCTAATAATTTAAACTCCACAGATATCTTTCTGCCTTCAGGCCATAAAAAACAAGATATCTTGTTATTATAACCATATCTTATATGAGGAAATTGCAGTTTGAAAAAAAAGGGATTTCACATCGCAAAATTGCACAATGAAATTGAAAATACAATGAGAGAAAACTCATGGGATTTCCTGACATTCTGGTCAAATGTACTCTTTGTTCCCAGTCTCCTGTTAATATATTAATAAAACTTTGAAACAAGATACACAAAGGGAGGAAATATTTTCAGAAGAAATATTTTCAGATGCTAGAGATACTTAATAGGTTTTCATAACCAACACCACATGAAACTTGTAGGAAAACTTCCCAGATTGTGAAACAAGTCCCCTGCAAAAATATTGCAACTTGGTTTCAAATTTTTGAAAGAGAACTCTGAACTGAAAAGAGAATCTTTGACGACATCACCTCTCTTAAGGAATAGTATGAATTTATAAATATGAAATATAAAAATTGTGGGTTTTTTCCTAAACTAAAAAACAAAATATATCCTTGAAATTCCCTTCTAGATAATTTAAGGGATGAAAAGTAGGACCCTGCCCCACTCCCTGCATTTGAACTTAAAAATTATTGATACTTATACTGCCCAAGGTCTATCCATTGAGGCCTTCTAATAAACACGTACTTTATCCTTTGATATCCTTCAACACTCATGAAGTGGGTTTGGAGCTCTGTAGGCAAGTGTTCAGTGTCTTTCACGGAGGGAGTTTTGGCAATATTAGGGTCATCACACAACCTCATTAATTCATCCAATTTGCAGTCTTAAGTTGAGGCAAGTTTTGGATTTTTATCCTTAAATTTCTTGAGTATATGCCTGCATGTTTTATACTAGAGATCTCTAGATGTTTTTAGACTAGCTTGGTACCCTTCTGAAAGTTTCACTGCATTGAGTTACACTCATAATTTTAGGGCAATATGTAGATCATTCAGTTGAGTATGTGGTATATATCTGGAGATGAAATCCATTCATTATTTTCTCAGGTCCAAATCTTCTTTTATTCAACTCTTTTTTTTTGGTGAAACGGAAGCACATATCTACAATGAAGCCTGCCAGGAGTTTGACATGAAATTTGAAACCCTAAATGGGGTATCTTCAGCTGAGAGTGTCTAGCCTATCTGGAGGCTTAGAGCTTGGTGTTCGACTATATATTGACATGCTGTGGAGGATTCAGAATCTTTATTCCACACATGCTGGGTAAAAAATGTTGAGAATACACCACTGTATAAAAGTCAGCTGGTATAAATGCACCACTGTGTAAAAGTCAGATAGTGCCAAGGCTTACCCTGTAAAGTGATTGTGACTGCTCTGTGTCTTGTTGAACTCAGGGCTGTCACTGGACATTAGGAATGCTCTGAACACAGGAGAGATAGGTTGCCCTGTGCACCTTGGCAATACTTTGTGTTGTTTCTGCATGGCTGTGATACTTAAGCAAAAGCTGAATTTCTAGCAATTTCTAGTGTTCAGTTGGGAGCACTAACATAAATACCTAGGTTCAGGTGTCTTGAGTTCGGTGCTCTTCAAAAAGGACCTACCAGTCAATTTAAAATTCCCTTGAGGCTAAGCTGAGCTTGTGAGCAGGCTGAGTTATTGTTTTGAATTCAAGAACATTAATAATGTCTAAACCCCATGTAATGGAAATTTTTGATGGCTTAAATAGATCAATTTATGGTTTGTTTTCCATTCTGTGACATATGTCACTCTAGGAATAGAGTACATTATTTTCTTACAGTTTTCTGAGATTTTATGTTAAATGTGTCTAAAATAGTTTTGGTATAAATAGGTCTTTACAAATTCTGACAGGTAAAGGCAACTACAGATACACATAAAATTATATTAAACAATAATGATAAGTTAAATGTTTCTGACCCAAGAAAACCAGTCTTCTAATTAATTCCTATATATATATATATGTATGAATATATACAAGGAATTATGATGTTCCATGCTTCTTTATTATTATACTGTTATTATCTTTAATAATAAAATTAATAATTTCTTTTTATAGATAGTATTTATTATTATTGCACATTGTCATCCTCCCTAGCAGACTACAGTAAATTATCACCACAGATATAGGCGGTTTTCTATTACTTGACTCAGTGATGGGGAATGTTTTTGGATGTATTTGATTTATTCCACCAGGAAAAGTTTACATTTATCGACTATCATTTTATTTTGGGCAACCCAGATGTTTAGTCTTTCTTCACAGTCCCTCTGATGGCAAGAAGGAAGTTTATTCCCTTTTTCTTTTGCCATAGAATGCTCACATATATGTAACGAGAATGGATAGCAACTAGAAAAGATAATAACTGTTAAAACACTCTTAAAATTGTATTCCTTCTTAGTATTAGTTATGAATAGACCAGACTGCAGGAAGATTTGGAAGAATTTTGCCCTTCACATTAAAGGCAGCCTATAAAGTTTTTGTAAGCCACAAAGTCCCTTTGCGGTGTTCTGTGAAATTTCAGTGGGAAGCTGGAAGGCTTAGGTGCTGCTTGAGTGGTAATACAAAACCGGCTTCAAATTGGAATGTGAATTCAGTTCAGAGCTTTCTGCTGCTATTGCTTGGACTTCGTGGTCCTAATATTTCTGAGCTGAAGTAATATAAAAATGTTGTAAATAGTGGATGTAATTGAAAATGGGTAGTAAGAAGAAAGTAAGAAGAAAGATTTTCTCTATTTATTTTGTTAAAGAAAATGAAAATAGGAGATTAAAACTTTTCACAGTAATATATTTTATATGGATGTATGATGTAGAATTTGTAACCTCAAAAAATAAATTTTCATACAATATTAATAGATAAAGGATGCTAATGTTCAAGTGCAGATTTGTTTCCTAGATATTCTATATGGCCTCCAACACATTTTAGATCTCAGAATTGTACAAATCTTTGTTGATATCCTATTTTTAGATGAAACTGATAATAATTTGAGGTATAAGGTTACACACATCACACATTGTCAAACATGTGGACTTATTTCTTTATTAATCTTTTATGGGATTCCGTTTTTGAGATATTTATTACCTCTTTCTCAATTAAATGAGCATTTGATATACAATGAGATTTATATTTTAGTGTAATAAGGTCACATCCAATGGCGGAGAATACAGATGCCAATTTCAGCCCACTATTCAGATCACCAGACCACACTCCTAATATTTTTGTTAGAAAAATGGCAATAAAATTTATTAGATAGTAACAGAGTGCTACAATGTTCAATTTATTTTGGTATGGATTTCCTGCTGTAATTGCAAGATTATCTGGCAAAGCCATATTCCAATTTTTAGAATTAAATAAATGCTACTATAACTACAGTGAATAGGTTTTCACTTTGATAACAAAATTATATTTGTATTTCACAGATAAAATTTGCAGATGTGTTTTTCACACTGGTAAGACATCTTTTATCAGTGTTTAATGTTTTAAGATTTTTCTCTGTGTCCAGTTTGTTCTGTTCAAATTGTGGCTAAAAACTTAAGTTTTCTTTTATTTTCTTAAGAACCTGAACATTCTTTTTCATTAATTCTAAATGCTTTATTTGAATTCTGAATGATGAATGCAAAATTTTTATTGTAGTTTGATCTAACTTTTTGCATTAGAAAACATTAATTGTTTGTAACTTCTTCTTTAAGTTATTAGATCAAATATTTCAATAAATCTTTCATGGTTTATGCTGAAAGAATGAGGATATTTCACTACATTAATTTGTGGCCTGAAAACTCCAGATTGAAGGCGACTTCATTATTGCTTCTGAAAATTTCATAGAAGAATTTAATCTGTTTGTGAATGGGTTCGTCAAATCTGGAGATTAAATTGAATATTGTTAAATAAAACAAAATTAGAAAGTAATATCTAATATATAATGAATCCACACATTTTATGTCTTCAAATACAATACTTTGAATGCTTAATAAACAGCTGGAACAAGAAACTCACAGTGAGTTTGTAATTTGTGCCAGCAAATCACACAATTCTCCTTTAATTTCACTAGTTTTTTCAGATAATTCAATTTTATAAAGCAGTAAAGATTTTATGGCTATCTATAATAATTCCTACTGATGATGATTATCAACTACTAAGAACTAAAGATATTAGTAAAACCAGAATCAGCAAAGTCACTATGCCACACTGCCAGGATGGTGGCAATGGAACAGCCTGCCCAGGTGGCTTGTGCCACCACCCCTGGGGGCATTTAGATGTGTAGCTGTGGTGCTTAGGGTCATGGTTTAGTGGTGGACTCAGCAGTGTTAGGTTAACTGCTGGACTCAATGACGTTAAAGATTTTTTCCAACCTATGCGATTCTATGATTCTAGGACACATATTCTACAAGAAACACCATCTTGTTGGGTCTGAAGCCAGCCATAGTCTTCTCCTTCTATTGTTAATCTCTCCATAGAATATTTTTCGCTTTTTACTTATACAGCAATGCTTTTCTGTATGGCGATTATAGACTTATAGAATGCCTTGGGTTAAGAGAGACCTTAAAAATTCATCTTTTCCAATCTCCCTTGCATGGGACACCTAGCTGATTAGGTTACTCTAAGCCCCACTCAACCTGACCTTGAGCACTGCTGAGGATGGGCCATCCACCACTTCTCTGAGCAGCTGGTTCCTGCACCTCCCCACTCTCTTAGCTCTAAACCCACCTTCTTTGTGTTTAAAATCATTGCTTTGTCTTGTCACTTCAGACCTAGGCAAAAAATATGTCTCCTTCTCTCTTATGACTTCCCTTTATATATTGAAAGGCTTCAATAATTTTTCCTTAAAACGTTCTCTTCTACAGGACCTATTTCTCTAAGCCTGTCTTCACAAGAGTGGTTTTCAATCCCTTCCACCAAGTCCATGTTTTGGGCTGGAGACTGTAGATCTGGATGTAATACTGCATTTTGGCTTTCACCAGAGCAGAGTACAGGGACAGATTCATCTCTTTTTATGCAGTCCCAGGACACAGTTGGTGTTTTGGGCTGAAATAAAACATTGTTAGCTCCTGTTCTCTTTTTTTATCCACCAGCCTCTGGCCTGTATTAATGCTGGGGATTAGCCCAGCCTACATGCAGGACTTAGCACTTTGCCTTGATGGACTTTATGAGATTCATGTGTGCCTACTCCTAAAGCCTGTCAAGATCCCTCTTGTACTTGTCTGGGCTGCAATAGGGTTAATTTTCTTCACACTGGCTGGTATGGGGTTGTGTATTGATTCTAGGCTGTAAACAATGTTGATATATAGAGATGTTTTTGTTATTGATGAGCAGTGCTTGCACAGTCAGGGCCTTTTCTGCCTCTCACCCCAATCCATGAGCGAGAAGGACAGAGTGCACAAGAAGATGTGAGGACACACAGATGTGACAGCTGACCCCAGGTGACCTAAGGGACATTCCATAGCATACGGCACAGTGCTCAGCATATAAACCTGGGGGAAGAAGAAGGAAGGGGTTAATGATGTTTGCCTTCCCAAACTGTTATGCAGGATGGAGCCCTGATGACTGAACACCTGCCGGCCCATAGGAAGTGGTGAATTGATTCCTTGTTTTGCTTTTTTTGGGTGCACTGTTTTTGCTTCACCTGCTAAATTGTCTTTATCTCAACCCTTGAGTGTTCTCAGTTTTACTCTTCTGATTCTCCCCTCCAGTGTGTGAGTGGCTGTGTGGGGCTTTATTACCTGCTGCAATTAAAACAACATTTCTGCATGGCATCCTATGCATCATGTGTGTTCAGCCATATCACACAACTTGGTTATTCACAGATTTGCTGAGAAAATATGAGATCCCACTGTTTATGTAACTAATAAAGGCATTGAACAGGACTGGTCCTGGTACGGAACCTTGATACACACCCCTTGTTACTGATGTCCAGTGAGATAGAGAGCTGTTGGCTTCAACTTGCTGGATGTGGTCTTCCACACACAAAATTAAATTATCAAAAGTAGAATGAAATTGTGTCTCTGGACTGTGGTGGAGGCTGTACCTGTACTCTGAAAGGCAGTAACATATATAAAAAGATTAATTTTCATATTAAATATTTCCATTCTTCTACTGTGACACATCTCTGAGGGAGCACAGAAAAAATAATTTCATGATGAAATAAAGTATTGTCAAGAATGTCCATAAAATAAAAGAGATTATATTACATGTTCCTAGAAAGACTTATAATATAACTCTATACTGCATTATTTCTCTCCTTCCCCTTCTGTCCATCTATTTTTTTATGCTGTAATTTTTGCTTCAACAGTGGAATTACATGTTACTTTCATTAATTTCTTTGGACCAGTTGTGATAGATTTTCTTATTTAAAATATTTTATTAATGAGTTGTCATTTTTTTGTTTCAATGAAACAAATATCTGTTCATATAAGCTAGTATTTAACTGGTTTGATTTTGAGCATTGGGGTATTTTTAGCTTTTCTTATTGTATGTTCATAAGGACTGAACTTATAATTAAGTCCTATTCAGACCTCAAATGACTAAAATAAAAAGTAAAAAATAACAAGCAATATCCCTGAGCCTTCCTTAGTTGTTTTCTTAAAAACAAAAGTGCAGACAAACAAAACCCAGTCTATTTCTATGTAATTGACTAAATTAATCTCACACTCCAGTTTATTTTCTAATCGTGCCATCTTTACCATAATATTTCAGGACAGATGATTTATTTTTTCATTTTCTCATTTTTATCAATATCCTTGAAAATTCCTGCTGATATTTTAAAGTATCCATGCTGCAAATGACACACTGCTGTATTGTGTGAGGAGAGCACAAGAAGTATTAATATCATCCTGAACTCAAGGTTAATATAGTCTTGCATCAAAAACTGGATAGAATGACATGTCAGCTTTTCAACAACCACTTATCATATAGACAAGACAGTATTTCCATTAATATTTGAATCAAAATAGTACCCATCTGGGTCCATGAATTTACAATTTTTTTCACTCTAATAACATGTATTCTTCAAGTAATGGGTATTTTCATTTATCATAAAGTTTCCCTTTATAATCATATTTCATATCTGACAAGGTAATCATCTTGCTAAATCAACCAAATATTTGCCTTTAGTTAATATTTATATATACATAAACTAATACAAATATTTTAACTATTTCTCACATTAGATTGGATTTTGGCCCAATATCCATAAAAAGATAGCTCCTGTTATTTAAACATCTATCATGAAGAAATGGCTGCATTGCTAAGCACTTAGGGAGAAATACTTTTGAGATTGTCCAAATTATTTCTTCATTCAAAATCTTTTCACCTTCATCTAGGTTTATACCCATGAAATAATGAGTTCTAGGAAAAACCATTAAAGCAACACAATTCTCACCAACACTCTTTGAATAGCACCAAGGAGGAAGATTCCATTTTAGCACTTAACTTATTTATCTATGCTTGATAGTTGACCCAAATTGCTTGTACTTTTGCAAGCTGTAGTACATTCTCAAAAAATTTGCATTTTTACAGAACAGACATGTTTTTTTCTCCCAAATGAGTGGTTACATTCTGATTTCTCGACTTCAAGCCACTGAACTAGCTGAATTTGAAAATTGTTTCAATAGAAACAGATTGTTTCTTTTAAAAAGGATAATTACCTGAGTAGTAGTTCAACATAAGATTTTCATAAGATCCAATTATCACCTAAAAATGAGCCTTAACTGGTACTTAGCTACACACTCAGCATAAAGGAGATTTCTACCCTATGGAACACTTCAAGTATGTTCTAGGTATTAAAATTTCTTTTATTTCTTAAGTTCTTTTGTTCAATTCAGTTTTTTAGATGTGGGTTTTACTTTAATCTTAAGAACTACTTGATTAGGATCACTAATTTTTTTTATCAGTATTCTTCTCAATTATTTCTATGCTCCATGTCTAAAAAGCTGGATAACATGTAGAATACATTTCATGATATAAAAATTATCAGCAAGATAAGCCTAAAATTTAATTGTGATGCCTTATTTCAATGAAGAAAATTAGTTTGACAGCCATTAATATACAATATAAATGACTGACACACATTAACAACTACAAACATCATCCCTAAGATTATGCAAGTTAAAAAATGTTGGGATGATATATTAATCATTGTAAGACTGAAAAGAGATGACAAAATTTGCTGATCTCTGCATTCTAACTTAAGCTGAGGAAGTTTTTTTCCTAATTTATTCATTGAATTTCACCTCTCTGCATTCTTGAATTCTCTGTGGGCAAATTAGAACACTCTTAAATGTATTAATCATTTTACAGTGTGCAGAAAATATTTTTGTGAACTATTTTTGTCTGTTAACAACTTAAAAGTAGTGTGCAAAACAAATTTCAAAATTCAAATCAGTCTTGTCACTTTAGTTGATATGTGAATCAAAAAACTTAATCAGAGTCTCAAATGCTTATGAATGTTTTCTTCTACCTGTCTGAAATTGCCAGGCCAAATTGAAGTGCTTAATTTTGCAGAAATAGTAACTGATTCAATTTATCATTAAGGAGTTTAAGAAAATTGAATATATTAAACCATTTCCATATTATGCTTTCTACATTATAATAAAATTGTAAGTAAATGTAAAATATTACATTATTACATTCCTAAGGGCATGTGAAAGCAATTAAATGCACTGTAGGTATCAAATGAAAACTAAATATCAAATTAGTCAATCTAAAACTTTTTCCCTATAATTGACCTCTTACTGGATTTAAATTAAACTCACGGAACTATATTTCATATCCAGTATGTTCTATATAAATTTGGATATGACTTTCCTCTTGGGCATTGTTGACTATGTGAGCAAGATTAACTAGCTGAAATTAAATGTTGCTAAAGATTTGTCTGTTTTCTTTAGTTTCTCTTTTCACCTGCTATCATTCTACTATTTACCATATTTAAATATGTTCTCATTCAATATTTGTGGGCAACAAAAGATGAATTCAGCATTACAACTCTTGAATTGTGCATAGATTTATGTTAGAAGTCCCCCCATTACACTTGTCAAGACTATCTTTTTGTTAGACTTTTTTTGTCTACATATTTATTACTTTACTGTTTGCTGTTCTCTATGAGGAAAAAAAGCTTTTTATAGTCTGAGTGGTGCAATGCATCTGCTCTTTTCAAGTGCTATTAAGTGACTGGAGAGCCTTCATTTTTAAGGACCTTCTACACAAAACTTTCTGAACATTTCTTATTCATTTGGAAAAATCATTTGCAATGAAAAATAAAATCTAAAATATCTTGAAATTTGATTAAAGGGTGAATGTGTTGAGGTTTGGCTAGTTATCTAAGAGATTTCCTTTCACTTGAGTACCAGTCTGGAAATATCAAACAAATACACATAGAAATAAAATTTTACAAAATGCTGTTCCATATATCTATTTCTAAGTGGCCCTTGACATTTCAGAAAGGGTGGTGCTTTATATGTCTTTATTGCTGTTCAAGTCTCTTTTGCCTGTGAGAGTAATTAGTAAATATATTCTCTACCTTTATCTTTATCTTGACCTTGAGCTTTCTCAGCCTATTTTCCTCTCCCTGGTGTTGAGGAAAAGTAAGAGAGTGGTTGTGTGGGTGTCTGAGTGTTAGCCAAGGCTAATCCACCACAAAAGCTAGCAATTATTTTCTGATGATTTTAAGCTACATTTTAGTTTACTCATAACAGTTCATATTGTACAGGAGAAAACAGTATTTTTAAAAATTCTGTTTTGCAACACACATTTGACTTAGCTTTGAGAGGCTGGAGTATTCTGACATGTGCTTTTGATCTCAGGTCACCTGACAAATAAATGAGTACTGATAGGGTTCTGTGGTAACTCTTGGCAATCAAATTGGAGATTTAGAAACCAAGAAACATGAATTGTCTCACTTTTAATGTTTACAGAGGCCCTGCCACACTACATTTCCAGAGGCAAATTGCAAACACTTTTCACCTGGGAGAAAAGATCTTAAAGTTGAATTTCTAGTTAATTGAACTCATTTTAACTGGAGCAGAGTTGTCAGAGTGGACCAACAAACTGCATTCAATGAATGAGGTTCCATCTAATATGCCTCTCTGAGCACAGGGAAAGAAGACCAAACTCATTCCCTTTTGTTAGTCCCTGAAGAATTGTATTATCTTGCTTCATTTTCTACCACTATAAGAGCTGCTTATACAGAACCTAACCTGCCTGTCAGGTAAAGCCTCGACCCTGCTCAAGTCAAAGCCTTTTGAGTGGAGGAAGTGTTGACACAGTTTTAACAACTTATCAGGTTATTCTATTATATACACATTGTAAAGTAAAATACTTGATAAGACAATGTAAAAACTAAGACGGTGCAAAAATAGTAAGACTATCATATAGACTACACAAATACAATACTAATCCTTGCATTAGGTAGTTCATTATTACTCAGTCTTTCTTCTTCTTTTTATTTGTTGTGGCAATATAAAAGAGTCCCAAATGAAAGGGCCTCATTTTCAGCACCTGATATGCATGGCACAAGAAATACATAAATTCTGATAAAATAATAAATGGCTACTTTTCTGTGACACTCCAAGAAAAAATGGAAGTGGCACCTACCTTCAAAAACATGAAATGATGGCATGATAAAGAACAAAAAAAGACAAAAATTACAGTTTTATATATTTAAATAGAGTATTATTCCAGATAAATAGTTATGATCTAGAATGGTACTATTCTTGTTATATGAAAGGCTGCAAATGCAGGCTTTTCTAGGAAAAAAAACCTTAATTTTTGATTATTTTCATTACCTATGATTTGCTGCTTAAATGTTCTTTGTGAAATTTGATCTTTTGGTCATTTTCTATTTACCTTGTAACCCTTAAGAAAGATGTCAGAATCTTCTGTAAATTACTTCAATTTTAGCCTGGAGAAATTAGAGTAATCCAAAGAATGTGGTAGTTAAAATGTCCCATGAAAGAATATTAGACACAGAGACCTGATTATGAAATGTTCAGAACACATCCCTTTCTCTATGCTTTTCACTCATAACATCAACAACAAGGAAGAAAATTAATATACACTTCCTGGCACATGACCAAAGAGATAATGTTTCTCCCCAGCTACTTGCCCAGAAATGCAAATCATGATTAATTTCTATTGTCTAGGCTTTCATTCTCTTATCAACTTCAAATCTCTGTTGCCTGTTTTAAATTTTGCAAGAAAAATTTCACCAATGCACTAGTCTAATTATCACCTTGCCATACCCAGAAAAACATGAATAAACTCTGTAAGAAGGCCATTTCCAATTGTGTGCATAGACAGTTTTCATAAGAAAAGTGATCTCTGGATCACTTGAGAGAGAGTAAATGTCATTTTTGTTTCTCTTAATTTCCCACTTTAAACAGAGTAGTAATTCAGGAAGTCAGTTTTCCAAGGTGAAGACAAAATAGCAACATGCAACTTGTTACATAAAGAAGAATCAATATTCTTAATACCTCTGTAAATCAGGTTAGATCATATGATATAAAGCAAAACTTGAATAGTAATATAAGGGAGGTTTCTAGAAACAATTAAGAAAAAAGCTGAAGCCATACACTTGCATTCAAAGGAAACTAGGAGGGATTATAAAACGTGAACCCATAAAGAGTAATTAAGTAGAACAAGCAAGTGGCTAAGAGAAACAAAATTAATATTATTTTTCTACATACATCAGGATCAAGAAGTCTATATGGCCATTTGATGATCAGAATACAAAAGGTATACTAAAAACAAAGAAGCAGAAAAAGGTCATTGCTGAAAGGCTTCAGTGGTGAACCTTGCAGTAGGAAAAGGGGAGAGAAGAGTCCCATTAGGGAGCTGGTCTCAGCAGGAGACTTATCTGAAACTGAGTGATTGTGAGAGAGGAGAGGGAATTTATTTCATTTACATAGATTTCAAAAGACCCTTGGACAAAGTATCTCACACAAGGCTTTTAAGTAAATTAGGTGACATGAGCAAAGGCATTTTTTGCATAGATAAATGACTGGCTAGGAGAAAGAAAACACAAATAGGAGTAAGTTGTCAGTCTTTGAAGTGGAAACAGGTCATCAATGCTGGTAAGCAGAGGCTTCTACTGTAAAACATATTCATCACTGACCTGGAAAGCAGGAGATTACTGAAAACAGAAAGGCTGCTGACAATACTGTATTATTCAAGATAGTAAGTTTGAAAGCTAACTGTGAGGAATTAAAAGAAGACTGTAAGACTGAAGGGCAAAAAAGTGACAAGTGAAATTCAGTGTAAATAATACAAGGCAATGTACATGGAAGAAAAACAATCCTAATTTCACATATAAAATTATAGGCTCTGAACTAACCATTACCTCTCAAGAGTGGTATCTAGGGGTGTAAAAACCATTTCCTGAAATACCAGTTTTATAATACTAGTGTTCAGAAAAGCAAGTAAAATGCTAGGGACAATTAGGAGAAGCAGACAGAACAAGACACAAGCTACCATAATGCTGGTATCTGACTTTACCACACCTTGAATAATGCAAGCAGCTCTGATTATCATGAAGTATGCAATAGACTTGGAAACAGTCCAGAGAAGGCAGCAAAATATAGAATAATTTCTGTGGAAGAAATGACTGAATAAGCTAGGAATATTTAATCTAAATATGTTAGTGGGAATATGATAGATGTCTATAAAAACAGTAGTCAATGTATTAGGATGGTAACATATTTTCTCTGTTCACATTGGCCAAACCCTGGGCTTGAGATAATAATATCAAGATTACAGTTTAGTTTTTCTAGGGAGGGATGTGATGAATATTTGTCTTTGTTCTGAAACATGTCTCTGTCTGGGTGGTAGTGCAACAGGGATTTTACTGAGTCTAGAGGACTCAGATAAGGAACTTTCTTCTCAGTGTAGCAGGAATAATGTCGTAAACCATGCTCTGTATATACAGCTCTTAGAGGTGACAGAAGGAACACATAGCAGCATTTTTCTTGCCACTGTAGTACCTGTATCACAGAGGAATCTCTGAAAAGCATTGAAGTGGAAGATTTTGATCAGTATGTGTACGTCCTAGGCCTTGTTCCTTCCTTCTGATCAGTGGCAGGGCAGATGTAGGTGCTCGGGCAGGCACACCAGAGCTCCAGAGCCCAAGTGCCTAGAGGCAAAGAGGCTGTAGCATCACTCACCTCACAGACCTGTGTGTGTGCCGGGGCTTCTCTGGCTCATGAGAAGCTCATCACCATCAGCACCAGCCTCCTGAGTGTCTTTCTGAGCACGAAACCCAGCACAGAGGAGTCAGAGAAAAGGCTTTATGGCAATGGAGTCGAATTGGCCTTATGTGAAGCTGCTCCTGGACCAAAATTGTCTGCATCACTCAGCTCCCAATTGGGCTTGAAACACACATGCTGCAGCAGTGCACAGCCTGGAGACAGCTGCTGCTGTCAAACATCTGACTGCAAAACCTTTTGGAAGCTTTTCTGAGTCTTTTCTCATGTTTGTCATGAAGAGGCATTATGGAGATAGCATTTAGATGTGCTTTTGCAGCAAAACTGCTGGAGATGGCATCTGAATTATTAGTTTAAGATTTTTCTTAAATAAATAGTCTAAAAGTTATTCATTCATTTAGTTAAAATAAAAAAAAATAAAAGAAAAAAACAACAACAAAAAAAAAACAACAACAGAAAAAAACAAACCAAAAACAGAAAAACATGGTCCTTCTTCCTGAACAAATTTGATCTTTGTTTACTGCCTTTTACCGTGTTTTTTTCCCCACTGAATTTTTTCAGTTTCAGGCTGCTTTTCATCCTGTTTCAAAGGAGCGGAACTAGCATAGTATACTAAATGCTTGTTCAATATTTCGATGCTTGAAGTTTCAAGTCTTTTTCATTTTAAATTATACAATCCAGAGTCGGAAAAAAATATATTTTTTATTTTCCTATATTTCTGTAGAATGATAAAGTAATTGCCATTCTACTTTATGATGGTGCCTAACAAACATGAGGATAAGCTAGAAACAAGAGAAAATTAATGTTTTTTAGGATATGGGGATTACAGTTTTACTTGCTTATTTTATGGTTAATGCTAGAGAAAAAGTGTTACTTGAGTCCCGTAGACCTTGAACAACCTGACTCAAAATAAATAGATGGGTATCAAACTTTACTAGTTGATTCAGATTACCATGGGTATTCCCAGCTCACATTTTTATTTCATATACAATTTTTTGTCTTGCGTCATGGTGAGAAGTTCTATAAAACTACATAATACCAATTCTGAGTTATAAATGAACAGTCAGAAGTTTTGAAAACAGTTTTGGTTCTTTAAATATCTTCAGACAGAATTGTTGAAAGCACTCTTATTTGTGGGTTATATGCAGAAGAAATACGTTTGAAGAATATATATATGCATGTTGGTTTTGGGGAGCTTTCTCTGTTTTGTATTGTTTTTTAATTACTATAGTAGCTAAAGCTGAGACATTTTTGGTTTTTTTTTTGGTAGGCTTTGATGTAATTACATAGCTGAGCCTGTGCCCTGTCCTGCAGTGCAAATAGCAGCACGTCAAAAGCAAATGCCCTGCCAATTAATCTAAGCAATATTGAACACAGGGAATTTGCTAACCCACAGGCAGCTGAGGTATAGTTTACTTGCTGTGACATCTGGTACCTGTTATTTAAACAAAAGGACATTTTGTGAATTTCTTGTGCTCAGAGAGCTCCAGTGATGTAACCATTTCAGGTTTGAAAAATAAAAAATATATAAATAATACTGGAATTTCAGGTTTTTCCACATACAGGATATTCTGAATGTGACTTTATTTTGTATTTTAAAGAGAGAATAAGTGGAAGTTTTCCATCATGAGAAACAGCAGAGAGTCACATCCTGAAGCACTTTGCATCCAAATTAAATTTCTAAAAGGAGGTTGGAATACACTATGAGTAGCATTGAAGCAGGATGATGACCTCTTCTTTAAGCACCAAAGAGGTGTTGGATAACTCTGCCTCTTAGTAGATATGAAGCATTTAAATACTTCCACAATAAGAACAGAAAGGATGAGTGGGAATATCAGGACACAAGCCATTTTGGTTTCATTATATGTCTTGAACAAAACATAGAAATTATATAATGGTGGTAGATCTCAAACAGAGGAGGAAACAGGGACATCCTGTCATTGCCATCCATCCTGTGTGCCAAACAGGAAGGAAGGGCAGTGCAAGAAAATGGAATGCAGTTAAAGGCATACACTTAATACACTTATTGAACAAAAGAATTCAAGGGAAAGGGAAACCTTCATTCTGTTTTTTCTTAGCTTTTGCATGCCTGAATTTGCATTCTCATTGTTTAGCACTATTTTTTATACACAAGGTCATACAGATTATGAATTTGAAGTTATGTATAATGTTTATGAAAGTCAAAGCACTTTTGCTTTTAGTATTATTATTATTATTACCCTCTATTTTATAACATCAACAGACAGTGATTAAAGTGGCACTTGCTGTGCTTTGCCTATATGGACCCTAGATACTGATAAAGTAAAAAATTATGCATTCTCTTAAGGAACACACCATTTATGATATCAGTCTGCAGAAATTCAATGGCATTGTTTAAAAATGTGTTAAAAGGTGACATTTTCTAAAACATGTCCCTTTCAGTGGAACATTTCAGGAAACTCACAGCTGAATTAAACTATGAAAAGCTGAGATTCCTACAAGTAGTTAGTGGCGTAAAAAACAATTCTTTTTTCACAGAAACAGAAATTAACCTTTTAATAATATCCATGTACAATTATTTATATACACAGTGACACGTACTGCTCATCCATGTGAGAAATCCCCACATCTTGTGGTAAATAGAAAAAAAATGCCGAGCAGCATGTATCATGCAAATTTTATGTGGGTAAACTACATAGTGATCATATTTGAAATGTATGAACTCTCTTTATTGCTGAATATGCTGATGTTTTCATCTAGAAAAAAAGAAGTATATTCAGAGCAGAATTTTCTACTACAGAATGAGTGTCAATAATACCGAATGGAAAATTTATTAGATTATTTCTATGACTTCACAAAGGAATTTAAATAATTTGAATTTTAAAATCTTATAGAAATTATATTGGAAAGAGAACTTTGACTCTGAGGTCTCTCTTCTGGTTTCTTCTACACTGGTATGAATTCTGAGTACAATTTACACATTACCCTCAGTTTAGTAAAATTATCTGCAATTCACAGAGATAAAATCAGTTTAGTATCGGACTTGTTTTCATTCTGAAATACTATTTTAGTATTTTTTTATTAAAAAGGAAGTCAGATATCTAATGTTGATGAAATATGATGCAGTCCTTGACTACCAGAAAAAAATGATGTAAGGTTCCAAGTGACCTTTAAATGTCTTCTGGGGCAAGCCTTCCTGGAATGGACAGGGTCATCTTCAGCTAGGTAAGGATGCTCAGAGTGATGCCCAATCTGACCCTGACTTGGTCTTCCACCACCTCTCTGGGAAACCTGTTCCAGCATTTCACTACTTTCACTGTAAATAAATGTCTTCTTCATATCTACTCTAACTTGTCTAATCTTGTAATTTAAAGCCATTACTCTTTATCCTATTACAACAGCCCCTCGTAAAAACTCTTCACCTATTTTCTTGCTTGTTCCTTTGCTGAAAGGCCTCAATAGAACAACCACAGTTTTTACAGACTACACTCATGAGATTGCCAGGGGAGGGTAATTTGAACATTCATTATAGACTTATTATTACTACAGAAACTAAAACTTTTCTTAGGATTTAATGAAACAAAAATGTAGAAAATAAAGTTTGATCAGCTCTATGTTGCCCACTTGCCTCACTAAAAAAACTTCCCACTTTAGACAGAAACCAATTAAAAATATGTTAATTTCTATTACATTTGAAAAATATTTTAATATTCTTAAACTTACGGTTATTTAATCAAATATATGCTACTCTACCTTTAAAAGGCACTTTGAGTAGTATACTCAAATCACATTACTGAAGAAATATTCTGACCTAGGAATTAGCCTATATTTTTTAAACCACAACTGAAGTATTTCTTCAATGTATATATTGTTAGGTATTGATCTAACATGCCTATTTGAATAAATCTGAGTACTGCATTTACTCTTTATTAAAACTATATGTAATTTAAAAGTGTTTGGCAGATGCAAATTTCTGGGTCTGTGCCATATGTAGCATGCCACTTTGGAGGCAAAGATGCAAAAAAGTCGAGGTGTGTGAAGGCAAGCACAGGACGAAATTTTATTTAATCTTCTGGTGCCATCTTGTGGGTAGATCAAGAATTGTCTGTTGCATGAAGGAATAAAGCAAAAGTGCACAAAAATCGTGTATTTTGTGTAGTTGAGTTCCCACAGCAAAACCAGCTTCCATAATGTTTTGGTGTATTTTCCTTCCTAACTCAGTTTTCTAAACTATGTTCTCAGAATTTACAACGACCTTAATTGGTCAGTAAATGCTGTTTTGAAGACACATTGTTCCTGAGAATTGTTTTAATCAGTATTTCTTTCTGTCCTCTGAAGCAAATATAGGTCTCCTAGTCATAGTACATAGCAGAAATCTGTGAAAAGTAATTTTTATGCTTTATGACTGTATGCTTTACAAGACCTTCAACTTCAGAGATTCAGCAAAATTCCATAATCAGCTATTTCCTATTTTTTCCCCTTATTTACCATTATGAAAACTTAACAATAAGCTGCTGGGAAATCAAGTGTTTCTACGATCTTTATAATCTCATACCTTGATTAGCACAGTCTCCTTATCAGTGACCATCTTTCTTCAGTTATTTCCTATTCAGCTCTCTTCTACATTTTTTAGTGGTGCCCAAATCCGCAGCTAGAGGCCAAGGTGGCTGGAGGAGTGAAATGCGTAAAACTAGGTAATATTCCCAGATTCAAACCCAGAAAACCAAGCAAAACCCCTAACTATCCAATCAACTAATCAAAATAAGTCACCAGGAAAACAAAACAAACCAAAATCCAACCAAACCAGACCTTACACTGGTATTTTTTTACAGGAAGAACCAGTTCCTCATTAACATACTGGTATCGTTTAAAGAACTGGCCTGGAATTTTGCCTGATGTCTTTCTTGTTGAAGCCATGCCGCTGTGTTGCCAGCTATAGTAAGAACTGCAAGATTAGGATAAAAAAATAAAGGTCCCCTACTTCCATAGCCTTGCTGACAATGGCCTTGTGTAACTGAAGGATCTTATGTTTTAATGCCTTTTTGTGTGGTTTTTCATGCATTCATCCACTTCATGTTAAATACACATTTTGAAATATGTTTGTAGGGCTCTAGAAGTTGTCCAGAAGTCTGAGTATATTTTTCACTGGGAATTTTCCAGATTACTACATTACAGAATCATATTCTGGATTTCTTGTACTCTCACTGACTTAACCGATCCTATATTTTTGCCATACTGCCCTAATGACACAATTTCAGTAGATGGGGATGAAAGATACCGGTTTGGAAAGCTTTATGAAGAGAAATTTAGCAATTTAGGTTTTAATTTAGCTTTTTCACTTTCCAGGAAAGTGTTTCAGAAATAGTTGTCAATCCTTTCACATCTCATGAATAAATGGCTATCATTCTTGGCTGTGACTTTAAATAAAAATGCCTGTGACTGCTGGCCTGTGTACTAAATACAGCTGTCTACACACGTGTCAGTCCCATTTGGACTGAAGCCATAAAATGGCATTTTTATGGTAAGTCTCTGAAGGTGAATGCTGCATGAAGTCATACGGATACATTTGAGGGTACTAAGCTGCTGTAAGACTATCAGAAGACTATAAAAGAAAGGAAATCCAACAGACACAGTCAAAGCTTGCCATAGCTCAGTTTCTGGAACTGCACTGGGCAAAAGTTTCTCACTCCAGAAGAGACGCTGGAGTAAAACTACTATAGAGGTAATGTGGACAATAAAAGATTATGAGTGGAAGTGAATTTCAGAGCTGAAATATTTCATATGTGGGAACATATCTTAGTCGTGCAGTAATGCACATGCCTATTTGAGTGGAATAAACATTGATCTAAGACTTTTTTTGACAATTTTTAATGGACAACTCTGATAAAATTATACTTCTGCATTTCCTAGTGACCAAAAAATGAATCTTGGTGACCTTACATAGGCTATATTGTCTTATGGTAGTATTGTCCTGGAATTGTGTGTGAGCCTTATTTTGCAGTTAGGTATTATGCAGTTGGTGAGTAAGACAGCCAAGAAATGTGGATTATCTAAGGCCCAATTCTTCTGGTCATTCCTTGCTTTCTTTCATTTAGACTCAAACACTTTTTCTTATGAGCTGCCCAGACTCCGAAAAAGCAGCTTTGTGTTCAGACATTACTGGTCTCTGAGAAAAATGTATTCAGTAGCTTTACTTTTTTTTTTTTTTTTTTTTAGTAAGTAGCCATCATTCACGCTGTGAACTGCAGAATCACTGCCTTGACCAAAACAACTTTGGTACTAAGATGAGAACATGATTATTTTAGCCTATTAATCCTGTCATCACAAAGACCTCTGAAATAAAGCTTTGGAAAATAAACACTATAGCAGATACATGCCTCTGTTTGCATAGCTATAATGGGGTGGACTTAATCTGTAATAATTTATGCCAAATATTTAAAATTTAAGGGCCTAAAATTGTACAAACATCCTGAAAGGTGACATGCTCTGCCTGTTGCACTACTATGGGAAAATTTGATAAGTGATGCAAACTGTATCCCTTTATTTCCAGTGAACAATATGTGGATATTGTACTAGGGGATGGATGCCTGTGGCATATTTCCAGAAGTGATGTACCTAACTGCTTCTGCTCAGAAGCTGATGATCTGCTGTTTACCTCTGGTGATCAGCAGTATTTCTAGAGCCTTTAGATGCAGAAGCACCAAATTTAACTGGTACTTGTTTTGAAATTTTTGTGCCATGAATTTGCCAACCTTGAAGAGAAATTATCTAGTTCAGCTCAATGTAGCATTCACATATATAGTAAAATTCATCAGAGTTCATTTTAGCACACGTGGATCCATATGAGTATATTAAAAAATGTTGGGCCATGTTCTCTGGATCTGGAACCCTGTCACTTTGATTGTTGAATTGCGGAAATGGTGTTCGGCATGTCTTCAACTAGTACAATGACTTTTGTCCCATATGGTTTATCTTTGTACTTAGCACAGAATTCTTATTCTGCAGAGATTTTTCTCATCCCTTGCAAATTAGATTACTTTCTTTTGTTTAATTCCCCTGATGTGCTATGTCCATTTTGCATAGGCTACAACAACAAAACTATGGGTACCATATCCAAGTATAAAGCCTGCTGATGGGAACTTGGAAAGGAAGGCGCCAGTGTTACTGAATGTAATCAAGCAAATTCCATGGTAAAATAAAATAGACAATAAAGTGCTAAACTCTTAACTGTTACAATGGTAATCTTTCACAGTAACAGGTAGTACCTGATGAGCTGAAAATGAGGAGGTAAATGTGAGTGGTTCTAAAATATATATTATGTAGAGTGAAATCTCCGTAATACCCCTAATTTTACTTTCCCGGATTATGAATAGTAGTAGAGTGTTATAATATATTTGGGTTGTGTGACAAGGTTTTGGTTGCAGGGGTGTTTCTGAGGTGACCTCTGTGAGAAGTTTCCCCCATGTCCAACTGAGTTAATGCCAGCCAGCTCCAAGAGGGACCCACTGTTGGCCAAGGTCAAGCCCATATGTGATGGTGGTAGTGTCTCTGAGAGAATAGATTTGATAAGGGGAAGAAACTGCTGTACAATGTCAACCAAAGAGAGGAGTGAAAACATTTGAGAAAAACTATTCTACAGACACCAAGGTCAGTGAAGGAGGAGCGGGAGAATGTACGCCAGGCGCCAGAGCTGAGATTCCCCTGCAGCCCATGGTGAGGCAGCTGTGGCCCAGCAGCCCACAGAGGCGAGAGAAGAGATTCTTCCTCAGCCCACTGGGTGATGGTGCAGGTGTATGGTGTACTTGCACCTGCACCTGCACCCCATGATGGTGCAAGTGGGTGCCAGAAAAAAGGCTGTGACCCTGTGGGAAGGTCACACTGGGAAAGCTCCTAACAGGACCTGTGGCCCCATGAAGACAGTAGCCTACACTGGAACATGTGTGGTGGGGAACCCACACTGAAACATTTTGAATTGAAGAAGTTTGTAGAGATGTCTCCTATGAGACCCCAAGCTGGATGAGTGGAACAGAATGAACAGGAAAGAGTGACAGAGAAAAAAATGTGATGAACAGAGTACAACCCCATTCCCCATGCCCCTGCACCATTTGGGATGAAGTAGTCAAAATAGCGAGTGAATTTAAACTCAGGAAGAAGGGAGGAGTATAGGGAAGATGGTTTCAATATTTGGGTTTATTTCTCATGAATTTGTTCTGATCTGATTAATTTCCCCAAAGTGAGTCTGTTCTGTTTTGCCCATGATAGTAATTGATGAGCAATCACTCCCTGTCCATAACTCATGAGCCTTTCATCATATTTTTCTTGTCCAATTGAGGAGGGTAGGGATAGAGTGTCTCAGTGGGGCCTGGCACTCAGCCAGAGAGCCAGAGTCAACCCACTACAGTCAGTTTTGTTTTTCAGGGACCTAAATACATAGCAAGCAAATCACATTGACTAAAACCAATCTTTTTTTTTGCATCTTTTAGCGCTGCTGGATTTACCAGCAGTTAGTTGTTTGTATTCATGTACATCCAGGCAAAAGATCCAACAAAGAGACATCAAGAATTCATAAATCAAGGTAATAAGGTGATTGTTTTTATTTGATTTCCTGTGGTCTTGGTGGTAGACTGGCTTTGTGCTTTTTTTATCTGTTTATTTCATAATATTGATTGTGGTAATGGAACACTTACTATTTCATCTTTTTTAAAAACAATATGAATTCTGTTTATATGTGGATTTCATTCTTAATCAAACTGTGACAAAATAACACTAATATAGAAAAATCTTTTCTTTGTAATCCAGCATTATAGGTGTTGAGGTTAATGTCCAATTTCACAATGGTTTTATTGGAATTACATATCCATATACCTCTGCTGCACACCACAACTAAAGTATTTAGAGGACTATGTTTAGCTTATTGTGTTCACACTTGGGTGGGGTTTAAGCAAACTGCTATATTTGAAAGTGTGGCTGCTCCTGGCAGGGGAGTTTGAACTAGGGGATCTTTCAGGTCTTTCCAACCCAAACTATTCTACAATTTGATGATGAAGATGATTGAAATATTTTCCATTGGCTTAATTATGGGAGTGACTATTTCACCTGTATTCATTAAGTTATGTACTCATGTGTTACAGTAGTATTCACAGTCCCAATAGTGTAAGTTCCACAATAGTGTTCTTCCATAGCTTCCAAAAAGTTTTCATTATGTCATCCCAGCCATAGTCTTACCTGACAGCATGCGTTTTTCTGTATGTCTATAGATCTTGCTGCTTGTGTCTTTCTATAAAATTCCTAAAAATATTGTTATCCTCTCAACAGAATATTTATGCTTTCTGAGCTCATATAAGATAAGTTCTTGTGTAGTCAAAACCTACTTATAAACATTCTGAACAATCTTTCCACAGGGACAATGATTTGCACTACACTGGAACTGGAAAATTCATCATAATGATAAGTTCCCAACAAAAATATCATTAGCAAGAGCCAGGATAAAAACAATCATGAAATAGGTCACAGATATTAAAAGGAATCTTTTAATATATTTTGTCTTCCTTTTGTCTACAGTAATTCTCATCTTCTCATCCCTTTTGAGGATCTAGCAATTAGTTTTTGCTTTTCTTTGCTGATGGCTATTTCAGGTACAGGCACCTCTGTGCAATTCTAAGCAGACATAAACCCAGAATGAATTCCAACTAAAGTGATTACTTCCAATTATCAGAACTGTATGACTTTTCAGTAGATAAGTCCAGAACCCAAATTCCATGGTGAATAAATTATCAACTCACTTTCCCAAACTTATATATTATTATTATATATTATTATCATATGGAGAACTTTCCACTGTCTGTGCTGTAAATGTTGCATTTATTCGATCTAGATATCAGCTCAACATGAACAATCAACCTAAATTTATCTTTCAGATATCCTCATTCAGAAGATAGATAAAAGGCAGGGCAGACAATACAGCCAAATTCTTCAGTGAAAGTTCATATACTCAACACTTTGGAAAATTGGATAATTTCAGTCGTTACAAGTTTTAGAAAATTATATGTATGTATAGATCACATTTAGATCACATCACTCCTGTTGCCACCTAAGAAATTTCCTTTTTGGTAGCAGAGCCAATCTATATGTCCAATCCACATGCCCAACTTTAAGCAGCTTCCAGAGATTAGAAATCCAGCTAGGGCACGCTTCTCTTTTATTCATGCCTTCACTTATACTTCTTTCCTACCTAAATATAGTGTCTGTCTCTGAATCTTTTTCTTCTGTTTTTCACCTGCTACCATATATACCAGACAAAATGCATCTAATGGCTTTTGAAAATACTAATTTCAAAAATTACATGCTTCTTAACTTATATATCTCTTATTTTTAAAGATGTCTTTCACAAACTCTGAGAAAGTAGTAAAGGACTGTAATTTTGTCACTTTTTCAAATATGATTTTATATTTTTGACATTTAGAGGAAAGAATCAACAAAAATAGCAACAGCTTTTTTGCTAAGAATATTTAAAGTTGTATTAAGTTTCATTTACTAAAGCCTATTTAAAAATGCATGCTCCCCATGTTAGGATATACTGGTTATCCATTTTAGTAAAATGCCAAAATTAACAATACTATTCTTTATTTCCTAGTCAAACAGGTACATGAAATAACTGTCATTCTAAATAGTTGCTTTCTACAATATTTCTTTCACAAGACTATTTGTCTTTATATGTTTGAAAAAGATTTCCACAGGGTCATGTTGCCATAATATCTCAGAGTATTTCAGAACAGGAAGAGGGGTTGTTTCACTACAAAAAAAAATAAACTGAAATAACAAGAGAAATGAAAAAGTCATAATTCTAGGGTATTTGTTATGTGCAGTGGTCAGATTTGATTGCATCTATTGTATAAATTTTCTTCTTCTAATATTGCCTGGATACTGCAAACTTTAGTTCATTTCATAAAACTATGGTGAGATACAGTGCTTGCAAGCTTTATGTCCTGAGTAATTTTAGCATTTGTTCCTTGGTGGCAGATTCCTTTTGAGTCGAATACAAGGCACCAGACAGAGCTCACAACTCCCACTGTCAATGTTGCTTAACTCTGTGTATGCCTTAATCAATAGATGCCTATATTTCTCCTGACTACAGGTGAATTATTAAATTTATATTTACTACCTTTTTTTTATATTTTTACTATTAAAATACATTTTCTGTTTGTCTCCATGTGTTTATTGATAGGGACTGTCAATTATCAGGACATGCCTGTAATGCAAAGACATCCCAAGTATGTTCTGTACACTCGGCCCTATTCAGGTTATTTTGTAAAATACTCAAGTATGCATTGAAGCACCAAACCATGTTGAACCATTCTTCTGTCCCTCTGACCCAATTACTATGATTTATAGAGGGGAACATCTGTGAGTAAGACTATAAGAACAGTACCTTAAAATAGTAGAGCAGCTGAATGAGTCAAGAAATTTCTTGAGGGTGGCTGATGCTGTGGTATTGTCTGAGATTTGAGCTCTAGCTAGATTATTGCAAGTAACTTTTTATCAGTCTCTATGAAATCAGGCACATCAAATTCCCAATCTTATGGTTCATGCAAATAAATAACTTAGAAAGCACTCTGAGACACATTGTTACTCCTCTGAGCCTTCTCCTCAAAACCCGAAGGCCTTTTCTTGAAAGTAGCAAACTGGGATTTGTAACTCTAGAATTCTGCAGGGTAAAGGGATAAACATCTGTTAAATTTTTATTTTTTGTGCGTGTCTTTTTGTTTATTTTAGGAAAATATTTTAATTGAAGTATTAACAGCCCTCTCGGTCTTTAAACTGTCTTCCAGTGGGAAACAGATGTCATATGTTCCATCTTGTTTTCCCAGATGGTAGTATGCTGTCCATGTTCAAATATTTTTATTTTGGGATCTAAGCAATACTAGACTAATAAGTATAATTAAATACATGCACACATGTGCCTAATTCCTGCATAACCAGCTATGATCAGCAACTGTGCTAGAAAGAACGACAATGTTAATGTAAAATTGTTGTAGTCAAAAGGCTGTTGGCAGAGCCAGCTCTAGGCTCTGCAGTGATATAGGAAGAGCAGGTGGTGGATGAAGATGGCTGAAAGGAATTCACTGGGTCTGAAATGATGTTGCTAGAGTGGACAGAAACACAAGGAATTAAAAGGAGAAAGTCTTTACTGTGAAAGAAGGATTCACCTGCCACTTCAGTGACAGGAGGCGATTAGAGTAAAAGGGAAGGATCACAAGGAAAAGAAGCTTCAGGCTATCTGAGTGAATGGAAGTACTTCACACCTTTTCTGTTCTAGTTGCCCTTTTGTGTAACCTGTGTGTGCACAGACTATTTAAGAACAATGAAATATGCAGAAAGAAGTATTACAAATTGCTCTCATAGTATAAAATGTTGTGTAGATAAAGACCAGAGTCTGCTTCAGGCTAAATACTGAATGAAAATGGCTAGCTGGAAGGATCATCAGTAAAATATATGTGCAGTCAAACAATCTTTATTGGAAACAGTCTACTTTTACATCCAAAATGTGTATATCCAGGGACCTAAAATTATATTACAAGTGATCTCCATTGTTGTATTAATACAAAGGAAAAGAAAGAGGCATCCAAGGAACTATACCCTAAGTATGCAATATACTAAGGAGCAATTAAAGATTAACACCTTGAATTATACCCACAACTATATGGAGATAGTGGTATTTTGGAAGCCTTGAAGTAATGAGCTATTTTTGACTACATCTCCTAAGCAAGAAAACAATTTCTTTACTGGCTGTATTTTCCTCATTTTCAAAGTAACAAAAGTTGTGTGGGCATGCAATGTGAAAGCCAGGAAAATATTGATGTCTATGTACAAGTTTGTATACTGAGTAGTTATAAGAATTTGTGTCAAATTCACATGAATACAAATCTAAATAAAACCATCAGTCAGCCAGTAGAACTTTCATGCTGCAAATTTCTCTTACCAATAGTGCCAGTGAGGGAAAATATTACTAAGACAAATACTTTTTTTTTTAACTTTTGCAGCAAAACGGCGTCATTGCTACAGTGTGTCACAATCTTCTGAGGCTAAAAAAAGCAGTGTTCTATCATGTATTTTCTTTCTTTCTTTCTTTCTTTCTTTCTTTCTTTCTTTCTTTCTTTCTTTTCTTTTCTTTCTTTCTTTTCTTACTCAGAAGATAACAAACTACTAGGATTTTTAAAAGCTCTTACATAGCTTGCACTTTGGAAATATTACAAGGGAAAAGGAAATAGGGTATTAATACTTCTTAGACAGGTTGCAGCACTGTAGCCTGAAAAGTCTTTATTTCAGGATCTTGGCAAGAAGGGTATTTCTCTACTATATAACAAGGGGGAATAAACGAAACAGGGATTTCTGCTTTTGGAGAAAGATTCTAGGTTTTACAGAACAGTATCTCATCACAAAACAGGAAAAATATCTCATCTTGAAATGTAAGTGAAGATTTTTTGACTCTCAGTGTTTCTCCACTGACTAACTCCAAGCAGACTATATCATTAGGAAACATTGTTCAGATTGCCAGCTGCTTTGGAATCCATTTTGAAACTTGGTGTTCTGTCTATCATTGTACATATTCCTAACACCCATCTTAGGATGTAGGATTTCATTAGATATATTTCACTAATATGTTTCACCATGCGTGTCCTTTAGATCCCTGAGTTCCCTGAGCTCTTAAAGACAGATAAACAATTAATCAACAGCATCTTTTTGATACTATTACATTCTGTGAAACATAATAATGTATCATGTAAAAACCCCAACCCAATCCAATTCAAGAAACAAAACTCTCCCAAAAACAAACAAAAAAACCCCCAAAACAACAAAAAAACAAAAAAAAAAAGTGGAGCCAAGTAAAAAAGCATGGGGCTAGAGGAAAACTAAAGTAGAATAAGAAAGCTGAATGCTCTGTTCCTGACAGAAGTCAAGATTTCCATTATGCATCTAGCATAGATACCTGCACTATATGAGTGTACTGGTCGAAAAGAGAATATCTCACTTTGGTTGACCCAGTTTTCAAAAAGGTGGAAGCAAGGACCCTGGGAACTTCTGACCTGTCAGTCCACTTCTGTGGGAAGATCTTGAAACAGATCCTTCAAGAAGCTCTGCTAAGGCAGATGGAGAGCAGGGGGGTGATTTGGGACAGCCAGCATGGCTTAACCAGGGACAAGTCCTGCAAATCTGCCCTGACCAATCCAGTGTCCTTCTATGAAGGAGTGACTACATCAGTGGACAAGGCAGGGATACAGATGTCATTAATCTGGACTCCTGCAAAGCCTTTGACATAGTTGCCCACACCGTCCTTCTCATTTATTGAATCAATGTGTGGACTGTTAGATGCATAAGGAATTGGTTTGACTGTTACAAGCAGACAGAAGGGGTCAATAGCTTAGAAATTTGCAGGTGGCACCAAGCTGAGCAGTGTGGCTGACACAACTGAAGAACAAGATGCCACCCACAGGGGCCTGGGGCTTGAGAAGGGAATATTTTTGAAACCAAATGAGGTCAGCATATGGAAAGAATAGAAATTTGATCTTTGATTTTTTTTCCTTTCTTTTTCTTCCTTCAAAACTAATACAAAACCTAATGTCTTATAATCCTGAGTTCCCTTTAAATACAAAAATTTTACAGAATTCCTAATCATACTGTTAACAGTGTGTTCCTAAATAACAGAATGCTGCTGGTTTGGGTGGCCAAAACCTTATATTTTTGAAGGAAAATAAATTACAAACATATAAAGACTGTATAAAGCTACTCTGTCTATAGGGGAGGCTGAATTTAGAATTTTGTTTTTTTCTGTTGTTATACCAACAGTAACTCAGAGATTGTTAGGCCTCAGCTGAAAGTGTTATGATAAAATATATCAGAAAGAGTTTATGAAAAAAAATATAGCAGAGAGTTGCATGTGTAAAAATGGGTTATTTTTAAAGTGGCTGCTAAATTTGAAAACTTGAATATATATTGAGAGGAGAGAAATACCGAATAAATGGAATTAAGTTTCATTAACTTCTGCTACTTGAATGTTATTTTTAAAAGTAAGCTTTCACTATCAAGACACACAATCTCAATTAAATGAGGGTGCAGAATATCTTCTTTTTACTTTTACTAAACTTGAAATAAAACTTGCTGCCACTAGAGATCATTGTTGCTCTTTGCTGAAAAGGCTAGCACTGCATTTATTTTAGTACAACCAGTCTTGTTTTTCACAGAAGGTATTTCATAACATCAAAACAGAAGCACAAGCAGAAATTACTTCCAGCTCCACCATTTCTTCTGTAAAATTTAATGGCACTATAACAGCAAATAGAATGCTAGAACCTTCTGACCCAACACCAACATATCACTGATGAATAACTATAGGTTGGATTGTCTAAATCTTAGGTCTTAAAATTAATATAAACTATTTCCCTTCAATTTTTAATGTAATTTAGTCCTCTCAAAAAGCTTCTTCATCCCTATTGATAACTACAATGAAACAAAATTTGAGAATATTTCTCAAGTTTAATTTACTATATTTTTATAAAAGTATCTTTCTCCTGCTACCATCTCTTTATTATAAAGTCTGTATCTGCACCATTTTTAATGCATTATTATCAATGCTGTAGATATCTATTCTTCTGAATATCTACATAATTTCAGTCTTGAATCTTCATGCAGATTATATCAGGTGGGCATAAAGTGGAAAATGCTTCCCTCTTTTTCCTCAACTTCTGCTCAAATGAAACAAAAGAAAGTAATAGAAACAGCATCTGCAAAAGAGATGCAGATTAAATCCTCTATCCACTAACCATTTTTTTATTTGTTTGTTTAAAATAGGTAAAGGCAGGACTGAATAATGCTGGTGTTTCTATACATTGGTACCCAAAGACCCTAGAATAAAATGCTAGATCAAACTTGTTTTCTTCTGCAGTGTGGCTAGTTGTAGTGTAGCCACCAGCAAGTATCTTTAGGTGAATACCCTGACCATTAAACAGAAGTTGGGCAATATGAAATATGGCAAACTGCCTCTTCTTGTTCCTAAAAATAAAATGACAAAATAATCCCCTCTCTATCTAAGAGGTAAAACTATTTCATTTGATAAATAATAAACCTTCCATTAAAACAGAGTGCTGATGTTAAATCACTGGAACCATTATCTGCAAAAAAATAACAAAAAAATCAAACGGAAATTACAAATGATAACTGATCAAAGGGGTAACTATGCATATCAACCAAACAGCTAGATCCTATAGTATATCAAAATAATCCCAAGTGTACCATTGCCAACACTAACTATACTGACTTCTGAAGTATGAAGGATTTTTAATTTAGGACTCCCTATGGTGATATGTTGTTCATTTTAATGATTGTTGATTGCTTCGGTTATGTATTTTGAAACATGGCCCTAATCTTTTGTGATTTTTTTTTGTCCTCTTGGGATGCATTTCCAATTGTTTTAATATGACACATGTACCATTTAATTGTATCATGTTTTATTTTTGAGATTTTGATGTACTCAAGCTTTTTTTAAGTGTTTAAAATATTATTTACATCAATTTTGAAAATCAAATTGAGTATGGAATAACTAGAAAATAAAATAATCACTTCATAGGGTCATGTTCAACCTCATTGTACCATGCTTAGGTCTGCTCTAAACTGAGTGACCTAATTACACTTGTGTAATACTCAAATAGGACAAAAGGCCCTTAATAGTGTTTTGAATTTCATGTCCATGTTTGTATGCATAAAGCACTGAGGTTCAGGCCACAAACCCACACTTTCTTCTTGTTTTTCTCTCACTTGCTGATAATACTTCAATGAACTTTATTTGATCTTTGTTAAACAAGGCTTTTGATTATTCTTTGGGAGGTGCAAAAGACTTATTACCTACCCAGGTTACCGTCAAAATGACAGCATTCTTTCACAAAGCCATTTCAATAAATAATTTTTTTTCCCTCTAAGGAAAAGAAAATTAAAATCCCAGAGAGACAATATGTTTCTCTACTGATTTACTGGGCTACTAATTATTTTTAAACATTTTACTTTAATTTGAACTGACTTTGAAGCACATACAAGTCCCCTCTTATGTTTACACAATAGAAGTTTTCAACCCTAGTTATCATTGGGTGTTTCTTAAACGGAAATGTGTTAAATCTAATTGCTCTGTTAGTCAAGGGACTATGCAAATCTTGAAGATTTTCTGTAAAACTAAATTTCCCCTCATGTCTCTCCCACCATTCAAGACAGAATTTCATGATGTACAGGGAGAAACCAGTTTGAAAATTAGTGTGTTTCCAGGCTATGCTGTTTCTCCATAAAGAAACAGAAACTTAAAGCATTTTCATGATTCTGAGAGAAAATGAGAAGAAAAAATATATGAAAACCAGAAAATAGTGCAAAAAAAAAATTTACTAAAAGATTTTATTTTCTTACCTTGTCATTTATTTAGCATGTCCCAGGGTTAAAAATAAATATGCACAGAATGATACAGTGAACAAAGACATAAAAGACAATGAAAAGGAGACTCAGAACTTCAAAAGAGATTAGGCTGTTACTATTAAGCTAATATTTGTATTTTCATGCCTTTAGTGTGGTTTTAAGAAGACAATGGTTACTGGATGCCAAAATGACAATTGCCATGGAGCAGCACATATCTTTGACATTCTTTGATCCTTTCTTTCATCTCTTCTCAGTTTCCTGAGTCTTTTACCTTCAGTTAAGATTCAAAAGCAACATCTAGTAGAATTTAAGATTCCTCTTCACCTTCACACTAACAAGCTGGGGTTTAATTTCTTACAAATCATACTGCCAATTGACTAAGTCTGCATAATATATTTCATGCTAATAACACTATTCATGATAGATTAATAAAGCCCACATGCTTGCTTTATTACTTTGTCTTTGCATGGCCCATAAAAACAGTTAAAGCCTATTTATTTTTCTGAATTAACATTGCTGCACTTCTAATGTTAACCAAAAAAAAAATATAGGGCAACACTTTTTTTTCCACCATATAAACCATCTATATTTCTCCCAGATTTTTAAGATACCTATTTTGGGGGGAACAATAAATACAAAGGAAGTAAACAACAGTATATTTTTTTAAATATGAATTTCGGTGCAAGTGATTATGACTTTAACAGATGCTACATTGTTTGATGAAACATTTTAGATTCTGAACAGATTCCTCAAAGACCAAGAATGAAAATAACTTCTTACGTGTGCAAAATAAATCTGACTTCTCAAGTACAATAGTCATTTACTGCTATCAAGAGTGTCATGCAATGCAGTCATCACAGAGTTCATCAACAGACAATAGATGATGATAATTCTTCTCCCTTGAAAAAGAATTATATTCTTATGTTTTATAGAGATTGGGCCAAATCCTTCAGTCCTTAATCCAGGATTGATTTCTCAGACTTTTTTCATGGTAGCAATCTATGCCAATGAAATACTGTTAGCTCTTTCATTAGGATGAATAAAGAAACAAGTTCTCAGGCAAAAACAATTGGGGTTTGGTAATGAATGAGCATTTTGGCTAATAAGGAATAAAATTTTTACTATATATTCACACTATTCACACAGGAACAAATAATATTTATTATATTGGACTTGAATTTCACGGTATTTTTGAAGAGTCTGTAAAAATTCATATTAATAATCTGAAAAGAGAACTAGAGTCTGGACATTAATAATTTCGTATTTTCAAAATAATCATTTCCTGTGGAAGGAACATTGGTTTTGCTTTTTCATGAAAATGAAAAGTTCAGGCTCTTCCTGTACACATTACTCATTCTCATTTAGCAGTTCAATTTACTTCAAAATGGCAACATCAAAATATGTAGTGTATGTGTTTATGAAAGTACGCAGCAATTAGCCCTTGTAATTGCTATCAGCACTTAATAAAAATGAGAGAGAATAAATAGCAACTAGTGTAATTTTTTGGGGGGTGAAAAAAAGAACCCGAAGGATAGATTTATGAAATGTGGCAATGTTTTATTTAACAGTTTACATGTTAATATGTAGAAATAATCTGGAAAATACTTGCCCTATTAAGTCTTTGGTGTAATTTCTTTCTACTCTTGAGCTGGAATACTATTTCCTGGTTTTGAGTGTAAGATAAAGCAGAAAAAACAGTACTATACCTGAAAGGGTGTGCTATGTCAAATCTGCTATTGTTGGTTTTGAACTATTTTTTTTTTATATTTTACTACTAAGAATAAAAACAAAAGAAATATAACTGATTTCTCTGCAGGTAAAAACATTATTTGAAATAAAAATCACCAAATGGATATATTGAAGTTGTGATAGACATCATGCACATCTATGAGTAAATTTAACCATGAAACTTATATTCTGTCTGTGTTTACAAATGAGACCTTCTTCAGCAAAAGGCATATTAAAATCTGTAGTATATGAAGTACCTCTTGTGTTAAATTACAATGACTGGTAGAAGGCAAGAGGAAGGTCATTGTAGCTGATAAACATAGTTATGCAAATGTGTTATTGTGAGAAGGCACTGAACAGGGTTAAAAATTGTGCTAAGCAGAAGGTCAATCAGAAATTTCATGGGTCCTTCAGGCTTTGAAATTTATAAAACTGAGGAGGTGAGCAAGAAAATTATGACATGAGTAAGGGGTGGTTTTTTGGTTTATTTTTTTAAATATAGGTGTATTTGATTAATAAAACAATGTCGATCTAATAGAAAAAGATGGCACCACTAATTATTTTTTCATCCAGAAAAAAATTCTCTTTTATTTTATTAACATATTTGTAAACTCACAATGGTTTTTAGTTTCTCTGTACCCACCAAGCACAGACATCTATGCCTAAGATTCTTCAGGTCTAAATTCTTCAGAAGATCCCTGATCCAGTACCACAGTGACTATACCAATTTGATTTGCAGTGCTCAATTAACCATTACACTTACACTTAAGTGACTTATTTCTTGGTTTGTGAATAAATTTTATTTCAAATAAAACAGAGAGCAGAACAAGCCATAGCTGAAATCTACTGAGTTTGTAGGGACATTACCATGGATTCTGTGTATTTATAACTTTTACTCCTGCACAGGAGATGATCTGTCATGATGGAGACCAAAGAGAGTAAAAACCACGGCGGATATGTAAACTGATGTCTATTTAAGAACCATCAAAAGTAGTGAACCATCAATATTAGAGCTTCCACTCCACTTACTTATGACACCTGCTCACTTTTTCCTGTATTACACTCTGTAGGTTTAGTTTCAGGTTCTCTGTGCCACTTGGGTTCCTCCTGATTCGGGAAAATCAGACATGAAATTGTGCCCCTTCATACCATGCTGCTGCTGACAGTAAACCACCTTGGGGGACATCAGACAAGGCCCCTGACCATTCCCACATCACCTTCTCCATGTATCTGTCTGACATCTGGGATCTTCACCTGCTTCTCAGACCTTTCCTCCAGCAGTAATTTTCACCTTATTTTTTCCAGGCTCTCTCCTGTTTCCTGAAGGCACGTGCTATTTTTTTTTTCCATCTCCTTTACTTTTCCTGAATTTCCATCTCCAGTTTTCCCACCCTAAGTAGTTTAAATGCAGAAACATAATGTCTGCTTACTGTCTCAGCTGGTGATTCTGTCTCATGCCTCTTTAATAACTGGGGGATTCAGGAAGTAATGTTTCTGCATAGTCAAATTCAAATAAGAAAATTACAGCTAGCTTTTACCAGTCTTAACTAGCATGTAGTACGCTTCCTCTTGATATTGCAAAGTTCAGATTTTGATACTTATCCTTCCCTTTCCCCAAAACACACACACATACACAAAACTACCTGTTGCCTTTCAATGTTTGCAGCCTAAGATACTGTTTTTCTTCTGCATAGGAAAGAGCTGGCTCCAGGTTGCATTGCAGCTATATTGCTACAATGTACTACAATCTGAATGTGTATCAGGAACTTGTTTCTGCTGCTGGGACAAGATCCCAAGGATGGAACAGGTGAAGAATAATAATTTTGATCTCAAGCCTCTGTAGATGCTAGATTACCATGTTTAAGTAAAGGGCAATATACTGAGGTTTTCTCATTTTTACACCTTTTTTAACACTTCATTGTGCTGTACAATTTCTTAGCAAAGGTTTCTTTCACAGTGCCCACAGAGGTTCAGCAGAAGGAGGCAAAGGTTGGTATTCTGTCTGACACATATCTGTGCAGTGCCTGGTGTGAGATTTACAGCTCCAGGACACCTGGAGTCTGGCAGAATTTAATCTCTGCTGTGTGGAGAAAGGGAAGGGAAGGGAAGGGAAGGGAAGGGAAGGGAAGGGAAGGGAAGGGAAGGGAAGGGAAGCACCAGTCTGAATTCTTCTTACAATCTGTTACAGCAAAAGAATGATGAGCATGAAGGATGTACAAGAGGGTATTTCACCAGCTTAGAATGAGATGCAAGAGAACCATATCATTAAGTGCTGTCTTGAATACAAGAGACACAACAAATAATGATCAAACACTCAACAGAATTGATGTATGTAGTTAAAAGATGGAATTCTTTTCACTTTTGGAGAGACAATGTATTGATTAGAATATGTTCATCCTACAGCAAAACATTTTTGACTATAAGTTAATGAGAATGGTTTTGTCTAGTTCTGCGATTTCTCTTACAGTATTTCTACATTACTTTCCCCAAAGTATTTTATAAACGAAATTATGCTGATACATAAAACTGGAGGAATGTCTCTGAAACACGCCCCTGTGATTTGCATTATATGACACTCCATGCAACAATACCTGATATTGGCTATAGGTGGCAGGAGAAGACCAAATCTCATGAGGAAATAGTTTAGCTGGAACCGTGTTTTAAAGAAAGTTATTTGTGCACTAAAGATGAATATTTTCTTAATAATACATGAACATTATTTAACAGGAACTATAGAGTCAATAGAATGTGAACAATGACTCCCCCTCTCCAAAAAAAAAAAAAAAAAAAAAAGCCATTGCAGCCAGAACTGGTCCTTTTCTTCAGTGAAGTGAAAAGCTTGTTCAATTTGCTCAGCGTGGGAGTCTTTGTCATTTTAACCAAACGGCACAATAGATATTGATAAAAATAAAAGCCTTTTAACATAGTAGCAATGTAAGACAATACCAACAAAGTCTCTTGTCCATCAGCAACAGCCATTAAAAATGTATTAAAACTTGCATTCACCTCTTTTATTTCCTAAAAACAAAAAAGTTGGTAAATGCTTACATGGAAAAAGCCTTCTTATATGGAAAAAAAGAAAGGCAGGGAGCTCAAGAAGGAGGCCTCCACAACCAAGCATGGAAAATAAAATCAAAGTAAAGGAAAAGGTTCCATGAGACAGAAATAAAAAATTACCTATACTAGATTAGTCTAGACAGAAACATAACTTTAAACAATGCTTGTGTAGGCTTCATGTATGTGTGAGAAAGATATAATTTAAAGTTTCTTTCTATCTATACAACCCTTACTTTTTTTTTTACTCTACCTTAAATGCTTGTTACTATCTTGCATTTAGAGGTGTTGATCACTAGGAGAACTTATCAGTATTTCAAGTAAATGATGCATTTGTGTAAAACTTGAGCCTTTTAAGTGAATAGCAGTAAACAAAGGGGAAAAAATCCTTCATAAAAGCACAGCCCTGCTCTCACTTACTGACCCTACTAAAGTCTTTTATACATAAGTAAAGTACACATGATGGATCGTCTAGTAAAAAAAGAATAGCTTTCACTGTGTGAGAATGGTGGGGAGAGATGAGAGGTCCAGTGCAACCCATTGTAGGATTTTCCAATTAAGCTGCTA
This sequence comes from Chloebia gouldiae, assembly GCA_003676055.1. Taxonomy (NCBI): domain Eukaryota; kingdom Metazoa; phylum Chordata; class Aves; order Passeriformes; family Passeridae; genus Chloebia; species Chloebia gouldiae. Next base: position 21,104,912 of record QUSF01000006.1, read on the forward strand.
GTGAGGAAGGAACTTGTTTTACAGTGCCTCACAAAGTTCAAAGCATAAGTATTTGTGCTGGTTTTGGCTAGGACACAGTTATTTTTCAGTAAGTTGTATGGGGCTGTGTTTTGAATTTGTGCGGAAATCAGTGTGGGTAATTCAAGGATCTTTTAGCTGTTGGTGAGTGGGGCCTAAACAGAGTCAAGGTTTTTTCTGCCCCTCACCCCACAACGCTAGCAGAAGGCTGGGAGTGTGCAAGAAGCTGGGAGGGGACAGAGCCAGGACAGCTGACCCCAGCTGACCTAAGGGACATTCCAGACTTCATGGTAATACTCAGCATATAAAGCTGGGGGAAGAAGGAGGGAGAGGGAGAGGGGGTTGCTCAAAGTGGTGGTGTTTGTCTGCCCAAGTCACAATCACAGATGATGGAGACCTGCTCTCCTGGCTGAACACCTGCCTGCCCATGGGAAGTGGAGAATGAATTCCTTGTCTTGCTTTGCTTGTGTGCACACAACTCTTGCTTTAGCTCTTAAACCATCTTTATATCAACTCCTGAGTTTTCTCACTTTTATTCTTTTAGCTCTCTCCTCCATCCCACTGGTGAGAGAGTGAGCAAGTGGCTGTGTGGGGCTGGGTTGCTAGCAGGGGTTGCAAACAATAACATTAAAACAATTTACAGATGTGCATGCAGGTTGCAAAATATTAGGGATAGTACTTGCTAAACTCAGTTTGCTCAGCTATTTCTTCTCTTTCAAAAAAAAAAGTCCTGTAAATCCTCAGAGCCCACTGTCTAATTATACTAGGCATCTTGTATACCTTCTCATTAAAAACTAACCTCCTATTTTAATGACTTGGTTGAAATCCTTTGAAGATCAGACTGCTAGTGACTGAATGCTGTATTCTGAATACCCCTTCATGCTGCCCTCCTTCCTTTATTCCTTTCTGATCTTTGGTAATTTCTTCTCTTTTATTTTTGTTTCTTTTCTTTCTTTATATCATTTTTAGCTGCCTGTTTGATTCCAAATGAAAAATACAGAGATGCTTTGAAGGCCACTTCTGCACCCTGGCACACCGGAACAGTCTGAGTTAAGTGTTTAGGCTGCTTTTAGCTAAGAGGAAAGAGTCTGTTATTTATTTAGCTGAGGCAGTTGTTGAACAGATGTACATCTGACACAGTGCAGTATTTACAGTACCATATCTTTAACAAATTGGGCTATATTCATTCCTTGGATAATTCCAACATACTTCATTCAAATTACACAAATGATTAATTTGGGCTCTGTATTTCAAATGGCAAACTCTCTCTCAGTTTCATATTTAGATGGTTTATTTATTTTGTCATCAATTTCTGGTTAGCATTGCTATGGTTTGGACAATTCTTCCAAAATTTAACTTTTTTCAGATGCTTTACAAGCACTTTTATTGCCCTTTTGTATATTTTCCACAAGGATTTTAGTCAGAACTGATATTCACTGCAATTACAAGTGTTCTCTTTCTGTACTTTTTGGCTTTTTGGGCTATTTTGTGGGTTGTTTATTTTTTTTCTAATCACAGAATCATAGAACCATCCAGGTTGTAAAAAACTTTCCAGATCAATTAGTTCATGTCAAGAGATATAGAATGCTATCTTCATTCCACATAAAAACCCCTGGGATTTCTTCCAAAAAAAAAAGAGCTAGAATTCTAACACTGACATAAAGAATAAAAGTGATGTTTATGTCAGAGATGGAGGGAAACATGATTCTTTTTGCTTTTTGTCACCATAAATCAAAATACACGTTTTACATGGAGTTTTTTTGTACAAAACCAAATATTTTGAAAATAGCATTTAGATAAGTGGGGAAGTATAATTAATATGTAAGTTATTTCATTTCCAAAATGTGTACATATAAAAATTTCTGCATTACCTAGTAGATGTTATATACCTTAATACAAGCTTACTAATTTATTCAAGTCAAAGTGGCATATTATATATCCAGAGAAAAACATACATGAATCTTCTTTATTTTCACATTGTGAAGATGAAAATGTAACTTGCCAGGAAAAAAACAAAGTTTAAAATTCATTACAAATTATCCTGGAAATTATATTTTGTTTATTTTGACAGGTGCAGAGAAAATTCATAAAATATTTCATCTCCATATTGAACATAATGGGAAAAAGGGGCATTATTTTGATACATAGTTTTACTAACAAGTTTCAAGATGAAATATTACCTATCATAGAAAATAGACCTATTCACAAGAAAAAAAAAATAATACAAAAATTGCTAGCTTTAATAAAAGCTGGGACTTACTGATTAAACAACATTTTATATTCAAGAGATTCTCTAACATAAAGGCCTTTATTGAAAAGGTCTGACAGACTGAAAAAGAAGTTTTATTTATTTTATAGGCTTTTTATTGTGCTTTAAGCACAATTCCCTCAATGCCTAGAATAAACCTGGAGTTAGAAAAGCATGAGTGGAGCTAGCTCTTACTGAAACAACTCTGCATCAAAACACAAATAACTTTCTATTAGCCATGTCACTAGGTTAAAGAATAGATAGGCAGAATCCAAGCAATTATCAGGGAAACATTGGAACATTATTCAAAACAACCCTGACCTTGATAACTTGTTTAAAGATCTTGTTATGATGGCTTATGGAAGAAGCCCAACTTAAGAGACAAAGTGTACTCTTAAAGTGCATTGTTTGTCACTGCAGACCCTCAGTGGCACAGATACTTGATGGCAATTACTTTTGTGATGACTGTGACAAATGTAATGTAATGTAATTCAACCCCCAAATGTGTTTTATTTTATCACTCTGTTAGAAGAAACAGAAATATCCTCTTCCTACCTAATGAAAAGTAACATGCACTACAAAGACTGTTTCAGTAGCGTATCCAACCAAATGTCCTTGTACTCCAGTCAATGTGTGGATCAGACCACAAAAATTATGACAAAACAGATGTGTAAAGAATCTACTTTTCATTTGTGGAAGTGATGAAGCTCCTTGGCAAGCTGAATGCACTAACTGTGAGAGAGATTCTAATCTAAGGCATTCATCATACGAAGCTTCTTAATTCAACAGCAAATATGTTTGTGAGCTACCGAAGTGACTTAGCACCTCTCAGGTGCAAGGACTCATCCTTGTCAAATTAAGAACTTTGTAATGGAGGAAAGAGGATTTTCAATCACAGTTTCTTGTGACTTTATGCAGCAAAGACAGAATACAGACAATTTATGCCATTTAAGGATTATTAAGAAAGTAATATTCTTTAATGCTTCTTCAGATTTCTGTAGTGCAATACATAAAAATAAAAAGTAGAAAAAAAAGTGATATTTAGCAGTGAAATACACATACAGGGCAGAAATATTTAAATAGTGATCAGTCTGGAGAAAAGAAGGCTCTGGGGACACCTTAGAACACCTTCCAGTGTCTAAAGGGGGCCTACAAGACAGCCTGAGAGGGACTTTTAATGAGGGCATGTAGTGACTGAACAAGGAAGAATGGCTGTAAACTTTAAGACAGCAGGTTGAGATTAGATATTAGGAAGAATTTTTTATGGTGAGGGTAGTGAGACACTGAAAGACATTGCCCAAAAAAGTTGTGGATGTCTCATTGCTGGAGGTATTAAATGTCAGGATGGAGAACTTGGAAGTGGAAGCTATCCCTGCCTTTGCCTGAGAGGTTGGAACTAAATTATCTTTAAGGTCCATCCAACCCAAAAAAATTCTAAATTTTTAATGATAACTCTTCTAGACTAATATCTTGTAATGATACTTGGAGAGAAGGTTTAGAGACACAACTTGCATTTTCGGACAGTGTGGTTACTCTTTCTTCTAATCTTTTCTACATTTTTTTCTACTACAGAGAGAAATGCTCTAATTTCCAGGCAACCAAAATAAATAAAAGCTTCAGTATTTTTCTTGGTATTTTGTTTTTCTTAAGTATGAAAAATTTTTCTTTTGTCTGGTCTGCTGTGAGATCCTAGCATTTCTGTCATTCCCTCGATGGTTGTATTGACAGTGACCTACATTTTCAAAGCAGAGTATAAATGGGAATATTAATATGAGACATATTAAATTGTCTTCATCCCAGCAATAAAGACACACTGTTTAGTTCTGAATATTTAAATCTATAGTCACAACATTTTAAGTTAGATTTACATAGTGAATTGTAGCACTTTAGATAAATAGTGATGGTTCTGGTTCTCTCACACTGTGGAGAGGGTTGAATATCACATCTGCTGTAAAAGTACAACCCATTAACCCATTGTTTTCCCTGTGCCCACCAATCTATTCACTTCATTGTAGAAGCCTATCAGATTGATTGAACATGATTACTATTTTCTAAACCCATGATGACTACTTCCTGCTTTTCCTTTCTGTATTTGTATGATTTCCAGAAAGATATTCCCAGTCATTTTCCCAGGGCCGGCAGTGAGATGGTCCTGCCTCTAACCCTGAGCTTTCTTTTCACCACCTAAGCCAAGAACAACATTTTCTCTCTTCCAGTCTTCTGGAATCTCTCTTGTTTATCATAATAATTGCAAGATAATTGAGAAGAACCTTACAATGACATTAGCTTGTTCTCTTGGCACTCGTGGGTGTAGCCCATAAAGGCCCCTGGACTTGTGTGTGGCTGGTTTGTTCAAGGGTTCCCTACCTAGTTAGGGAGATTGAGTCTACCCACTGGGGCTGTGTGCCTTCTTGTGAGCTCGTGGTTGGCCTGAGGGGCCTCAGATGTGTACAGATGGGTTTTATGTTTTGTTTTGTTGGATTGTTGTTTGTTTGGTTGGTTGGTTTTGTTGTTGGGTTTTTAAATTTTTTTGTTTTTTTTTTCTTTTGTTGTTGTTATTGTTGGGGGTTTTGTTGTTGTTGTTTTGTTTGGTTTTGTTTTGGGGGTTTAATTTATTTTAATCTGTCCATGTGGGTTAGTAATCCTTTCTGCATACCCCAGAACTTTGCAGTGGCTCTCTATGCAGCCCAAATGATTTGAGACCTTCTTCTGTAGGGCGAAACTGTCCCAGTGTGCCACACACGTTCTTGTTGCTTACTTATTTTGGAAACAACCCAATTTTTAGACATACTTTTAAAAAAACCTTAAAAAGTAGAAATCTCTAAAGTTCTTTGTTAGTGTTGTTTTGAATACTGTGTACAGATGTGAGAGCTTTTGGCATCCCATTTCTGTTGACTACAGCTTTGTATAGGCACCTCATATAGGTAGCTAATGTGGCACTCTGCTGTGACTTTGAAATCCTCCTCAGTCTCAGTAAATTTCAGAATTGAAGGTTGAATGTGACTGCATTCTTTACTTCTGTGTTTATGACCTGTTAAAACACACTTAAATATCCACGATTCATATGATCCTCTTTTAAAAAAATCCATGTTTTCTCCACATAACTGGCACTTTCTTTTTTTTTTTTTTTTTTGCTGCTTATTATTTATAATTTTTTAATTACCTGGAAATTTGGCATTTATTATTTGTAATTATTGTATTAATTTCTTTATATACCAGGACCAAGAAGAGAGATTCCACATAAACTACACTAATAACAGACCTTTATGACACTCCAAAAGGAACATCCCTCACCAACAATTTCGCATTTACTTTCCTTTTTGTGTGATTACATGGAATGAGAAAATGAATTTGCATCACACTTATTTTCTCATACATTAATACATGGCATACATTCATATGACTTAGTGTACTGTAGGAACATTTATCCTTATCAACTAAAACTCTATTTTCATAAAAATTCACTAAGATTGAAAATAAATTAATTGTATGTCAGTAAATCATTTCTCTGTAACAAGTTGCATGAAAATATTAAAAAGTGCTTTTGTTTCAAACCCTGCATTCACAAAAATATAATTTGTTAAAATTTAGAATTGTTGATTCCTCTACCATATTTACTCTCTTGGGAAAGAAATATATGTTCTCACTTTAGAATGTAGGAAATTAATTATTTATTGTATAATCACTGTCATCAGGGAAAAAGGTTTTGCAGCAGAAGTTTGGCAACTTACTCTTAACTAGAATTAAGAATTAAGTCTGAAATACTAAAAAAATTGAAGTGAAATAATTATTTTATAGTGTCATGCATGAGGATACATATCTAAACACACAAAATAATCTTTTACTTTTGATGAAAATAGAGGTCAATATTAAGCTGTAAAATTGGACAGAGCCTGGACTTTGGTGAAATTTGAATCTGGCACTCAGTTTTGCAGCAATCAAACATGTTACTGGGTTACCTTAAGAATTTATAGCTTAACAGATGTAAAGTCAATAAATGTTCTGACTTTGATTAGTCACCAGAGTTCATGTAAGAACTTGCTCCTTCTCAGGTTACATAAAATATAAGATTCTGGAGAGATCTTTCTTGCTCATTTGTTTGCTTGCTTTGAAAAAAAAATGAGATTTACAAATTTTTTTGTATTGCTTTTTCCTTGTAATGCAGTGATTCTATAATACACATAAACTCTGATAAACACAGATGTATTAGGGGGAAAAAATTAAATTTTCCCTCTACTCCAGACAAAAATAGAAGTAATCAAATAACAAGGAATTGTTTTTGGCTTTTTTCTTTGTCTCAAAGGCAAAGCTCACCAGTGAGCTGACATAGCTCTGTATCACCAGTTCTGCCTTGACACAAACCAGTCTGGTTCCTGGTTTCCTTGCTGCCAGAGCTCACAAGCCTGCAGAAATTTGTGAAGGGGCAGTGACAACCTCATGGATGTGACAATGTCAGAGGCAGAGTTTCTCTGGGAGTTGGCCTACCTCCTATGAATTTCTCTTTTTATGCACCTGTCAGGCCGTACCCATACTTGGAATAACCTTAGGATTCATAATCCTCATAAATCTTTCTCCAAGGTGGAGATTTAAGAAAAGCTGCATAAACAATACGATTCTGGTGATAAAGTGATACTTGCATCTCTCTCAATAAATAAATAAGGCTGCAGTCCCTTCCTCTGGCCAAGGAAACTTGAAACTCGAAACTCTATCACTGTTTCTTCTAAAGAGACCAGATGGCTTGTTACTAACTGATATGAATGAGTCCCTCCCTCAAGGTACAGACATGCTGACTCCATGGGATTTCTAATTAAATTTGAAAAAAAGGTAATCATAATTTCTTTCCCTTGTTTCAAGTCCCTTTCTGATTAAGTGCATAGGAAAAGTACTAATTTAAACCAAAATGTTCAGATCTAACCAATAGCTGACTTTGGAAGAAGAGTGTGAGAGCACAACCACTTAATTCTGGTATGGACCAACTAATCTTTGTATCATCAGCATATAAAAAACAATTGAACTATGGGTATGTACTTTTAAGGAAGATCTTACAAAAACTTCCTAGAATTATTTTTAATGTTTATTTTATATTATTTGGCTGAGTTTTAATAAATACACAGAAAGTGGATTTTACCTACATGTCTGAAGTGGTGTGGTTAAGTTTCTGAGGCATACATAGTGAGAACTATCTGAAATGACACATGGCATCTGAAGTGTTGTGCACGCAGCTGGTATGTAACACACAAGATCTGTGGGAAACTTGTGTGCTTCTGGTGGGGATCTGCAAGTCAGGTTAGATACCTTCAGTTTTCTCACACTTCACTGGATATCTCTGTTCAGGCAACTGATTTCTGTGCTGAACTTCAAGAAATGTAAATCTCATCCCTATTTATTTTATGGTGTCAGGATGTTATTTCCAGCTTGTGAGAGCTTCTTGTTGTTTATAACTACATTGGAAGAATATTGTCTAAATATCAGCAGTAAGGCAGTAATTAAGAATGAACAGCAAAATAAAATATCAAGAAGAGATACCAGAAACTGAGTCCAGATTTCAGTCATTATTGCCAAATAACCAGACCAAAGGTAGATGCCAATTTGGAGCTGCTGTTTGGACTATGATCTATAAAAAACAGCCTAAAGTATGTGTCAAGTGTCACTGAAATAATGTTTGAGACTTTTGCATCAGATGACAGAAGACTGTGGGAACAACACAGAACTACACAGGGTCCTTCCCAGTGATTTCAAATGTCAGTTCATGCTGAAGTGTGAGCAATTGTATCAAGTCCTTTCTGTGCAGAAAATAAAACAAAACAAAACAAAAACAAAACAAAAACAAAACAAAACAAAACAAAAAAACCAAAAAACAAACCTGAGGGAAGGAGGCCTCTTGAAAATAATATTTATCTCTCTCAAACATATTTTTTGAGAAGATGAATTGTTCTTAGGAGGACCCACAACTAGACCTAGTACCTGGTTTTGAGTAATTGTTACACTTTAACTGGAGTACTTGTGAACTGAGAAAATTACCTTGAGATGGGTGATGCTATTAACTCATAAAGAGAATAACTGTAAGTCATTTAGAAAACAATTCACTCTTTATACAAAACCAAAACAAGTGCCAGCTAAAAAGGAGGCAAGAAACACATTTGGTTTTTAAAAGTATTTAATTTTAAAACTGTTGAGCATTTCAGTATCTTTTTGTTAAATGAGACAAAGGAAAGTAATGAAAAATGTATTCCTAAAATGAAAGGGAGAGAAATGCCTTATGAGGAAAAATATAATAAGAAATACGGTTTTAATTAAAAAATAAAGGAAACATGGAAACATTGAAATAGTTTAGCATGTTCACGGCCAAAGGATGCTGAAATTTTGAAAGGTTAATTGAGAAAAAATTGTAGGAATCTGAAATAAATATGAGAACAGAATCAGTAGATCAGATTAAGATTGCTGATGAATATGCCTTGATAGTCAGTTCAAAATTAATTTGAAGCTGGTATTAGATACAACATGAGAGAGCCAAATAGTAATGCTGAAAGTATTGGGTAAAATTTATTATTTTTATGACTGTGCTATACTTGTGAAAATTCTCAAAGATATACTTTGTTACCTATTTCCTCGTAGTCATATGAATATTACAAAATTCAGTGAAAAACAGACAAGCCTCTGAAAACTGAAAAAAAACCTGTTAAAACTTTATAATTATTGACATTAGGCATTGCTAAGGTACATTTTTCTTTCTTTTTTTTTTTTTGCAACACAACTTTTTTAATTGTAAATGCCTTTTAAGAAGAAATATAATGAACTTTAGAGTGTTAAAAACCTGAGGATGAAATAGGAAAAAATTTATTCAAAGAAATTCTGCCAGGTGTTGGGTTGCAAAAAAATATATTTAAAAGTGTTCCTGTTGATTTGAGCTGAAAGAATCTTTTTCCTTTTCTGATTTCCTATTAATGAAATGAATGAAATGAATAATAATCAAATAACTAAAATAAAAGGTTACAATATCTATCTATGTGAACAAAATCAATTCATTGATGGATTAAAAATTTGATTTAGCTCAGCTTCCAGGAAAAAAAAAAGTATACACATTGGAAAGAAAACACTTAGAAAATTTTGAAGCACCGGTTCACAAGAGTTGAAAGTACTCAATTTGTCTCATTTGAAAATGCTTTTCTGAGCATGCAAGTGCATGGCACTAGTTTTCAGAAAGGATATGAGAAAGATGTTCACTGTGGGTTTCAACCACTTTTTAACTCTATTTTGAAATACGTTCTCTAAAAATATAACAAACCTACACATGTGTAATCAGCTGCTCAAGGAGATAAGAACGGGTTGGTATGCAGCTCTTATTCCTGTGTTACTAAAATAAAGAAGCTGGGGTTTTAAGAGAGAAGTTTATAGTTGCTGGTTTATGGTGACTCGGAGAAAATTCTGCCGTTTTGAACTCAATATGCAGTGGGAAAAACAGTGGTTCAGCAGGAGATATAAAAACTGAAAAGACGTAAAGCAATTGTCTAGCCTTAAATATGTCATATAAGGAAAATGAAGAATGCTTTGTGCTGACTGCACATATGATTTGACTTGATGAAATTGTCTAGCAGCATGTACAAAAGATGAGGTTTATTTATTGGGAACACTGGCATTAAAATATCTGAATATGTCTACACATTCAAAGAAATATCCCATATTGACATGTATCAATGAATGATGGACTTCCACTTGCATGTCTTTTTTTTAACTGTAAAAAAGCCACTGAAATCAGTAAAAATATTCCAGCTAACATTTGCAGGCTTTGGATACAGCCTAAGCATTTCTAATATGCTTATGCTTATTTGAAGGGCTTGCATGAACTGTCCTCAGAAAAAAGACACAGAAAAATAATTCATAAAAAATAAGCAATAATTAGGGAACATGATCCCACGGGAAAGTCTTTCAGTCTGTATGGATCTCATGGTTTCACAGTAAATATGCTATTTAACACAAAATAGCTACCATATAGTAAATGCAAAGGATCTAGACAGTCTTCTAAATTAGTTCAAGTGTCACAAAAGGTACATTACTTATCCATGTTTTTGAATCTGGCAGAAGATTGCCTTTCCACCTTGTAAAATAGACTTTTCCAAACATTTTAGTCTCCTTCAGATGCTTTTGTATTTTAAGGGGTATTTCTGCTTTGTAGCCAAAATTATTTGTTTATCAAATGTATAAACCATCCAAACGAAAATAATTCAATTCTTGTATACAGTTCCAAGGCATGTGTCCTAACTATTAAAATTAGAATCATGCCCTAATTTCTGTGAGAATCATTTTTCCTGAGAGAGTAATAGAGCTTCAACAGAACTGTAGTAAGTGCTCACCATGCTTCACAAGCAAGTTATCCTTGTCCATAACTCCTGCACTGTTCTGTGCTGTTGGAAATATTGGCTTAAAATTCGAGGGCCAAGAGCCGATATTTCTCACTTTATGAGAACTCTGTAACTTATCAGTAGCCTAAATTCATTTTACTTCTCTCTCCTCTTCCTCTCTTTATTTCCACTCATCCTCCTCTTTTTCTCACTGTCCTGTTCAGGATGGGGAGTGAGAGATTAGATGGATGATGGGCTTCTGACAGCAAGCCAAGAACAAACCACCACAGTTAACAAACTTATTTTCATCAAAAAATATGTTCAAAACATTATTCTTCCAATATCTGCAGCTCAACAACCATATAAATAGTTTATTTAATACAAATATCAAAAAAAAAAATCTAACCCTCAAAACCTTCTGGAGATTTATAGATTAGCTTGGGTTGAAAAGAACTTTGAAGATCATCTAGTTCCAACCCTGCTTCCAAGGGCGGGGACACCTTCCACCTGACAGGAGTTACTCAAAGCCCCATTGAGGCTGGCCTTGAACTCTTCTAGGAATGAGGACTCCACAATTTTTTGGGCAACTTTTTCCAGGGGCTTACAGTAAAACATTCCTTCTTCACAACTAATCTAAATCTATTCTCTTTCAGCCTTAAGCCATTCCCCTTGTCCTATCACTACACGCCCTTGAAAAAGTCCCTTTACAGCCTGTTCTTAGCTGCAATAAGTTCTCCCTGGAGCCTTCTCTTCTTCAGGCTGAACAGCCACAACTGTCTCAGACTGTCAAAGATTTCAAAGGCTAAATAAGAAAAAATCATTTTGGAGACAGCTTGCTAACTACTAATATATCATTGATAAAAACAATGATCAATGAGCTAATCTAGAAAATAATGAAGTTATTTTCTGGCAATCTACTTTTACACCACTGATGTAACTTTTGAAGCACGAGATTAAAATTCTATGAAACAACTGCAGTAGGAGAATAGACAGGATGGGTTTAATCTCACTGAACTGTAGCCATCTGAATGGCTGCTAATGTAAGAGATTTGGCTACTTTAATACTAAATAGAAGAAGAAAGATATACCTTTCCAGAAGGTGGCTCAGTTCAGCCTAAAATAAGTCTGTAACAGGATACAGGATCTGATGGGGGTCCTGTCTGATTTCGCCTGCCTTTTACCCAGGAGAAACAGGAAACTATCTATTCTTTAGTACTAACTCAAAATTTTTTAAAGTCAATATGTATCTTCATATCCAAGTTTTCTGTGGCATATTTCTTACAGACTTCTGTCATTCTTGTTTACCTCAATATTTTTCTATTTTTTACATATTCTGTTATTAATTTAGATGTTTAATTACTGTTTGGTTTTTGTTCCTTTCAACAGTAGTTAAGGTTTGAGCGTTGCATTTTGCATGTTTTGTTTTCAGTTTTTTTTTTTTTTGATAGTTCAGTTAAATTAATCTGATATTTATTTTAAGTTCAAGCATAGATTTAAAAAAAACCTAAATTTAGTATTTACAGTGCATCAGTCTACATGCGATCTACATGTCCAAAATTTATTTTAATTAGGAAAGATATGACAAATAATGTACTGGAAATAAATACCTTTCTGAAGCTAGAAGTTGAGTGTGAAAACCTAGATTTTCTACTTTGGATGGTATTATATATGTATGTTTAGGCAAATAGATTGGATTTCCTTCTAATAAGTATATACCTACTCCATAAACCACTAAATTTAGATGCTGAAATATGATGCTTTATAGAGTAAAAGGATTTTATACCCAGATGTCAGATTACCCATTCTTCTCCAAAGTATTTCAGAATAAAATACAACAGCTAGTTGATACTGCTGCATTTATAGGGTACCCTTACTCACAATTGCTTGTAATAATAGAATTCCAAGCCTGTATCTGTTTACACCTATAAAATAAATAAAACACTTGGGCCAAAATCCAGCCACATAAAAAAATTAATATTAAGGTGACAAGAAACAATTCACATCTTTATCTTCAAACAACACATCATTTCTCCTTTTCCAAGAGAGCAGGCTTTGTGAGAACTAAAAGGCAATGAGTGTTGCAAATTTTGAGCTGTTGACATAATCCCATGTCATGTTTTCCTATGGCAAAAATGGCCTAGTTGGAAAACATTTGACAAAATGTTAAAGAGAGGGTCCTAATAAAATTGGAGAAAAGAGGAAAGGAAAGAGAAAAATGAGAAGAGAATGACTTAAGGCTATCTCAGTTTTCTCTTACTGATTTTGACTATTTAAGAACATGTGCTCTTAATGACTCTTACCCTACATACGACACCAAAATGCAGAGGAAGGGGATGTAAGGAGGTCTTGGTATTAGAATTAAAAAAAAAAACTAACTAGGTAAATGAGAAAAATTTTATTACAGAAAAAGCATGCAATTCAGTAAGTAAAAATGCAAAGTGTTCTTAGACAAAAAATTACAGCACAAATACCAGGTAAGTAAAAGTATTGCTAGGCATTACTTCAGTAGAAAAAAAATCTGGAAGTTCCATGAATGAAAAGCTAAATGAGGCAACCCAGTATTCCATTAATATATGATACCCAGTTCTGCTTAGGAATAAAACGACTACTCATCGGTCTGTGTATATTTCTTATTAAAAAAAATGTTTCTTTGTGGGTAAATCTTCAGATCCCTACGGGTTTTCAGCATTACTTGTAGCAGGTACTAGGAGAGAGAGAATCCTATGCCTCTAACTGTCTGCTGTGGAAGGGAATAGCATCTAGAAGAAAATAGTTGATTCCCACCACAGACACTCCAGAGTTTTTCACAGAAAGCTCAGATATGCTCTGCCAAAGGCTAGACAGGTTGTGCAAACAGCTTGGTGATATATTTGGGTAGAACTGTATTAGAGGCAACCAAAGATTCAGACTGCTCTCAGGTAAAGTCTCTAAGTTATAATGAAAATTCTGCCAATTATATCAATTTCATGATCCAGAAAGGAGACTGTCTTTGTACTTAACTTTGTGATTATGACAGCATTTTTACTTATGTGGCTATTGTTTCAAGAGCAATCTATGTCACAAATTCTCAGTAATCAGTGTGGTTACATTTCTAGAAATATAAAATAAATAAAAATAACATACTAAAGGAAATAAATATAAAATACTGGTACTGGAGAAGTGATTATAACTCTGAACTTATTAACTTCCTGATTTATAATTCCCTAGGACTTCATAAATTCTGAAAATTCAGTCTTTTCAAACTTTTCTCGCATTTAATTTTAGTATAGCTGAGAAGCTGTCATCTTGCATGGTTATTTTACAACCAGCATTTGCTGTCTACACCTATGTATGTTTAGCTGGTAAATATCTGTTATGTTTCAACTTCAGTTTTCTGCCTTTCTGTATATGAGGACATTTTCATTATCAAAGAAATACAAAACAACAGAGTCTTGTGATGTACATCAGATGTGTGTAATTTTCCATAACCATAAATAAGAGCTTGAATAACCTTGATCTTCTATTCTGTCATATTGTTTTTAAGCTGATGTAACACCATTGACATCAATGGACTTACCCCAGTATGAAATTGGTGTAATGGAGTGGAAAATCATTGCCGAAATCTCTAAGGGGATATTCAAAGTTCCCTTTACTGTAAGGTGTGTATTAGACTGGAAGATCCATAGTTTTTATTTTCATGTTTTGATGCATATCTCAAATGATAAAGAACTGTAAAACAGTCCAAATGGGAAGTTATTCACAACCTTTTTTAATTAAGCATGAAATATTTCATTTTTATATTGTCATTTTTACTGTGTGTTTAACTCTCTACTCAATGTCACAATTAATTTTAACTTTGGAGGATAATATGATGTGTAGCAATTTAATTTGATACTATACACTACCAAAGTCAACATAATTTGTTGAAATGTAAATGAAATTAGTTATTTTTTTCTTTCAAACTAAATGATATATGAAAAAAGAGCTTCATTTGGGACTACCTTTTACAAAGCTACTTAGCAGATGATCAAGGTTTTGTAAGCCTGTGTTCATCTAAGTATTAGTCACAGTTACTTTCTAAAATAATAACTGCATACAGATCTTTGTATTCTTCAAGTCATTTTCCTGAGAGAAACCAGATTAAACTGTCTAGATTTTCTTTCCCTAATTACAAGAGCAACATGTGAATATCAAGTGGAAAATAAGGATGTTATGTGTCTATTTGTTTTCGCCCTTGATTTCCTATGAATTTCTGTTACAAGAGGATGGAAATATGAACCACAAACCACTTTGTTGATCTTTTATTTAAAACAGAGCAACACACATGGCTTCATTTTTCTTTCACATCTGCAAAAAAGTGAATCTAGCTTTCAAAGCAAAAATGATAATTGTGCCCAATTATATTAGTGGAAAGTGTAGATAACAATGTGGTTTTTGACCACCTTGTGTAAGGTTATTACAGTTAGGAAGAGCTTTGTCAAATCACTTGTATGTAATTTATTTTATTCTTCATTACTTTGTATTGTAAAGAGGCAAGATCCTGTTTTTTGGCTATCAGTGAATAAAACATTTCCTGAATACTTTAACTTCCTTAAGAAGGCAAATTTTTTCTTACCATTTTTTTTTAATGTGAGCAGTCTTTCTTACACAGATCATATTCTTTATAGTCTTGATTGCTTTAATTAACAATTTTATCACTTTGTTTCCCATGCACTGGATTTTTGAACTATTGCTCAGAAAATTCTCTCTTGAGCAAAAGAAATATGTAGTCAAAAGAAAGGAAACTGCCAAAACAAAAATCCTGTGTGATTTTCCTTTATAAAGTGTCATACAGAAACATGAATCTCAAAGTGTTCCACTGACAGCATTAGTGGATTCACTGATATTTTTTTCACTTGGCATTGCGTACTTTGCATGTCCTAAATATGGTAAGTTTAGTTCCCAGTCTCCTGTGCTTTGTCATGCCATTTTCCCCTGGGAAATGTGCTATCACATCAGAATTATCTATTCATTTTTAGTTGCACTTTTATGTTTGCTTCATGAAGAGGGGTGAGTATGTAATGGGAAAGGCAGCAGAAAGTACTGTTAACAAGGTCCTAATTTGCCTTCTCAGCATCATAAATGACTCTGAAGAAAGGTTCCTGCTACAGCTCTGCAGAGAATTATGGCAAATTATTTACACTGATGTATCTCTGTTGATTTTGGTTTCAGATAGTTTATGGCTGATATTCAAATTGGATATTTTCTATTCTTCCAACTTGCTTCCAGAGCAACCCAAAGTCAGATTTCAATGGAGATTGTGGTCCTGTGTGTAAACTGCACTGATTTGGGATCATCCTGTTCCTAATCATCTGTGCATCTGAAAACCTCAGTAATTTCAGCTGGCATTCTCGTTGCCTAGAGATTTCAGCCTGGGTCCTAATTAACCATTTCAATTTAGGTTTTGTCTCTGATTTTGATTAAGACTATCTGGAAGAGAAAGGCTTGTTTTCTCCAGATACATTTTTTATTTTATCTTCACATTCTCTGAATTGAATTCACTTCCTCATTAATCTTTATTTAATGACCATTTTCTTTTGTCAACAGCTACAGAATATCTTTATTAAATTAAAATGTTATTTTTAGTTGTCCCTCGGTTCTTAATTTTCATCACTTTTGAGTGTAAATATCAGTCCTAAAAATATATCTATTCATAACTCCTTAAATAGAGTTATCTTTGAGTTTTCAGCTATGTGTTTATAAAATGATAGGACTATTGTCAACTACTTCTTGAAAATATAGGTAGGATGAAGATTTTGAAGTGATTCTTGAATATGTGTGTCTATCTGTCATTACATTAGTATCTATTTACTCTCCTAGCAAGATTATTTATTTATCTGTTGGTTTAAATTTATTTTGATCAATACAACAAAACTGTCCTGAAAAATGGTCAATTCCTTAGTTAAGACAAACTAATACTGTTCTGAATGGTTCAAGCAGCAAAGAGCAGTAAAAGAATGCCTCATTTCTCAATTAATTGTTGCTAGCCCAATCCTGCATACCTTTGAGACTTAAATACACAACCCCTTCTCATCTGGGCTGTGCAGAACTGACAATTTTTATCGCCCGGTTTCTTCTCACTACCCACTAGCTGGCAGTCATCTTGCAGCTTTTCAGTAAGCAGCATTGTTCCCTAGCATAGTGTGGGAAATATCGGTTACACTGGTACAAATTTCTGAATTAAACTGCTCAATCCAGTCTGCAAAAGAACAGAGAATGCTCTCACACAGTGGTGGTAGCAAAAGAGTGTGGAACTACCTTGAACCAGGGACTGCTGATGTGCAATGACTGGGGATGCAATGACTCTTCCAAAATTGTACCCAGGTTCACACTGGTCAAAGTTTGTTTTGATATAAATAATCTTCCTAAATTAGTCTAATCTTCATCAGAAAAATTCTAGAATTCCCCATCAGCTGCATTGCCCTGTACAAGGACTAATTGATTTCAGCTGGACAATTTATAAACACAGACATCTACTTACACAGTTGAGCAAGAGCTGGCACAACTGAGCTTTAACAGATGTCTGAGTTTAAAGATGATGAGCTTAGTTTTTACCTTGTCTTGGAATAGCTCCAAAATAAGGACTTAGATTGGAAATAAATCTGACCTCAGAGGAAATATAGCAAAATGTTCTTATTTTTATTTTGCTATTATTCTTATCCTTGGGTTTCTTTTCATAGAATGTTTGAGATTCTATTTTAGACATTATCAATACCAAGGGGTAAGTAAAGTGTTTATTAAAAAAAGAAATATTGCTAATTGTTCAAGCTGTCATTAGCTGATTATAAATGAGTAATTTTCTAAAGGAGTTGATTCAAATGTATTTTAGAGGATTCTGTGATATTAAAAAATGGATCATAAGAAGAAAAACCTAATAACTGACAGAAATCACAATTACATAAAGAATTGAAAAATGGAAGAATATAAGAATAAAAGCACCACATGCAATCATGGAGGAGACAGATGCATCAGTGCAAAGTTGTCACAGTTCAGCTCAGGATCAAGCTGACTGCAGGACTCTTCATAAATATCTGACATGTTGAGGTTAAAGAAAGTATATGAGCATTACAATGGCTTGATAATAGAACCAGGCTTGAGAAAACAGATTTGCTAAATAGTTAAAACTCCTGGCTTTTTTCTTTTAATTGAAAATTATTCACAGTTTGGTTTTTTTGTTGTTGTTGTTTTCCAATTTACTCTAGAGAGGATAGAACTTCAAATGGATTTAATTCTTGATTTAATTTTATTAGTGGAATTTAGAAAGGATGGCTGCTTATAAGGAGGAGATTAATTCTGTCTTAATATCATTATATCATTGAACATTTAAAGATCAAAATTTATCCAAATTTTGCTAACAGAAATTCTTAACCTAGAAATTTAAACCTTCTTCTGTAATATGATGGTAATATGAAAATACAGGAAACAATGAATAATGCAATTGAAAATATTTCTTCTGCAAATGTAAGATAGTGTAATGTCAGTACAAGATACCAGCTAATGTACATTACAGCTCTGAAATTCGAAGTCCTCACAATGGGAAGAAATGCATCAGTTTACATATTTAAAGGGATCTTCTTATTTTTTTTCTGCTGATCTGGGAACTTGAAAAAAATATTGTTTAAGGTTATAAATGTCTTTATTAAAATTACAATTTCAGTCTAATTTATTTTAACAAGAATTGTAATGTATTCTGCCCTTTGATCTCTTAGCTTGAAATGCTGCCTGTTATTCCATTATTCCACCATCCATTTGCAGATAACAATACATCAGAACCTTTTTCTTGCTGCAGAAACAATGCCCTTTATTTGAGAAAGGACATTGTTTTGACAGATAAAGTAGGCATTTGATAAATTGGAACAGGTTCTGAATTATTTTGAGGGGAATATGTGCTACATCTGTCTGCTGATTTTCCACTGAAGCAGTGCTTAACTTTCTTGTCTGTTTGTGATTTATTGAGCTGCAGAAAAGGTTAGGAAAATTTCATGGCTCTTCTCTTATAATTTGTAAGTGAATCAAAAAGCATTTGTTACTGTTTATGATGCTCAAAAGACAGAATTACCCCAAAACATTTATACATAACAAAGACTGTAGTGACAACAACAACAAAGGTAAACAAAATAATTATGTTCTAAATTATTAATAATACAAATACAACACTGAAAACAAATCCAGCTGTTGAAATACATGGAATGCTAATAAAGATTTGTGTGTCTATTCCATTACATTTTTGGAAGCGATAATTAACTTCTCGCAAGCTAATGTAAAATGCTGGCCACATGGAAGTCAAGACATCTGTATTACTCAGCATTTAGATCTGAATTTAATTTCTGGAATTGAGACTATTTTTTGTTGTTTGCGACATCCTATGGGATCCTACCTAATCTGTAAATGGTAAGGCTGTTACATAGGGTTGGTTGTCTTTAATAATATACAGCTTTAATAACCTACACCATGCCTATATTTAGATAACCAAACAAAGAGGAAATCCATCTTCAAACAGTTGATCCTAAAATTCAGTTGTTTCAAGGTAGGTGTTTCCCTATGAGCCATGTTTTTAGGCTCTCGTATTTTGCAGAGAGTTTATTCATATATCGAGTGATCTCATGACCACTGTAAGCCTTAGAGTTCCAACAGTTCCTACAGTCATCTGAACTCTGATGTCTACTGTTATTTGAAACTTTTTAGGATTTTAGATATATCTGTATTAAAAAATGGAAGGGGAAAAAATTAAAAGGAGGGAAATTCACTCTGTCCTGAACCAACAATCAGCAGTCTCAGGCCTGGTAGAATCATGTAGGATATTTCAGACAACACTGTATGCTTGCCCTGTCAGCCTTGTGCACATGCTTTTGATAACTGCATGGTTTGAAGATGGCATGAGATGCCTCTGCAGAGTGTGTAGCTGAATGAACACCATTAATTGCTCTGAAAAAAATCAAAGTGAGTGCCAGTTGACCAAGCATATGTTCAGTAATATTTCACATATCTTTTATCCTGTTTGACATTCAACTTCTGCTTCAGAAGAACACGCATCTCCCATAGGTCCTTTTTCATCTCTACATTTCTTACATAAATTTCTTACTTTCTTAGGGCACTAGATGCCTAACTGTGCAGCCAAATTCAATTCCTGTGGAGGATAAAGTGGCTCTCCTCAGGGACAATTTATCCCACATAGTTAAGTATTTTTTTAGTTTGGAATTGGTACATCTTTGGAGTACAGAAGATGCCTGCCTTCTAATTATCTACCTTAGTGATGACTGAAGATTGGGGGAACAAGTAATTTTACAATTTAATTTGTGTGAAAGTAAAGTTGATGCTTTGTATTTCTCTATTCTTTGTAGTTCAGTCTTCTTATATTAGATGATACACAACTAAATCATAATGGATATTAGACATATACTAAAACAGTAGACGAGATGTGTCAGAAGAGAATCCTTTTCATTCACTGAAGCACAGCTGCTACATATGGCCTTTCTTTTGACATTTAATGATCAAAAATTGAACTTGCTCAGTTGGTTGTTTCTTCTTTGCCTTTCCTGCTGTTGATGTAATTCTCATGCTGTATAAATGTAAGAATTCTTCATTCATATCTTATATATGGAAAACATATGTGGAATTTTGTTTACTAGTGGATGTAAATTCAGTAGTTATTATCCTTCTGGGATTTAGTTTTGCTACTAGTTTGTTTTCCTATTTGAGAATGATTGGGAACAACTAGCAAAGTGACTTGATGCACCTCATAATTTTAAGATATACAGTTACATTTTAAGTGATTATCCCCTTTTCATTCATTAACAATTATTTATTTATTGTTTGGCATTAAAAAGAAGTGTATTCCGTAGCTCCCAATCATGACAGCTGCTACAGAACAGATAACATACATTGGCAAACTCTAAACCATAGAAACAGAAAAATATTTCTAGAGTTTCATGACATCCGGTTGTCCCCAAGCAAACAAAATTGCATCATCAGTAATAAGAATGTGCAATGCCATTAACTATCCTGTAATTTAAAAAAATTGTACAATTCTGTAATTCAAAATTATCCATTTTATTTTTTTCTTTTTTCTTTTTCTGTTTCCTGTTTTTGAGTGAGGCTACCCAATTGCTTTATAATGTATTGACTAATTCTTGTTGTATGAGAATGAGTTGTTTTGACATTGTCAGAAAAGAAAATTAGGAATGGATGAGGCAGGGAAACATATAAATATTGTTACCAATGACAGAAAGGTATAAAAAGATTCTTCTTTTTTTAATTAGAGGAGAGGAATACAATTTGATATTAATCAAGATAAAAGAAGTAATAGAAATGAACATCAGCAAAGGACTTTGTTTAGAGGACAGTTTTGGTAGCAGCAGCTGTACCAGCCTCAGAGCCCATTTCAGTTGGCTCTGAGATGATCCTAATGCTGCACAAGGCTGAGTTGTTCAGCAATGCTGCTGGTTCCTCTATCATATCATATTTATTTAAGGATAAAAAATACACAGCAGCTGTGAGAGGAGTAAGAAAATGTGACAAAAACAGCCCTGTAGGCACCAAAGTGAAAGAAGAAGGAGGGAAGAACGTGCTCCAGGCAGTGGATCAGGTTCCCCTGCTATTCATGGAAGACCAGACCAAGTATCCCCACTGCAGCCTATAGAGAGAGCCATTCTGGCTCTCTGGCAAGCCAGAAAATCCAGAAGTCAGGCAATTTTACCCACTACAAACTCTCAAATCAAAAGGAAAGTTCTCTGTCTTGAACAATCATTCAAAGAGGTTGTCAATGTTTTTCTGCATGTGTGGATACAATTATCAAGAGAAGCATTTACTTTTACTCTGTGTTCTGAAACACAGCAAGATAAATTAATCAAAAAAAATCCAATAAATTGTATTGCATTCCAGGAATATATTAAAATCAAATACTTACAATATGTACAATACTTACAATACTTACAATACTTACAATATGTGTGTTGTGTATGAATTTATTTAAAGTATATTCTGGGTGGTAGAATTACAGTGATATTGCATAGGTACAACAATAACAATTCTGACTTTAAAAAACTATTTGTAACATTTCTGTTCTTAGCTCTCTTGGACCGGTCACTGAGCAAGAGTGGTAGGAAAAAAATCCCTAACAACTAAAAAACTACCCCAAGACATTTAGAACAAAAAAATACTACATTAAAAAAAAAAAGAAACCCTACTTTACTTCCATTCTTCAGATATTCCAGTTCACAGTCGCTTACACCAATATAGGGAATGAAGCATAACAGCAAAATTCAGTTTGAAACTATGCAGGCTGCTCCACTAGAGCTGTGGATGACTATGGCACAGGCACCTTCTTCTGCTGTTTGCAAGCTGTAGTGATGCTCACTCAGACTGCCTGCTCACACTGCTCTGCATTGCCCTGCTCAATGTGTACTGAAATAGCGAAGGTCAAATCTTGTTTTTACTGTCAGTGACCTCTGTGTTTAATCTATAGCCAAGTGGTATTGAGGTGACTTATTTATTGTTTGAAATCCTTATGCCTCCTTGTGTTTTAACAAACATCCTGGGAAGGATGCTGAATGAATAATAAAAGACTTGTGTTCAAAGGAAGGGGGATATTCCCGAGGAAGTAAGCGACTATAGAGCTGGAAACATGGTGTTATGGCTAGGGCTGGAATGGCATATTCATTCAAAGCAGTATTTTTCAAATGCTTTTCATCTCAATACCTGTCAAGAGGATATTTCTCATGCTTTTTCTTTCCCTTCAATACAGTGTTTTGGAAAGATTGGTAAAATTACATTGCGCTATATTTGAGAATTTAATATTGAAAATGTATTTTCACTACCTAGGGAATTATTCAGAGTCCTCTCACATTTTCCTATAATTCAGTATGTTTTATTTAGAATACTGTAAAGACTAAACTAGTCAGCTTTTAATGAGGTTGATATTAAGAGAAAATCATACAATAACCCAGAATGCTTCTTAAGGGTTCAGAATAATTTCCCATGCTGCATTTGCTTACTTTTATTTTTGAAAAGACATATTTTTACTTAAAAACAGATATATTTCTCCTGCTTAAGGATCTATTTTCTTCCACATCACTGTGCAGTTTATATAGGGGAATGAATGTCTAACATAGAATCAAATAGTGATGAATTTTGAAAATGAACAACATTTTGAAGATTCATCAAATATTAAAACTTTTTATAGCTCAAGTCACAGTAGTGGGATGTGTCCTTTAATTTTTAACTTCTCTCTTGATATAGTCTTAATACTTTCTCAGTTTTGATGTGTTTTGTTGGCTTGGCTTTTTGGCTGGGTTTTGGGGGTTATTTTTGTTGGCTGGTTGGTTGGTTAGTGCATTGGTTGGTTAGGGTTTTGTTTGTTTGTTTGTTTTTTGATTTTTTTTTTTCAGGGGGGGTGTTGTTGTTTGGTTTTGGTTTTTTGTTTTTATTTCTAACCAAAGAAGGGTTAGACATGTGAACAGTGCAGACCTGTGAGGAACAAAAGCCATCCATCCCTAACAGCTGCAAGTAGATTTTCTCCTAAAGCAAACTTCATGTTAGAAAGAAAAAACTGGCACGTTGAGATTGGACATTTGAATCTGTCTCCACCAGATTTCATGTCAGAAAGAAAAAATTGCAGCATGTTGAAATTTGACATTTGAATCTGTCTTCAACCTCTAGGTGCCTATTCTACTTGCCGAGGATGCCACCACAGGAACAAGAAGACCTAAACTGATCCTCAGCATTTTCTTGAACTTACAGCCAGATGCATTAAGGTAAGATAATGTTGAATTCAACTCTCTTTAATAGGTTAGCCTTGATTAAGAAGTAGGTTTTTATTCATCTACCCTTGCCATAGGGACAGCAGCCTCTGATAACAGGCTGGGGCAGATGTATGAGATGAAAAATGCATTAGTTTAATCCGCAGCCAAATATGTGTCAACGCTGTTAATGTAAATTGGCACAACTCCATTCAGGTCACCAGCAGAGGGTCTAAGTATGCAGATTTTTTTAAAAATAAGAAATCCCACAACTAACAAAAAAACTCAAAAAAAAAAAAACCTAAATACCAGGAAAGGACAAAAAACTAAATATCAGGAAAAGACAAAAAAAGAAACCAAACCAAACAACGTAGAACCATTTTGTGCCACCCATAAGCTTAAAGGTCTTTAAAAACAGATCACTGATGCTGAAAGAAAAAAAAGTTTCAAAAAAAGTTTGATTGATTGAATCTTTTTTGTTGTTATTATTTTCACCACTGTGTAATCTGTCATCTGATAAAATTTATTGTCTATTTGTCTATTATAGGAAAAAATATTTATCTTGCAAACTTTTACCATCAGACACTGGAAAACTCATGAGACATTAACAGCTCAAAAGAAAATAATTTAAAATCATTTCACTGAACTGATAGTGAAGCTATGATTGTGATTATAAATTGCTGTTAATTATTAGACTTTCAGCACTTATCTTATAGTTATTTTAAACCAGATAATAATTTAATAAAGGAAGATTTGGATTCCTTAATATATGTCTGCAATATTATCTTTGCTTTTTTTTTCCCCCTAGATTTTATCTGTGCTCAAAACAACTTTCATATGCACACAAAAATAGAAGGTCATGCTGCAAGGCAACAGAAAGCTCAAGGCTAACCAAAGGGATACTGAGAATATACTTACCAAAACTTAATTGCTTAATGTTAAATGGAATTTCAGGGAAAATGTAATGAGAGTAAAGGGAAGAGAACACAGTGGTAGTATAAGGAGGCAGGGTGAATAACTCCAGTCTTTCTAAGAAAAATATTCCGTTAGTCTATTGGAGGAGAAGTATTTTCATTAAATAAATGTATACCTATGTATATATACACACACTCAAGAAAGCTGGGACTTTATAATGATGTCATGAGCTTGATAAAACAGGACAGTTTGAAACTTTAAACTTTACTAAATTAATTGATCAGCAACACCTTTGTTGCTCGTTACTTTATGTAGCGTATTACCCAACACAATTAGGAAGACAAAACATTTATTCTTTTAGACTTAAATTATATCTCAGTATAGAGTACTGTAAAACTGATAATGTTTACATTTATTTAGCACTAATGTCTGTGGTACTTGACATTACACTGAACTAAACTTGATTAACTTTCAGAGCTCTTCAAGTTAATTTGCAGCTCAAGTTACTGTATACTATTTATTCTCCAGTTGTCTTCACTTCTATATAGTGTTTTATTCAAATACTCCTGCTCCTCTCAAAAATGAGAATGTCTTCCCTTCTTCCATTGCTGATTGTATTGGGTTTTGGTTTGTTGGGGAAGGTATTCTGCCTATTTCTAGTCCTTTGGTATTATCTTGCCCTCTGTGAGCCAGAATTTCTTTGCTTAGATCCTTACAGCTTCAAGATCAAATTGATTATATTCTGCTGTAAAATGCTCATATTTTGTATAAGCTCTAATAGTTATACAATATTATATGGTTATACATTTTTATTAGTTGCATGGTTGATTTTTTTATGTTTTATATATATATATATATATATTCTATATTTATATACATTTATTTTTAATTGTCTCAGGGTTCTGTTAAGTTGTGTAAAGCATTATAAATGGCTTCAAAGTCATAACCAGAGCATTTTATTTTAGTCTTCAACAATGGAACATGAAAGCATGGTCTCTTGATGTGACTGCTCACTTGCTTGCTCTTGCAAGTCAAATCACTCTGCATGTGTGACAGGAAAAACTCAATAGGCATTCTGCAAACAAATCAATAAAAATGGATTCTAAATCTTTGTCTTTCTTCCTGCTCAGAAACAATCCAAACATTTTGAAATATGGATACATGCTTTTCCACTACTCAAGATGTTGCAGACAATGTATAATGTTTCCCAAATATATTTGTCTTAACATTTGCCAATAATTCAGGGATATTTTTTCCTCTTTTAAGCATTTGCCAATCTCTCTTAAAAATCTTGGAATTTGTTATTGAGGTTTTCTGTCATAAGTTTTCATCAAGGTGTCATTTTTTGCAGGCATCTGGTTGGGATTTTAAGAGAATTCTAGAATTCTAGAATTCCTCTAGAAGAGGGCCTTGAAACCCTGCAAAATGTCTGTCTATGCACCACACTGGGTTTAGGAGCTTCCTGTGTAAGCTTCACCAAACAAAGATATTTTCTTAGAGAAGGAAGGGGAAAAAAATAAAAGGAGGCAGATGCCTTCTCAGTGTTCAGGAACTAATAGATTTCCTGAGGATTGTAAAAAGAATATGATGACAGGATACCCAGCAGTGGACAAAAGGTACATCTGAGTCAGTTTCTCACTTTGATTAAGAAAGCTTAAGTAAGGTAATTCTGTGGAAAATGGATTCATAAACATGTATTCCTGTCTGAAAGTAGACATGACAATTTATTATTTGAGCACCAAATATACCTTCTGCATTCAACATCTGATGCTTTGGGTTCTGTTGCAAAATAGCTTACCTGTTTCCTAGTAAGATTTCTGGCCTCTGCTTATTCCTATCTGAAAAGACCAAACTTGCTACATCTTTGAAAACTATGAACAATAAACTGAATGAATTGGGAGTACTTTGTAATCTGATGCTACTGTTCAACCAGGAACATAAGTGTAATGTGTATCAAATAGTGTCACATAGATAAATATAACACATAGCCATAACTTAAAAGTATAAAGGTAAAAGGTAATGCTTAAAGGTATCCTGGCAATCAAGTTATCTAGGGATGTTGATATCACTTTCCAGAACTATTACTCTATTTAATTTCCGGGAGGAGAGAGCTTAAGAGCTGAAAGCAATTCTCACAGAGTGGAAAAGGCAGCTCTGGGTAAGTGTTTGGATAAAAAGGGAAAGGGTCATTACCCTTAAACTCTAAACTCATCTCCTCCTTCACTGTGTGTCTTTATTCTAATTTTATTCCTGTTTGTTTTTTTAACACTTTCTGTAAAACTGATTTTCATACTTTACCATCAAATAGAAATCAAATTCTCTGTCAGAGTAGGAAGTACAATTGAGTTCTCACTTCCTGGATGATGGTTGTAATAATTACAGCAATGATGTTTATTTCTTCAAATTATAGATATTCTGGAATTAA
Source organism: Chloebia gouldiae (assembly GCA_003676055.1). Classification (NCBI taxonomy): domain Eukaryota; kingdom Metazoa; phylum Chordata; class Aves; order Passeriformes; family Passeridae; genus Chloebia; species Chloebia gouldiae. Next base: position 21,131,612 of record QUSF01000006.1, read on the forward strand.
ATTACTCTCATAATTTAACTTACTGTCAGTCACAATGTTCTTGTAATCACAGTGGCAAAGGTAATATGCGGTTTCTAGAGGGAATTGATATGTTTTACTTAAGCAGTACAGACGGCAGAAATAAAAAATATTTTACAACTCTTCCTTATTCTTTAATAGAAGTAGCAAACTTCAAAGCTAAATACAAACTGAGAACAACTTGTCTGAGTTTCGTTAGATTTACATTGGCTACACCAAATGCAAGGAAAGGAATCCCTTTCCTGTGCAGTAGAGGTGATGGTAGTAGGGATGGTAGTAGCCTTAATGAGGTTCCAATCTTAATTTTAGATCATAAAGAAGTTATATAGTCACGAAGATAATTACAGTTTTCATAAAATGCCACAGATGTTTATAGATGTAGCAATAAATCTTTGGGTCAGTGAAATAAAAATTTGGGACAGAGTTTTTCTGGTTGTGACGTGAAATTTCTGCACTTGAAACAAACCACACTTTAAATACATCAAAAAAAATATACCAGATACTCTATAAAAAAAACGAACCAAACAAAAAAACCCAAAAAATTAAAACAACATAAAAAAACAAAAACAAAACCAAAAAACCCAAACCAAAAAAAATCCAATCAAAACAAACAAAGCCAAAACAAAGAAACAAACTAACAAATAAAAACCAACAAAAATAAAAATGCTAAGAAGTGAGAATGAAGATGAGAGGAGAAGACATAGAAATGAGACAAGGTGAGATGAGCAAGACAAGATGAGAAAATTTAAATCTGGTGATACAATGACTATTATCATGCTTTAAATTGTCTTAATATTATTGTTTTTCAGTTATCTCTAGCTTATTTAAGGTCTGTTTTTCAATATACTAGCTTTCATTCCCAAGATTATGCATTACTTTTTAAAGTTTTGTGTAAGTTTCTAACCTTTCTAGATCACTTTGCTTTGTATCTTTTCTCAATGGTGTTTGCAACACATTCCAATTTGGTATCATCTGCAAATTTAATTAATGTGCTGTTTACCTCATCTTCCAGATAAATTACAGATACATATTCTCAGTTCAACAGTCAAACACCATCTGCAGCTTCTCTCTATCTCTCAGGCACACCCTGCACTTGCCCTCCTACACATGTACATATTCCAGTCCATCTGGATATCTTTATACAAAACTCATAGTTATGAATTGGGATAACCCTATCATTTCCATTCTGTTCAGGCAAAGATGATACCACTGCAGGTGTGCATTATTGAAGTTTTTCAAGAGATCTGCTAATTAGAGATTCTTGTCCATGATACCTATACAATGGCTGAGATGACAGTGTATGAACATTTAGGAGAACATTTTCCAAAGCAGTTTTTAAAGATTATATATGAACTGGGATTTAAAGAATAACAGATTTTTTAGTCAGGTCTTAGTTTTTCATGTTCAAAGCACCAAATATTACTGGGGGCTCTTTTACTGTGGACACTGGAAAACTGAATACTTGAAGTGGAACCCTGAACAGGGAACCTTGGAAGCCAGGGCAAGGCAGTTCTGAATATACAGCCTATACACATTTAGTTTAGCAACATTACTGAGATATATATACACCCTGACAGAACCAGACTGCCTTTATAATCTTTAGGCAGAACTGGTAATGTTAAGGCATTATTCATTTCTCTACTTGTAAATGGCTGTTTTATAATGGGATTAATTTCCCTCAAAAATGTTACAGTCATTTATTTAGATACAGAGATTACATATAGCCCACTCTACACTCCAGGCTTTTGAGAAGACCATATAAAAATGTTGTATATAAGAGGATTATTTGAATATATATTATAATGGAAAGCATTTCCTAACTTCCTTCCCTAAATCAACAGTTAATAAAAGGGATGAAACAAGATCATTAAAATTATGACTTTTTGTCACACTTTGTATGTAACTAGAGGTGTAACATGATCACAGTAATAGCTTAAAGACTCATAAGGAAGAAGAGATTTTGAACATAAAAAATATGCTTTAACATAAATCAAAATGTTAGATTAGCAGATCACCAGGTGCTATAGCTATCTGGGGGACAAGCAACCTATTTTAGACCCTGGTATATCTTTGCTGCATACAGAACTATACTAAATATGCAGAAATTTAAGAAAATAAATATTGTGCATTCATCGTCATTAAGCATTTACTCTGTAAGACATGTTGAACTCTATGTGTAGAATATTGAACTGACTTATTGCAAGTGGATGCCTTGTATTTGACAAGTTCTCACTAATTTCTCTCACAATAGTTACGCATTTTGTTCTCTTGCTATTAATTTCTTAGTCTTTTTAATAGCAGTGTAATAAAATTTCACCTGTTCCATGTTTACACTCTCAAGGGAAAACGTGGCAGTGGCATTTAACAAATACTGAGAATAATTTGGGTAGAAGATATTTTGATTTTCAGGAATTCAAAGGAAGAACAAACTTTTGTCAGGTAATATTACTAAGACAACTTTTGTTGTCTTAGAAATAACAGAATTTAGTATGTAGCTCTTTGCTATTGAGGAGAAATACTAAGTTTAAATTGTCTATATTGACAGAGACTAACAATATTTTAGTAACCAGACAAACATGGGCATCTGTGGGAAGGATGGTGATATAACAGAGGTGACCTTAATGCCCCATATCTAGTAAGAGTTTTAAGCTATCATTTAGAGAGAATGTGTATTGGATGCATTTGAAATAAAGTGTTGAAATACAGTTTTAATGATAGCAGCCACAAAAACACTTAGCATGTTCACTCAAACACAAATATTTAATCCTCTGAATTCTTTAAATCTCTGTTCTCCTTTGGGAATGAAATAACTGCAGGGCTCAATTTGTACTGGTAGCTTAATGATTAAAGATGAAAAATTCTTCGCCTTTGCATCTGATTTTTATATGCCTTGTTTTACTACAAATCCTATTAAAATGAACTCTGTTTTTTTGTTGCTTGGAGTAATTGGACCCAATACTTCACAAATGCAAAAAAAGTGTTAGCTCTTGTTTTGAAGGCTGGTTGCTGTAAGGGAATTGACAGTAGGGAAGAAAAAAAAAAAAGAAAGGAAAAGTAGGACTCCATTATGTAAAGGCATGCAAGCAAAAAGAAACTTGCTGTCTGGGTTCAGCTTTCTGTTATCTGAGAATATTCAATCTCCAAATGAATGAACTCAATTATAATAAAAATAAAACTGTGACTTTGTCACTTAGTCTAGGCATTTCTTCCAGGATTGCCCACCTAGGATGATATACAAGTCCTCTAAAACATTTAATACTGCACTGAGTGGACACTTAAGAATTATGAAAATGGGTTGCAGACTGAAATTCTTAGATATGGTCTGTCAAGCTGCAGTGAGAATAACACAATTACTACAGTCATCTTCTGCAATAAAACATTGATAAACATAGTTATTATGTATGACTTTCTCAACAAAAAGTGCTGTAGTTTATTTATTCTATTAAAAAGTATAAAGTAACTTCTAAATAAGAATTCCAGAATCCTGTGTGGAATACTGAAGTGAATACTGACAGACCTATATGTTTCTCTGACACAAAACAACCGTATAAATCTTCCCTACACAGCTGCAATTTAGTGAAATATGCAGTTTTCTGGTTTCCATTACTATATACAGTATAAATTCTTTCTGCTGGAAGACAGATTGTGACAAATTTGCAAACAGCATCTGTATTCATACTTTTGAAGCACTAATTTATCTGGCAATAAAAACTTTGATTTCCCAAAAGGAGTGCCGGGCCTCAAAACTAATGCCTATTTTTGAGACTTAACTGAGTTTTCAGCGTTAGTCATTTTCTTATGAGTTACAGCGCTCCTATGGAAAAATATACAACTTAGCAGCAAGTACAGAGAGTTAAAAGGGTCACACAAAACATAAATCTGTATGCTTACTTTATGCATGTGTATAATTTATATAAACAAAGTTCTGACTAGGTACAGATTCTATCAGAGAAAAAGCTTTATTTAACAGCACTACCCAAAAGAGTAACAATGGATATCTGCAGATTATTCCATACTGGAAAACAATTTTTATGTAATGGCCAGAAAATTAAATCGGAAGGCATACCTATGGGATTCCTAAGATAGATTTAAAATCGTCTTCTACTTGTTACATCTATCTTCTCACACTAAGCAGCTTATAACTCCACAAAAGCACCTTTCACTCTTACTGTCAGAGAAGTATTTTAGATAAGATCTTGCAAGGTACTTTTGTCTATCAGTTAGTGAAGCCATGTAACATGAGAAGATTTTGTGCGCTGCTATCTGTTAGAAATAATTCTTTTAAAGCTATACTTTAAAGCAGCATAATTTCTCCACGGAAACCAGACAAGCTCCCTCTAAAAACCCTAAAATACAACTATCTCTCAAAACTCCCAAACTAGAGAAACCTAAAAATCCAACTTTTTTAAAATATAGATGATTGTATATAAACCTATATATTTGTATTATACATAACTTTTTTTTTTCTATTGTGATATCCATTCAATCAATGAAAATAACATTAGTAATACCTCCAATATGTGAAAAACCCATATTCTAGGTGTAGGTGTTTATGTTGCTTACGTTATCAAATAGCTTCCCTAAATTAACAACAGTTTCCCTATTTCAGATTTTCTTGAGGTGAGGCATTAAATATAAAATACTCTCACAGAACCGTTAATTTTTTAAAATTGAAATATATGTGTACAGGATATGTGACTCACAAGGTAGTCACACAGAAGGGGCTGTGGTAGGCTTAGTAACTTCCACAGTTTTTAAGAAAAAAACCATTTGTATAGAAAGTTTTTCATTTAGGACAGTAGTTTCAGAAGACAAGGAACTATGAACTGTTACAAAGAATATTTAGACATAGGTACTAAGAATGGTCAAAATGCAAGAGGAAAGGTAATAGAAAAAATCAGAGCTGGAAATAGTCCATGAAATTGGTGAGGCATAGAGAGGAATGATTTTCTTCAAGTCTGAATGACATATAAACAAAATTAAATCTTTCCTTATTGCCAGTTGTCTTCAGAAAAGGGGTTGATGGATCCAGAATGTAACAAACCAAACACATAAGAGACCCTTGACTGGATACTAAACCTCGTCTACGAGATGAAATTTTAAGTTTTATGTTTTCCTGAAAACTTAATCCCCTAAATTATGAGCACAAGAAAATACTACATGTTTCAGAAGGACTGTATTTATGACCTGCTCTGCCACAGGTACTGGTGCAGTTTTCTTTTCTGTATGTCATAGAACCACTTGAAGCCTATGTTATTGGGGTAACCAAAACACCTCTTACTGATCCCAAATATAGCTTCATTATGAAAATGAAATACATATTATTACAGTAATTCTGTAATTCCAATCACTTCACAGAATTTGAAAAACATATATTAGCTAAAATCTTTGGCTATTGTAAATCTATAAAAATATTTATGTATATCTATGTATATACTTAAATATATTATCTGCATAGTGTATAATCTGCTATATCTGTACCACATAGTTATTCAGCAGAAGGTATATCTATGAAATGGGAATGGGAGCCAACTATCTCAAACCAGAGGGATTTATATGGAGCAACTGATTTCTAAATTCTTAAGCATTTGATGGCAATGTGACCTTAGATATCTGTTTTTAAATTTCCAGATGACTTCCAACAGCTGTGTGAGACTTTCAGATGATAAAAGACACGTGGCAGCCAAGAAAGATATCTAGGGAATTTCAAGGGGTATTTGATTACCTTTTCTAGACCTCTGAGTCTGAAGTAGTCAGACTGGATTCACAGCTGCTGAAGGCTCTTGAGAAAAGTCATATGATGGACCTGAGGTTGTTTATCCCAGTGAAAAGGAGGCTGAAAGACCTTACTGCTTTTTTCAACTACCTGAAAGGAGGTTGTAGTGAGGTGGGGTCAGTTTCTTTTCCTAAGAAGTGATCAGCAAGAGGAAATGGCCTTCATTTGTGCCAGGGGAGGTTTAGATTGGATATTAGGAAAAAATTCTTCACTTAAACAGCTGTCAAGCAATGGTATAAGCTGCCCAGGGAAGTGGTTGCATCATCATTCCTGGAGGTATATAGAAAACAAGTAGCAGTGGCATTTCAGGACATGTTTTTATGGTGGGTGTGTCAGTGCAGGGTTCATGGTTCAGCTTGATGATCTAAGGGTCTTTTCCAGCTTAAATGCTTCTGTAATTCTGTGAATTTACAATCAATGGAGAGAGGTAGGTGTCTCCAGAAGTTTAACTTGAGATATGTCAAAATGATATTTGTGATATGCAGCTGATGTCAATAACGTGAGGATGTGACCTGATATGCTGATCCACCAAGTGTCCAGGTGAGAGCCCTGGTCCCTCCAATAGCTACCCTTCAGTTCATGCATTTGACATACATGTTTATTTCTATAAAAACATAGGAACTGAAAGAGGAATAGTGAATTATCAGATTTAATTCTAACATGGAGCCAAGGCACATCTGGGACACAAACTCTGTCATGGTTTGACACTGGCACAATGCCAGCGCCCCCATGAAAATGCAATCTCTCAATTGAATGCTGTGAAATGCGATCAGGAACAGAGCAGAGCAGACCCAAGCTTAATATCAAAGGAAAAAAAACTTTATTAAACTATTACTACTATACTACTATAAAAGAAATAGAAAGCAAAACACACATTAAATCCAAAATGAAAACCTTTCAAAACATTCCTCCTCCCCCCACCCCCAATTCCAACAAACCACAGTGAGACACAACTTGGACCCCTAATCAGGTTCCCAACCTTCAGATAATCAATACTCAGTCCATTGAGGGAGAGAGGAGTCTCTCCTGTGCCATAGACCCCCCTACGAAAACACAACTGCCACTTCTGTTTCCATTGTTTCCATGTCACACATGGCACCACGCGGAGAAGAATTTGCCATGGTGACAACTGTCCTTTCCATGCACAATGCTCTCACCACCGTGCATGGATGGACAGGCTGCTCTTAGGATTTTTCTTTTCAAGGATGCTTTGCCAAGAGGGAAAAAACAACAGTTCAGTTTTTCAATTTTTGGGACCCAAAAAATGGGTCACTCCCATTTCCCCCTAGGGCCGAGGGTCCAAAAACAGAGATCTTCTCTTCTTCTTCTCTGAAGACAGGGGGCACCACCACAAGCCTCCTCAACTTTTCTCTGTTCACTCCACTCCTGTCTTCAGCTGCTGAAGCAGGTCTCTTGGCTCACCAGCATCCTCCTAAAATACAGTCTCTCTCTTGGAGGAGAAAATCAGTTCAGTCTATGGCTAACAAGAGAAAGTCCAGCCAAAAAGCCACTCCATCATCTCCTTCCACCCAGAATTTCTCCTTCTAACATCTCAGGTCCCAGGCTGTCTCTCTTCCTCTCTTTCAAACCGTGGAGGAGTAATATTTTCACAAAGCTTTCACTTTCTCAAGGAAGGGTTAAAAGTCCTGACTCCCTGGATGGCTCTCTGCCCGGATCTCCAGCTGCCACGGCTGGGCACCTTCCTTTGTCTTTCCCCCTCACTCATCTCCTTCCCCGCGGTGTACTGTTAGGAGATGGTCGCTGTCTCTTTCTCTCTTGAAAGAGACTCTAGTGGGGCGGAACAGAGACATCCTCCACCCTTCCATCTGCAGGGGCCAGCCCAGTTCCAGTCCCTCCACCCTTCGGCCTTACCTCAGTCAGGCCCTGGCTGGGCAGGGGAGAGTCCTACACTGCGCTCACTGGAACCAAAGAGGGAAAGTTTTCCTGGGAATTCTGCTTTTGACCCCTCTGTGTTCTCAGAGGCGTGTCCAGCTTTCAATTGGTCACCCCAAGTGACCACCCTGACCCCTCACTGGATTGACCTCTTCCTTCCGAGAAAATTCTTTTTCCGTGTCAAAGCACGACAAACTCAAACATGCACAAGGTTTTAGAGGTGTTCCATCTGTAGCTGAAATTTAACTCTAAGTTTAGACACTGAAATAGCTTTTCTACTCACATGCTTCTAACACTGACTCCTATAAAGGTTTCATACATGACTGATTTGAAATAGAAAGCTAAGTTTAAATGCCAAAAATGAAGATAATTAATCAATCTTAAGTGTAATTCATGTAAAAAAATATTTTGGAAGTTGTGCATTGCCAATTTTGTCAAGTTAAACTTTTCTTTATACATACCTCATGAAAATTTCTGATTTTGATTTTATCATCTCTTGGAAGTAGGGAGGTAAGATGTTCCTTTTTCCTTGTATTAACTTGTTATATTGACTTTTTAAAATGCTTGACCTTTACTACTGCAACTATTCCAGTTTTACATTTCTGTGGGTTATAAGCAGACATCATCTTCATATATCCAAAGGTAAGCAGAAACTGCTATTTGGTATAAAATAAAGGGAAAAGGGAAAAAAAAATCCTTTTAGCTTCTATACCCTCAGGCTTTAGAAATCAGAATTAACGAAGCTTTTACCCATTTGAGAAATGCCTAGTGCCTCACAAACTGAAAGGATGTCAATTAAGTGCTCATATGCCTCTAGTAACCATATTAAACTGAGAAAGGAAAAATATCTTTACGGAAAATGTATACTTTTCTTTTTTTAACATTCACCCTTGGCTACAGCATATCTTGATGGAACTCAATTTACACAAATGTATTATATGAATACAAATTTGATCACCCTAAAATGCAGAGCAGAAGTGCGGTAAGAGGTCGTGTAGAATTGCTTACCTAGAAATACAGCTTTAGGAGTCGGACACAAGGCTCTTCCATGGCCTTTCCTCCCTGTTTCCATTTCATGATCCAGCTGTATGGATATAGGAGTACCCAGCTGCTCCTCGATAAGACATAAGTATGTCACTCAAGGCTCAGGTGAGTGTCAGAACATTGCGGGAATCCGGACACCCCTGGCCATTGTGAATTACAGCAGGTGTGTTTGACATGAGTTACCTTTCCTCATGCTTCAGATATGAGAATGGTATTCGCCTTGAATACTGTGTGCAGTTTTGGTCAGCACCATACAAGAAAGATATGAAGTTATTGGAGTGTCCAAAGGAGGACACCGAGGATGGTGAAGGGGCTGGAGGGGGAGCAGTGCGAGGGGTGGCTGAAGTCACTTGGTCTGTTCAGCCTGGAGATGAGGAGACTGAGGGGAGACCTCATTGTAGAATACAGCTTTCTCATGAGGGAAAGAGGAGGGGCAGACACTGATCTCTGCCCTGTCATGACCACTGACAGGACACAAGGGAATCACCTGAAGCTGTGCCAGGGGAAGGTTAGGTTGGATATTAGAAAAGGGTTCCTGGGCTCTGGAACAGGGTCCCCAGGGAAGTGGACACAGCAGCAAGCCTGACAGACTTTAAGAACCATTTGGATAGCGCTCTCAGGCACATGATGTGACTCTTGGGGACACCCTGTGCAGGACCAAGATTTGGACTTACTGATCATTTTGGGTCCCTTCCAACTCAGCATATTCTCTGGGGGATTTTAAAGCTTTACCTGGGATGACTAACTGCATTTTCATTATCCCATCTTAAGTTTTCTTAGGATGTACTTCTGGCTTAACTTGACTCATAAATTCAGGTCCATCATATTATAAACAGATTTAAGGCTAAGATTACAGAAGTCTTTTTTTTTTTTAATGAAATACTTTATAAGATTTTAAAATTCAAACAGCTATCTCAGCTATTTGAATAGTGAAGATCAAAAACCTGTATCCATGCTGCTTTTTTAATTAAAATTTTACCCAAAGGAAAACAGTATTCAACAGTATGCCATTTTCCTCTCTCCAGAAATTGTATAGTGAATTGTTTGCACATACCATAAGGTGCCCCAGCGTCTTGGGTTTTCATATGGTAACTGACTGATCTCTTTTTCCTGCTGTTATGCTTTTGACCTGAATTAATTTATATTAGTAATAGCATTCAGACTTCACTGATTACCTAAACAGGTAGGAAAAACAAAGATGGGAAGGACAAGGTCATAATGTACATTCACTTGAAGACAATGTGTCATTGGTTTAATGCTACTCAGGGAGAAAACTCACTGGATTCAAAAATACAAAAGCTATTTTGGGGAACACTAATACTCTAATTTTTGTCTATGAGTGCCACATTAAACCACATATAGTTTAAGATTGGAAATAGCTATGCAAACAAAGCAGTTTTAAGTTTTAAAATACTGAGTAACTCTTTTTTAATGTCTCTATATGACATAAAACACATCTTATAGTGTCCAGAGAATATTCATTTCAAAGCACAAAAAGGTTGAAGAAATTAAACTGACAGAAAATGGAAGATTTTGTTTAAAAATTGTCTCATTGCACATATGTTCATTAAAATCATCCAATTTATGACAAATACAAAAATATTTTAAGCTATCCTTAGAGGTATCGCAAAAAGTATGATCTTGGCTAAATCTCAGTCTGTCATTTTTATTATAATGTTACACATTTGTTGCTTCACATAATTTATATACTTTATCTGTTTCTTTCTGAAGTCTGTTTTTTCAAAATAAATAATGGAAAAGTTCTACTAAAGACACTTCTAGAATGATCACTGAGTTTGTAACAAGAGGATGATTATGGGACTGAAATATAAGGCAAATAAACAGTGAGAAAAGAAAGTGCAGAGCAGAAATGAACAATTAAGGCAAAACGAAAGCAAGTGAATGAGATCTCTAAAAAAGTAAAAAGCTAAAAAGTATTAGAAACAATATTGAAGACTATATCAATTAATAAGTACTAAGAATGATATTTTATCATGAAACAGAGAGATGACATGGCTGGTTAAATAGCCCCTTGTCCCTCATTCCTTTCTGTTGCCTCAGCTTTATCATATGTTTTAGCTTTTATTTTTCCTTAAGCTTCCACAGAAGACTTCCACCCTTTTCTATCTATATTAATTCTTACATTAATTTTTTTACATCTGCTGTCCTTCCATTCTTGTTATTTCTCTATATTTCTCTAATTTTCTATTCTAAATTTCTTCATGCGACCTGCAATATAATTTACCTTTTCATAGCAAAATAATTTACCTTTTTCATATAATTTTACATCTTAAGTGCTTGACATTATTAAATTAGAACTCCAAAGAAATATAGGCATTATTATAAAAATCTTTAAAATAATAATCATAATGACATTTGTGGTTTTCCCTCCAGATGTCTAATTTCTTAATTTGCCTCAAATGACTATGGTAGATATTTTCTAAATCCTACCTTTCTTAATGAATTATTCTACAATTAGAATCTCTAAACATTTACATTAAAAACTGGATGCTGGAAAAACCTGGATTTTAAGACTTACAGAAAGTCTTGTCTGCTTATCAAAGAAGTTGCAACAGAAATTTTTGAACTTTTATTACAAATGGCTTTTTATTCCTAGGAAAAAAAATCACAAATCAGTTTAAAAGGAAGAGATTAAAAAGACTGTTTATCTTGTTTTCCTTTTCTTTCCTTTATACTTTAACAGGAACCTAACTGGTGGGGGCCCAAATCCCCTGGAAAAACAAATCCATACCAAATTTCAGAAGAAATAGGAGCAAATATGCAGTGCAATGCTGGAAGTCTATAATGCTGTATTAATAGTTACAGAGTGGGTGAGTTACTTACAGTTACTTACTGCACCACATATCACAGCACTAATTACTGTTCAGATAGATGGAATTATTGCACACAGGGTCTTTCACTTATTGAATCCATAAATAAATAAATTTGGTGTGCCCAGGGCTCACCAAAGTAAACTCTGACATCCTAATAAAACTAGCAGAAGAAAAGCACACTTGACATTTAAATTGCCTTGAAAGATTTGATTAAACCAAAATACATATAAAATGACCCCAAACCTTAAGAAAGGAACTTCAGTGTTCACTGCTTTGTCACTGGAAGACACAAATATTTATCTTTTTTTTTTCACATGGTTACAGAAAGAAGAATGAAAATCAGACTGGTTTCCTGGGAAAATTAAGAGATGACGGTATTTGAAACAAAGATCTATGCCTGCTGTCACCAGGGAAGATGCAACTTGGGGATAAACACATGAAAGCAATATTTCATTACAATATTCTTACATTTTTACAGAACTTTTGCTGGTGAAAAGCTGTTCCATTAAGGGAAACATCCTTTTGTCCTTTCATGGTGATCTAGAAAAGTCTTAACAAAACTAGAATTTACGGGGGTTCTAAAAATAATTTTGCAGTTTCACCATAACTACAATGGTGGATAATTGGGGTTCCAGTGGAAAGACTGATAGATACAAATTTATCAGTGTAACAATGAAAGGAGAATGTAAGCCTGGATGAAGGCAGCTCCTTCTCATTCTCATAGCTGATAACAACTGCTAAGATGGAATGTACAGATGTACCATTATCAAAGGGCACATTGAACACAAAGTTCAGCCAAAATTTAAAGATATGCAGGTCTATTTAAAAGATTGGAATTGTACTGATATAATCTATATGTGGACATTGCAGCTAACACAACTAATCTACAAATGAGGTTTCAATTCCTTGAATTCACAATTCCTTCTGACTCACTGACTCACCTGTGCACTGCTAATGGCCTGGCCCTGTATAGCAGAAAAACAGCAACAGTCCAAGTTAGAGTTAATGTGCTCCCAGTTGAGTAAGATGAAGAGGTCATATGTTAGAGCTTGTTTTGCATGTCTCTTGATTAAAGTAAAAAAAAAATCCCATGGTTTGTTGTGTTGTTTTGGGTTTGTTTTTTTTTTTTTTCGAGGGGTATGGGGAGAGGTAGGCAGGGCAGGAGACTTCATACTTAGATAGGAGAAAAGTGATAGTAGCACGTTTACAAAACTGTATATAAACCAGTGTTCCAAGAGTGAGCAAAGTTACGCAACATTACCTGTAGAGTTGAAAAAGAGAAGCTTCTGTGTATGAAAAGATATTGGTTTTGTATACACCATACACCTTAACAGCTACCCACACAGAAGTGAAGTTTTGCTATAAATTTTAGTTGAAAATAGGCACCCAAAGATAAAATATATGTATACTTTATTGTGTTGAGATTCTATACATCCAAAATATATATTCAAAATATTTTTTTCCTCTGATGAAAGATATTTGTTTAAAACACTGGGGTTTTTTTCAGGCAGAGTTACTGGATTGACCCATTTGCACTTTTAAGGACACTCACCTTCTCTGAAATTACAGGAATTGTCAAAGGCAAAACTTGCAGGACCCCCAGTACACTGCAAACCGTATAGCGATTCTATAGAAACATTCTTACTCCAGGACATCTTAAGATTCATGAAGTCTTGTTTCTTAATTAATAGGGTGAATTTTGAACATAGTGTATGACGTTGGTCAAGCAAGTCCTGTCAACATCAATGGAAGTAAAAGATCTTAGCATAGCTTTGAAATTTTACCTCTAACTAATATCAAAAGGGCTTTATTCCCGAGTGATCAGATACTGCATAGCATGTATAAAATCAGATTATTTGAAATATGCTTTTTAATCAGTTTTAATCATGTATTGCTTGCACTAGAACAATTATAAGATTTTGCTTATAAACAGCTTGGAGCTATTTAGTACCTTTCCATGTATCTTCTTCTCCTTTTCCAGAATAAGGAATGTAATAAGCCTTGCATAATATTTTACCAGCTATTATCTGGAAAAGCAGAAAGAGGGAAATTTGTCAGACAATGAGAAAAGTGGTTGTGCTGGAGGTATATGTGAAAACATTTATAAGTATAATATATTTGAAAAAGGTTTAGGGTAGAATAAAATCATATATTAAAATATTTTAAGGTGTTATACCTTTTTACATAATTATTTTTAACATTTAGCTAAGATGACCTTTCTATATGGGGGTGTTAACTTCAGATAGCATTGAAAATAACTTTTGAATACCCTGAAAATTTAGTTTTTCTTAGGCATTTTGGTTTAGACAAATTGATCCAGTCACTCAAAATTGTCAATGGCATATATAGATTAACTAATATGCTATCTGCTAATGACCAGTCAATTTTGGTTTAATGATTAAGATAATTTTTTCATGGGCATGTGGTAAAGTATTCTTCTACTGATATTTTAGTACCAAGGTTAAACATGAATTAAGGAATTTGTTTTAAGGGAGTTATTATATTAAAATATTTCTTGGCATTCCTGAAAATGATGTGTTCAAAGATGGAAGTATCAATTTCTCCAGGTAAAGATGCAACAATGTAAGTAAATATTCAATGGGAAAGTAATCAGGACAAAGAAGTTCTGCTACTTTGAAGAAACTTGGAATTATTTTTTTCAACTCAAAATATGTCTCATTTGCATGTTGTTATCAGGAGACACGATTCATAGTTAATGGTTGCTGACAAGAGGCAACCTGCTGCAATCACATATAAGCATTCTCCTAAACTTACTTGAAGGTAATTAGATACTTTCCTTTGAATTTGACAGGCTTTGAATCAAGATTATGCAGATAAAATAATACAATAATGCACAAATTTCACTTATTCTTTGTCAATACTTTGTTTTGTATAGGTAGCCTACACATATATTATGTAGTTTTAGAACCTTATTATCTGAGGAAAAAGCTTGGCAAAAAACCAAACCACCCACAACAAACAGGTACAACCAAAAATCCCCAAATAATTAGGTCACACAAAACTTTATAAATGTCAAAAATTACTTAGCTTACCTGAAATTAACTCAACCAGAAACAATTCTGGCTTCCTGACACTGATTGCATTAAGCAGTCAAACTTTCATAGGGATGAACTGTTTATGATACTCTCAAACAAAGCTTTAAGCATTAACAAAATCCCACTTATTACAGCACTATGTATCATCTTCCTTTTGATGGATTTGAATTTAGATGACACATTTTATAAAGGATAATTCTTTTCTATTTGTGTTTAATTCCTCTTGTTTTTACATTAAACCACATACTTTGTCTTACTGCTCAATATCATTTGCCTTACTCTTCAAGTAGCAAAATTGAGGTAGTGAAATTGAAGTAAATACAATATCTATAAATTTGGGCCATCACTTTTACTTGGAGTGTGATTGTTTGGTTTTTGTTTGGTTGGTTTTATTTTCCAATTAACATTATTTTTACATGTAAGTATAGAGTTTGATATCCATCCATCCATCCATCCATGCACCCATCCATCCTTTCTCATGTGCACACACACACTCACATGCATACATATTTTTTACACTGCTCTGCATGCGCAGAACAATATATTCTATGTATTTTGTACACTTTACATATATACACTTCTATCAGTTGCATGGGGCCTCTGCAGAGCACTGGTGCTGCCCTGTGTAGGACCCACTGAAGGACATGGCTGGGCCCCAAAGCAAAAGGGTGATCCCCTAGGGTAAACAGGCTTAAGAAAGCTCAAAAGACCACACAGAGGAGAACGAGAGAAAATTATTGTCAATTCAAAATTATTCAGATTGTGAGAAACTAAGCAAAAAACTGCAACCATTTACATAAGAAAATGATTACCTGGAGACATTGCAGAAGTTAAAAGCTTGAAATATACATTTTCAAGGACAGTTATTCCAGAAATCAATATACTTAGAAGAGGAAATTAATCCTTCACCTCAGATTAGTTAACTACATATTACAGTAACTGCATTGATTTTGTAGAATAAATAAGAAAATTTGGGAAAAAAATTTACCATAATATCTTCCGTATCATGTGCCTCTTCTGTAGAGAGTGAGAAAAGTTATACGGTCTGATGTCCACTTCAGTCTGAAAAACTTAAAAAGTTAGAAACCATGTGCTTTTTCATACACCGATATGAAGTGAAATAACTCGTTGGAATGACTGATAACTTCTATCTTCATATTTCTACTTACAGAAATTTTCAGAGTAACAAAATTCCTTTGCTAGTTCTAACGTCTGTGTGTGGTAATTTAGTTGTTAAAGTAGCTTGACTGTAAAGACAAGTAACAGTTTTCTTTCACTGCTGTATATTTCCAAACAAATAAAAGGAAAATTCATTACAAGTCAGTAGAATATTTTTAGACAAACAAAGATCTGCAAGTAACGAAGGTCATGGTATTTTTCCTCATCATCCATACAGTTAAAAAGAATCCAAACACCTAAAAGTTAATTCCACTTAGTCTGGACTAGTTGTGATTTTATGTAAATAAATATTATACAGCAAGGTGTCCTAATCATTCCAGTATTATGAGGATCTTCCTATCAATAAGGAATGTCATGGTTATTCACCTCATCTCTCTTAATAAGTGTAGATTAACCAGAATAAGTAAAAGAATTAACTCTAAATTGTTCATTTGAAAAAAAATCCATTTAACTTGATGTACTGAACATGATCTCTTAGCTTGTTCTATGTGTCATGTAAGTTTGGGGTTTTTTTGTGTTTTTTTTTTGTTTAGTAGGGGGTGTTTTTTTGTTTAATTGACTATTTTCACAGAGTATAATACAACATGTCTGAAACCTGTTACATTTCTTTGAGGTGAATAAGTTTACACTGCTTTCAAGCAACTGTAAACTTGAGTGTTTCTGTCATGTTCTTCTTGCCAGGAAATTAAGCTCTGAAGTAAGCAACACCTTCCCATAACACTGGCCATGCTATGCATAAGCAAATACCCAATTTGAATTAGAGGGGGGAGGAAAAAAAGATAAGATGTTTTGAAACAACAGATAATCAATGCAGGAGTCTTCAATTCTCTCTGGGTTGTATAACATTGCAATATATTATCAGCCTCACTTTGCTATTTATTCTTCCCCAGAGTACCTAAACTCCTGATTAATTTAGAAGTACTATTAAAGTTACAGTTACCAAAATAACATGTGTTTAATATCTGACTTAACTGCTTTAAGGTTGCTCCAAGAGATGTGAATGTAAAAGAAAATGAATCACATATAAATATTTAAAACAAATTAGTGGTTTTTTAGGTTGTGTTTTTTTTTTCTCCGAAAACTGTGATGAAACAAAGATTAAAGATATATATATAGAGTCTCTTCAGTCCAGAATATAGATGCATTCGTTCTGGGCAATAATAGAACAGCATCTGTTATGGCTGAATTTAGAGGTTGATTGAAATTATGGACTACACTAGAAACAATAAAATAATGTAAAATAAAGATCTCTGATATAAATGTACTATTTTTCCAAAGAAATAAAGGTGGATTCATGTTACCAATCTTAGTATGAACATAGTCATCACATCCTTCTCTCTCTAGCCAGTGGAAGGAAGTTAACATTAAGATTCTCATGATGTTAAGGCAGGACACGGCATCCTTAAAAGGACCATATTCTCATCCTATCACAGAGGAGCCATTGGTATGACTCTAATTAAATGTTTTTTTTTTTTGCCTTTATGTAGAACTTAGCTTATTAGCAGGTAAGAACTTCAGGCAACTCTGCTTAATTTTTTCTTGTAAAACTTTGTAAGAGAAATTTAAAAATTACCAATCCAAATCAAAATTCAGCAGACAAGACAATAAAAAAAATCTTTATCTGTAGAACAATTCTTGGAAAGACACCTTTAGTGGAATAGAAGGAATAACACAAGGATATGAGATAAATTAATTTAATCATAAATTATAGTGAGGTGTAGTCTGAGTACAGCTCACTTCAGGCATTCCTTAAATCTTATGCTGATGTTCCTGTTGTGGAAGACAAATACCAATAAAAAGGTTACTGGCATCCTCCTGGGCTATAAGTGCAAAACAGTAGTCTATTTTCTCCAGAAGGTTTTGCTTACTTAATCAAGATATAGTAAAGCCTTTTCAGTTTATGTTCCAGACTGTACATGTATATTGCCTGAAATTACTTGATTCTATGTGAAACTTTTCATATAGAAAACCCCAACCAACTAATAATAAATATGAATCACGTTACTAAAAAATGCCTTTGAAATTCTTCACTGATACTTAATAATGATGATACGTCTAAAAATCTAGCAGAAAAATTACGTTGATTTCTCCAGCCATGCACTGGTTTAGAAAAAAAAATTAAAAAAATAAATATATAATATCTGTTCAAAGCACACATCTTCCTTCAAAGTCTTTTGTTGCTAAATCAGATCAGAACAGAAAGTTAGTAGTAGCCAATCTCAACAAATTTATTTGTGTTTCATTAGTGCCCTTAGTCTCCATTCCGCTGCAGCTCAAGTAAATAAAAGCCAGCAGAAAGTGTCTAGCCTTTGTAAAATTCATAGTGTTGAGCCTCTTCATTCACAGGCAAATATCACATTTCACAAATTATTGTACCAAAACAAAGGGTTGTTGATGTGAAAAAACCCTAAACAAACAGAAAAAAAAGTATGACTGACTTGCCTCCTTTTGTGTATCCCTTATCTAGATGTCTATGCCTAAGATAACAGTTCCATTTTTCTTTATAGTGAATGGACAGAAATAAGAGTTTTTAATGTGATTTCACTATGTGTTGCCTGAATGACTACAGATGTCTAGTTTGTTTAGGTAAATGTCATTCAAGATATCTGCAGACTGGTGGATTAGAAATATGAAGTAAAAATGACCAAAATCAGAAATTATTCATTGGATAATGAATAATTGGATAAGCACTTAGGATGATTATTCAAAATTATATTAAATGTACAAAAATGCTGACTATATGTGCTTGGTGAGCTTTATGTCTTGTATTTTATTATTTGCCTTGGTATGAAAGTCAAAACTTGCTATACATAAAATGTGAATGATTTCCACTGAATACTGAAATCTCATAGATAAAAATTTAGGAATAGTTATTCCTTTTCTCAGTATTGGTTCCTTTAGGTTTTTCATAAGCAAACATACTCACTTGAAAGCCTGATTTGAATGAGGACAGAAAAGACAAAAAAAAGGAGAAAGTTTTGCAGAAAGTCTTAGTTTTCATAGATGTCAATTTGTGTTGCTGTGTGTCTTATTAGTGCACTGAAGACTCAGGCAGGACATTTGGAAACAGCAGCAGTCACAAATGGGCAATTATTTTGAGTCATTAACCATTAACATTTCAGTCTCCCACAATGGGATACATATTTTAGAAAAATCTTGAGTTCTTAATCTCCCAAAACAGACTCCTCTTTATCAGATAATTTACATTGCATATTTTAGAACTGTGATAATTTTCATCATTATTTAATATATCTCAGACTTTAAGTGGTTCTCCTTATAGTTATAGGACTATTATTCCTGCTTGGACAAATACATTCAGCCACAATGTCATTGTTAAAAGGAACAATGTTGTGTAAAAACACTTTATTACAAAAGTTAAAGAAATATATGCTAAAGAAGTATTTTTACATAGACTTTGAAAAGAGGATATTTGAGTGACTTACAGAGAAGCATAGCTTTTTTTTTTTTTTGTAAAAGTGCAGAAAACGGTGTTACATAGGGTCAAAGCTCTGGAATATGTTTGTCCAAATGGTAAATGATTTCTGTTCCCTGAGCCAAAATATATCTATAACACATGGACCTGTATTTCAACTGTGTTTCAAACATGAATCAGGTTCATATAAGTAAATGATAGCTTTGTGGCAGACCTAGAAAAGAAGCTTTAAATATTCTCTCCTGTACCTAATGTGACAGAGAACAGGTTTTTGGTAAGAAGCATACCTATTTAATTCATGGGAGATATAGCTGGACATATTCAGCCTTGTAATATTCTGAAAACTTTTCATAGTAAACCTAATTAAATATTGCAACTGTTTACCAAGTGACATACAAGTCCTCGTAATAGACTCTGATATAGTTTAACAGCTTCAAAAAATCTTTAAGAACTCCATCTCCAGACAGTTTTACATTTTCTGTTACGTTGGCCAAACTAGACCTTCTAAAGCGTTCTAGTCATGTGTGCTCCCTTCCACAGAACTGTGAAATACAAATACCTTTAAACTGTTTTAATCACAAAGACTTGTGTAATGATAGATATTATAATCACATCTCATCCATCAGGGACTTTTCTTCATATACTTTTCTCCTCACAGAGTATTTTGTTGATATATTCTCAGATTTAGGGATTATGCTGTCTGTCTTTGAACAACCGGATTTGGAGCATAGCAGGACAAGAGCTGAATCAATGATGGGAATTACAAATTATTTTTTTTTTATGTGTCTTGCATGCAGGTGTGAAAATCACATTTGTCATTGGAAAGATAGGCAGTGAGCTTGCTCTTCCTCGTACTGAAGGGACAATTTGTTCTTAAGGGGACCATTTAGGCTACTTGCTCAACTTCCTTGCAGTCAGGTTGCATGGAAAAGGTTATGCATACATGAGGAAACTAAACATGCCTTTGATCAGCCTCCAATACACAGATTGGTCCAGATTTGCACTTCTGAACTCTCTTCACCAGGAAAGAGCGGCCAAAGGCAAATTGATCCCAAGCCATGGAAAATCCCAGGTGAATTCTGGGAATTGTATAAGAGATTGCTAAATATCCTGGGGAAAAACCTGATCTTCAAGCCACTCAAGCAGTTTGACAAGGGTAAGAAACAACACATTTGCGCTGGTGCTCAGAAACGGTTAAATTTGTTAGCATGGGCGCAGTTTCAGGAAGCTTAAAAAGAAGTGTTGGGGGTGGAGCTAAGGGCTAGGCAGAGGGGTTTGGTCTCCAGGGGAAGGAGGGTGGCCACCAGGATACCAGTCCAGTGAGGGGACAGGGAAAGGAGAAACCAGGGGAAGTTTCAACACAGAAGTTCATTTGGGAGTTCTGTCTTTTTTCCCCCAGGTGGACTGACTCCTGTAAGTAGGTGCTGCTGTTGCCAGGGCCGAGGACTTGGGAATTGACTGAGGAGGGAGAGTTCATGGGATGCTACAGTCTCCTGCATCTTCCTGTGGTAATTCATTTTTTGAACAAGTAAATATTCTAAAACAAATCACAAAGTCCACATGAACATGAGTAAAATGTAGTGTTCTCTGATAGATAAGAAATTAGTTTAGAACCAATCATCCTGTTTTGGAATTAACCACTATGGAATAGGTTTTTTGAGAATTAATCATCACACTTTACTGCTTTCTGTCACGTATTCAAAGAACATAGAGAAATACATTGAAATGCTGTGTCTCAGTTTACCCTTTCTAAGACAATACTTCCTGACCTCACAAAAGCACTGTGATATTCATGCTCTGGCTTTTCAGAATTGTAGGAACAAGAGCTTCAAATTAGTGGTATAGCTGGTCATTTGAATGCAAATTCACAAGAACTACATACACAAAACCTGTCTACAACATTGTTTATCTGCCTTTATTGAGATGACTTTGACACCACTGGTCTTTATATTTGATGAGGCTTCTGTTTAGGAATTCTAAAATGATGAGAAAAATAATACAAGCTAAAAACTCAGGACAAATGCTTATAGCCTTTCATGGGTCAGTGCTACATATCAAATCGATGAAATGTTTGATGAAAACCCATAGTAAATGGCAAATCAATTCACCAATCTCTTCAGCAATGTTTTCATCCCTAGCCTATGCAGCCAAATGTTTAGGTATATACTCATTATTTTATGCCTATCATTTCAAGGATTCAATGAGTGATGTCTCTTAACAATTTGAGAATACAAAAATAAAACCTTAGCCAAATAAAACCAAGTCATTAATCTCTGGCAAAAATTATGACTTGGCTGAAAAATCCAGAGAGCAGCTTAACAGGGTAGAGAGAGGCCATCATGAATTAGATGATGTAGCTTCTTCTACAATATTATGACTAATATTTAGATAACAGTTATTTACATTTCTTCACAGCATGCTATAGGATAAAATTAATTTAAGAACTTCTGAAAAAATCTCAATATTATCTAAGCAAACAAAATGCTTTTAAAATTTACATAATAAACAAGCTAGGTTAAGTCTTAAACTGTATATATAGGTGAATTGTCATTGCAATGCATTTTAATAATATCTAGTAACAATTACTTGGAAATCAATTATGTCTGAAATATCTAGGACTGCAAAGGACCTCCTGGGTAATGCAGTTTATTATTGCCTGGCAATCCATCCTTGTCTCTTACAAGATACTTCTAAACATAGCAAATCCTTGAAACTGACTAGCTTCTTTTATCATCAAAGTTTTTTCATTATTAAGCATTTCCAAAATCTTCTTTTTGGAAATAAAAGAATAAATACTTTTTTTTTCTTTTTTTCAATCCATTTAAATGCATTTGTTGCAACAGAATTTAATTGTCTATTATTTTCCAGAGAAAATTGTCATCTGATGTTCAGAATGGATTTTGGGCTGAGCCATACTCCATGTTTACATCAGAGACGCTACAGAACTTAAAGGGAGGTGGTTGTTCATATATTTTTCCAGCTCCCTGAAGACTGCATTTTGCATCAAGCTTTCTGCTGCAATATCTACATTCCTCTGCAATCTAAACCTCACTGAAATATGCCCACCATATGAACATGTCTTTTGTATCCTGCAAGAACAATTGTAATGCCAAGGTTCTTTTCAGCTCACCTGGTGTACTGTGTCCTACAGGTGTGGAGTTGCTGATAAACCAGTCTCCACTGGTTTAGTCGTCTCTGAAGCTGCTCTAGTTTGGCTTTCTCTTTTCCCTAGCATGGAAACTCTATGGAGTTCTCCAGAGAGATTTTCAACAATATCTTGATAGACTGTTTCACACAATTCCCATGTATCCTTTGACTGAAAAGATGAGGCCCATTTATTTTGTAGCCAATTCAATGATCTGGTTGAAAAAGATGGAGTTTTCACTAGAAGGGCTTGTAGTAGTGCCCACAGGTTTCAAGAAGGTAGAAATTTCTCCCAGAACTGCTCCTGGACTGAAAGATACTAAAAGAATCAAAAAGTAAACTAAGTAAGAAATGGTCCAAATGTGGGTGGGTTAGTATATATGTAGAATCACAAATGTTTTAATTTTTTTTTAAAGTTAAACATTACGAAACAGGTTGCCCAAAGAGGTTGTGGAGTCTCCTTCTCTAGTTATTCAAAAGCTGCCCAGAGACTATCCTGAGGAAAATGCTTTAGGAGCCCTGGCTTGAGCAGGGAGGTTGGATGACACGACATCCTATGGTCACTTGCAACCTTACTTATTTTGTGATTCTGTGATTATCTCATCAGACTTTTCTGTAAAATGAAGGACACTGAATGTATGTATTATATTTGCATTTTGCCAGTGTCTTGTGTACTGATAAGTAATAAATAAAATTTGCTTATTTTCCTATAGACAAAGATTTTGTTTCTCTATTTTGTCTCTGTATTTAATCTCTCTATGTAAGATTTATTCAGCCTCTATTGGAATATGGGAGTTGACCCTGGCTGGCAGCTAAGCACCCACCAGCCATTCGCTTACTCCCTGCCCTGTCACAGGACGGGGGAGAAAAAAAAGAACAAAAGGCAGGAAAACTCATTGGTCATGATTAAGATAATTTAATACATGAAGGAAAGAAGAAAAGCACAACAAACAAATAATACAAAGTCAATGCTCACCACCTACTACTAGCAAAACAATGCCCAAATTGTCCTCAGCAGTGACTACTTTGGAAAACTATGCCCCAGGTTTTGCTGCTGAATATCATGTTATATGGCATGGAAGAGCCCTTTGATAAATTTGTCCCAGTTGTCTTATCTCCCATCTCCTACCTGGACTACTAACTGGGGGGACAGAGTGAGAAACAAAGTAGGTCTTGATGCTGTGCCAGCACTTTTCAGCAGTAGCTAAAACATCAGTGTGTTATCAACACTTTTAGTCACAAATTAAAACACAGCACCGTACAGACTGCTATAAGAAAGTTAACTCTACCTCAGCCAAACACACTACAGGGGGAAATATTGTTTTGTCATCCACAGTGTTCATTTTTTCTTCACAGTATATAATTTTTCTCAAAATTTCACTATTAGTAGTATCATTTTTTTTATATAGTTCATAGCAAATTCTTCATTCTATCCCTAGTATATTTAATTTTGTTTCTGTGCTGATTGCTGAAAGGCATTTTTCCTACTGGTTGCCTGTAATTATTCCTGAGAAAAAGTATTCTTCTCCCTTGTAGATTTCACTAGACCTTCCAGTTCTTTCTGTTCTTCCGGACTTTTCTTATGAGAGTAGTCATTCCAAGTGGTAGTAGCCCAAGCCCATTTTGCTTTGTTAGTTCCATCTTCCCACTCGGCTTCATCTATTAAAAAAAATTTCTCCATTTGGTAATCCTACACAGTTCATTACTGCAATGTATTTTTAAAGAGACAGACAACATCTAAGTAGTGTGCAAGTCTGCAAAACTTCCTCTGTTTTCTCTAAAAAAAGGGCACTGGAGTGGTGTTCTAGAAATGATAATTAATGTAAACCAGATAGAGTCAGATGAGACTGGTATGAAAGTTGTGAAGTTCTTTTTCAGAAGTCTGAATTTTTCCAGTATTTGAAAATACATTTTCCCCCAGAACAGTTTAATTTAATGATCAAAGTAAGCTAGAGAATATTGTATACAAATAATGTCCCTACCTGAATTTTTAAGCCAGAGTAAATTTTTCTTTCTCTTTTTCCCTTTGAATTCTGGACCTACATTATCTCATTTACTTTTAACAGTCATGCCCATCTCCTGCTATTTCATCTCACTTGGTAATATTTTGGCTTACACAGATTTCTTTTGGGCTTACATTTCTGTGTAGTTGTCTTCTTTCCCACCTCTAAAGATAGAATCATTCTTATCTCAGTTGGAAAAGACTCTTCTGTCTGCTGTTCAGTTTTCTCATTTCAGATGTGGAAGGTTGTCTTGTTTTCCACAGTTTTAATCCTTGTGACTAACATTGTAGTAACTTGGCATCTGCTTGCTTTGTGCACAAAAATGTAATCTCTCATTCAGCTTTGAAGCTCTGAGCACAGTTCTCATCTTGCTCACACCTCTGCACTCATTCACCTCTGGATCTTTTCGCTCCATGCAGACAGCTTTCTTCAACCTGTCTAGCTAATTCTCCACATAGTGTCTGCATATCTTTTGTGTCTCCTCCCTTAGATGTGGGAGAGAAACTGTCTTTTAATGAGCCAATTTACTAGTTCTTTTCACTCACTTTTCTTTCCAGTTAAGAAAAAAAAAATAAAACATTTTTCATGTCTTAAACTATAATTTAATATAATTTATCCACAAAAGCATTTTTGAATCCTCTACTGCAATGCAATTACAGAAATTAGCATTAAACAAAATATAATAACCTAAATGAGAAGGGACTGTCTATAAAGAACAAGGCTGATGCGAAGGTTTAGATGCCAAAGACTATTTAAAACTCTAGCTGCCACATAATTCTCAGTAGCCAAGGTTTTTATAAAATATAGCAGGAAAATATACTGCATATAATTCTAGAATGTAGAAGTTAATCAGAGCTCTTGAATCTGAGTACTACCATTAAGTATTTTTTCAATTCTCTGTCAGGTTAAGATTTAAGAAAAAGCAATTTCTCATATTAAAAAAAAAAAAAAACAAGATACATTTAATACCTAGGCACACTTTCCCACTCTGGGTGATTGAAAATTTGAACCTGTGACACTCAAAAAGCAAATCCTGGTGTGTGAAAGACATAGTCACAATTTTTTTCTGGAAATCCTCAATCAGTTGAATGCTTTCCTTATGCCTAATCTCTACCAGAATTGAGACTTTAGGTACATCTTAAATTCCATAAAGAAGTAAAAAATTCCAGCAATAACCCTTAATGGTCCCCTCCCCTACCTTTAACACAATAAATCTTCAGTAAAGCTGGGTTTGGAAAGCAACTTCCAGTAGAATATTTTTATTCTATAACTTTTTCTTTGTCAAGAGAAACTATTATTTTTTCTTTCTTTATCAAACGAATGTAATCAAATGAAAGATGGGACATTCCAGAGCCAAGGACTGAGTATTCTCATCTCTTGTCAAGAATGGCTGATTTCCATAAGCTGTGTTGAAAATTTTGAAGCCCCTTAAATAGTTTCAAGAAGGTCTCCAAAGTTATACATGATTAGCTTCAGGAGTAGGAAACATTGTTCTGAAAGAATGAAATTACTAAATTTTTGGAAGAGAGATTAAATGCAGTAGAAGGAATATGAGGCTGTCAAATCTACAAAGAGTAAAATAGCTTCATATGATGCAGGCAATCAAGCCTGAAGGATTCATGTCTTCCTCTGTATTATCTCCTCCTAGACAATTTAGGCAGTTGTCCACTCAGTATTTTAAAGCCTATAAATGAAATGTATTTCATAGCTATTGAACAAGCTTTTTTTTTTTTTCAATTTAATATTTACTGTCATCAGTGTAGGAATCTCTCAGTTGAAATCTCTAATGAAATCTAAATATTGTGTCTAAAAGTTATCCTGGTCTGATACATGATTCTACATTAAGCTGTGCCATTTGAAAGTTTTTTGGATATTGTTTTTTTAGTTGCTCTTATATTTTCAAAATATTCTCTAGATGAAAAATTCATACCTGCAGATGTTTTTTGCCACGTGCAATAAGTTCAATATTGAAAACCCTAAGGTATTAATGTTTGATACACCAAAGCATATGAACTTGTAATACTATAATTGTGAGAGAAAATGTTTCCGAAATGGAAACATTTAGGGGAAAAAACTCATAGGAACTTGCCAGTCATGATTTTAACATGCATACAGGAAAATGGAAGTCCAGAATATTAATGTGCTTCAGGAAGGAGTGTTAGGGGGAAGTTATTTAGTAAAAAGAATATGCTGGTTATTCCTCATTAAATTTTGGTTGCAATTCTGTTTAAACTCAAATAAGGTTGTTTTTCCTTTGTCCTCCATATTGTTTTTGATATGGCTGAAAATTTAATGAAGTTGGCACATGGTCAGAAACATAATTTGCTATTTTTATTACTCTGTCAATATTGTACATTAAGGTCCTCAAAAGCCTTCGATGAAAGTAAAAGAACTCTTTAAACAAGCAACGTAGCAATGCAAACAGGAAATGTCTAATGCATGTTTCTTAATACCATAGCCTAGATTAAAGCTTTTGAAGTTGTCTCACTAATTAATTTGAAACTGTGATGAAAACAGAAAGTGCCTATAGATGTAAGGTTTCCAAGGCATTCTGATTAAAACTTTTCATGACAGAAGACCTTATTAGGTTTTGGCAAATGCTGTCTATAGCACCATGCATAGCATCCCAAAAAGAAGGCCTGGCTTCTACTCTGCCCCAGAAGGGATGGATTAAATCTAAACTTTTGTTTTTGGGCCCTCACACTGAAAAACAGATCTGTGGAGTAGGCAGAAAGATGTTTAAATCTTACTTTTGTTTTCTCTTTGCAATCCTATTTTATATTTTATACATACAGAATTGGGACTCTTTGGTCATCAAGACTACATTACTCAATGGAAAAATTGTTAGATCTCTAGTTTTGGAATAAGTAGTTACTATTTAAACTTTTTTTTAGATCCTATTTTTTTAATTGAGCACAGAGTGTGAAATATGCTTCATAAAATCTACAACAGCAGCAATGTAACCTTTTGCAACCACATATTTTTATACAGAAGTTACATCAACAAATAAATATGTCAAACTAAATAGATGATGCAAAGTGTTACCTACTTTAAATATTGAAATATATTATCTCAATAAATCTGGCACAGAAAAGAGAGTAACTCTGCTGCAAATTGATCTAAATACTGAGTTTCATTTGAGAATAAATTAGTCTTCATTCTCTGTCAGGGAGAAATAGTTGCATAAACAGATGAATATCCTCCCCCCACTCCAAAACAGTCTGATCACAAATTGTCACATTTCTGTGTGTGATACTTCATGAAAAGAACTGGAACCAAGCCAATGGATTTGTTCATGTTTATATGTGTCTGTGGGCATGCATGCAGTGGCGGGGAGAGAGGTATGTGGGTGGGTGAGGGAATAACCCCCTCTGGATTGTACTCATAACCTGAAAGTCCTTTTTCACTGCAGTTTTGAACGTGATTGCATAAAAAGGAAGCATTCAGAAACCTTCCAACCAGTATTTCATGAACAGAGAAAAGAAATGAAAGACACGTCAAAATACTGAAGCAAATCATGGAGAAGATGGAGCCATGGAGTAACATGAAGAGAGGCTAAGTTAGATGGGTTAGGCTGGAGAAGTCAATTAAGACTAATCTTAATTGGAGTTCTACACTTTCTAAAGCAGTACTATAGCACACAGACTCAGCATCCTTTCAGAGAGGCTCAGAGGAAGGACAAAAATTACAGTCACAGGTTCAAGCATGAAGGAAAAAAAAAGTTTCTCAATGAGAGTGATTAAGTAGTGTTATAGGTTGCACACATGTGCAATCACTGACCTTCGGGACAGCCACAATTCAGCTGGACAAACCACTTAGCAGGTCAATTCAACTTCAAAGTTTGCCATCCTCTGAGCAGGAGCAGGACTAGATGACTTCAGAGTTCTTCTGCAACTTTATTTTTGTATGATTCCATTAAAAAATGTTTTCTATATTGACAAGAAACAGGGTCCTGCTACATGCCAATCTGTTGATATGTATGGTATGTAGGTGTGTAGGTTGACAAGGATGAGACAAAGAGGATCCACCTGCAAGCATATAGTTGAGGGCAATTTATGAATGTACAATTGGTACAAACACTCTTAAAAGCTGTTGGATGCAACCAGCTGATTTGTTCATGTTCTTTAGTCAGGAAAATGTACTCTGGACATGCCACTTATGTTAATCCAAATACTACATATTCTAAACACATGTCACTAGTCTTAAAAACATCAGATGAGCTAAAATATTTTTATTTTTTTGAAATTCTACATGTGCAAGCTTGACTAGTTGACTTCCATCTGGGAAGGTTTTTATAAGATAATTTTCTTTATAATAGTTTTTCTAACCCCATTTCCTTAACAGACTGAGCTTTTACAGGGTTTTTGGGAGCATTTGAGCTCCTGAACTGCTGACAGGTTCTTTGCATAAAGTAACAGTAAAGGTCTTTTTGTGTATATAACATCCAAATTTATCTTTTAAATTGCTGGAACTTCTCTGCACTACAACCTTCATATTTTATTTTGGCATATAATTTACATGAGGGGTGAAATAGTTTTAGCAGTTCAGATGCAGTTAAACCCCAAAATTCTTCCTGTTAGGATCAAAAACAGGTCCTGAAACCTTATTTTACAAGTCTTTTCAATTTTCTATTTTTATTTATACTTGTAGGATAACATGCTGAAAATCATACACAGAAAGAGACAGTGAGATCTCAAAGAAGGCATAACTTGACTACAATAAATAACACTAATTAATCTGGGTTATTCCACTACAGTAATAGAAATGGTCTCAAAGAAGAGTTGCCATAATTTGATCACACTACAGTAGGACCAGACATACTTTATCTTTTCTAAAAAATAGACTAACCAGAAACTTGTGCAAAAATGAAGTCACAATAGTTTGCTTGTTTGTTTTATTTACACAGAGAACTATCTTCTATTTAAATACTCTGTGAGAATCTGTTATATTGATTTTGCATTTGGCTTCCACTGCCCTGTTATTTTGTGTTACTTTCAATCTCTTTGTACTGATATCGCTATTAAAAACACATCAGAGCTAGAAAAATATCATAAAATAACCATGTTGCTGGACAGAATCATGAATAACTCCAATTTTCTGTCATCAGGCTAGAGTGAATAAAAGAAATTTAAGTTTGAATTCTCATAGTTGAAACAGTCAATTGAAAAAAGCAAATCCTTCTTAAGATACAAGAGAGAGGAGGAAAATTACTAGATAGATACTGTATGATGGGATATTCTCTTTTAAAGCCCTCTATTATTACTCCTAAATGATAGCTGCAAGCAGCATTGAAAAGAAGTCCATTTTAGGTTGTTATAAAGATTGCAATGATGTGTAAAATAATCCCTTTTTAGGTAAGATTTGTAGTGTAAAGTAAAAATACCTTAAGCCAATGGAATGGAGATATTTCCTTCTGCAATATAGTAATTCAGAAAACCAGAAGCCAAATTAAATATTAATTTTTTTCTTTCAGTGAACCATTAAATATCTTATTTAAAACATCTAAAGGTATTTTGAGTGACACTCATCATTAATAAGAGCAGTGGCTTCTTGTGTCCTTCTATATTTATGCTCCTTGTTAAATGAGATGATCGAATCTTAACCAACTGTATCCTAAACAAACTTGGTGAATAAAACATAGTGGAAGAAAAGCCTCCACTCTATTCCACTCTATCCAATATCTAGTCAGAGAAAAGACCAACTAAGAGAAAGGAACAATAAATAATCAAAATGAACAAGAAAACATACTTCCCTCACAAAAATCTAAAATCAAAACCCCAAACACTTGGAAAATAAAATGATACAACTTGCTTTAAGTTGAAACCTCATATAATCTATTCAAAGATGAAGATCTGTAAAGATTATCTTTCTTGAGCAAAGTATATGACTATCTTCTTTAACTGTTTTTTTTTTCTATCCTAATTTTCAGCCTCCTTGCCCTCAGGGTATGGTTTCACCCCAAGTCCAGTTGGAGAGGAAACACATCTGTGTTTCATCTAAGACAGAAGAAAAGAGAGGAATTTGTTGGAGTTTTTTCTTAAATTGCTGGACAATCAAAAATGCTAAGAAAGTAATTTTCATGTTCCAAGATTCACTAGTTACTCAAGGCTGTGAGAAAGAATTTTCCTGTGTTAAAGAACTGTGAATATTAGTACTGGGGTTGTACGCATGCTTTCCAAAACCTGTGATTTCTTTGTTCTCTAATTCCATAAATTATAGGGATAAAGTCCATGTTGTCATGTAATTTCAGTATCAAGATTAAATGTGAAAAATATTAGACAGGATATTAGATGTGTCTGCAAAGATTCAACTTACTAATCACTGAAGTAGCTAGCAAAAAACCGTTGACTTAGTTTTTTTTCTGATTTAAGTGTACAGTATGTTTAAGTGCAAACAAGATATTTTTCCTAAATAGAGCATAAATTTTTCAGTATAGAAATGAAATAATTATGTTAACTTAACAAAGGAAAATTCTTACTGGAAGCAAAGAAAATAGCGATTAACATAACACATAATAGCATAATTGTGAAGAGGGAGAGGATGAAACAGAATAATTATTTGTAGTGCTTGAGATGTTTTGGAGGCACTGTTAAAGATATTAATTTAAATCTTTTAAAAAATCCCTGGTTCTATCAAGACCTATGGTCTATTCTGATGAACATATGGAGTGATGTTCAGCATAGGCATCCTAATCTCATTGGTTTCTAGGCAAAAATACCATATGGAAGGACCATATTGTGCTTAATCTCCTGAGTGTGATAGTAGGTAAAACCTTCACCCTATTACACAGTCTAATGTAACCAGACAGAGTAGAATCAAAACATATGCCAAGATTCTGCAAGTGTTTCAGAAATGCCTTTCTCTGAAGTTGCTGGTGATCTTGGAATTTTTTTAATTAAAACACGACACAAACAAACAAAAAAAGAGCAGATGAAAAAGAGGAACTATTTTCACAATTTATAGTAGTTATTAGGGAACAATATGAGTGGTGCTTCTCATGCTGTATTGGCTAGTTTTTTGTCTAATCAGATAATATACATCTCACAGCATGGGAGGCTGTGAAGTTACACATGCATGATTTAATTCAATCACAAATTTCAGACACAGATGGAATTTTTCAATAAATTGTCAAGTGTTTTGGATAACTTCTGAATCAAATGAGTTTATTTATATCAGTATTTGTGTTAAAGCTTGATGCAATCTGTATACATATAAAAGTAGCTACCAAAAATTTTTGAGGTTATTAAAACAGAGTAGTGACACAGAGATTTGCATCACAAGCAAGCACAGAAAGGTCACACAAATCTAACTTCTGGACTATATTCATCCTCTGGTGATCAGTCATTCACAGATGTTGGCGTGTATTTGTTTGTTTGTTTTGCTTTGTTTTCAATTTGTAATCTTTTAAAATATATCACATGGGTAAATTAATCTAGTAAACATCAAGTGTATTTATGTAAGTTTTCTGCATGCAGACCTAGCCTGAATAACCCAATATAAATGTACAGTGTTGTTGGGTCAGGTACATGTGTCTTTTGTATGATATCTTTATTGGAAAGTTAACAACTTGGGGAGAAAATAAGAGAAAAAAATCCTGTACTGTACATGTCTTATACAGCAAATTGCAAATTCTTTGATCTATTTCTTTGAGCTATTAAAGATTTATTGATGACATTCACAGTGGCATCACAGGTTGTGAACTAAGAACTCCTTTACTGTCAACACATTGGCTCTTATCACTGATATGCTCCTATGTTTGGAATGTATAAATTAGGCTACTAAAATGTGCTTTCCTCCTACACTTTCTTTGCATTAAGAAAATACCTTCCAGAGCTGTTACAGTTTATGTTTATCCCTAGATTTCTAGATAGTCAGATAAAATACAGCAATGGCAAGACTGTCAATGTTTTAAGTATGATCTCCAGAGGTCCCTTGACTCTAACTATTCTATAATTCCACGATCTGCAAAATAAACTCCTGCTGATTTTTACTGTGGCAAAGATAATTTTCTTCACAGTGGCTATTATGGGACCATGGTTTAGTTAAATGGTGAAAATAGCATCAACAACTGAGCAATGGTTTAGCTGTTGCTGAGCAGCGCTTACAGAGTCAAGACCTCTGCCTCTCACCTCTCCCCATTAAAGAGGTTGGGGGTGCTCAAGAATTTGACAGGGGACACAGCTGGAACAGCAGACCCCAACAAAGGAGGAAGAAGGGGATGTTTGGAGTGATGGTGTTCATCTTCCCAAGCCACCATTACAGGTCATCCAGCACAACTGTCCTGGAGACTGCTGAACACATGACTGCCCATGGGAAGTGGGGAATGAATTCCATACACTGCTGGTGTATATGACTTTGGCTTTACCTGTTTAACTTTCTTTATCTCTACTCAATGATTGTCTCAGTTTTAGCCTGATTGTCTTCCTCAGCCAGCTGGTGGGGCTTGTTTGCATCTGGGGATAAATCAGAAGGAAGTTGTATACCCATAATGTAGTTTCTTACCAGAAGTAAGTGAAAGAAAAAGTTCACAACCATACAGAAGAGGGAGAAAAGAGGTAACAAAAATAGAAAAAATGAGACTTCTTTCCCCCCAAAATTTTCAATACTATTTTGAACGTTCAGCTTAAAAAAAAAAATTGAAAACAAAACAAAAAAAAAATCAAACTCCAAATATTTCCTTTCTTTACATAATTTATTAAAAAGGTTTCTATAACTGTATCTTTGAGCTGGAATACCTCTGTTTCTTCTTTTGCTGCTCCATCAACCTGGAATCAAATTGACTCCTGTTTCTCTTTAATATTTTATTCTCTTTAATATTTCTCTTTAATATTCTCTTTAATATTCTCTTTAATATTATATAAATAATATAGTAATTCATAGTTGAATTACTATGAATGTAACAGATTAGTATAAATGTCCTTGGTATGTGTGGCTTACTTATCTCAGGAATTTCCAGTTTAAAGGGATTCATTTTCATTAGTACGTTCTATGTCATATGTTGTATCTGCTATCCAAAGATTGATGGAACGATGAATTTTGCAAAATTATCCAACTGCATGTCTTACTTTTATTTTTTCATAACATTCTTTTTTTTTCACTTTCCATCTGTAATTTCCCAGTTTGCCAAGTTGAGTTTGTGCCAAAAATAGAGGATTTGTCTCTTGTTTAACTTCTCTTCATGTCCTGTTTGCAAGATTTTACTATTCTGTTTCTACTTCTGGGCAGTCAGCCAGCTACTGCACTGCTTTGCTCTAGCTTGACAACACTTACTAATTATGTGAAATACTCAACTCTCCAAGCCCACAAATGGGAAAGGAAAAGTTTCAGTAGCAAAGAATGCAAAAGCACTATAGGTCAAAGTATCTGGTCAATCATAAAGGAAAACATTTCATATTAACTCCTCTTGTGCATTCCAGGTTCACAAAACATGTCACTTCTTGTTGATTTTATTTTGATCATACCAGATGCTTCTGTTGCTTTTTTCCTGTTCTAGAATTAAAATATTCCTGATTTTCTATTTCTTTCTCTTTTCCAAAAGTTAGTTTCTATACTATTCATTATTGCTTCAATTGTATAGAGGAATCAGTTTTCTTTTTCTATATTGCCCCAATTTCCTGATCTGTTTCTACTTTATGCAACAGATTTTTCATTGTATACATTTCGTAAATGTTTCTCAAGAATGTGAACAAAGATTTTTTTCTGATGTCTGTGGGAGTATTTTGATAGCAGACATTGTAACCTGTTACATTATAGTTAACTAGGGTAAATATATTAGACAATTACATGATTTTTTTTTTCCTTTTTCACTAATGCTAACCTGTCAGATACCTGGACAGTAATAGGTCCTGGCTACAACAATCCCATGCAGTGCTACAGGCTGGGGACAGAATGGGTGGAGAGGTACACAGCAGAAAAGGACCTGGGGGTGCTGATTGACAGCCAGCTAAACATGAGCCATGAGTTTACTCAGGTGGCCAAGAGGGCCAGTGGCATCCTGGCCTGTATCAGAAGTAGTGTGGCCAGCAGGACTAGGGCAGTGACTGTACTCAGCACTGGTGAGGCCACACCTCAAATCCTGTGTCCAGTTCTGGGCCTCTCAACACAAGAAGGTCACTGAGGTGCTGGGATGTTCAGAGAAGCAACAAAGCTGATGAAGGGTCTGGAGAGCACATCTGTTAGGAACAGCTGAGGGAGATGGTGTTGCTCAGCTTGGAAAAGATGAGGCTCATGGGTGATTTTATCACACTCAACAGCTCCCTGAAAGGATGCTGTACCTAGGTGGGGCTTGGTCTCCACTCCCAGATCATCAGTGACAGGACAAGAGGACACAGTTTTAAACTGTGCCAAGGAACTTGTAGGTTGGACATTAGGAAGAATTTCTTCACAGAAAGTGTAATTGGGCATTGGAATGGGCTGCCCGGGGGGGTGATGGAGTGGCAGTCCCTGGAGGTGTTAAAGGAAAGAGCGGATGTGGCACCGGCTACGCCATGCTCTATTTAACATGGTGGTCTGTGGTCACAGGTTGGACTTGATGATCTCAGATGTCTTTTCCAACCTGATTAATTTTGTGATTCTGTGGATGACCTGTTTTTACATGTGTGTGTGTGTCTGTGTGTGTGTGCATGAGAGAGCATCTATGTATGCGGATCTTTGTGAAGCAGACCCATCATTGAAAGAGCAGCTGTCCTAAAAAACATACTGAACAGAGAAATGAAGTTCACTATTTTATTCTGAGATTGGAAAATAATTACCAAATAATTTCTCCTATGTGTATTGAAATTATTCACCTCCTTGAAGATTTAGTTTTCAATGTCAGCTCTTTCAAACCACTCTGAAGTTCTAAATGTTTGCCTCTTTCCAGACTGTTAGCTTTTCTCTGTTTATATTAATATATATTAATCTTTTTTGACTTGCAGCTGCATTATGTAGCCATTTGTTCTTGCCATGTTTTAAACCCTGTGCAAGGTTGAATTTTGCCAATATTCAAAATTAGAAACTTCCAGCAATATAACATGCTGATTCTGGTGACTCAGTACTATTCCTTCTGAGTCAGAACTGATTCAGCATAGTGGATCTGTGTAAATTTTGTATTGTTTAATTCATCTTCCTATCCTGCTGGATTTTAGCATGCCAATTCTACACCTTGGCAGCCAGCCAATTTAAATAAATGGAAAAATAAGAAGAAGGACAAAAAAGCCCTTAATGACTTCTGTTTCAGACCCATGGTTAGGGGAAATTGCTGATAAAGGTGCTTCCTGTCAAAGAACACGTTAATTCATGGTCTCATCTATGAGAATTAAAGATCTGAGTAGGTTTTTGGATCTTTTTTCTGCCACTTATAAACAATATTTATCTTTATGTTGAAGTAAAAATGAAACACACAACTTTGTTGCATTGTAAGCAATTTTAATACTATGCTCTATCAGTGGCATATTAATCCTATGCTATTAATTATTATGATTTACTAAAAGGAAATTATGACATATGCATATCCTGAAATATCCTGATCACACTTAATATTTCTTTAAGCTTCATTAATACAGGCTTAATAATATATACTTATCATTTTTAAGTATAAAAGTGTAATATTCCAACAAGTTGGTAAGTTAACCAACTGCTGGTAACCATCAAAAGTAGGTGTAAAATACAGTCAGTATTCCTTGTACATATATGACAAAATCTAGTGTTCTGCTTTTGTTCAGATGGCCTGTGCCTTTGAAAATGTGTAGTAAAGCTAAAGGGTCTAGTACGATGTGCATGCATATGTACCAACAAATGTTAAAACTTGCCTAAAAAGTCAAGGCTTATGTACCAGACACATATGCAGAATAAATTAGTTTCCCTAACCATAGTCATCATGTGAAACTCATCATCAGAAGTCTCTCTTGCAATTCAATTTTCTGTTTCTTGGGAGGTAGTTAATATAATAAAAAATGCCCATATTCTATCTGAAACAAGAAGAATTAGTTGTCTTCTGTAGATATAAGATGTACTGTCTAAGCAAATAGCTTTTAGATATTTTTCCTAAGGTTCAACAATTCTGTATAAAGAGACTGGCTCATGAAAAGCCACCATGAAAATTAATTTAATTTAAGAATACTTCATTTTTGTTCTGTTTGGTTTACTCCCACAATGCAGAAAGAAGAAAATTTGTTCACTTATGCATATGAACAATGTCATCCAGCAACTCCTAAACTATGAGTTAGCATTGCATAAAGTCTTGAATACACATCCAAAGAGGAGTATTTCAACAGTCAAACAAAAAATCAAAAAATTGTGTTTTAATTCAAATAGCAAACTGTTTCTTCTAGATTCTCCCCTTGGTTCTTTCTAAATACTCTGACATAATTTCATGGAAGCAAGGATTTACACGCTCATATTAGTCTGGTTCTCTAATTTATATTTCCTTAGGATACTTCTACATGATTTCTTTGGAAATGGATTTACAATGAATATGGTTCCACTCTAGTAAAAGAAAACACACTCCTGTACCATTGTAGGATGAGGAGAAAATCACATCAAAATATTATTTCTGGTATTACAGAAAGTAAGATTTAACATTTTAGATGAAAATTGATTGTAGCCATATGTCTTATTCAAGCATTGCTTCAGTCAGTTTTGATCTCAGACAAAGGAGTGAAAGATCACATTATTAATGCACAGTGCCTCTCTCAGTTCATATTGTTCACACTACTTTTTGGCTCCAGTTGAATATAAAATTATTTTAAATTGAGGTATCGATGAGTTTTGAAATTAGATTTTGGAGCAAATATCCAGTTGCATTTGCAATATGTATCCAAATAAATTTATCAATATACTGTGATAGATTTGATTTTTGCAGGTGAAAAAAAACAGGCATTATGAACCTTTCTATCACACAGCTATGAATGAAGATTGATTTGAAGAATCTTTGGAAAAAAAGATTAGAAGTTCAGTGAGCATTGCAGTGTCTTAAAAGTAGCACAAACATTTCTGACTGATATTTACTCATTATATTTGTCATGAAGATTGACCTGAAAATTCTGCCAATTATATCAATATCAGATATTGAAGTGTAGTAGAGAGTGAAATCATAAACCAAAATTAACAGTACCACTGCATATAATTTAAATTTTTAATTTTGTTCATATTTTTTCTTGCCGAATTGAGTACTTATTATCTTCTTCTCCCTCAGTCAGTTAATGAGGTCAATGAAACTTCAAAGTTCATAAAGATATTCAAGTAACAGCATTTTTAAAATCATTGGCAATTCTGAAAATGATTCTTAGGTCTCAGACATTTTGTTTTGTTAATTTTATTTACTCAAGAATTGAATTTATATTGAATTAGCCTGACTTTGCATATTAAAGACTCACCAATCTGCCCCAAGTCCTTAAGATAAACCCAGAGGCTGAGCTCTCATTATCTGGAATTCATGAATGAAATCCTGTGAAGTCTTATTGAGGAAAGCCAATTAATGTTTCTGAAGAATTTTAAGCAAATCCACTTTTATGGTTTTTATTAGATCTATTTCTGAAGTGCAATTATTGCATTTTTCAAGATCCATGTAACAAAATATTATTTTATCTCTATTATTACTGACTGATATATGGACTGAAACATTCAGCAAAATATTAAAGAAATTTAAATTCAATATTCATTATATTAAAGACATATACAATATATAAATGCATGTGCATCAATATAAAAGAATAAATTTTATTTAAAGACAATCTCTTTTTCTTAAATTGTTTGTAGTTGCAAGGCTATTTTGCCAAGGAACAAATTGGAAATATTCCTATTTCATTTATCAGGTATAAAAGGAGCATTACAGTGTATCTTCAGACACTATTTCATGTTTAGCCCTAAATTTGCTGTATAGTATAGGCACAAATGCCTCATTGTAAATAATATCAAAAGTAGATCTAATCCATATATAATAAATATTCAAGTTCTTCTGTTGATTTGTTGAGTTGACATATATAATTAGGCATTTCTATAATTTTTTTTCTTTTTAACACGTTCAAGATGTTAAATTATGAGGAACATTTGTAGAATATCTCTTCCTGGTAGCATTTAGATGGTCACACACAGGTCAGTTATAAATTCTTATGATTACTTTGTCAGAAAACACCCATAAAGCTGGGAGACAAGGCTTTAAAATGCTGCCAGTCTTGCAACTTTACCATTACTTCAGCTGATTCATAATGTAACATCAGTGTTTCATTTCCTGATATTGTATTCCTGAAGCAGAAAACAGAAGATTGGGAAAGAAAAAGACATAGTGAGAGATAAGTTTGATGCTCTGGAAAGAAGGATCAACACTCTTCAGAGGATGAATGAAGAGTACATGATGCAGATGCTGATGTACTTTCACTTCTGACATTCTTACCGATAAGCAGCATGCAATACCAACCGGAAAAGACACAAAGTAAGAAAAGTTTTCTCTAAGCATGGCTTCCACTACACCTGAGCAGCAATTAGTTTCTTTGTGGGAAATATTTGACTGAAAGGCTAAATATGGTGCTGTTTTATGTTATTACCAAATGACAGCTGAGCATGCTTATGTGAATGTGCGCGGATATATTTTGAAAGTTTTGCTGGGATTTCATGAGGTTTGGGGGTTTTTTAAAGAAAACATTCTTTCCAGTTGATTTAGACATGGTCTTAGGCATAAGAAATGTAGAGACATATGAAATATAGGACAAAGAATCTTCTGGATCATAGAAGCCCTGAAAATTAAAGTCTGAAGCTCACACTTAAGGTGGAATAAAATTCAGACCTCATTTATGTTTCATTTAATTTCTTCTTCATTTCATATTTAATTAATTTCGAGATTGCAATATCCTCCATTTGTCTTGCTGATATGCAGTATAGAAATGGTCAAAACAAGAAATTAAATGTCACTATCCCTTGGTCATCTGTCTTGGATGAGTAAGGTACCTACAGAAAATTCACTTATACTCCTCTTAAAAGACCACAGAAATTCAATAGCTCATTTTTAAGTGCTAGCTGTGAGTACTTAAAACACAGATTCTAGTACTCTACATGCTATTCAGTCTATGGAAATACATTGAATATAGGAAGACCAGAAAATTATTTTCTTCTCACCTAGAAAAATGCATGCCAGAAAATGATCATAACATATGGGTTAAGAAATTCAAAAGTGAAAACTTACTCAATCAACTGATCTGCTCTTTTTTAGGGAAAGAAACCCTAGAAGAAAGTAGTAAGCAACCTGCTTACTTGCATCTTGAAAACCCCCAGGAATGGTACATCTACCATGTCCCTGGGAAGGCTGTTCCTGATTGATAGTTTTCATTGTAAAAAATTCCTTCTTGAATTGAGATGAAACCTCTCTCAATGCAACTTTTACCTGTATTTCTTTGTCTTTTCCTTGTGATACCTTGTGAAGAGAGAGACTTCATCTTCGTAGCTAACCTTTTTGTACTGGAATACAAAAAGGTTGAAGTGCCTTCTCTGGAGAGAAAAGAAAGTTAATGGATTTAAACCAAAAAATTGCAGGTTCAGATTAGATATTAGGAAGAAATTCTTCACTATGATGGTTGTGAGTCACTTGAACTGGTTGTCCAAAGAAGCTATGGACATGTCAGCCTTTTTTAGTGAAAGCTGCCCCTGCCCATGCCAGGGGAGTGAAACTAGATGATCTTTTAGGTCCCTTCCAACCCAAACACTTTCATGATCCTGTCATTCTTCAACATTTCATCATAGGACAGTTTCTTCACCCTTTGATCATCTTTCTGATTCCTCATGGTCTTACTCTATTAGGGTCAGATCTAAAATAATGCTGCTGCTATGGATGAAACTACACTGCCTAAAGTAGAATTACATATACAATTACCTAGCAAGCACAGTGCTTGAAACATGCCTCTTGCCAAGATCTCTAACCTATGGACCCTCAATGCATCTTTTCCTCATTGCTCGAGGATGGCTGACCAGTGTATTGACTTCCTACAAAGAAAATGGACCTCATATACAGAAATTGAATAACTGATTCCTTTAAGTACTCTTCAAAGAGCTCACTGCAAGCATTTGCAAAATGAAAGTCCTAGTCATTTATCAAAACAGAATCATATCCTCATGTAGCTGTTTCTGTTGCAAAAGCCCTTAATGAGTAAGACCTTGAATGTTTAAAAAAAAATTAATATGATTTATAGCAGTAATCCTCTTAAACACTTGAGTCTTTGTCAGCTTTCAACTAACAAGCTCAGTTATTAATGGCAGCAGTCTTACAAAACTCAGGGATTACTGCCTAGGCCTGCTGACAATGCACTGCTAGTGACCAGTTTTCAAAGTGCAATCTGTTATTGTATTTCACAGTCAAATCAATGTTTAAAATTGCTTGAAGCATGATAACTCACCTCTTCTAGCAAGCCCACTATTTAAAAAAAAAATCATTGTATCATTCTTTTTCACTGTGATTAAAGCTTATTATTATTACCAGTGTAAGTTATCTGGCAACATTTTTTAGTTTGTGGTTTGACTAGGTAAACTTGAAAAGAATATTAAACACAAAAAATAACTTTAACTATAAAAAAAGGACAGACATGTCAGAAACCTGTCTACCTTCTCTTAATTCTTAATACAGAGTTCCTGACAAGCATACAGATTTGCCTTATTTATTTATTTATTTCATTGAAACTATTTTCATCTGTTTTAAATTTTTAATAAGTCTATTTAAATAAAGAGAAGTATATTGGGATGTTTATTTTATGTTTGAAAATCCTGAAGGGTTCTCTATTCAGAAAATGTAGGTTTGTGGCATTTGGTATAACATCTCTTACTAAAAATGGAGAGGATTCCACAGAAAGATCTCTAAACATTGAAGCGTCTATGGCTAATGTAACAAAGGCTAATGAACATGACTAGTTCTCTATGAACTTTCTCTTTCACCCTAATCCTGGAGCCTCTGGAGTCTCCCAGATAGATTCATTTCCTTTCTCCCCCAAAAACAAAACAAAACATGTCTCCATATCTTGTTCCAGTTTTGTTTACCCTCAATATTTGGCAGCATCAACCTACTTTGTACAGCCCAGTGAAAATTCTGAAAAAGATACACTGCCTGTTGTAAAATCTCTTGATGGTCATGTGGTCTTGCCTATGTAGCAGTCACTAAAATCTTCAGAATATGGTTATTAAGTCATGCATTGTATAAAGGAAGTTCAGCAAAAGGAGCTTGTTATCCTTTACCCACAGACTTAGATAATATTCTGCTCTATATCTATGTCCCTTTTGTATCTGATTTGAAGCAAATTTGAATATTTCATCTTTAGTGATTTAAAGTATAACATTACATTATAGAAGTGTACATTATATGTTATTGCAGTGATAAGTCTGTGAAAGGATTCTGGAGACTTGGAAGAAAAAAAAAGACAGAGAGAAGATGTGTGGCAGATTATAGAAATACATTATTAGATATTGGCTTGAGAACGCACAGGAAGAAACCATTGTGATATTGATTTTCTATGTTTCTGTGGAAGGAACAAGAATTCCACCTGGACAACAAAAGCCCCAAATGGATGCCTGTGATTTTTTTCTCTGTCAGCATAGCTTATAGGAAAAGGGGCTTTGTTCTTTGCTACACAGATGGTAAGAGAAAGGGAACTGAAGGCTCTGCAAGACATTTCACAGAGACATGCCTGACAGGTGATCAAATCATTGAACACTTTTCCCTGAAAAACAATGTTCAAATGTAGTCTAAGCATACACCCTGTGACAGCAGGAACATACTTTCCTCTGTGTTGACATTCATTTTAATAATGGAAAAACCAAGCAGAATTTCTGGCAATGACAACAACAACAACAAAGTATACACTTTCATGTTTACAATACAGAACTCATCAATTAATGCATTTCTTTACTAGGGGGTGACTATTTTAATAAGAAACTTTTTGATAGCATATGAAAAACTTGTGATTCAGATGTGGAATCTCTGTACAGTCTGTTTTAGAGGTAAATGGTCTTATTCAGTGCTGGATTATAAATGTTGGTGAAATGCTATTAATGGTGTTAACATGATGGCTTCCTACTAAATCATGTCCTTGATATTCAGAGCTAAACACATAAACAACGTTTCAAGGCTCCTGTCACTCAGAAGCACATTTCTGCAGAATATAAGCATATCTGTCACCCTGAGATGTACGCAGAATTTTTTTTTAAAAATGCAAGAACATGTGCCTAATTTTAACTCTCCATTGTCCAAAAGCAAATGAAAGAGCCTCCAATATGTAATGAAAATTGTAATTTTAATCTCATACCTCAAAGAAATAGATTACAAGAAATTATTTTCTTTTAACTCTTGTGGCCTATATTTGTTACTTCACTTCATGTTCAATATTAAGCATCACAAATGTCACATAACCTCTCTTATATGTACTAAGTACATCAATCATAAATTTACAGAAGCTATTAATGATAAATCTCTTAATGTGAACAGTCAACCAGTACTGACTTCTTATACTTTGTTGAAAAGCCTACAGGAAAGAAATTCTTGAGTATTTACTTTCCTCATCTAGTGACAAAAACCATTTTATTCACTCTTTATAGTAGAATGAATTAAAATTTTTTTAGAAGAAGGAATTAATTGCAAGAACATAGGACTAGCATAAAAATTAACACAACAAAGCTATATCAGCCAACCTG
Organism: Chloebia gouldiae; assembly: GCA_003676055.1. Lineage (NCBI taxonomy): Eukaryota > Metazoa > Chordata > Aves > Passeriformes > Passeridae > Chloebia > Chloebia gouldiae. Next base: position 21,174,634 of record QUSF01000006.1, read on the forward strand.
TCTATCTGCAAACCATGTATTTTGTTCAAAATTAAAAATCATTGCAAAGAAACACTTTAGTTTATACTAGCTGAGGATTTAATCTTTCATGGAAGTTCCAAATTGTTTTCATGTGTATGGAACTTCCTTAGAATGTTGATACTTTGTATTTATTAGTCTGTATTTTGCGAAGGTATTCTATAAAACCAGGATAAGACAAGAGCACTGTTGTTTGAATTACCTCTGATGCAAATCAAGTGGTTTGCACCAAAACTGCTAGTTTTATTATGCTCTGTGATGTCTTATACTAAATGGGATTCTGCAATATTTGGTGCTTTGTGCTTCACATAAAAAACACTTTTAACTAAAGTGTTAAAAATATTGAAGTAAATCTAACATGCAACTCAATATTGTAAAACACATGCACATTATGGCTGATAACTGTATCAATGAAAACTCAAACTTTATCACTGCCTCACTGTATGTGTATGTGCATATAGACAGATATATACATATATGTTGCTTTGATGTCTTTTGTCATTACATTATTGACAGTTTGAGGACTAAGGATTAAATATAGAAATACAAGCAATGATACTTCCTGGCTCTCCCTCCTAGTTTCCTTTATTCCTTATTGTTTCTAAAAATATGAAAAGAATATTTCAGGGGATAATATGCATTGTTCATTCAACATAAATAATTAATTAGCAAACATGTTTTAAACAAATGTGTGCCTTCTCTTAGGCAGTAAAAGGAACACAGCTCCAGTAGTCTAGCAAATAGGCAGCAGATTAACTGCTTATTTAAAAGATGTTAAATTAATCTACCCTAAATTGAAATTATACTTAAATTTTCAGCTCTCTTAAATAGAAATATTTCTAGGAAACTTTTTCCTCTGTCTTCTTCAAATATATATTCTATTCTAACGTGCAAAGGAAAACAGATTTTTGATTTTTCCAGATAGGCACAGGATAGTCCTGGCACACACAAATAAATACACCAATACAACCATAAAGTGGAAGGAGGAAAATATTTGCAGTTTCAAATATTTCACAGAATCACAGAATGAGTAAGGTTGGAAGGTATCACAGGGAGGTGTTCTGGTCCAACCTCCCTGCTCAGGCAGGGTCATCCTGGAGCCTACTGGACAGAATTGCATCCAGACAGTTCCATTTCAATTCAGTGCTCTGTTCTAAGCTGGGCTACAGAAAAAAAAAAAATCTTATTTTAAAGAGTACGATATAAATAATGCACCTGACTGCTGTTCTATCTCTTCATCCCTATTATGCAAGTGATTTTGTAGAGTTTTGGGCTTGAAGAGTTGAACTGCTCTAGAATTTTGTAACTGGAGTCAGGATGATTGGAGGAAGCAAATAATCACACCATTCCCTTTCTCTTCACATTTGTTTAGGTCAGTTCCAACAATGTTTCACATAAAAATTTTATTTTCCTATTTTTCTAGAGTTGCTTTTCTTGTTATAAAGAAACACATTTGAATGTTCAGAAATTCTCATTATCTGGTATTATCTGCAGAAATTATCTGTGGATACTTACTGAAATAATTAAAATTCACACCATAGCAACTGGGAATGTTCAATCTGACATTTGACTAACTGTGCAAATTTAAGAAAAACTCAGAACTCTTTTGCAACACAGTTTTTCTAAAAGGTTTTCTAGATGAATCACTGAAAGGAGACAAGACAAGTATGCACCTTGTGGACAGACTATTTAGCAAGCACACAGAGGAAAAATACAGTACATACTCCATTCCTCAAGGCTGTGACTGCAAAGCTCCATCAGAAAAATGTGCCAAATTTTGTATCAGCTTTTTGGGGGTCAAAGCTCTTTAGAAAAACACATGAAAACTATGTGTCAACATTACTATACAAACTTTCTCTTGTAGTCATTAGGAATCACAGAAAATTATCATCTCTCTGTTGGGAGAAAAGTTAGGTCTTGACACTACTGACTACAACAGTTTGACAGTAGTTTCTACCCTTGTAACTTTCCCAATGTATGTATTCTTCTCTCTACTGAGGCTGACTGATCTCTGAATTTTCCCAAGTTTTTTCTATGTAGATGTAATCACTTTTAAGACTGATCTTCAGAAAATTATGGAGAAAAAAAGGCTCAGAGGAAGTCTATTACCACATCCACAAGCCATTGCGAATAATTGCTAAGGGTGATATTTTCTTTCCTAGTGTCTTTAATTGTCTTGTAAAATACATAATTTTGAGAAATTGCAAATGTAAGTTGCACTGTGGCAAAGACTGTATAATTACCATTCTAGTCCAATATATATTATAAATTAATATATTTAATTGAAATGTGATGGAATTAAGAGTCTCTGCTACTACCAACAGAAAGTTATTTCATTTTTAAATATTGAATATTTTAATAGTTTTAAATTCATGCAACCTGATAACCTGCATTGGTAGAAATGGAAGATTCACGAGAAAGGATTAGCAGTTACTCAAAAAATGACTGATTAATTGCCAGTTAGAAGGTCACTCAATGTTTTTTTCATTCTACATAAACACATGTAGATATGCCACATATTCCATTATTATATTTTTTATTATATTATCATGTTAGGAGAATGTTCAAAATAAAATATATATGGATACATGCATTCTAATTTTAACTATTTTCAACATAATTCCAAGTATTGTTTTCCTGCCTGATTATTGTAAAAAAGGTTAAAAATCAAAATTGGGATATCTAGATGTCAAAAACTGATATGAATAAAAATAGACATTGAATTTTGGAAGAGACACATAACTCCACAGATATTTTTCTGGTTCAAAGGAGAATATGGCACCCATAAAAACAGTGTCACTATACAAATTTTACAGTTTTAAAATATAATATAAATATACAAGATTATATATAATTGTTAAGGGGTATTAATTACAGTAACAGAATTATCTGGAATAATATACAATTATGTGTGTGTGTATATATATATATATAATGTGAATATAACATATGCATACACACATATATATAAAATTATTTCAATAACATGTTTTTTTTCCTAACTGTATATTTTTTCCCAATTCAAAGGCATGCCATAGCAGTATTTCTACAAAATATATCTGTAGAATACTCAATATGATGATTTTCATTTTCATTTATGCCATTAATTCAAATCAAAGAAAAACATCCATACGTTTAGATCATTACACACAGAGACTTTGTTAACATAATACTGATATTATGAAGCTGAACATCTGAAAATTAAGGAATGACAGCAATAAGGGTCTGCCATACCTTAAATCTCTTCTCTTTCTGTCATAAACATAACTTGCAACAGACCTTAATTATGCAATCATCTACTACTTTTTAATTAAGCCTTTCCTCATTTAATACAGATAACAGATGGCATTCATTTTTTAGCACCTACTCAATATTTTCTTTACTTACATCATTCAATGTGTGGTCCTAAGCCCTAGAAATCTCTTCCTACGTAGTTTGCTCTGAAGACAGCATTATAAATTTTCATCTAAGCATTACTGTGAGGTTGTAATGATGGCACTCCCAAAATATTAGTGTTTGTTTTCACACCTTGTGACTGAAAACTGAAACATATAGAAAAAGTTAAAAATTTTTATTTTTCACCTAAAATGCCAGGCTTTGAAAATCATGTGGTACATGATATATTCAAAGCCCATTTTCTATAGTCTTAGTCAAAATTCTAAGCCAGCTACATTTTTATAAATAAGACAAACACCAACTCAGAAGTCCACCTCTATGGAAAGAAGGATTCCATAATTAGTGGTAAAAAATTAAGACATTGATATAAATTATTTGTCTTTATCACTCATAAGACATGAACAAGAGAGAGTGAAAGGTTCCATTTCTCTGGAGTAGTAATTATTAGCTTTGACTGTGAGAACATCTTTGTGATTCTTGGGTTAATATAAAATGAAAAAATTAAAATCTGGTCAGGTAAGAAGAATAAACTTTGTACATGCATGTCCTAAGTTTCTTCTGGTTTTCCATCTATGCCATTGAATCTAATGAAAGTTTTCAATAGTGATAACAATATCAGCATTGAAACTGCATCATGTAGTTAGAAATACTATTCATTATGTCTGTAGGAATACAGCACTAAATTTGTAAATGTTTTTTACAGCATTTCCTTAAATTTTACTGTTCAACTTTGCAAACGTAACACAGTTACATATAATGTTTCTGTAAGACAGATGGGCGTGTGTGTGTTATTTTCTTAGTTAAAAAAAAAAAGCTTGCTTTGATTTTGAAATTCTAACATCTGGATTCATACTGATTTTATAGAAAAGCAGAAACTTTTGAAAAGTTGTCCATCACCTCTGCAATACACTTCTCTTAGTTATGCTTCCTAGGCAGTCCCAGTCTTTCCTATTCCACAGCAGCTTCTATCTCTACGTCTTCTGCAATTTCTTGTCACCTGGCTTTTTCCCTCTCAAGTTTCTGTTTTGTTACTATTTGGAGTAGCTTTTTGTCCAAATTTGGCATTACACACTTCAGAAAGGTTTTCCCCATTTGATTTCTAATTTTATTCTCAGTTTTTCAACTAGATAATTTCTTGTACTGGCCTTTTCAATGTGTTTGTCCTTGTACTTTTTCTTCCCTTCCAACACTCATCTGTAGTTGACAAGGGAAGAGTGGCCAATGTCATCTACCTAGGCTTCTATAAGACCTTTGACATGGTGTTTAACAGTATGCTTCTCTCTAAACTGGAGAGACATGGGCTGGAAGCATGGACTGGAGTTGGCTGTCTGTATCCAGACGGCCTGTCATGTTTAATGGCTCTATGTCAAGATGGAGACCAGTGATAAGTGGCGTCCCTCAATGCCTTGTTTGGGGACCAGAGCTCTTTAATATTTTCATCAGTGACACAGACAGACTGAGTGCAAGCTGGCAGATGACATGAAGCTGAGTGGCGCTGTTGATACAACAGAAGGTGGGGATGTCACCCAGAGGGACATGGACAAGCTTGAGCAGCGGGCCCATGAGGCTTAATGAGGCCAAGTACAAAGTGCATTACCCGGCTCAGGCCAGTCGCAGGCATGAGTACTGCGAGAAGAATTCATTGAGAGCAGCCCTGTGGAATGGAGATGTGTCATTCTCATGGATGACATAATCCAACGAACAGCATGTCTTCACAGCCCAGAAGGCCAGCTGCATCGAGGGCTGCATCAAAATAGGTGTGTACAGCAGGTCAAGGGAGACGATTCTCCCAGCATACTCTGTCCCTGGTGAGAGCGTGAGACCCCACACATGTGGGGAATTTTGTGTTCAGCTCTGGGCCACAAATGATGGCAGAAACAGGAAGACAATCTGAGAGAGCTGAGGCTGTTCAGTCTGGAGAAGGATCCTGGGACACCTTATAGCAGCCTTTCAGTACCTATAGGGGGCTAGAAGGCTGGAGAGGGAATTTTTACATAGGAAGGTACTGATAAGACAAGAGGGAATTGTTTTAAAGAGGGGAGATTTAGGTTAGTTTTTTAAAGAATATTCTTTTCTATGAGGTTGGTGAGACACTGAAACAGGTTTCCCAAAAAAGCTGTGAGTGCCCCATCCTTGAAAATGTGCAAAGCCAGATTGGATGGGGCTCTGAGCAATCTGGTCTAGTGAAAGGTGTCCCTATCCAGGACAGGAGGGTTGGATCTTAAAGATCAAGATGATCTTTAAGGTCTTATCCATTCCCAAGCATTCTATATGATTCTATAACTGGGAGAGGCCTAAGGTGACCTGTAAAATAAGTGGCTTGAAATGGTTTTGGGTTCCAAGGTAATATCAAATGCACAAGCCTTAAATTAAAGTGGAATAGATAACTGAAAAGATTTTTTCTATGCAATATTTGAGGAAAACTTGTAGTCTTATTATAAATTCATAACTGCCTTGAGATAATATATACAAACCCTCTTTTATTGTTGATTAAAAGGCAGCTCCAGAAAATCTTTAGCTTTGGGTTTGTAAAATGTTAGTCCATTTGCCAGATGACAAAGATAATTTGTATGCTAGCATTTTCCTGGCTTTCAGATTTGTTCCAGTTTGTAAATGGTTTTGTAAAATTCAATTTCTACATATTCCTTGTAGACTATGAATCCATCTAGAGGTTTAAGTAGATGTTCAAGATTTTGGGAGGTTATGTAAAGCCATTTTTAGGTCATCCTGTTTCATATGTAACAGCACTGTGAGGTGCCTCAGCAAAAAAAGAGAAATCACACATGGCACTATGATGAGGCAGCTGAAAACCATCCTTGGGAAGAAATTAATTTTGTCTAAATGTAGACACCTGCAACACAGACTTTTACATTCCAGCTAGTCATTACAGGGTCATTTTCTAGTCAGTGGAGAGCAATAAGTACTTCAAGAGCCTAATTTATCTGACTGAATGTCTACGTCTACTCCAGGATGAGATGAACCATGCCCTAAAGGCATCTTTTAAATATAAAGGTATCTAACATGATTAGCTGAGATTTGGACATCTATATTGTAGACATCAGCATGTACTCAGATGAATAGGATTCATGTCAGCAGAGTGAAGGAATCTTCTGGCAAAATGAGTCCTTCAGATAACAATGATTCTCTAAAACTTAAATATCTAATTATTTTTCTGAGTCTGGCACATGGGTTTCTAGTTGTCTGGTGTTTTAAATCCCACAGCTCAAATGTAGCCTCCCTACTGACTACCTTGAAGTTCTAAACTGTCCTTATTAACAGGCGTTCACTGAATTCGAGCATATATGACTCAATATAGAATAAAACAGAACATGAATTGAATTGAATGGCATGCAAAGGTAACAGGAGCTAAATGAATCATTGAATCATAGAATTGTCAAGGTTGGAAAAGACCTTTAAGATTATCACGTCCAACAGTCAACCCAGAACCACCACCATTTTAAACACTAAATCCTGTCTCCAAGTGCCATATCCACACATTTTTCTAACAATTCTAGAGGTAGCAACTCCAGCACTACACTGGACAGTCTGTTCCACTGTTTTACAACCCTTCCCATTAATAATTTTTTCCTATTATCTAAGCACATGAAGCACACAAATACACCAATACCTTCCATTGGGAAGATAAGATTTACTCTCTTTTTGTCCAGCTCTAAAATTCAAAATGATGAGTTTAACAGTGTTTATTAAATAAATAAATTTATTTGACAGGTGAGTCTGGATATTTTTTTATTATTTGCCATTGTTCTGTTGGATATGCCTAAACTAAAATACAGGCTTGAAAACAATACTTGGGAATTTGAATATTATCTCAATTATACAATCAGGTTAGATATTATTTTTGTAGATAGAATAGAAAAATATCTAAGAAGGAATGCATTCTTCAAAATGTAATCTTATGTTTCAAAGCCTATGAAAAGAGACTGATTAATACATTTCCTTTGGTATTTTTGAATTTGTCATAAAGCTGCTCACCCAGAGAAAAAATCCGATTGAAAGATTATTTTAAAGCTGACCTCCTGGGTAGTGCATCCCCTATAATATTATACTTCAGTACTGTAGCATAGTTATTAGAATATACTAATAAAAAATTCTGGTTTTCTGTGTCTAGTCAAGTTGACTATAAAGAAATGGCTGCCTTTTTTAATGGTCAATTAAACACTTATGATTACATACCCAAAGAATCACAGCTTTCCTTACACAAGATACTTGAGGTTAGTACGATGTATAAATCAGAAACCATATTTTAGAACAAGTAAATGACTAGACATTAGTAACAAGCAGACTGAAACTATCTTGAAAGCAATTAAAAATATTTATAGACTATGTTTCATGAAACCAAAATAATATTCATTTTTTCAGGAGGTGACTTTTTACTGTAAATAATACAGTTAATGGCATACATTCATCATATCTCACATTAATTAGATTTTTTTTTCATTAGGATCTATGAAACTGTTTAAAGTACCAATGTCAACAACAGTTAACATGATTAAAACTGCATTCCTATAAGATTTTTATCCCAACTTGTATTAATGTTTATTTTAAAATGCTTCTGTGCTGTGGTACCATCTGTTTCTTGCTAGTTATAGTACCTGAGTTCTATAATCATAGGACCCAAGAGAGTTTTTCACCTATTTTTCTTCACAGTATAGCAGGCATTCACTACTGCATTCAAAAGAAATATGTCAACTGAAGTTCAGAAGTTGTAATCAACAGGAAAATATTTGCAAACTTTTAAAACTTAAACTTCTTGGAAACTCCTTCTAATTTCATTGGTGAATTTTCTGGCTGTAGATTTGAAATTGTGGATTTTCTCACATTATACCAGGAAGAAGAGAAGAGATACTAGTAGCCAAAATCAGTCATCTTTCTGTATGTACTTTAAAAAATTAGCTTTCTATAAACATATGACTTTCAAATAACCTTTTGAAAAATATTAAAATCAATTAAGCAATGAATAAATTTCCATCTAAAAGAAGAAATCAATCAGCTGTCAATGTCAATTGATTATTCTGGAATAGAGTGGTGTTTAAACTGTTAATTTATTGTACATTATTCTACATCTATAAAAACACTGTGTGAATTAGGTATGACATGTATCATAGTAAATGGATAAAAAATTTAGTTTCCCTTTTGAAGTCTTGGTTTGTATCATGTGATCATCTGCTCTTCATTTGGTAGGTCATTCCTGTTAAGTACGAAAGTAAATTGCTTTCTAATTAAGGTCAGATTTGTAAGTAATAAGAGCTTCAGAATATCACAAGTTAAAATAGAATATATGGTGCATAGAGGTAAGGTTGTGCTTTACAGGTTTTGGCAACAGGGATTTTGCTCAGAAAGTAAACCAGGCTTGGGTTATATTGCAACACAATGTAAAATATAAATATATAATTTAATCAGTTTGATACAAAAATGGGGACACACATAGAAAGGCACATATAACACTCAGAATTTTATCTGAATTGGAGAAAAAACACACTCCTTTGCATTCAGCAGTTTATGGCAACAGGAACATGAATGAAGATTTTATTAAGAACCAGATACCAGTCTCTTGACCAAAATGCTTACTAAAATCTAGAAAGGAAAGAAAAAACTAAGCAGATCAATTGTTAAATAGATCTGATTACTACAAATACAGTCGAAAATGAGTACAGTAGAATCACTGCATCCCTAGCGTTTAAAATGAGGTTATACTAAGAGATATACTATCATCTACACATTATGTAAGTGATGGTGATATTTATGTGATAAATTAAACTTCTTACAGGCAAATTGCATTTATCATGCACTTATGATCATCTCACCTGCAATCCCTCTACTAATTGATTGCCACTGGGACTACTTTTACTACTTTTAGATGCAAATAGGTGAAGTCAGACTGGCCATATCTAGCCTGACTTGCATAGGTGTCCATTTGTCACTTGCTGGACAGCTGGCTTGGCATGGCTGGTGGAGAGGAAAAATAGGGTTGTCTGCTTACATCTAGGCTTTATAAAGGTATGGGACATTTTGCAGCACCTGTTTCTAGTCTGTTGGGATTTCCCTCATTGGAAAACTGGTGAGTTACAACAGACTGAGCCCCATGTTTGCAATCATGAAGAATGAACTGAAGACAGGCTGCATTAAGGCTTGGGACAGTGTTAACTAGACTTTAACATGCAGTCATGCAAAAGCATGTGTACATTCACTATTATTAAAATACTAAACATTATATAACAGAAAGAACCATAGGAAAGTAAAATTCATCTCTCAGGTGAAGGGGACTATGGGAGTTACCTTTTAAAATGAAAGCAGAAATGAGATCAGTATATTGGTGAAAAAGCTTGAAAAATCTTATCTAAATATGAATTTGGTCCTGCTTTAAGATCTCCAGAAATCTCTCCCAACAGAAACTAAAATTATGTTCTGGAAGAAACAAGTTTTTTCCATAGATTCCAACAAGAATATATTTTCTTGGGAATCTCTTTTGTTTGCAATTCTTTCAGATTTTAGGAATCAAACATTTCAGGCATGACTTTCAGCTACTGTCCTTTATGTAGTAAAATAATAAGAATTATTATAATTATTAATATTAATGATGATTTTTAATGATCCTTGTGGTTACCATCCAACTCTAGACATTTTATGATAATAATATTAGCAACAACAATAACCACTATTATTATTATTAATTATTATTATTAGTAATAATAATAATTAATAATAATAATAATAATAATAATAATAATAATAATAATAATAATAATAATAATAATAATAAATAATGCATAATATAGGAGGGAAATCTTGTGACTCTATGAGGGGTAAGGATTGAGAAAAATGGAAACTGTCATGCTTCTACTAACCTCAGCACTCCTTTTCTCTGGCAGGCCTCCAAAACCTTTCTCGTTTATGCAGTCTTCAGGGTAAAAAGGAGGCTGCTGGCTGCTGATTAAAGTCTCCCTTGGCTGTTGTCCTGCCTGGCAGACTCTCTCTCTTTTTTATTTTTTTCCTACTGGTTATTTAATATACTTTACTCTACAATTAGTCTACAGGGGTTCGCTAAAGGCAGACTCTCCTTTCCCTGCCTTTGGCTGCATGCAGTCATAGAAATGGTGCAAGATTACAAACTGTGTTATCCATAGTAGTTCACTGCGAAGCTACGCATATGAGCTTCTGCTGGAGTTTTTTGCCTAAAGATGTTTTTTCAGATATATGCAGTACTGCTAGAAGTAAAGAGAATCATTATAACAAAAATGAATTGATCCAATTTTTGTAAAAATATTCAACATTTTACCTTAACACTCAAACAAAAATTAAAATGAAAAAAATTGCTGCCAAAAAAAGATGGTTGCATTTATGCACTTTTGTTCCAAGAGTTTTAGTAGTGTATCCCTCTTCAGATGCTCTCATCTCTATTAAGAATTTCCTGACAGAGTAAACTACTAGCCTTAGTATATCCTCAATATGTATAATCCTTAGCAGTTATGGTTATTAGTAGCATAGGTAAAAACATTCCCTGCTATCACCCTTTGTCAGATCCCCAAATACTCCCAATTCCAACTGCAGAGTTCAAATTATTCCTACTTAGGAATAATTTGAATCAGACCAGTCAGTGTACTTTGTAGAAATTTTGATTTTTGTATAGGCTAAGAGAATGTATTAGTCAGAGCAGAACAGTTTATTTCCCATAGTTTTCTCATTTACCGGATGAGTGAAGGGTTCGGATCAGAGTCCAGCTATGGCCAGATATGGTTCCAACAAGAATTAGGCTACACGAAAGATGTCTCCTGTTAGTGTGCAGGAGCTGTGTGCTTTCTAAGTCTGCAACTCAGTGTCTTTGACTCCTGTCTGTGTCCTGCCTCTTAGAATACATGTCAAAGGCATGAAAAAGTATGATGCATTTAATTAAGATAAATTATTTAATTAATTTTGTCACATTTTGTGATATCATGATGCTGGACTTTCTGACCAAGTGAAAGAATAATTGATAAAAATGACTGCAGTCCCTAAAAGTTCTACAAAGTATGATAAAAAGCCATGCTATAAATCCAAAATGACCTGCAAAACTCAGGGGGAAAGTGAATATGATCTCTTCCCAGTTATTCTAGCAGAGACAATATAATTTTTGAACTTCATGACAGCTCTATTGCTTTTTGTGGCATGATTTGGCAGTGTGTTATGGGTACTTTCATCCAGAAATGCTCTTTCATCCGAGACTGCAAAGTCAAGACTTTTCTTGTCATCCTTTTATAACATTGTAACTTGAAAAAGATCCAGCACTAAATACAGCAGAGAAAATGAACCAGAAATCAGCACTATCTGCAGTGCATTTAATTCTGAGTGACTGAGTAACAAATTAGTCATTATGGCAAGGGCAACACTTTTGTATATATTTGCTTTTCATGAAAATAATTAAAATCAGACTTTTTTTACACTTTTAAAAGAAAGATTTTATATTAAAATATGAAAGTAATTTATTTGAAAGATACGTATTTGGTTACAGAAATAAACTGTATACAAATAAAAGGAAGAGTGCAAAGTCTTCTGTAATGTTATGTTTGGGATTCACCACACCAGAAATATGAATAAATAGATATGAAATGACATATCTAGGTCTAGCTACTATTAACTGCTTTTATAAGTAGTGGAGAGAAATAGGGGTTTCAGAAGACAACTCATCTACCTCATGTTTGCTAGATGCTTCTGTAATGAGGGACCCATTGCTCCATGTTGAGTACACAGCATAACTAATGTATGACTTTGTGTATATATATATAATGTATATAACTTTGGGATATATGGATACATCTATCTATATATCTATTACTAATTTATATTTGGGGTTATTTATGACAGATGAATTCACAAATATCACGTTAAGCACATGCATAAAACAAACAGCTTGTGTTTGTGACAGCTTGTACTCCAAGGAAACTGCAAGCCCAAAAATTAGACAGAAGATGACCGAAATTTGAAAAACAAACTGCACCCCAAACTCTCCATAAATAACCAACCAAACATAAGAGCCTATAAAGGGATATTGTCACCCTTGTTGTTTATCATTACATAGTAAGCACAGAACACTTTCACTGGTGCCCTAAATCCAATTGAAAACATTTCCAGGAAGGAAATGGTGCAGGTTTGTGGCCATTTTAAACTATCAAAGCAAGTATTACGGAAGATTATCAGAACACTTTAAAAATTAATCAGGCACGTAGCTGCATTAAAATGGTGGGTTTTTTAGGACTAATAAGCAGAAAGAATATAGATAGGCCAAATATAAGTGCCTGTAAAGGAGTTCAGATCAAAGAGAGCATTCACTTCCTGGACCTGAAATATTTTGATAGCTCAAATACAGCAGAAGGGAGATCTGGAAGGAATGAACAAGACCTCTCTTTCCAAAACATTTAACCTGAACTACTGGTGAGGTTGCCATGAGAAGACACCAGAATTTCAAAAACAAAACTTACAAAGTGATCCGAGATCCACATTTCAATGAAAATATTGATGAAGATCACAGTTACACACACAGTTTAATCAGTAGATACTCAAATAAATGATAATAGCAAAATTTAGTTATTGATGTTTTCATGCTTGGTTGCAGTTAGAAATGTTAAGTACACAATTAAACTTTACATCAGACGGTAGATTATTTATGAAATCTTTCTTAAAACTTTTTGGCTTTATTAAGCTAAGGAAATAAAAAGCCAGATAATAAACATGATGTATGTTTTAGATATCAACAAGCTTGTATAGAAAAAAATAATTGAAGTTCTAAAGTATGACTATATTGACCTTATTCAGTCACAGTAAATACTACTCTTTCAAAATGTGAATTGCTTCCATAGGACTCCTGGAAGAGTAATGTGAAGAACAGTGACAAAATTGGGCTCTGTGTTATGATGCTGCCTTAATCAAGTTCCAAATAAAAATACAAGTTTCCTTATACACATTTTTACAGAGAGGAAAGAAGCTGTAATCTATCCAACCAGTGTGGAAGTGTACCCACAAAAAGTAAGCCTTGGCAAAATAAGTTAATGCACATTTATGGTAAGTGCTTTGTATGTTTTGTTTAGAAAGTGTACTATGCAGAACAATTAACTTAAAAGGATCAAGTACGTGTGGGAATGGAGATTAGCAGAGGAGACTGCAACTAAGGAAATGTTTTGCAGATGTACTGCATTTAAATTAATAAAATCTCATTAGGTTTTATGTTTGCCAATAACGGCTGGAAAAGTTACCACACATTGTAGGAACAATTACCCAAATCTTCACTGTCTCATTAGGTTTGTCATACTGTTTTCATTATAATACATTAGAACTTGCAAGTGAGCCTTCAGTAATGACATATTGTTCCAATTCTCCTTTCAGCAGGCTCTAAGATATTTTAGTATTTGTGTTATAAGCCAGCAGGTGTCTTCACTTTGGTTTTTTTCTCAATCGGTTTTATACAGACCTCCAGACAGAGAATGGAATGCAAAAGGGCTTTCAACAACCGCATAAAAATGAGTCTGATTAGAGTAGAGCAATACACACCATTTTTATGTTATGATAATTCAAGGTACTAAAAATGTGCATCTTTAGAACATATATCTATTCCTTTAAGTCCTGTTAGTGAGAGCTGTATTAATATAGATAAACCATGTGATATATAAAGTTTGCAAATCTGCATAACAAATGGAAGGAATAAAGCTGATTTGAATATCTAAGGCATTATAAACTTCAATGAGAACAACCAACACTCTTTGAGCTTGTAAGGAACTTGCATTCAAATGAATTAGATTTTAAAAGGATATACTTTTTATAATATTTTGAAGCTTTCTGCTTCAGGTCTCAAGAAGCTCAAGATTAAAACAAATACTGCATTTAAGCAACAAGAGGAAAAGATATAGGAACAAATTGAAAAAGAAACCCATTTGTATAAATGTCACATGACCTTAAAAATGAGGTTATTTTTGTGCTGTCCATGAGAAAATAAAACTTTATAAAATAAGTTCTCATAGATCTGCAATCTTAGTGTTGCTTATTTTAACTATATAATCAAGTAAAATGTTAAATAGCACATTAAGAAAGATTCTTGGACATCCTGAGAAGGACATTAAATCTACACCATTGTAATAGATTGATTAATAGATTGATTTTCAACTATAGAATTGGCAAAAAGTGAAAACAGAATCAGACAAAATAGTGAAAAATGTGTATAGGTGGTATTGAGGAACATTTACCATCCTCTCCATTGTGGTCTCTTCTATGAAAGAATGTGAGGAAAAGAAACATGTGACACATGTTTTTTCTAAGAAAAGACATGATTATTATAATTTTTACATAAATCAGCTTTACAATTAATTTTAACTAGATACAGGGCTAGCTGTCTAAAATCAAACAGCTTATTAGAAGAACTGCAGCTCAAAATTAAATTTTTGTTCTGATTTGAATATCCATTTCAAGTGATTTCTGAAAATGTCTATATCTTGTATTAAATCATAGCCATCTCTTTGCATAAACAAAGCAGTTGTATTCAGGGCAAAAATTCAACAAGGATTACAAAATAGCTTCTGATCCACTGCCTATTTTGCATTTACCGTAGTCTCTCTACAGCTGCTGTCACAACAGAACAGAATGACAACTACAGTGGTGATAAAAAATTGTTAATATTAATTGCTTGAAACGGCAAAGTTTCATCAGTTTTCCATTAGCATGAAACAGCGTGAGATTCCTCTCAATGAGCATCAGGAACAATGTAAACATCTCTAATGAACTACCTATTACAGACAGAAATATGTATACAGGAAAATTAAATGACCCAAATATATAATATATTTCTCCTCTAGAGAGAAATTCTGGGGAATATCTGTGGATTCTACAGTTATGGATCAATATAGTCAGGTCACTCATGATTGGTGCCAGGTCCTGGACTTGGCTGCCCTTGCAGCACTACAGTCTTGGGGAACAGTGTCTGGAAAGCTGCCCAGGGAGCAGCTTTCCAGATACTGGAAAGGACCTCGGTGTGTTGGTGAACACCAGGAGTGTGCTAATGGCATTCTGACTTGTGTCAGAGATCGTGTGTCCAGAAGAACAAGGGAAGGGATTTTCCCTCTGTACTTGGCACAGTCCTGGACCCTTCAGTACAAGAAGGATATGGAGATGCTGGAACATGTCCAGAGAAGGGCAACAAAGGTGGTGGAAGGTCTGGAGCACAAGCATTAGGAGGAGCAGCTGAGGGAGCTGCAGTGGTTTAGTCTGGAGAAAAGGAGGCTCAGGAGAGACCTTATTGCTCCCTACAATTGCCCGCAAGGAGGTTATAGTGAGGTGAAGATCAGCCTCTTCTCCTAACCAACAGAATTTTTGTAGAGCTAACTGGGTTCATCTTGCTGGATAGGACAAAGGGAAATAATTTCAGGTTGTGTCAGGGGAAGTTTAGATTGTCTATTAGGGAAAACCTCTTCACTGAAAGAGTTGTCAAGCATCTGCATAGGCTGCCCTAGGAAGCACTCTTTTCTCCATCCCTAAAGATACTTAAGAGACACATCTATGTGGTACTAAGAGACATGGTTTAGAAATGGTCTTGGCAGCATTAGGTCAATGTTTAAACTTGATCTCAAAGGTCCTTTACAATCTAAACAATTCTATGATTCTGTGAACCTATCGGCACCTGAGGAAACAGTTCGGAGTGCTGGAGGGAAAGCAGGGAAAAACCTCACCAGCTCCTAAGAAAATGAGATAACCTTCAAAAAGCTTTTAAGAAAATGCAAGGAATCGAAAAGACACAAATCAGAGCAGTTTTTGTGAAGACTTAAATATAAAAGTATCCTGCAAACCATATTGTTTAATGAACCCTAAAGAAAAATCTCACCGAGTTTCAGAACTGTATGCTCTTCTGTGTAACAGAATACTGTCTATTTGTTTTTCACTAAATATGAAACTTGTTTTTTTAACTTTTTAAATGGGTCTGAAAGTCTAAGAAAAGACATGCAAGAGTAGTGCTGTGAAAAAGATAAACAAAAAAACATTCTGAGTCCAAACACAAACTTTCATGGGACCTTTTCTTGGGACAGGTAAAGGATCGCTTTTCCCACACAACTCCAGTGCTCCAAGGACTTCAGTGCTGTTCTTGAGCCATAGACATGGACTTCATAACAACTTTACACCTGGACAGCTTCCTCTCTTACCCCATATTACACTATTTTATTTTCTGTCTGATGGTCACCCCTGCTGTTACTTATTACTGTACTGATACCCTTGGGTATGCTCTTTTTAAGATACAGGTTTTCTTAATTAATGCCTTTCTTGCTGCTCTATTCTTTTCACTTTTAATTTGTCCATGAACTTTAATTAAGCTCCTTCATCACGGCTCACAGGTTTGGCAAGCTTCATATGTGTATATATATATCTGCTCACCCAGCAAGATGACCCAAGTTTGCTAACTCTATAAAAATTCTATTACTTCCATTGATGTCTTGCATAAGAGAGTTAACAAAACTAAAAATGGGATAAATAGATTTATTTAGATTTGGGTTTTTTTTAGCATTAAGAGTTAATTATTTATATTTTTCTTTAACAAAGAAAATGTACTATGTATAAACATAAACAAGATGAAACTAGATTGTGTATTTTCAAATATTTAACACTTAGAATCAAAAAGTCTAATTATTCCCTAAAACTGTTAGTCAACAGAAGAGTGTACCCCTTCACATGTATCTACTTCACCCTTTGATATTTTTCCTTTTCTTATACTTATCCATAGTTCAATTTACTTACATTTAAACAAAAAGTCTAATAAATGTGACACAAATGTATTTTATTTAAAAAACCAAGTCAATCTGGTCTTGTAAATATCTACTTGGATTTTCCAGGTTCCTTGGGACTTAAATTCTACCTGTTGAACTATTTACTGTCTTATTAACAAATTTATCTATGAAAGCACTTTATTTTCTCCTCTCATTTGCTTTAGATTATACTGTAAAAATGTCTTGAAGGTTCCTGGAAATATTTTCATTGTTGCTAATAATTTCAGATAAACTAGTCTTTGTATTGACTTAAGAGAGCTGCATGCTAGATTCTCTTCAAGTTAGCAATATTAAAATTTTTCTTTTTTTTTCTCTACATAATCTTTTCTGAAATCTCCTAACTCCCTAGGAGTTTATAAATACTAAAAATGCAACCCTAATCTCGATTAGAATAGACCAAACTTTTGGAAATTTTGTCCCAGATTTCTCAGTAAAAGCTTGTTTAAGCTTGTTTGAAACAAGTACTCTTGTTTCCTGAGGGATGGGACTTCACTTGTTTTTCAGTAGAAACAAAAAAAACTTGAAGGATTTTTCTGAGCAGAGAACACACAGCACCTCAAGTCAGATGGGTTCCCTCTTGTCTTCTGGAGAAAACATGGCAGGCTGGATAAAAATGGCCCATGCTAGGCACCTGATTTAATAAATTATATTTGGTCCTTTACAGAGGCTCTGTGAATGATACCCACCCTTTTGGCCTATTATGTGAACACTTATTAGATTGCCAGTCTGCCTTGCCTGAGCAAGGCATGCTAAAAATTAACTTCTGAGCTGCACATTTGTGTTGTCTGCGACATGTATTCCTTTTTCAGAGAAGGAGCAGAAATAAAACTTTTTTATTCCTTTGTTAATATATTTTTTAAATCATGTAAGTTCTTTGAAATGTACTTGATAACAGTGCAAGAAACTAGTCATAAGCTCTTGGTCTTTGAAATGTAGGACAAATGACCACAACCGGAATAAAAATTAGAAAGGTGAAAAATTCCAAGTAACATAGGAATTTTTGGAAGTGCTAGGGAGGTTTTGTATTAATTTAGTTATACAATTTGACATTTCTTGTTTTTCTAAATTATGCTACTGAAGTTAAAAAAAAAAAATTAAAACCCCAAACCCTAAAGGGGATAACTAGAAACGTGTACTAGAGTATCACATGTAAAATCACGTCCTAATAGAGTCTCCCACTCAAACACAATAAAACAGCAGTGACAATAACTACCTGTGTAATTCAATATAAGCTTTAGATTTCCTTTCCACCATACTGAAATACTGATAATTGTAGTGAGGAGAAATTTTAGTTGCTTGCCTTAGAAAAGCTGAAACTGCAACTCATCATGCTGTTTTTCATTTACTTCTTTATAAATCATGAATTATTCCACTGATGCTATTTTTTAGCAGTTAGCTGAGGAGATAAATACATACAGTAATGTACAGTGAGTGTTAATGAAAATTTAGTCAACCCATCTTACTTATAAGTGTTATAAAATCTGTTTTATTTAAATACATAGTGTATCTCCACAGAAGAAATGTAATATACCAATTTGGTCTACAACTGTAGCCTAAAAAATATTATAGACAGCATAAATAGAAAAGGCTATCGAGAGGTAGGGTACACTGGGATCAAGGTTTTTAGATTTCAGAGTTTCTGGATCATAACTTCATGCTGCTGAAAGAATTAAGACAATCTTTTAGTTGCAGAACAATGTCCAGGTCATGCAAAAGCCACTGCAAAAATGTGGACACTTTGCATCCTTAAAAATTTACACTTTTAAGAATAGCTCTTGTAAACTTCTGGAGTTCAACTTAGTCCTTGGTTGAATTAAAATGAAGAGAAAGAGATACATTTTCTTGTCTACATAGAGAGTTATTTAGGTCAGGGTATTTGCATCAGCCTTATAGTCTCATATTCATTACTAGTTTTCATGCATCACTGGTGAAGTATAAGAAAAATTCTCAAAATCTGGATACAATCTCTAAGACTTAAAATGTGCTGAGTTAATGATATTGCTCATGGCTTAGAGGGACTTACAATTTTTGGAGACTATGTAAGAGTAGTGTGACATAACTCATTATGGCTTCTGGTGCTAATAACTTATGAGGCACTCATGTGTATGAGATAAACCCCATAAGTTACTGTAGTCTTTATCATCTCTTCATTATAACTACAGACATGAAATAGCCCAAATGCAGCCCATACCCCAAAGAGTTCCACCATAAAACTGAGTAGGTCAGCGTGTGTATTGATTCTGCTTTTTTTTTTTAATTATGGTTAGTTATTCCTGCTTTTCTTTAGCTTCTGTATTATTTTAATAATTTTATTCGTATTTTTATTTGCTTTATTTAATATGTATTTGTTTGAAAAAAAACTGTCACAAAATTTCACTACTGTTTATAATAATCACATTAGTCAGACAGATTCTTGGACACCTTATTTCCATTAGAAAATATTCATTCACTCCAAGGGCAAAGCAACTAAAACAGATTAAAAACTCAAAGAGATTAAGACCAAGCTTTTAAATTTAGCCATGTGCTAGGATGAGCCCAGGGACATACAGAAGCAATTCTTTTTTTGCTTTCCTTTTTCTATAGGGTGAAGTCATTTTACTGCTGCCTTCTATAATATATGGCTTATCCTTCCCCTTGTGAATTGCCCTGTTTGGCATATTATAGTCAGCAGAATTAAGGTTCCATATATGCCTCATGTATGTCCCTTCAATTACTTTACAATTATGTCCCTAGAATTATTCACCCCAAGTGAAAATCTAACTTGCCACTCCATGTCCTTTTCTAGGTTTTAAGGTTCTTTATGCTGGCACAGAAGGACAGAAGCTATACGATTATTCATTCATCCCTTTGTCTTACATATGGTCAGTCACAGTGTCAACTGTAACATAATAATTACAAGACAGAGAACAAATCATTACAATATTACAATGTAATTCGTGATGTTTTTAGAACATATTAAACAATAAAAGAGCCTAAACCAACTTCATAATAGAAGAATATTATTTGAAGGCGGAGATCAGAGGTACAAATTATGTTGAAATAAAATACTGTGAGGTAACTTCATGACAATTTTCTGTAACACCACTGAAAGGATTTTATAAAATACACTTTGTCAAGATAGATAAAATAAAGTAGGTGTATGTATACAGCAGCCTTTTTTATGAAATAATAATTGGGATGCAAAACCTCTGCATTCCTCTGTGCAGATAACAGCAAGAAAGATCCATCAGAGTGGGCTGTTTAGGACTGCAGATACTCACACTAGCTAAGATTCTGTCTGTGGAGTTCTAAGGAGAGAAACATAAAGACACAGAAAATGGAAATACAATGCCTCCCTTTTCTGTGCATCTATGCAAGCCTTAAGCATAATGCACCCAAACACTCGGAAACATTTTGAGAATAGAGATGTAGCCATCAAGTGGGAGGAGGGCAGACTCACTGAACGTTTCAGTCTCTCTATACAAGCTTTTTGTTCCAATGATTGCTTGTCATTCTGGGTCATTGCTGATAAAGATCCCACTAGAAGGGAGTAAAAGATTTGCCATAGATTAGGCAGTGTCCATGTCATTATGAATTCTGCTCTCAGATTCATGCAGGTGGCATGAAAGTTTATAGGCAACGCATACTGTTGTCTAAACAAAGGATTGTACTTGTTTAGAATTTTACCAGAATTTAAAAGGTAACATCATGTCAAATAATGCACAATGTATAGAGCACATTTTGAGGAAATGTTTACAATTTTCTAAAGATACTGAAATAGCTAATCTAATTGAATCTGTAGTGCCTGCAAAATGTCAGTTCAAATATCATAAAACATTACTACTGACTTATCTAGAACAGGCTTGCTCTGCTTTTTACAGATTCATAACAAGCAGTAATATCAACTGTAATATAATAATACATATTTTAATACATACATAAAACTCTCTTCTGTTTTTGTTTTTGTTTTTGTTTTTTTTTAATTTTTATTTTTTGTTGCTCAAACAAGTCTAAAGAAAACAGTGGTCTTTCTAGACAAGCATCCTGTTGGTGATTCATCACAATCTCATTTTCTTGAAACTGAAAAAAATATTTCAACGGCAACAAATCTTTGGATAGTGCAAAAGCTTGGATACCCATCACTGTGTCTTTTTCACCCTTTTATTGAGATGTGCCTGTCACAGCTTGTTCAGGTTTTAATTTTAAGGCCCAGATCCATAGAGGAACTGGCTCCCTATTTTGCATTTTGGAGTAAAAGAAGTATACAACATTAGAACTATGATAAGATTGGCAGATCAAGTTTCAGATTTCTGATCATTCTAGCCTAATGTCCTCCTCACTAAGCTAGAAATCTTGCTTGTTCTAACTCCTTGCATTTGGTAGAATGAATATTTATATCTTAGCCACATAGCAGGTAAAAAAAAAAAAAAGTGCAGAATGTGGAGAAATGGAGAAATTTCCCTGCATTAAATTCAATCTCTGCTTCTAGCCTGACCATGTAGATTTCTAATTTGAACTTAAATCCACACTGATTAGGAAAATATCTGTGTTACAGCACATCCACAACTAGCCTCTGTGAGTTACCTGCACTCCCAGAGTCCAGAGCATGCAAAAGTATAGACTTTTGCAGAAGCCTTCATTTTCAAAAACAAAAAGGGAGGAGTTGTGGAGGCACCTACCATTGGAACTGTAATTCCTCAGGGCAAAGGTGACCAGAGTAAAAGAGAGACACTTTCTAAATACAATGGTGTTACCCATATGCATTTGCAGGGTCATGATAATGCAACAGGTTTTGGTGGTATCACCCAGTTCAACAGCCATTTGTTTCTTATATGTACTCCCCCTAGACTTTTCTTCCCGCTCTTGCCCACTGTTGGTCCCATTTTACTGCAATGCTCTGCCCCTGTTACCTCATTGTTCCGCAGTTGGCTGCCCCTCCTCTGCACCACTTGTACTCAGTTCCACTGGCCCTTGACCCTCAGATCCACCCCTTCTCCCCCTTATAAAACCCTGTGCCCTCAGCCCCCATTTTGTCTCTGTCCCTGGACGTTCATCGCAATAAACTGTATTTGGAGCGCCACACAAAGGCCTGTCTCTCACCTCATTCCTCAGCAGTTTAAACAAGCATGCTCCGGGCTCTGGGAGTGCAGATCGCTCACAGAGGTTACTTACGGATGCACTGCAACAAATCTCAACTTCTTTGTCACTTTAGTTAAGTGATTTCAACACTACTGCAAAGTTAGAACTGGGGTATATAATTTCTACAGTGTGAATTTCTCTTATAGCTTGAGAAATAACTTGAGGTGTCTACAGGAGACACACCTGCCTTTAAGTTAGTCTAAACTGCTTTTATAGATAGGCAACAGAAACGGGCACATTTTGGGTCAATTCAGGTGACATATTTTAGAGGTTTACATCGGGTCAAGATAAATCAGTCCTTAGCTGTGTAAGTTTGTCTTCACTGTCTACAAACACAAGACTTAGCATAAGTGATTGAGAGGTTGGTGCCCAGAAGTTAAACTCTGAGCTGTACTTGATAAAACCTGCCTCAACAGATTTTGGAATGGATGAGCCAGTGCCCATTTTCTGAAGCATGATTTGGCTTCCAAAGTTTTGGGTTTCAGTGCTGGTCTCAGAGTAATAAAAAAGAAAAAGGACAGTTGCCTCTCTTTTATTCAGTCTTATTTAGGACCTTTTTTATTGGTTATCAAGCACTCAGGAAGAAGGATTTTCTCATTTATACCTACAGCATCCACTTTAAAAGCCTCTTTTTTAAAAACTTGGAATGGCTGGGCAGGTCTTAAACAGCAGATAGCAATGATGAGCACTAATCACTCATTGTCTATAAAAAAAAACTGTTTGTGGTGCCAATGTCTGCATTGCCAATGACCA
Source organism: Chloebia gouldiae (assembly GCA_003676055.1). NCBI lineage: Eukaryota > Metazoa > Chordata > Aves > Passeriformes > Passeridae > Chloebia > Chloebia gouldiae. The sequence continues at coordinate 21,197,709 of QUSF01000006.1, forward strand.
TATTTTGTCAGAAGAATTAAATTCCCAAAAGGTTTTTTAAAAAAATATAGTGGATCATTTACAATACTTGGATGCATGGTTAAACTGCCTAGAAGGAAAATGGCTTCATATTCTAGTAATTAATAGATGCTTCCACTTTTGCAGACTATATTTTGGTTTAGTTTTTAGTTTTCTCTTCCCAGTGTATCAACTCATGCTTCTTTCTTGTTTTGCCAGCTCTCTCCATTCTTTTTACTTTCCTCAATAGCATAAGTGTATGCTCAAACATTTAAAAACTGTTGTTAAGTTTTAAAGGTATTTTTGTCATAAGTATAAATCAAGCCACTTAAACACTATCAAGTGTCAGAAATGAGCACCAAGATTACCTCATAGCTCACCACTTCTTAGAACTGCATTGAATGGAACCCAAGAGTATAATGGTCTAATCTGATGTTTATACAAAGGCTGTGCTACTCACCGTTAACCTATACCTGAAGTTTCATAAATAGAACAGTCTTTGTATATCTCTCTACTCTTATCATTCTCCCCATATATCTATGCTAAGGTCAAGTAACAGAGACAAAAGTAAAAGCCTCTTTACTCAGATGTTGATAGATTCAAGCTGGTTTCAGAGGGGGCAGAGGTTCACAAGCATATCTGCACAGTTTTCACAAAACTTTACTGTCTCCTCTACTACCCACAAATAACTTCAGGAAGTGACTGGCAGTCATGGCCACTAGTTCTAAAAATGTGTCGGATCAAAAAGTAAAGGAATCTCTATTATTAATATGCAAGATTTCCATCAGGATTTGTGAGAAAATCTTAATGTCTTTTAACACCTGAAGAGAACCTATTTAGGTTTATAATGGAGATCATTGAAATATTTGAAGCTCGTTGGTGCTCAGCTCTTGACAACTTACAAAGTCTGTACATCTTGGTGTTCGAAGATTGCACTTCAGGGAAGATTACATTTTTTTTTACATTCTTTGATATCAAATATAATAGCTACCAGCAGAAGTTAGGAAGTATGTGGGAGTAAAGCACTTTATTAGTGACTTCTTGTCCATACAGAAGTGACAGAAAAAAGAGAGGGGAAAATGGAGAAAAGGAGAGATGACAAATTCAAAAGCGCAATTATGTAAAGTATGTGTTTTGATTTGAAAATTATTGTAAAAGAAATGGGGAAATTAATAGATATATTTTTTAATTTGACATAAGAATCTTTTTATAGGATATTTTCTTCAGCATGAAATTCTCAGAAACAAGTTCAAAGATTAAATTTTCTGATAAAAGTCTAAATTAATCTGCTGAAATACATTGTCCTATGAAAAATGGGCATTGTTTTATTAATCTTACATGACTTTCTGAGCAAAACAAAGTAAGGACACAATGATACAAAGTCTTCTAACCTGAGAGCAAGATAATTTTATTGCTACCAGTTTCATTTGAAAAATCGCATACTTTCAGTTGCATTTCTGTTCTGTCATTATAAAGTAAGACCTACTGATATCTGGACCATTTACATTTATTCTATATCCTATGCATATAGCTTGCCAGTAAACGTCCAGTTCCATATTTGATGAACAGTGATTCCTTATAATTTGTACATTAAGCAATACTCCTCAAAACTAAAATGTACAATCATTATAGAATTTGGATTCAACTAATTGTACTACTTTTGGTAAGAATTTTCTACTGTGATTGGTGTTGGTATTTTTTTCCTTAAATAAAATTCCCATGAAAGATGTAGGTGCATTCTGTTCATTTCAACCTTTGGGTAAGCCTTCTAAGCAATACACAGACTTGGTATCATTGTGGAGTGGGTGAGGAAATCAGCTCAGATAATATTGTGTTACCACTTTATTTTTCTTGTAGGAAAATAGAAAGATAGTCATAAAGGTTTTTGTTCATTTCATCAGCTCTTTCCTCAAAATTTGAAATCTAGAATTAAAACCAAAGCATGAAGGACATTAGTTTTATGAAACTTGTTATTTTGCTCTTATGAATATGGTTTTCATAGTTTTCTCTCCAGAGCTGGGGGGAACACAACACCTGTAGATTCACATCTGGATGTCAGGCTGCACTATGCAAAACACTCAGCCTTTTCCTACACCCCGTATTCATGCAATCATTCTTCTCCTTTCATATTAAACTTCAAACCCATGTTCCTTTTACACAAATACAACTTACTTTTATGCTCCATCCACTCTCCACTAAAAATGTTATATTTAGGCTCTTGTTACTGCTGTTACTGGAGATAATAGGATTACAGGTGAGGGGATTGAGTTTTAGAAGCAGCAGAAACCATGTAACACTGCAGAAGGTGAGGGAGAAGTTCAGCTTGTCTGCACTATATGAAGAGCTCCTTGCTGTCTAAAGTCAGCCGCATGGGAGCTTACAACAGATTTGGCCTTTTGGACATTGCAATTCTAACTAGTACTTGCTCTATCCAAGTGATTATGCCTTCCACCCTAGGTGCATCAGTAATAACTTTAACATATTTGGCTCTTGTTAGCATGAGTTCCATATCTTGTACTTTAAAATACTTGGTAATTTACTCTGCTTTCCACCTTTATAGTCATCCACTAGGAACCATGTGACATTTCCTCCCTACTAATTGTGTTTGTGATTTGAACTTCAAAAGCTTTTCCAATTTGCATTATTTGTATTTCTCTTTTTTGTAGGTTCTGAGTGGATGTTTTTGGCAGGAGTAAGCTGTTTTTTTTTCACATTTTTTCTATGTCTAGGGAGATGTGTCATTCTTCTACTCTGTAGCTTCACGTTCTCCCTTTACTTAAACCCTTACTTAAACCCTTACTTAAATAGGGTATTTTCAGTACCGTCTCCCAGAGCTGCTGAGGTGCTATTTTTTCATTCTTGGAGGGATTTTTCCTCTGTCTTGAACTCCTTAAAATATTGAGGGAGGAAATAAACTGAATTGCTTCAACTTTATATATGAGTATTTTTTCTCACTTCTTACCTCTTAATATTTTAAAACTTATTGGATATATCTGTGTATATTACTTTAGAGTACACAGGCCATAATGCAACAAGACACTGTATAGCAGTACACATTCAAAAATGCTATCAGAAAGCTGTTTTGATCCATCTCTTTAGACCTTTGAATCTTTTAACAAAAATTGAATCTTTGTTCAAGATGGCTTCTCTTAATAGTTAAAAAAAAGAAAGCAGATTTGTCCTGCCTCACCCAGAAGTATACATCAGCATTAAACTTGATTTTCTTGCTATATTTTGAAGCCAAAATATTATGCTTACTCAGTCTTCAGAAGTGAAGAATTCATAAATTTAGTACATCAGAAAACAGTTACATTCTACTGAATCTGGCTAAAGCTCACAGACTGGCTGAATCTATGACTTGTCTAAAGAAAAATTATTTCTTTGCTTTGTCAAGAAGTACTGAAAACAGATAAATCCCTTACCACAGGATAAAAACCATCTAAACCAAAGTCTAGATTACCTGAATCCATTTTTGTCCCTGAGATTCATTTCTTCCACTTTTCTGCATTTATTTTAGTGTAGCATTATAAATAAAAGAAGCAGAAAGTCAGTGGGAACTGTAAGGCTGTCTGGAGAGAACTAGTCAGATGACTCCCAACAAACTGTAGATCATGCCTACTGAACCATAAATGTTGAAAGCAAATGTAAACAAAACTTGGGAGAGGCCACTAAACGATTTCAAGATGATAAAGTACCTAAACTTAATGGCAGATACAGCATGTGTCTGAATACAGCCCAATTATATTAAGAATGGTTTTGAAATGCTGCTTTTCATCATGTTTCTTCCATTCTTCAGCCTGTAGTGCTGACCAACATCAGCCACTATTAAGGAGTCTTCATGCATGTAAAATAATATGATTTCACAATGATTACATATTCACTCTACAGCTGGCTGAGTTTTTACATCTCCATTTGTCATTGACTATTGTGTCCAATTAAATGATTAGCTTTTAAAAACTGCTGCACATTATGAGAGTGAACTTGTGTTCCATTGCACTGAGTGATGCAGAAACAAACTCATTACAGCATGTAATTCACCCATATTAAATAACAAACAGATGGCTGCTGTAAATGAGAGCTGCTTTTTCTCTTCAAAAGTGCCAGGAAAAAGGTGTTTTTATTTATCTTTGTTTCCAGCTTCTTTCTGTTTTCTTGACAAGTGGGCAGCTGGTTGCTGAGGTTTTCAATTGGTGCAGAAGAATGAAAAGCCTGTTTCCATTAATTTCCCCATAAAATAAGTCTTTGAATCATTCCTGTTATAAATGCATGTGCAGTAGCAAGCTGCTGCTTGATTAATTCACTTATTATGAAGATTTCATCTTTTATAAGAGGGCCTGCAGGTAATTTATCTTGTTTAGTAAGATTAGAAAAATGTAATTATCTTGATACCTTTGGACCCCTCTCATTTTAATTGTGTTCCCATAAATTTCAAACATAAAGATGGGATTTTTTTTTGCACAAATGTTCCAACATGTGGTAGAAAAATGTGTTGTAAGATCTGCATAAAAACTTATCAAGTAAAATGCATTTAGATTATCCTGTTAAGGGAACATATACCAATAAAACCAGTGTATATCTGTGGTAGCATATACAAGTATCTGAATTACGGGTACCTTGGTCACAAGATTTTAACAGTTGGGGCTGGATGAGGAATGTTAGGATTTAAGTTCCTTATTCTTCCTTTTTTTTTTTTAAGTGATAGTGCATTTCACCAGGGAAATATAAAATCTGTTCTACTTTCACTAATAAAATTAAAGTTGTGCTAGTCTCCATGTATAACGCAAATAGTAAAAAATAAAAAGGAAACATATGAGCTGACACATACATGTAACATCAGCTCCTCTCTCTCCATAACCCTTTACAAGTTTTCTCCCTTACCTTCTCTTTGAGTGAAAATTTGAAACAAATCAAGATCCAGAAATCTTTCTCTTCAATGTATCTTTTGTCTTCTTGGGGAAGTAATTGGATTTTTTTTTTTCTATTTATTTATTTATCTCTTTTGTATATTGCATTTGTCCATTTATTTATTATTTATTTATTTATTTATTAAATTCATTAATTTTTCAGTTTCTGTGGTTCCAGAAGAATTATTTTCTTCAGTTTTTTTCCTTAACTTGTTTTTTAGCGACCTCTTGATTCTTTTACCCATTTAAAAAGTTAGTTAACAATTTGGCATGTGCTCCTTTGTAAGATTAGTTTTAATTTAGAGTGGTTGTGATGGTCAATTTGCATAAAATAAATTAATAGGAATATGGTGTTACTGCACCATGGGTCACTCAGCTCAACCATGTGCCCTGGTTTGGACTGGGATAGAGCTCATTCTCTTCTTATCAGCCTGTAGAGTGCTGAGTTTGGGATTCAGTAGGAGAAGGATGTTGATAGCACACAGATGTTTCAGTGGTCTCTCACTAGTGCTTACCCTGAGCCAAGGACTTTTTCAGTTCCCCATGCTCTGCCACTGAGCAGGGGCACAATAAGCTGTGAGGGACCAAAGCCAAGACAGCTGACCTGAACTGCCCAAAGGAATATTCCATACCATAGGACAACAAGCCCAGTATATAAACTTGGAGGACTTGACTCAGAGGCATCAACTGTGGCTCAGGGACAATGCTCAGGGACTGAATATTGGTCAGCAGATAGTGAGCAGTTGTATGGTACATCACTTGTTTCTCTTGAATTTTATTCCTTTCTCTTTCTACCCTGCTTTGCATTACAACAATTGCTATTATTATTCTATTTAATTTATCTTAATTATTATTTTCTTTTCTATCTCAGCCCAGGAGTTTTACTGTTTTCTTTTCTAGATCTCCTCCGCATCCAACCTGGGGAGTAGGCAAGGGGAGAAATGAGAGAGCAAGTGGCGCTGTGGTACTTAGCTGCCAACAGATCTATTGAGTATCATAAGCATTTTAACATTAAAATGAGAGAAAAAAAAATCTTCTCAATGTGTTCATAGTTAAGTATTTTCAGGACTCTGCCTGCATATCTTCTCAACTCTTGGAGGTCTCTAAAGCAGTGGTTTGAGTGCCAGTGAACTGATCATTGTAGGGGACACAACTGTATGTATCGCATACAGCAATGTGTAAAGAAAGAAATTTTGCAGAGTGAGAGTTCAGGCAGCAAAGAGGCATAAGAATATGCAAACTGTACAAGGTTGAAGCCATGAAACTGAGAAATGTGTACAGATGGCTGAAACATTTCAAGTCAGGTGAGACTAGCAATTGTGACAAACCATGATCTGGGAGACCTGTGTCAGCAGCAACACACATGAATGCTGAAAAGGCTGAGCAGCTCATTAGGGAAGATTGACGAATAACCCCTAATGACCTTGCTACTGCTTTAAATTGCAGTTCTGCATCAGTACACTGAATCCTGCAGTGGTCTTTAGAATTTGTTCACACCAGGTCATATGAAAACATCCTGGGACACGCACAAACTTACGACATTATGCTTTAAATCTAAACTTAATTGAAGTGAAAAAGAGATATGCCCAGTTATAACAGATTTTACGACTGCAAGAATATTTTTTATTTTTAAGGAATGTTTTTCTCAAAAATCATGTATGTCAATATGTTTCATATTGCTTGTATGAGTAATATATAAGCATTGTGTTCTAATAGTCAAGGAGTCTAATTAGGGTAGAGATGTAATTTAAATATATATATATTTCATGTTACAAAAGACATAGTATTCTGCAAAGAAGATATAAATCCACTGAAAGTCTAAGGTGTTTTGTCACTGTAATGGAGAAGATAGTTAAAAACTTGCATTTCTCCAAATATTTTGCAGGTAAATTACCATCTACAAGTGTGTGCTCCACACATTTTATCAAAACATAATTTAAACTGCTGTAGATTCTAGAAGCTCAAAAACTATATTTTAGTCTGTCTGATGTATATTTAATGGAATACTTGATTTCTGGTAGTGTGTGGTTATAGTACTTTCTAGTTGACAATTACAGAAAGGCTGGAAGTTTACTTACAATTAAAAGTGAATATGTTCTTTCTTATCTCTGGAGTCAAGAGATAAAAGCCAGTCGATGCAATTATTTAATAGAGGACAGATAAATAGTCTGGTGTGATACTATGATATATATAAGATACTATGACAAATTTTGTACTGACAAAAAACTGGAATGCAATTGGTCCTTAAAATACAAAGCAGCTTCCTAGATCACAGAAAGTCTTGACCTTCCACAATGTGTAGTATGCACTTTGAGGTAAAATCTTGTCTTAACACCAAAAATTTACAGACCATTCTCTCTGGAAGCCAAAACACTAATGTATCAAATCAACTTCACATGAAGAGGACCAGAGAATTCCAAGCAATATCTATCTCTGTCTTGCAATCATTGCAGTCCTGGGTGCAATTAGCCTTTAGAATAAGATTGTAGCATAACCAGTTTTAACGATTTCTTTTGAAAGGCCTAAACACAGATTCGATTCAGAGATTACTGACTAGCTTGGCTAGCTAAAGAAACATATTGTCAAAAGGAAAAAAGAAAGATAATTGAATGGAACATTATAAGAATGAATTATAAAGATCTCATTCTATTAATGTGTGAATAAAATAATTCTCTCCTATTCTGAATTATAAGATCTTAGTATAGACCTATATTTTCTAGTATTGTCTGGAGTTAAGCCTAAAAATTTGAGTATGTTTGGGGTTTATTCCTGTATTTCATATGTTTAGACGAAAATCCAAACTCTACTTCACTTTCTGGAAATGCTACCATTTAGGTGACATTTATATGAATTAGATCTGCAGTATTTCAATTGATTGTGGACAAAATGTGGAAAGTCAGCATTTCATAACTGAAAAGCTACTTCAGATATTAGTCTGTAATCACTAATAGTATGAAAAAAGTCTTTTCAAACTTTGCCCTCAAAATGCTGCTTCAGTAATTCATTAACTTATTTTAATGAAACAACATCTCATTGCTATTTGGGAAGAAACTAATCTCCTTTCCAAAGAGTTTGCATAATGTATTGAAAAAAGAAGTGACTGCAGAATCTGCTGATCATACTTTTGAGGATTCCACATAGGCTGGGTAAACTTTTATCTAACACTATTGAGAAAACTATATATACAAAATTGCCTGCTCAGACATTTATTACAGACTAAGAACAAAATATGTTTAGGTTGCAACTTGCACTCCTGTGTAGCCGACACTGAAACCTTAAGTTTACCAAAGAAAATTAACACTTTCCCTATGCTCTCAATTGTCACCGATCTTATCCAATACCGATGTTGTATCAAATGTGAGGATTACTCAAAGTATATCATAATCATCTTTCATAGAGTCTGTCAGTTACTGGAAGTCAACCTGACTGTGAAGAGTCCTTGACAAATTAGAGGACTGGGAAATCACCAGCCATGTGAAGTTTAGCAAGGGAAAGTGCTAGATTCTGCACCTGGGCTGGGGCAGTACTGGATGTACAGTGCTGGGGAATGAGATGCTGGAAAATGCTGCAGGAAGAAACCTGGGGATCCTGATCAATGGCAAGTTGAACATGAGTCAGCAGCACCCTGGCAGCCAGGAGGGCCAACCCTGTCCTGGGGTGCCTCAGGCCAGCCAGGAAAGGAAGGGGATTGTCCCCTCTGCTCTGCACTGAAGTGGCCTCACCTCCAGTGCTTGGGGCAGTTTTGGGCTCCCCAATATAAAAAGATATTAAGTTGTTAGAGAGTATCCAAAGGAAGGTCATGAGGATGGTGAAGTGTCTGGAATGGAAGACATATGGCAAGTGGCTGAGATCACTTGGTCTGTTCAGTCTGGAGGAGACTGAGGGGAGACCTCATTGCAGTCTGCAACTTCTTCATGAGGCAGGAGCAGCGGGCACTGATCTCTTCTCTCTGGAGACCAGTGATAGGACCCAAGGGAGTGGTCTGAAGTTGTGTCAGGGGAGGTTTAGGTTGGATATCAGGAAAACAATCTTCACATATTTGGGCACTGGGACTGGCTCCCCAGGAAGTGGTGTTATGAACCGGTTTAAACACAGAAGAGCAAAGAAAATGAAGTTGCTGTCAATAAAACAGAAAGCCCTTTGAAGGTTCAAAATATTCCCTGAAAAAACCCAAACAAACAAACAAACAAAAAAACCAAGATAAAAACCACATAACCACATGAAATTAACTGTTGATGCCAAAAAAAATTGATATATTTTTATTTATTAGTAAGAGAGGCAAAGGGAAAGAAAAATAAAATTAGAGAAAATTTAGAAGAAGCTAAGATTACTTTTAACAGCATAGCATAGGTCACCACCACGCTGTGCTACATTTGTTGATGCTGAGATGGGGTGGGACAAGCGGAGCAGTTTTTGGCTTCTTTTTTTTTTTTTTTTTTTTTTTTTTTTTTTTTTTTTTTTTTTTTTTTTTTTTTTTTTCCTGCTGTTTGGAGCGTCTTATCTGCCTTGTCCGATCCCGGGAGCGGTTTGGTCGGCCGCAGCAGCCCATCCCGGGATGCGGTGCCCGAGGCCGCGGCCGAAGCTCGCGGCGCTCTCCCCGCGGGTGCGGAGCGCGGCGGCGGCTCCGCGGCTCGCCAGACTCCGCTCCGGGGCTGCGGGGTCGGGCGTTCTCCCCAGGCGGGCGATGTCACCGCCCGGGGCCCTCGGGGTGTCCCGCAGCAGGCCTTGGCGGTGGGGGGAAGGCAGAGGTCAGGGATTCTGCCCCTCGCTTTCCCCTCCGCGTTTTGCACCAGTTTCGCCTTCCCTTTGGTGTGCCTCAAGGCAGACTACTCACAGTCCATCCCGCCCGTGGCTTTCAGGTGTTCGTGAGTGCTTTTGATAAGCAGACACTATGACGAAGCATTTTTTGAGAACTATCTCCTATTATCAGGCTCTTACAAGTGATCACACAGACTAAGCCTGGCAGAATTCAGGAAGTATTTGGACAATGCTCTCAGGCACATTACATGATTTTTGGGAATGTCTTGCGCAGTGCCAGGAGTTGGACTCAGCGATCCTTATGGTTCTTTCCAGTGATGGCTTGTGAAGGCTGACCTGGAACAGAGGCTAGATGGAGTTAAAGAATGAAATAGATATTTATTAGCAGGCCTTGATGGATACACCTTGAGCAGTGCAAGAGCCCAGCCAGGGCTACGCCCAAGATTAACCCAAAATGGTCATAAAATAGACAACCGGTCATGGGGTCTCTCACTTTTATAAGTTCTGGTCTATTAGCATATTGGAGTTAATTTCCAATTTACGTTTAGCTCATGAAGCCCCATCCTTCTTGTTTTTCACTCCTGAGTCCACCATTATTTATGATTTTGGGCCTGAAATTTGGATTTGTCCTTGGTCCCCAGCTAGAGACGGAATTGTTTTGTCTACCTATGCTGTGAAGAGAGCTTACTCTCCCCTAATAAGAAGCTCAGAATGACACACTAAAGCCGTACAGAATCTGAAAAATATAAAAGATAAAACCTGGGGCATCACCACTTCCAGATGTTCTGTGATTCTGTTGTAGCCTGTTATGACATGCATCTCATACATACGTACATACGTATTTGTTTCACATGTCCATATATACAACTCACATATGTGTCTGTGTATATGCATGTATATAAACACAGATCATTTACAATATCTCTTTAAGAATTAATCTTTAGTTTATAATTAATATTATTTAAAATAAGAAAGGTGGGAAAAGCCCCAAACAAAAACCAGCCTCAAGACTGGAAATAACTCTAAGACAAAACTCAATACTAATCAGCAGATATTTCCTCATCTTCTTCCCAGCTCAGAAAACTGTTCCTGTAATGAGTATAGGGAAATAATAGAATACCATATCTAGCTGCCTGGGGATTGTATATGACACTTTATATATACTGCAGTGTTTGTCTCTGTTCATAGTTGCCTCTTCTGTTTTATAAGAACTGACTCATCTGTAGTGACCCAGAACACGTGGCTGAGCTTCACATGGTTGCATCAGAGAGCAGTGGTCAATGGTCTGTTGTCCCAAAGGACATTGGTGGACAGTAGTGTCCCTCAGGTGTCTGTATGTGGAGCAGCAATGTTCAATGCTTTCATCAGTGATAGTGACAGTGAGATTAAGTGTACCCTCAGCAGGTTTGTCAATGATGTGAAGCTGAATGGTGAATCTGACACACCTAAAGAATGGGATATCATCCAGAAGGACCTGGAAAAGTTCAAGTAATGGGCTTTTCATGAGGTTTAACAAGGCCAAATGCAAGATGCTGCACAATGGGTCAAAGTAACTCCTGGTATCAGCCCAGGCTGGTGGAAGAGCAGACCAGCTCTGCTGAGAAGGACTTGAGAGTGCTGGTGGATGAGAGGCTGGACATGACCCAGCCATGGGCACTCACAGCCCAGAATGACAAACGTGTCCTGGGCTGCATCCAAAGCAGCGTGGGCAGCAGGGACAGGGAGGGGATTCCACCCCTCTGCTCTGTTCTGATAAGACCCCACCTGGAACCCTGCATCCAGATCTGGGGTCCCAGCACAGGAAAGAAATGGACCTCAAGGAGAAAATCCAAGGGGAAAAAGACACTTATATGCATTCAAACCCTCAAACCTTGTCAAAATTTAGAATGTGCCCACCTCCCATACTGTGAAGAAATTTTTTTTTCAGAAGTCTTAAGCCATCTGTATTGTAAAGTGGATCTTAGCACAATTTTTTGTTAAGAGAGTTAATTATATTTTACTATATATTGAAACTGTTCTCTGACAAAGTGAAATATTGTGAACTCACCTAGAATTTATTTTGGGTAGAGTTCATTTAACAAGACCATTAAAGCTGTCTTCAAAATTTTAGAAACTCACTCAGGCATAAAGTTCACTTCTGAAGGAATTAATTCTGTACAATTTTTTTCTTTTTTGAAGTGTATTAGCTAAGCAATAAGAAAATCATAAGTTTATTATATATAGGTATAAAGAGTATTATTATAATTTGTTAGAGAAAAGACTGCTTAAGATGACAGAGATATTGGAATATTAAATTCCCTTTTAGAAGATAATTTTCACAAGTTTACCATTAGAATTATAATGCAAAATAGAAGGAAAAGATGAATTATAATGATCTCATTCTATTAATAAAACATAAGGTACCTGGTTTTCTTACACTTCAGTGTTTTTAAGCTTACACTGAGAACTAGTTTAATTAAGTTGATGGTTTTATGTTTGAAAAGTATTATGTCAGATTCTGCCTGGTTCATATAGTTCCTTTTTCTATGTCTTATCAATATCATTTTCTTCAGGCATGGTAGGACTGTGCTGAACTACAGTAGGAATGAAGACAAACTCCCCAGAAGAAAGACTTAATCCTGCAGCTGCATTCATGTGTGCAGGTCCTCTGCTCCCTTGGAAATCTGCTAGGATGAATGGAACTCATGAAAGCTGCAAGGTAATGGGCCATGATTTCTCTCAAGATATTTTTAAGTAACTTGTATTTCCTGTCTCACCAAAACACTTCTATGTTTCTGCTTAATTAATTTATTTATTTTTTTAGTGGCTTAAAAAGACATTAGCTTTTTTCTTTTCTTTTCAAGTGACCAGTAGCATATTGCAACTTTTGGCTGAACAAGGGTCCAGCTTTCAAACAGGATAGAGGATAATTTTTTTCCATAAAAGAACAGTTATGGAGTCAAGAAAGAAAGCACTTGTTAATATTTTTACGACCATCATTTTTTCCCGATAGAGTCAATAGCCACTCCTCTGAAATTCTATGTAAAATTCTTATTATTCTCCACTCAACCAAGTCTCAGTGTGCAGAATGATTTCTGGAAACATCTGGTCTGGTTTTTACAATTACAAGAACATAAAACTCATCCTTCATAACAAGAGAAATGTTGTAATCTTCATTTTAAATTATAAATTTGATTTTAAACTTCTCTTTGGAGTGGAATGTACACTCCTGAGAACTCTCATCTGCAGTGAGGATGCATACATGAAAAGGAGTTGATGTGTTTGTTTTGCTCATCATATCAATTTCATAATATCTTCATGTGAAAGAGAATGATTTGACTTATTATTTCATTATTCAAAGCAAAGCCAAGGATAGGGGTCTGGGAAAAGGAGAAGTTTCTAATGTGTATGATGCTCTATTATACTGCAGTTTTTCATACCAGAGTACTGCTCTTGTCCTGCTGAGCAGTGCAATACAGCAGGACATTAACTTTTAGCTTAACACTTCATTACTATCTGGGGATATGTTTAACATTTTATTAAATTTCATAGAGGCGATTTTATTCACTAACTATTTATTTTCCCCTAGGGCTGAGTGCAACCAAATACCCTTAAAGGCACAAAAACAATACACTGCTGTTTTAATGTGTTAGTTGAATGCATTATTTAATGCATTTCTTAATGTAACTCCTGCAAATCCACTAATGACATAGTGATTTCTGATATCTTAAAAACCTGCCTGAGGTTTTTGGGGTGACCACTGTCTATCTCTAGGAATTGGACAAAGTTTCATAAATAGTGTAAAATAACTGAAACAGTTGACCAAAGCAAACCTGAAATCCTCTAAAAAATGCATGAAGTTCCAAAGGGGGTCATTGCTTCATATTGGAGATTTTTCTTTTCTCCAGGAGCAAACTAAAGAGAATCACTGCTGCCTAGGACGTCTGCAAAAAAAGTGGACTCAAAAATATTATTTTAGGTTACATCTAATTTTTTTATAATTGCTTCTAATAAATACTGTAGTGCCTAAATTAGCCTAATGTTCTCAAACTGTGAATCAGGCATGCAGGAAGCCTAGAACTACTAATATATTTAAGTATTAATTCACACTAATATATTTAACCTTTAATTAATGTGTAGTTACTATTATATTGGTATGACTTGGTTTTGGTTTTATTTTTATTTGCAATTTTCGTTTTTCTACTTGGAAACTTTTTAGCTAAGCATTACTTTTTTATCCATTTCTGATCCAATAATTAGGCATGGGATATGTCTTTAGATATACCTAGCAGGCTCATATTTCGTGACCTAGCAGGCCTAGGAGGCTAATATTTCATGGGCCACTGGAGTTTGTGTTTGTTGTTTTATTTTTTCTTTTTTGGGTGTGATAGATAAGTCATTACAAAGGTATTACTAACTTTATATTATGCTACAGAACTGCATATCTTTAAATGAATTCTATGCATATTTATCTGCAGCTCAGTTTATGAATCACATGCAAGGCACTACAGACTGATTACTAAACATTCATTGTTCACCACTTCCTTTGCTTCATCACTGCATCACAATGATGCACCACAATGATGCAAACTACTCCAGTTTTCCTATCCTGATTTTCAAAATGAAACAAATGAAGATCAGTAACGCATTGTCAACTTACACTTCACTGACACTACAGACCATACCCATTATGGTATTTCAGGTCAATAACTCCTGAACTAAGAAGGATTAATAGGATTTATGACCCTCTTTTCAGCTGCATGTAGCACAACCAGTACTAATTATGTTTTCATTAACCTCTGTGGCTAGCTCATGTTCTAATAATTTAGCCCCGTTATGGTTTAATCCAATGTTTTACATGTTCAATAAGGTGAATACACAAACAAATACTATATAAATAAATCCTCATGGCCAAATCATAGCTTCTCTGTTGAAGGAATCCTTGTAAAATAGATACTGCTTCTAGAATCTCTCAAGGTCTTGCCCATGCACTGATCAGCTTTATCTTGGGTCTCTGAGTGAATTATTCCCCAGTCAGAGAGGTATTCCCTCACATCAGAGGGCCTAAACATTAATTAAATACAATTTAATTTCATAAATTTCAATGCTAAATGAGTCCTATGAAACTTGCCTTATAATGATGAAGTCTGTACTTGCACTTCAGGAGAAAGTTAGAGCCACAATTTCAAGAACTAGTGCAAGCATATCTCCTAAATACTTGTGAAAGGTTGTGTTTATGGGACATATATCTACACTGCATTAGGATCTCCACTATTCAATCCCATATCCACTGAGTTACTCACAGGTATCTATGTTGTCAGAAGGAATAAGGAGTACACAGGAGATGTAGTCCAGCTGCCGGTAATAACAGGATTATTCAGTATGATTGCCATCTCCTGCCACTCTCCATTCCCAAGCAGTCAGAGCTAACCGGACAATCAAGGCTGAATGATGATGTTTCTGCAGTCAGAATAGGAGTGGAAGCTGAATTCAGCCCAGATTACACCAAGTTCCAAGAAAGAATTGCTGTCCCACTGCCCTTCTTCTCTTATTCTGTGCTTTCACTTCTCTTCAGCAGTTGGACATCAGCTCCTTAGTAGTTGTGTGTTTTTTTCTTATTTGACTAAAATCAGATCCATTTAATCTAAAAAGGGTAACAGATCCATCCCCCAGTCCTGATTAACCCAGAATATGAGAAGAAATTGACATAGTAACCATAATAGCTAAATTGATGTAGAATTTAGAATTAATATTATGCGAGAAGCACTGAATGCTTTATGTTATTTGTATTTTTAATTCAGTACTAATACTAACACTGTTAAACATTAGATTTTAAAATATGTTTGCTGAAATAAAATTTAGTGAAATATGCAAATAAAATACCAAGAGGTATTTTCAAGAAGTTTTCTGGAGTATTTTCCCATGAAATGAGACATAGGGGAAGAAATCTCTCTCTTGCAATTTGGTTTGGTAAGACAGCAATTTATCTTTCACTCAAAGTATGTGGAGTAAGTTTTTCCTGGAGACAAATCTAGATTTAAACTGAAATCTAAGATATACCTTTAACCTAAGGACGGAAGCACAGTTCCAATGAAGCTTCAAAAGAGCAAAGTCATAAAAATTCCTGTTCATCATCCCAAAGTTTTATATGTTTAAAATAAGAAGTTTTGTCATTGCTAAACTTTTTAGGACATAAGTCATTTGCCATAAGTCACCTGCTTTTCTAGGCTGATAATTATTTTTGATACAAATTACTCCTAAATCTAGATTGTTAGTAATTCAGCTCAGGTACCACAGACACGTCCATCTATTTCCTGAAGAGAAAAAAAAAGTGCAAAAGTTGGTAGAACATGATAAAATAACTTTTACATTTTGTGAAACTAAAGGTACATTTCATCTAACATAAACTGCTTGATCGGACCAACATTTGGAGTCTCTTTTCTGCTTCTGACATGCCAATGGAATCCACAGTGAGCACAATTTGTATATCACCTTGATTATAGCTTCCAAGCCCTCCATTATTTTTGGAGGATACATCACTTTTGGAATAGCTTCTCCAATTCCTTCCTTCCTTCACTTTTCTTAGATGGGTTTTTTTTTTGTGTCTGGTCATTGCCCAGATCTTTTATTGCCTCTTTATTGCTTTCTAACACTTTGAGTTCCATCTCTTTTGAACTCTAGCTACTGGGACACTATCTATAGTCTTATTCTTCCTATCTGCATACCTTAATTTCCACCACTTTAGTGGAGACTGAAAAGATTGCTGACATACAAAAAAACACCCCAAAAACCATAAAAGAACCAACAACCAACCAATCACAAACCCCAATAAGAAGAATATTCAATGGAGTAAAATAAGTATAAATCCACAGATAACTCCAGTGCAGTAGTCCTTTATTCATAGAGATATTACAGAAAAATGATCTGCTGGTTACAAAACCTGATTAGCTAAAACAGGAACTGCTTTATTTTTGTCACCTACTGGTATTGGAGAATTGTCCTATGAACTGCCATGGGTGAATAACATTCCCTGGCAGTCACATACATGTTGATATGAACACAGATATTCCTTTAACAACCTAGATTTTTTTTCCGATATCCTCAAAGAAAATAAATTTACTCTTAGAGTACTGTGCTACAAATCAACTTCCGAAAAATAGTGCATGACCCAACATATTTGGATAACTTTGGGATTCATCAGCTTCTGCAAATAAAAATTATTAACAGTCAGTGATGAAACAACTGGAACATAAGTGTTCTTCCATGGGATTTTTTCTATTATTTTAAATTTTAAATCTTGATATGCTCCTTTTGGTCTTCAGAATTTTATTCTCTATTCTAGTGTTCCAAAGTACTATGGAGGCATAGAATAACTGAGAAAGTAAATCAACTTATATGCTATTCAAATAGTTCTAGTGATAGCTGTACTTTATTAAGAACCTATAGTTTCCTTTAGCACACTTTTCTCCCTGTAATTTCTCTATTTCCAGCTGATAATATTTGTTGCAGGTAGACTAAAAGAATACTTCATTTCACCTGATTCGTCCTACCAATTTTATCATATATATGCCTTGATGTTTTAATATCATCTACCTTATTTAAACAAAGAAAATGTGTAAATAAAAATTTAAATATAGTAATCTGAATAGTATGTGAATATACTTAATGTCCTGAATATCTCAGTTGTGATTGAAACCCTGTTTTTACATTTGTGAATTTTAACCTGGGTCTTTATTTTCTATCATGGAAATTTAGACACTGATCTCATATATTCTGATGTAAATTTAGGTGTTTATACTTTGGAGCTACATAATGGCTTGAATTTATTCTCTAAAGTTTGAATCTAAATAGGTACTCAGATATCTACTCAGATAGATTTGTATTTTTACAATCACTTTAAGCCAGCACTTATTGAAGACATAATACACTTGAAACAGATTTGTTTGGTTTTTTTTTTTTTAATAATATTTGAATCTGTTTATTTCTCTTTACCACTGTCCTGTTGCTAAAGTGATTTCCTATTGAGCTAATCATAATTTGCAGTGTGAAAGCATATAGATCTTAAATACTTAGACAGCGTAAGACAGTACCCTATTTCCATGATTATTTAAATGCTTGTTTTGGACTAAGTTTTTATGGTTTGGTTTGGGGGTTTTCTTCTTATACTCAAGATTTTACAACAAAATTGTCAGTGAGTAAAAGCCTTCTTTTTAGCTGCTACACATTAAAGTAAGCACATTGCCAAATTGTCCCTTTTTTTTCCTATGGAAGAACTGAAAAATATTTTGCCTTCTCATTATATGTAGTGTGTTCTTACTTCAGATTATTTATGCACATGTTAATCTTTCTGCTTCTGCTGTTGAATTATAATAGATGTTAGTGGCTTCACAGTTTATCAGGCTTTTCTTTCTTGTACACCAACACAGCAATAACTGTGAAAGATTCTAAATATATGTAAAACTGGCAAGTATACTTCCATTCAATGGAAATTGTGAAAAGAGAAAAAATCTAAATTTTAGAGGTCTATCTTGCTTCCTTAACAATTATTTTTCAAAATGACTTCATAAGGGGTTTCTCTAGAACCACAGCTAAACATGTAACAGTTACAAGATTTTGCTCAATTACTGTTGTTGTCCCTGCAAATAAAGCTATTCCATGTGTGATTACATTTAGAAATTTTACAATTAAAGCACATGAGACAGACACACTTTTTTGGGATAGACAGACACGTATAGTCTAGATAAGAATGTCTAAGTATTAGCTTTGAGAGCCTAAGCTTCCAAAAAACTACAGATAAGAAATACTGATTTTTCTAAAGATTACTGCTTTTCATAAGGACACTCTCAGGACTCATAAGCTAGGAAATGACTAAAAATATTTAGAAAAATAAAGCACAAGCAGCAATAATTTGCATGTACATGCCTTCAGTGAATTCCTGAACTGACCACTGTTTAGCAGAGAGGCTAAACCATTCTCTTTATTCACTTCTCTCTACTGAAATGAAAACTGACATCAATTGTTAGAGTTTTGTTTTGTTTTGGGAGACTAATGTAAGAATAACAATTAAATGGCAATGACTGTATTGACAGGCAAAAATGCATATAAATAATCAAAGTATTTTAATTCTATTATTTCTTGAAATTTGCAAGTTTATAATTTAATTACTGTTTAATACAACATAAAGAACAAAAAGTGTGAATAAGTTTCACTTTCCAGGCAATAAGTTAATATATATTTTCCTAAGAAGAGCATCTTAGAAAACACCTAAAAAATTAAATTTAATTCTTTAGTACTTGTAGGTAATACCTCAAAATAGTTTCTCACACTTAAATCTTTGTTTGCATTGCTTAAGCTTCTACACACACAAAACTAGCTAAAAATCCCAAAGAAAATTTTATTATATTCAGGGTAGGAAGATGTAGCATAACATAGGTTTTATTTATTCATGCCAACAAAACTGCTGATCTGAGATGTCTCAGATGAAGCTCCATGTTTCTAATAAACAGAGAAAGTCAGAAGAAAGCTCTGGAGCAAGACTGTCTTTTTTTAATATTTAGGTGTTTTTCTCAGAAACCATTCAAAGACTGGACAGAAAGTCAGGAGAAACCTTAGAAGAGTTCCTCCTCTGTTTTATGGTCTTTTTGTTTTCCAAGCTTTTGTATTTTGGAAAAAGCTGAGAAAATCCCCAAAGATTCCTTGAAAATGACGACATTTCCCAAGAAATCTTAAAGATAGATTGTCTTTTCATATTTTTTTCATCATGAAAGGGAAGAAAAGTTACTTTATGAGAGGATGGTGTGAAGTTGTGAGTTTTATGCCAAGTTTGAACTCTGTAAGAAAGCAATTGCTGATTTTTCGTTGTGGTGGTACTGATAGCACTAAAGAGGCAAAAAACCCAAACCAAACCAGAAAACAGTGCAAAAATAAAGAAAGCATGAAATTTTACCAGAGAGTGAACATGCATTTATGAAGTTCCACTAGAAAACTTAAGGTGTGGGCTTTCAATATGTATAAATTTTAACCTTAAATAACTCCTGGTTATTCAGATCTTGCACATAAACCTTACCAACAGCTACATTTCAAGTGTGTGCTGGAAAAAGGATTTTTGTTCCTGCTTACAAACTACTTGTAAGTGAATGCAAACTTCACTTGAGAAGAAAATTGCAGAATGTACAAGGTCTGATTGAGGGGATTATTTCCTATTATTTTCCTTTAAAGAGATTTTAGTTTTAAATTGAGGTAATAATTCCTTTTCTAAATTGGAGCTGATTGTCTGCATGTATAAATTCTTGCATCTGTCCCCCATGCTGGTCATATTTTCAGAAAATAAATACTTTAAATATTTTAATCTCCACTGATAAATCCTTCATTACATATGCTGGTCCTTGAATTTGAACAGCTTCCTTATATTCTCTAGACAAAGGGAGCTTAAAAAGGAGCCATGAGTAGTCTTTGAAGTCAAATGACTTCCAGGTTCCGATACAAACCCCACTGAAACTGGAAGCCACCATGACTTCAGAGGCTTCCAGTGAGGACACCAAATGGAGCTATTGTTTGCTTAAACTTTATTGATATCAATGTCTTTTTTATGTAACCAGTTTACCTTATTTTACAGTTGTTCATTCATATGAAGCCTTTTAGGTAATTTTTAATCCTTATGACATTGTATATATCTGTTACAATTTTCAATCTATACAACTGATTTTATATTTTACCCAAAGTATTAATTTCTGTTTTGTTGTTGATTTGTTTGGTTTTTTTAATAAGGCCTACTTAATTTCCTGTTTTATCAAATTTAGTATCAGGATTAGAAGAGTTATTACAATGAATTTCCTTAAAACTGAACAGATTTCCCCCTGAATTTGATGGTGATAGTATGTTTAGCTCCTCAAAAAGGATGAGTGATAGAAGGACAGAATGAGGGAGACAGATTTCTCTGTTATTTCTTCTCATTAGCATTTAAGCATAAATTTATATATTAAATTGACGTTTATAACTATATGTATCTATATTTACTATTTGAGAAAATCATCAGATTTTTTTAAATTTTATATAACTTCTTATTTTATATCTTGTTTAAAAGAAGACTGAAAATCAATCTCTGAAATTATATGAAATCTATTATAATCTAACAAAAGTGCTTTCTCTCTTACGGATTTCCTGTTCAATACTTTAATATGGACAAGAGCATATCTTTATTTGACCTCATGTCAAAGAGACAAAAAAAGCCTGAGGAAGTTAAAATGTTTTCTGGTACTAAAACTCCAAAGCTTCAGGAAGTTTCTTTATTACTTAGTACTGTATGTTCTAATCAAGCATAAAACAGGAAAGTGACTACTATCAAAGGACCCATAAAAAGAGTTTATGATGTTTCAGATTCAGACAACATAAAAAAGGACATATTCAAATTAGAAACACTATTATAAAGTGTGATTCTATAAGGAATCTCCATAACAGACTTAATAACCTGATTAAAGAGACAAAGTAATAGCAATATACACAAGTACTAATTAGAACATTGAAACTATTACGCCTCATGTGGGAGACAAGTAATAAAATTCAAAGAATATTTGTAAGAAACACTATCAAACTAGCTTTTAAGTTTCCTACAGCCTCAGGCTGATTATGTGAACTTGTGGCATGTGTCGAAAATGTTTAAGCCAATTCATTTGGCCTGGTAACGCTCCCTTCTCTCAGTGCATTTTGCATCATTATATTAAGATATGGTTTGGTTAAACTGCTTTTCACAATGGGCCTGTTTGGTGGTGTTGAAAGATTCAAAACATGTTGCTCTTATAATCAAGAAAGAAATGTTGCCCTAGTAGTATCACAATTCTTTAAAATTACTTGCCTTGTTTTTACTCTTGAACATACAACGGCTTTGGATACCTGAGATAAATAAATATGAACGGAAATATCTGAATGAATATTTCAAATAATAAATTGTAGGTGAAATATCTAATAATCATAAAGTTTCACTGAGAATAAAACATTGAAGACTTCCTAGTATACTAGGAACAGTAAGCATAATAACCTGAATACAGTATGTTTCAGAACTGCTGAGTGACCAATATTTGGCTTCCCAAGTGTGAAGCATATTCATCTGAATTTATTAATATGTAGTTGTAATGTATCAGACCAAATTTACTAAAGAAGAATTCTGTAAATAAATCACACATAGAAAAACATAGGTACTTTCTCCTTTCTTCTGAAAGGAAATAAAGTGGCCATGGATATTCCTAGGGTAAATTTCTAGGGTATTCCTATATATTTTTTAGTTGAGCTCATTCTTTGCTTGTTTTTCCTAATACATAACAAAATTTTCTGTTATTTACTGCCTATAGCATTTATGTCAATACTAAATTACTTGAAATTTCATAACACTTCCCCAAAAAATTTTCCTTTCCTTTTCACATTTTTAGATAAGGAATCAGCTTGAATTCTTGATCCACAGCCCTGTCTCTTATGGAACACAGTATTTCAAAAAGCTTTAAAGCCCTTTAAACTAGAGACAAAATTCAATCACATTTGGGACTAATATTCTCTTCCTCATTTGATTTAAAATTCTTCCTTCATAAAATGGCTCTTAGACTTTATTATCAGCCTGAACTTATGACCAAACACAGAATGCTCCTTTCCCCAAAAGGTTTTTTCGTTTATAAAGATAAAATTTTTAAAAAGACCCTATAATGTTTACTAGATAAAAAATGTCTGCTCAATTGTGTGGTTTGTAAAAAGGTTTCAAACTACATTAAATTAACATTCATTAGAAATTTAGAGTAATCCATAGAAACCTGTTCCTTCTAGTTCACCTCCAGTTAATAACAACTCTTACTGGTCACAACTGAATGAAACATGAGCCCTCAGATATTCAAAACACATATTATCACAAATTAGTTGTATAAGATGTGGGAACTGCAAAAATTGCCCTTAGTACAGCCCCACGGTCTCAAGTAGAGTGAATTATATTCACTATAGAATTTGCACACTCACAGAATATCATCTGTATGCCAATTAGGTTATTTTTCCTGTATTAAATAGTGTTTTGTTGATCAACTGACATTTATTGTATAAACTGACACTCTTCACATCACCACTTAATTTGACTCAGTCCTAAGGAAGATGATCTCTTTTACTCTAAAATTTGTCCAATTATTTTAAATTCCTTCAATGGCACTAATATTAACAGGTTTAGTAAATCTCGGTCCCCTATCAGAAAAATTAGCACTAACACTTGTACATGTTTATTTTAACCCTCTGAGGGTTTCCCGCACAGTATTTCTGCTCAATTCTTCATTCACCATTCATTATTAAAATAAATTACTGTTGTATTCAGCTTAGCTGTAGGCAAAATACTTCCATTCCAGGTGCCCATCAACTTTTTAAATCAATTAAGTTAATTGACAGCAGGTTTTACCATTTTCTTAATTATGACTGCAAACACATTTTTAAAACATCCTACACCCCAAAAAAAACCAAACCTCAACCCTTTAGAGGTAATAAAACAAATGAACAAAATAATAATAGAAATTCACAGACTAGAAACCATCCTTTATTAATTATTAAATTACTCTAAAGAAGAAATATGTAAAACAGGAAATCCAGGGACAGAACAAATCTTTGCTTTTCTTTCTAAGTCACTTTGGAGCATTTTATCAGTTCATTTCCAAGCTGAAAACCACATTTAAATTAGAATCAGCTCTAAACTACATTAGTGATGATTCAGTAAATGACATTCTTCCTCCTGGGTAAATTCAGAGCTGGATAATGTTAAAGAGTAATGTTGGCTATCCTAGGCACAGAGAAAATGATGCTCTGCGAGTAGTGAAGGAATTCTTTTCAGGATATTCCTGTTCCTTGCATCAGTATTTCTCCTTGCCTTTTTTCAGATTTTTCAGCATTCCCCTTTCCTACATAGTGCAAGACTGTCTGTAACATAGTCCTCTCTTCTGCTGGGTGACAGCGCCAGAATATGTAACAGCAGTAGAATTTATGTTAGAAGTTTCTTGATTAGGGTAGAATGTGTTTGATTAAATTTGAGCAATTGAGAATTCTGGTATAATCAAGAATAGAAGGATTCAAAACCCATACATTTCCATACTATACCAAATTTTAATATTAGAAGACCATTTTCCTTCAAATTTTCTTCTCATCCAAATGAGAAATATACTTTGCTAAAGTGAAACTCAACACTTTTGCTTTAGCTTGAGTTATTTAGGCATTTCTTTTAAATATTATAATTTTAATTCATAGAGTTTTCTATCTGAAATGAAGTTCTAATATTATAGTAGTATAACCAGTATTGTATTTTAGAAACATAATATCAAATGTAATGTACACATACATCATCATTATGAAATAAATAAAAATAGAACTGTCAAAATGTAGCATTTTGGTTTGATTAAAGGATCATATTTTGACTTTGTGTTGAAAAAATTCCTCTAAATTAACAGCCCCCTGCAGATTATTCAGATCCCATTGAAAATTATTTTCTTGATGGAAGATTTCCATCAAAAATGTTATCAAGCCGGCATAGTTATTAAGTTAGCAATGAGGCAGCACTATGAGGTCAATCAAGTGCTTAACAGAACTTTTTAATGTTAGGTTGAAGGTGCTGTATACAGTGTGGCTAAGAGGTGACAAAGAGCTATGGGCTGTTCTTACTTTTATTCCTCTCCTCTTAGCTGGCTCAGGCCAGCTAATGAGCAGACAACAAAGTGATTAAGACATATTTCTCTAGTATGCACTCCTCTGAGCAACTTTAATGCTTTGCAATCTAACTCAGCAAGATCAGGATTTTGATATTCCATTTCTTTTGTGAATCACAACAGGAAAGATTTCCATTAAATAAGGCAACTTTTTTTATTGGCTCATTAAGAATCCTTAGCATGGCCAGCTGCATGGTGAAACACTGCAATTTGAAAAGAGTGAGACTTCATGTCTGTAAGTGTCAGGATAGTACTTAACCAGAGTGAAGAATGCATGGTAAACTCATGAATATGTGCTTACATATTCTTCAGAGAAAAACACTTAGCCTTCACCCAGTAATGCTACAGAGCTATCATTGCAGTGAAGGAGAGCACATGAGAGTTAACCCATACATATTGGTTCTCACTAAAAGTTGAAGAAACAGTTTTGCTGAAAAAAATTCATTGGTCAGAACCATATTTAAACTGACTATCCATCCCCATCATTTTATGAGAGAAATTGCAATGATTTATTTTACAGAAGTCTATGGACTCTTTCCAACAATTTCACTAAAGTATGCTTATGGAAAGGTTTATGAGGAAAATTTGTACTATGAAATATTATTACTACTACTCAAGTATTACCTCCGCATTTTAAAAGAAGAGAACTAAAGGCAACAAAAAACAATTCGGATTTTGTTTATTTCCTTGTTCTTTAAAACTTATTCTATTGTTTACAAACTTTTGCTAAGTATACTTTATAATGTATTACAAGTTCATTATAATTTAAACTGTCAATATGTGTTTCTAAAGGTGCCCTAAAGACTGAAATTCCAATTTTTTTTAACAGAATTTGTATCAGTAGGTGGCTTTTTAATGACTATAATTTTCCAACTTCTAATGGGAGAAATTTCATTTAACAACATATTTTCTAGTGTTAAACACTTACTCTTTTTTCTTGCTTTTTCATTTGGGTATTTGGAGGTGGGAACAACTAAACAATCTATAGATTTACATATCATCTTGTAAAGAATTATTTTGCTTTAGACAAAAATAGGGTGAGTAAGGTTTCTTTGTTTCTTGGGATTTTTCAAACAAAATGTTGTTATTATAAGCATCATAGCCATTTTAAATAAGCTTAATGTTATGAAAAAAACAGCAGTCTTGTTGGACTGATAGTACAGTATCCCTATTCAGTCATGTCTTTTTGCATTTCCACAGAAGAGAGGATTTGATCTGACAATCTGAGTTCCCACTGAGTTTAAAAGGAATTCTACAAGCAAAGAGTCTTCAACTGAAGTCACGTGTTCCTGAAACTTGAGGTATACATGAAAGGGAGGGGAAACAACAGAAGCCGATATTTTAACGGAAACATGACATATGTTAAATACTGAATATTGCAAAGTTCATGCATTGGTCATTCATCATGTCTTCCTCTAAGTGTCCAAAAGTTAGCTATCTAGTTTGTCTCTCATTTAAATTTCTTCTGTTTGCAGAAAGAGACTGACCCCCTTTTAAAATGCCTTAGAAAATTTAGCATAACTTGCTTGTTTGAGGGAACAGTTCCATACTATTTTATTTTACTAATTGCAAAGCTAGCCCTCTCTTATATACTGGTCCAAAACAGCCATTTCTAGTCCCCAGAACTGTGTTCAATGTAGTATTATGGGAGGACTCACAAGGAAGTTGGCTTTTATTTATAATTCTCATCACTTTTAGTCTATATTATATCATTCTTGGACATACCTTTAATTCAGCTGAAGTTGTGAATCATGGTAGAAATGCCAGGACAGTCCCAGAAGTCTGGGAACCTCTTAGGCTACTTTTGTCTCTAGAGAAGTGTAGAGATGAACCATCACTTGACACAAGAAACACACAGTGCTATGTCTGTCCAGACCATAGAAATTTACTTTTGAAATTTTCTCTTCAAAGATTATGAAGAAGCCACCTGCTGTGTTTTTGTTACTATGACTAGTTCTGTTCTCAATTGGGCTAATAAAGAAAGTACAGAACAAATGCAGCTTACTCTAAGCAGAACTTTTTTGTTTATAAACTTTATTTTTCCTGCTATGTCAGTCATTTACAATAACAAAAGTGTTTAGTAAATATGAGAGAAAAAAATCCACTGTTAATTATACTGTGAATTGAGTGTGATAGAAATATCTTATTGTTTCTGAAAAGATCTAGAATTGTCCAGTGTTTAACTAGAAAATCATTTCCCCCCGATTGAGACCTGCTTTTCACTCCTGCCCGCAGCAGCCACAAAATCCATGACTGAAAATGACTGCTACTCTCCTCCAGTTCCAGAGTGATAGTAGAACCCTTATTTTTATTACATCTCTACAGTAAAGCCCTCCCATTTTTAGAGGCACTTCCATTTCCACCAATGTAGATTTTCAAAATTATTTTTTACATGTTTGCATCCTAAAGGCATGACAAACCCTAAGTAACATGTAAATGTATCCATTTATATTTTGCAAGTACTTGACATTGAATGATCTAAAAGATTTTCTGCTTTCAGGTGCATTACAAATTGTTTTAAGTTGGTCAGTTGTGGCATTTAACTCTTCATTAAATAGTCAGTGGGTTTCTTCAGGTTGAAAATCCAGCCCCCTATCTTTCTCACAGCATCTGGTCCATAGTATAATCACTCAACAATTTCTTACAGGTACTTTTTTTTTTCTAATTTATCAGTTTTATTTGTATAATATGAGTCAATTAAATTTGCGTAGAGCAGATCTCCACTATTGGGATTCTCTTCTCTGAGTCTTTCAATTTCCCTGTAGAGTTTTAATACCTGATGATGATTGTTTTTTGTAATTAAGATTTAAGTACCCAATCCCCCAAGACTTGTCATACAGAGAGCTGCCACTCAAGCATTCAGCAACCCTTTCAGGCACTCCCTCTCTTTGTCACAGCCTTTTCCTAGTATCCAAGAGTTCAGAAGAAAGCCTTTGGTTCAGCAGTGCTGTATTTCATCCCCCATAGTTTGCTAATCCACCCCATATTCTTGCTGCAGCTTACCTAAAACCACTAAAAGGGTAATGTCTCTTTTAGCAGCTGCCAACAGTACATCATGGGAAGGAATAAGGCTTCCATTTGACTGGGTAAAGTGAGAGACTGCTCTGTCAATAACACATCTTATTCATACTGTAAAAACTAAAAAAAAATCTAGTCACCTAAAACCCAGACTTATAGATACAGATTTGGTTCTTGGCATAGGTTCATAATTCATAAAACAAGCAACATTGTTTCAAAGTCAGAATGTTTACCTTTGGGAGATTTTTTTTCCCTATTGTTTCAGTCAAGACATGACGAGAGGCAGGGCAGACTCATTCAAGAGCAGCAATATGCAAAGGGAACTAGAGGTCAGTGAATCTGTATGAAATCCTGATCAGTGATGCCAATCATGTTTTTGTACCACATAATTTTGCTTCTGTTATGTCAAACAACACTTAAATGCTAACACAAGATGCACAGAAATGCACCTCAGTTGAAGCACTTTTTTAGCCACAAGGATAACAGAGGTCATAAGCATCCAGGAATAGGTTTCATCCTTCCTTCCCTGAGGTCCCCAGTTGTGCCAGACTATCAGTGTGGCGCATCAAGAGTTTATCTCTAAGCAAAATAGAAGACACTGAGGATCTGGTATGTTTTCTGTATACATATTGGGAGGTTTTACTTCCAATTAGCCATAGCAAAGCCCTACAGACTAAATACCCACTGGTGCTTGGATCAAGTTAATCACAATAATCTTTAGTGTGCAGTTCTTGGTTTACTTTCATCCTAAGGGAAAGCAATCATATAAGGTGTTACTGTATTGTGGATTGAACCAAACCCATAAGTATAATATTCTTTTCAGAAATGCATCTTCATCAAAAGTGAAAAGCTGATGAAGGTGCATTCATAATATTCAAAAGGCTAAAGAGCACAAAAAGCAAGGGGAAAAAAATGCTGTGCTTTCAAATCTCTTAAATTTGGATCCCCACAGACACTGTGACTGTGCCTTCCACATCAGTCTCTTAAAATTCCCAAATAGAGTATTAATAAATAATTTCAAAGTAGCTAGATTGATTTAATATATCCCTTACTATTTTACTTTTAATTTACCATGCCACTAATCTATCAATCTATGCACTCATAATTATTTGTTGACTTTAGTAGAGAGAATTAATTCTTTACATCTTTCAGGCTCTTTAAATGATAATATATTTCAAATTTAAAATTACCATCAGGGTAGCAGGGCTCCAGGGGAATACTTGAAAACACCTCCTTTTGTTTGATAGAACCTTTAGACATATCACATGCTACTCATAATGAGTTGCCTTTATCCAGATTAGATTTAGAAAAACACTTTTTTTTTGTCACAGATTTTGCAAACAGAGGGTATCTAATTAGAAACAAGTTATATATTCAGCACTTAGTGTCAGTGCTTTAGTAGCAATGTGATAAAAAAACTAAGAATAACCCAGGGGAGATCCAGAGAATCCGTGCCAACACTGTTCATGGCTTCACAAAGCACTCAGTCACAAACTGTCAAAAAGAAAAAAATGTATGTAAGTTTGGGTATAGTGTACTTTGTTGAAAATATGCTAAATAACCTAGCATATGATTTATCTTAATTGTCATTCTTTTCAATGGAGTGTATCACTGATCTTCCTTTTCTTCTCAATGTGTGTAACTTGTCTTTGTTAATTCATTGTCTATTAGTTGTTAGCTTAGTCCTAAGTTCAGACTTGGCTTATTGTAAATGCTGTTTACATGGTCATTTAATATAACATACAAAGCAGACAAATCAGAAATGCAGATCCTTATCTTTAAATTGATGTGGTGCTCCTTCAGCTATCTTCACCGTGTCCTTCAGGAAACTATCCAAATCAAAATGATTTGTTTCGGACTGCCTTTATTTTATACAGATCTGTCCACTGAAGCAGCAAGAAGGGAATTTTTCTCACCTAAGTTTCAACAACCAAACTGTCTTCTTCTCCTAAACAGCCTATAGAAATGTGGAGGGTCTTTTTTCATTGTTCCTATTATGAATGCCTATTGTAGCAGATATATTAACTGCACCCATTACTCTATATACAGTTATATGGAAAGCATTTGTAGGAACAAGACCTCTCATTCTCATGCCATACTGGAGATTTCTAAATTTAGGATAAATGAGAACTAGCCAAAATCTGTCTCTAAAGTACTGCTGCTGCAGCAGTAAGACTTTGAGTCACAAGCAAGATCAGAGCAAACTCTAGATGTACTCCAGATGTAATTCAGTGTCAATACAATTAAAAATAATTGGGCTATCTATTAAAAAAGGAGAAACAGGAAAAAATTGATATTATTTACCATGCAATGTTTATTTTATTAAGGTTTTATTATTTTGTTTTTACATTTATTCTTCTTGGAGAAGTAAATTCATATAGATGATGATTTGAAAAGATCATCTATAATCAGAAAATTTGAAAGCAATCATTGGTTACGTAAAATATATGAAGAAATTAAAGAAAAAAAAATGTTGACAAATTTATGGCAGTGAATTTCCTATTCAATTAATTAAAACTTTATTACACAATGTGACCACAATTTTTATTCATCATTTTTAAAAGCAAGACCTAACATACATATTTAGTATACGTGACCCAAATTGTATATGCTTTTTATTTCTGCATAGGTAATGTATAAATACAGTAAGTATGGAAGTATTATATTCAAGATAACTACATAAAGAAAAGGAAAAAAAATATTTTCTTTTTTTTTAATACATCACCCAAGATAAATTGTGCTTATTTCACTGTTCAAATTAATTATAATTGCATATTTATTTTTAAAAAAGCCAAAAGAAAATAAACATTTATTCATTTTTGTTTATCAAAATTTTCAAATAATTTAGCAGTTTATGCTATAGATCAGAAGTATCAAGTGCTTGATCCTGTATAAAAATGTCTATTTTCCCTGTTATGCGTTTGAAAATGAATGTAGCACTAAACCGACTCCACATCACCTGGCTGTACATTTCAGGTGACAGGATGGCAAAAAGTGAATGGTGAAATACAAAACATATTCATAGACTTCCAAAAGGTCAAAATAAGAGTCTCTAGTGCAAAATGAAATTATTTTTTTTGTGAAAACCACTGTTTCATGTGGAATATAGGTCTTTTATTGTACAGATTGTATGGTTCTGGTTTGTTGGTTGCTTTTTTTTTTCTACAGATGGTCTTTATGAAAATATGGTAAGACTCTAAATATATGATGCATAAAGTTAACACTCAGTTCCTACAGCTTCATTTCCAATCTTCTGTAGCTCCACTGAAGAGTAAAAAGTAATGAAACAGGAAAGCCTCTTAAATTAAAAGCATTGCTGTTTTGTAGCTTAACATGTCTTTTCACCTCAGTGTAAATCCACCATGTGAAACATAACAAAGAGCTATAACTAAAAATTCCAATGTCATGTAACTTAGTGTTATGAGAAAATATTTGAGTTTTCTCTTAGGCCATACAGAACTAATTTATGCAATGAAGGTCTTGCTAAATTGTACTGAAGTATATGAAAGACTAAAACTGCACAATAGCATGCACAAAAGCATGCCAAGAAATTTAATTCATCAAACACCTACTATAAATTAAAATAAATGTTAGAAGTGCTTAGGCACTACAAACTGCAGGTGAAGCATTCTGACAGAGCTGCTCATCTAAGAAGTAGAGTTAATCTTACCAAGATATTTTGAAGATAAAAAAAGGTTCAAGAAGCTGTTATAGGGCTTTAACAGAAAAAAAAAATTGTAAATGTTTAATGTTTTTCAGCTTATATTTTCCAGGAAAGTCATAAGGCTGTTGATGATTGAATCTACATATTCCCCAAACTTTATGATACCTCAAATCTAAATTTTGCACACCTATGACAAAACAAACAAACAAGCAAACAACAAATCCAAACAGCAAAAAAAAAAAAAAAACCCACACAAAACCCCCAAAAAAATCAAACAAAAAAGCATGGTGAAATAAATTATGGTTAAGTAAATATTTTAATTAACTCTTAAAACATTTGGACTTCATTTTCTGCCAAAAGCTGAGGAAAGAGAAATGAGGCATTGGACAGTCCTCAGGAAGAGGGGCACTACAACATTTGTTCTCTTTAGACTTAGTTTTTCTTTTGGATACTCTAAAACTGAAACATTAGACTATATAGATTTTTAGCTTTAATTAGAATATCCATACACATTTCTTTACATTCCTACCACATTATGGATTTTATCAAGGGAAGAAAGGTTTTGTATCACCAGCCAATGTTTTTTAAGTAGAAAAGGTAGAACTTTGAAAAAACTTTGAGTATGCAAGACCTTCTTATGAAAGCTTTGAAAAAGCTTTGAGTACTCAAAACCTTTTTTAGCCACAGATAACTTCATAATAAATATAATTTAAGAACAACTATTCTAAGTTGAAATCAGAGAAAGCAGTGAAAGTAGTTGAGGTTCAGGGATAAATTAGAAATTGAAGAGTGAGAAACCATGTTAAACATTAGCAACTTAGATGGAATTTATTCAAATATTCCTTTCCACCATAAACCATAGGGGTATCTGCCCCAGGTTAGGTATTTTGATCTCTCTTATAAGGACTTGTGAATGAATGACAATACAATGACCTATGTTAGGAAGAGGTGAAAGTACATCTGCTTATATACAACTAAATTTTAGACTGTAAATTTTAAAATATCTCTTGTAAATATGCATCTTATCTGCTATTCTCAGTTCTTTCTTTGTCACAACAAACAAAAAAAAAGACACTGAGCAGCAAAGAAACAGTTTCCCTACCCTATTTAGGCCTTTATAGACATTTTTATAAGATCTGTATTCAGAAAGTAATGAATTCTCCAAATCAAGTAAAAATAATGCTTTTATTCTATTAGGATAGTCTTTGCTCCTACCATAAAATAACTAATGAAGACAAAAATTTCGGAAAACAAGATCAAAGTTTTTACTTTACAGAAATCAACCTGAAAACCTGAAGGGTTCTGGGTTACTGGTTCCTGGAGAATGAGTACAGGCCTTTTTTTGTAATTAAGTTCCCTGAGAGAGTTTTTTACAGAGACCTGTATTTTGTATACTGAAATCTAAAGCACTATTAAAACAGAGGCTTTATAAAAGAGGCAGTATGTCTTCATAATTAGCAGGCCTCTGGCCAAGATCACAATATAGAGGTTCCAGTCCTGAAATTTTCTCCTCTCACCCTTATAAATCATTACAAGTCAGATATAAATTTTGCCATCTGATGTCCCTGACAAAAGAGGTAAGATAATTTACTTCCTACAATATTAAAAATACAAAATATTTCCTTTCCTAGCCAGATTGTTCAAGCTATCAAAGAATTGACCTAGTTGATTGCCCTGCAAGATTGATAAAATAAACACTGTGCTCAAAAACTCAATTCTGGTTAAGAATAAATATTCTGTTTTCAAACAACATCTCTGGTATAACATATTAGTGGTTCTTTTGAATTGGAAACAGACAAAGAACTAAATACATAAATAAGGAGGGGGACAGGAAAAAAAGAAAATCTGGACTCCTCGTTTCTCCACCACATGCATTGAAAACTGTTTGAAGCAAATAAGTAAATTCATTCTCAGAACATTTCAGATTCAACCTTAAAATTTCAAAAGCTTAAAAGTCTTAGGAAAAATGTAGTTGGTAGGACTCTCATGAAAATTCTGGGGAGGAAAGCATTAAAAATACTCCTGTTCTCATAAAGGTCTTCCCCAATTCTTTCTCCCTTTAACACATGTGTAGATATACCTTCAGCACCACTCACAGGAGATGGCAGAAAATTGGTTGCCTTTGAGACCTGTGATGTAAGTACTTCTAAGTCATCAAAGCAGAAGCAAAGAAATATAAACAACCAATTTCCCTCCCTCCCTTACCTGCGAGTTAGTTTAGTGAATACTTTGAGGAGAAAAGGTACTCATGCATGTTGGCAAATGATTCAGACATTCTTAAACACTGGAGACTTACATCTAATTTCCAAAGTTTGTCACTCAGAAACTTTAATTACAATGTTAGGAAATTAGCACTTTGCATACTGTAACATAATTCCCCATAGTACTGTGAAACTACATCCTGACATTGATCTGTTCTGCACATGTACTGATGGCAGAATATGTTATTAAATAAGAAGTGAATATTTAATTGTTTACACAGTGAATATAACATTTTAGATACCACTACAATACAAATATTTACGATAAAATGGTAGAGAAGAAGTAGCTTTAAAAAGATCAATCTTTTTCAAAAGAGGATGGCATAATATTTCAGTAGTTTAGTAGATCTATATAGTTGCAATATGCTGTAATACATTTTGTTAGTCAAGAAAACATTACATGGATTTTAAAAATGAAATTTATTTCTAAAATTAATATAGATATGGTCAAACGTAGCACTCAATACAATTTATTTAAATGAAGTATTTTGTCATTAGTATATAAAACTAAGTTATCATTTCCACAGTTCTGCAGGTCTTCTTAATATATTTCTAGCTCTATGCAAGAAGGTTGAACTTAAAAGTATTTTAAGATGCAAGGTAGACATAATCTTCTAAGAACCCCCAAAGAAAATAACAAAATGAAAGCATGCATTAATAATGCTATTCCTACAATTCAAAGCACATCTGCAAAATGGTGGTGCTATTTAACACTTCATACAGTCTAAAATTCTGTGCCGTTTTCCTTTTGGTCTTTTGTCTACTTTCCTGGAAAAGGTAATAAAATAGCAACAGAGGCAACACTCCAGAAAAAAATATAATGAACTTGCTCACTCCAGTAATTATAGGGAAGTGACCAAATAAATGTAGAGACAAGGTAACGAAATCAAAATCTAAAGGGAAATTATGAAAGACCTTAAAAGCTTTGACATAGTGCAGTAAGGGTGGGGAGTTAAAGTTCTTAATGCTGGAAACACACACTTCTAAACTATTGCAACACTTCCATACTGCTGCAATTCATTACCCTCATATTGTTTCACTCTTCATAGGAGAAATTACTTATAGCCTTTATTTTTTTGTTATGTAAGGCATCATATAAAATAACATGTTTGTGAGTTCAATTCTAAAAAAAGACCTGTGGTTTAATGCTGCCTGGAAAAGACTGACAGACATGTAGGTGGCAAACATGTGGGAAGAAAGAAAAACACTACACACACATGCACACAAAAGTATATTTGAAGTACAAGCAACATTCAGTTTTTGATTCAAAACAGTTCTGTTAAGATTGCAGGTGACAAAAATGGGATTGTATGGCTGGGCAAACACTTCATTATGAATTTTATTTGCTCTGTTTTGTAGTCTTGACTTGAAATAAGAATAGAGTTCTCAAAAAAAAAAAAAGTAGAGCAATGGATGAAAGTTTCAAGAATGCAATTGATTCTTAAATTTTCATATAGCCATCTTTTGCCTTATACATGCCATCTGAGAATAAATATCCTTTCTACTTTTTCAATATTATTATTACTGGCATTATTATAATATTACTAATAATAGAAAGAATGATAATACGTTTTAGAGATGGTTTACTGGAATTGTATTTTATACTTTTTGGAATAGAGGAAACAAAATCTTTCCCTAGAAATATCTTTTGGAAACCATGAATATTGAAAAATTCCAGATTAACCTGTAAAGAATTCCAGGTCCTTTCCTCAGTCCATTTTTGTTGCAGTTTTATTGATGTTGGTGTTCAAAAGACATTTGGACAACTCTCATATGATTGAACTTTTAAATTGCCATGTATGAAGTCAGGAGTTGGACTCAATCCTTGTAGGCAGCTTCCAACTCAGGATATTCTAAAATTTGATTAATTATTATTAGAAAAATGTTAGAGGAAATTGATCTTATAAATATGATTTTGCAAAGCATGCCCTGTGCTTAGGGATGTTGCATTTTTCTTTCAATTAATAGGAAAGAAGTTAGTGCAATCCAATAAATTGTCAGCAAATAAACCAATTTCATTCTTGTAGACCTAGATACTGTAACATTTAAAAACAGGTAAGATGTTTAAATTAAGTGACATCAGATTTACTTATGTTAACACTACTCACTGATGGTGAAACTGACTGTGGAATATTTCTAATTCCACACACTTTTGTTTACATTTCTAAAAACCATAGTATATTTGTAATTTTAAACATTAATTTGAAGAAAAGTATAACAATTGAAATAATACCCTGTGCATTAAGGTGTTAGAAAAATAATATAATTAAAAAAATTATTCTTAACTGCTGTATTTCCATTTGCAGTGATAATGAGTATAATAAATGTAACAAAAAAAACCCAAAAAGCTAAAAATATTGTGAAGTAAAGAAAGAGACTAAGAAAGGTATCAGAAGAATAGGATAGATTCTTTTGTCATTTCAGGCAAAGTGAGAATATCCACTGAAATTTGCCTAAATGTCCTCTACAATAAGCACAAATATGGCTGTGTATATAATGGAAAATATTAACTTCTGAAGTTGGTGTTTTTGTTGGCAGGCAAGGAAAGGGAAAGCCAGTTAATAACTAGTAACTAATGATGATGTCAAAAAGGGATTTTGGCATTGAAAAAAGTCATAGTGAAAAAGGCTTTACTGGGATGGGGCAAATATTTTTCTTTTTATAACAGAAACAGGTAATCTGTAGTGAGAGAAAGTAAATCAAAAATAGTATTTTCCAACCCAGAGATTAGTGTTTTGAAAAGCTGGCCATCTAAATAGCAAGAAACTTTCAACTTTCAAATTGAGACATCAGCAAAAAGCAGATATTAATTGTCCTGATTTCACAGAGAGCTATAGAAAAGCCATATAATTTTACTTGGTATTTAAAAAAATAAAAACCTTTTACTTTACCAATTCTTTTAACTTTTTTTTTCTTTTCCCTCCCAGGATCCAACATCCTGCCAAGAACTTGCATGAGATACATAAAAATTGGGAAGCTAGAAAAAAAGGAAATTCAATTTCATAAATAAGATTTCTACTTTTCTGCTTTTATAGATAGAAATTAAAAAACAGTTAATACTTCCCCTTTTATGCAATCCCTGCATAATTCCTTTCTCTACTTAAAGTGACAATTTGCAAGAGATTGGGACTTATTTCCACCATTACATCAATAAAGTCAAAGCAAATGGAATTTTCTTCCTTACATTAAGACTGAATTTGGTTGCTACTATTTAGTTCTGTTGAATGTAAGCAATCTTTCCATTGTTTTGGTTCCTCATACATTAAAAAATAGTTTGGATGAGGCAAGAGCAACCAAAATCATCTACCTGGACTTGTTCAAATCATTTGACACTGTCCCACAACACATCCTTGTGCTTAAACTAGTGAGATGTTAATTTGATGGATGGACCACTCAGCAGATAAGAAACTGGCTGCCTGGTGGTACTCAAAAAGTTATAGTCAATAGGTCAATGTGCAAGTGGAGACCAGTAACACAGTGGAGTGCCTCAGGCATTGGTACTGGGACCAGTGCTGTTTAGCATTTCCCTTGGAGATATCAACAGAGGGATTGAGTGAGGACAAGGAGTTGAGGTAAGGACAGAGAGAGATCACTCACTGAATACTGTCATGGGCAAAGCAAATTACAGATATTCACAAAATTTATCGCTAGCAAAATCAGAGTGGGATAATGATTAGTAAAATAAGACGTTAAAAACACCTTTCCCCACACTCTTCCCTCCTCTCCAGCTCTACCTCCTACCTCAGTGGTACAAGGAGCCAAGGATAGGGAGCTACAGTCAGTGCATCACACATTGGTCCTGACACTCCTCAGGGAGAAGAGTCTTTCCTACCTACAGCATGTGTTCTCTCTCACCAGGGACAGTTCTCCATGAACTTCTCCAAACATGAGTCCATTCCACAGTCAACAGTCCTTCCACTGTTCCTGGTCACTCTGCAGCAGGATGCAGTCCTTCAAGGGCTTCACAGGCTGCTCCAGCATGGATCCCCCATGGGAGCACAAATCCTACCAGGAAATCTGCTCCAGTGTAGGCTCCTCTTTCCACAGCTCTGCAAATCCCTTTCAGGAGCCTGCTCCAGCATGGGCCTCCCATGAGTTCCCATGAGCTTCCTGCTCTGGTGATGGATCTCTACACACCTGTGGTCAATCTCTACATCCCTGTGGTCCTCCATATATTGCAGGGGCTCAGATGCTTCAACAGGAGCTTCACCACAGGCTGCAGGACAATCTCACCTCCAGCACCTGGAGCACCTCCTTCCCTTCCTTCTCTGTTGACCCTGGTGTCTGCAGGGCTGTACCTCTTACATGTTTTCATCCCACTCTTCTGTGGTCACAATTACAACTAAGCAACCACATTTTTCTTTCCCTTCTTAAATATCACAGAGGTGTTTCCATCATTTCTAATTGGCGGCCTCTGCCTTGGCCAGAGGTACACCTATCCTGCAGCCTCCTGGAACTGGTTCTGCCAGACTTGCAGGAAGTTTCTAGTGCATTCTCACAGAACCCTGGAGCCCTCCCACCACCAAAACCTGGCCAACCAAACTCAATACAGACCCAATATGACAAGGGCACTTCATGATACAACAAAGTTTAATGGTGTTAAACTGAAATGAGGCAGATTTAGTGTAGATATTAGGAAGAAAACCTTTACTGTGAGAGTCATGAGTCACTTTAACAGGTTGCCCAGATATTCTGTGGATACCCCATTGCTGGAAGCCTTCAAGGCCAGGATGGAGCTCTGAGCTACCTCATCTAGTGCAGTGTGTCTCTGCCAATGGCACTGGGGTTGAAAGGATATGATCTTAAAGATCCCCTTTAACCTACGCCATTAGATGATTATATGAAATTACTTACCAGTAATAGCATGTTTAGGAAAGTTCATTGTTTTTATATTGCAATTATTCCAGCTACAATTATTAAAGTTAAAGCACATGAAAAATTGTGGAATAACATTGAATAAAAATAGGGTGGTTTATTAAGCAATTTTTCTTCTTTTTAATTTTTTTTTAAATTCAAAATAAGCCATTTCTCTAGTACACTTGTATATACACATGCCAACTGTTTATTGTATAAACTCAGTTATTTTTCTATAGGTAGGAGCATGCATTTTAATCTAAAGTAACCCCTAGCTGTGGAGTTATGCTTGGATTATTTCTGCATATTGTTGAGTTGAAGTGTGACTATTATGACATTTAACTTAAATAATAAATTACCAAGGTTTAATATTGTTGCCTCTTGGTATAAACTTTTATTCAATGTCCAGGATATTCTAGATAGCAGCCAAACAGCGCTCTATACTTTCTAATTTGAACACTGCATACCACCTGCCTTCGATATAATTATTCCACATAATTCTACATAATTGTTTCTGTCAAGAATAAATGAAGCCTTAAAAGAAGAACACAATCATTACAAGCAACAGAGCCTGAGTTATACACTACAGTGTTCCTTTTGCTCTCCTTATATACAAAGTTGCTAATAGTAGATTGGGAAGGTGACAGAAGTTGTAAATTATTACACAGGAAAATACCTACATGGGTAAACTACTCTACAATTTGAATTTTCTTCTGTTACTATTCACTGAATGGTATTTCTTTCCATTTAATTTGTTCAGCATGAGTGGAAGCAAACTGCAGAGGCTAAGCACAGGCCAAGCCAGGAAGGAATCCAGAAGTCAAGTAATATGATTTTTAAGCAAATGTTACTGTTCATTTAAGGAAAAATCTAGGGGTTTTTTTTTTTTTTTAGTCATGCTTATCTGACTTAGACATATCTGCACCCTTTCTTCACTTTCAGGAAATAAATAAGCATTTTATTCATTAAAAGTAAAGGAAATAACACTGTTTAAAGATCCAAAGGCATAATCTCAAATCTTCATGTTTTCTATGACATATAACGTATATAATTGGGATTCCAAAGTAGAAGTAATACTTCACAGTGGTTACTATGGACCCACCAGATGGAGATCATATTTTTATATACCAATGGATGATGGCATATATCAATACATTTCTTCTCCCGGGAGTCTTCCTGGTTTTTTATTGAGATTGTTGCTTTAATAAGGATTTTAACCCCTTTATTTGAGCAACAGCCACATTATAGCCATCATTCACTGCTGGCAAAGTGTAGGCTTAGTTGTGCTTTTTTCAAAATTTTTCTTTTAAATCTGTGCGTCTCATTCCTATTTTTTGGGGGTTTTTTGAATAGTTTTTATAAGGCTTCAGTCACATAATTTTCATTATGTTGAAGAGGCCACTCTATGAAAAACAACCTTCCTTTAACATTTAAGTACTATTTTTTTCT
This sequence comes from Chloebia gouldiae, assembly GCA_003676055.1. Classification (NCBI taxonomy): domain Eukaryota; kingdom Metazoa; phylum Chordata; class Aves; order Passeriformes; family Passeridae; genus Chloebia; species Chloebia gouldiae. The sequence goes on from QUSF01000006.1 coordinate 21,237,301, forward strand.
TATGTGTATCTAATGCTTCAAACGGTAAGTAAGAGCCTCAAATTGCTATTGTCAGCTTTATTGTTAATGTATGAACAGTAAATTTGACAAATTTTATGGTGCAGTTTTAAAGTTGTAAAATTTTTAAAGGAAAAAATTCCAGAAAAAGAATAATAAAATTCCCACATGTTGATACTCATCTACTTCTAAAATATTGCTATGCTAGAGAAACCTAAAGTTTGGTGGATTTCTTCCTGATGGAGAGAAGGCTGAATGACCACGGTGAGAGTGGAAATTGACTATTATAAATAAAATTATCAGCTTTGTTTGCACTAGCCTTCTTTGCATAAAAGTACTTGCATGCAAATTTAATTTAAATGGTTGAAAAGTATTTCCCATGCATTTATATTCTGTCCAGTTCATTCACTGCACAAAGTTACACAGAGTTTTAAACCATAATTTCATACGTGTCTTCAAAGTACAATTTCATCTTTCTGTGAGTTGTGATCATGATTTTTCATAGTATGTATTAGCTACACAATCTGTAATCTTTTGTATTTACAAAACAAAATAATGATTCATAGATGAGATGAATATTTTTAAGGAACTGAATTACTAATTTTGTGTTAATAATGATCTCAAGAATTTTTACCATTTAAAATGGAAAGCAACAGGACTATCATTGATAGTCCTTATTTTTAAAGACAAAATAATACCATTTTTTCCTAAATATGATTGTCTAAATAATGCCAGAGTACAAAAGTCTGAAATTTAACATTACAATGGTGATGTTTTTACAGGAAGAAATCCTACATTCTCTCACGTTTGCTAAACATAATCCCATATTAGTTGCAATTTTCTCAGAAACATGAGACTTAATTCTATTAAGAAAAAATAGAATTAGGGAATGGCTTGTGTTAGAAGGGACCTTAAAGATCATCTTGTTCCATCCCCTCTGTTGTGGGCAGGAACACCTCCCAATAGATCAAGCTCCTCAGAATCCAGCCTGACCTTGAACACTTCCAGGGATGGGAACATCCACAGCTTCCGTAGTCAACCTGTTAAGGTGCCTCATGACCTTCATAATTAAGAATTTCTTCCTGATATCTATTCTAAAACTGTTCAGTTTAGAGCCAATCACCATTGTCTTATCACTACATGCCCTTGTCAATTGTCTCTATCTTTCTTGTAGGCCCCTTTTAGGTACTGGAAGGCTTCAATGAGGTATCCTCAGAGCCTTCTCTTCTCCAACTTGAACAACCCCCTCTCTCAGAGTCTGTCTTCACTGGAAAGTTGTTCCATCTCTCTGATCATATTTTTGGCTGTCTTCTGAATTTACTCCAACAGCATCTTCTCACAGAAGATGTGAAACACCACAGGTATCTTGTTTATATTAAGACTGGAAACACATTGCTACTAAAAATGTCAATTCGTTTGATGCATTTTTTTTAAAAATCCAGAATCTAATCCACAATGTCTTTACTAAGCTTTTTATGGTGGAGCATACCATTGGAAATATGATGAGTCTTCATGTAAAAATGCTGATTTGAATTAGATTTAAAATATATTTCATCCTCATTTAGCCTTCCCCTCATCAAAATGATCTCACAAACATGGTGAATGAATCTTTATTTCCTCCTTTGCACATGGGGGGGGTCATTTGTCTGATTTAATATACTTCCACCTATGTCTTCCTGCATGTTTGGGTTCAATATGGATGACTATGAACTTTGTGGGAAAAAAAATCACATCTGTAAGAACCTGAAATCTACTTTTATTAAACGTAGATTATGTTATATATAACTATTCTGTAAATTATTGCAAAATTGATAAATTGATGATACATTGTGTTATAATTAAAAATGCAAGAGTTTCAAACATTTTCAAGAACTATTTCTGCATCATATGTTGCTGCTGGTACTTAGAATTTGGCAAGATATACATTTTTTTAAATAAGCTATCTATATTTTCTTTAAGCATTAGATTGATGGTTTTTATTCTGTTGAAGTTTAACACCCCAGCAATTGCCTTTTACTTAAATAGACTGTGCATGTTAAAAATCATTTGACATCATGCACTTCCACGGTATATTGAGGCACAAGTTAAAAAATAACCATGAAATAAAACACTTTTAAAAGTGTTTTTGATAGGTGCTGGAACAACAGATACTTTTAATTTTGAGTAAGTTATCTCCTTTGAAGACTGTGGTTAAAGCAAGAACTTTAAAAAGAAAAGTTGTCTAAAGGAGGAATTAGAAGAGGAAATAATTAATAACAGGGAAGGGAAAAACAAGCAAGCAAACAAGCACACACACACCCCAAACTAAAACAAAAAAGTTAGTTCTAAACTCAAAACATGTGGAAGAACACCCTGTGAATGTGTGAAAATAGAGGAATGACATACCTAGCTTGTACACCAGGCTTATGCTTTGGCTGATCTGGAAGGAGCAGAGTGGCATTGAATGACACATGCTAAAAATATGAAAATAGTAGACCTAAAGGAATACCAGGATGGAAAAAAAAAATTTCTATATGTGAGGAATTTTCATACTTCTTAGTTTTTAACAGGAATCCTCAAAATAAAAAAAAATGTTCTTATTCATATTAGTATTTGCTAGTACTTTCTCTCCATTCTCTTCATGCCTGATTGAAGAAATATCAGACCGCTGGAATTTGCCATTTTATGAAAGTGTTTACATACAATAACTGCATCTCAGGGAAGCCAAAATACATGAGCAATGTGAATTAAATGTTAAATGTATCTAAACCAAAAATTTTAATTCACTTTCTGCTATTCCTCTCCATGTTGAATAAATTAGAAAACTGATATTAAGAAAGAAAATAAGGATATAAAATCATATTCAAATTTTGTAAAAAAATACAAATAAATGTGTAAAAGTGGTTATTCTAAGCCTTCTGCCTGATACTAACTTGTACAAGCTTTAGACAATAGTTAAGATACTTTATTTCCCATTAATAGGTGTTTTTAAGATTTTGCATTTATCCATTCTGAAGTACTTACACAGCCTGTAATATCAGAAAAGCAGTGCTGCTTCTACAAATAGTTGTAGAATTTATTGTTAGTGTATATGGGAACATTTTGCTAAATAATTGTGTGATCTATTATTTTAGATAGATATTATTTAATCAGATATGCAAATACTATCATTTGTAGTAACAGTTCCTTGTGAATGTAATTATTTTTTAGCTATAATAATAGTAGTTTCTTATATTGATGAGCAGATGATGAAAAGCATAACAGAGTACAAAAAATGAAAATAAAAAAGAATTTCAAAAATTCTTCCCAAATATATTTTTATAATCTCTGAACTTTTGATATGTAGTCCAAAATCTAAACTGATTATTCACTTCACTCTATTTTTTCTTTTTTAGTTAGGTTTCTACACCAGCATGAGAAAATAAAGAGGAAATAAAAATAGAAATATGAGCAACAGTAAGGTTAAAACTAAACCCATTTGTTTGTAAATTTACTTATAATGATAATAATGTTATAAAACATTATATTAATAAGGTATATATATTTTAAAAATCAGAAAAATTGCTTTTTAAGAGCTTTTCATTACAATTTTTCGACTGATAGAAAATTAACTTGAAAAATTCTGGGAATGTAGCAATTGCATAAAAGTAAATTTAAATGAAGTATTTAGACTTTAAGCAAGTATGAATTCTGGATTATGAACATGTAACAACCTACCTTTATCAACTGCAAAAGTAGGCTACTGAGGGAGTTTCAATTGCTTCATCTCTGCCTAAACAACAGCTGGAATATTCTATTGTGAGCTCACACTAAAAAGAGCCTTGGATTCCAGTGATTGTGATAAAGTATGATAAAGAGCACATCTCATTTAGTGTATAACTTTTACTAGGTAAGATCAAATCTCTGCTCTTAAAATTACATCACTGAATTAACCTTTGTAATTTCTAAACATAACCACAAAACAGCCTTAAATATCATATGTCCAGTCCTCAGCTTGTGGAAATCAGCAAAGTCCCACTGAATTGTTGGTTTTGTAGGTCATCTTGTCTGATGTATATAAACCGGACATGACAAAATGAACTTATGCCTCAAGTGACTTCTATATTACTATGACCTGTCAAAAACAATTGCCTAAATTATAAGGCTGTGTTCTACAATAATGTTTCTGTAGGCACAGCAACTTTCTTTGCGCTCCTGCTAGCGCTGCAGGAAAGTTGTCTTCAGGAGTACTTCCAAAGGCATAAATGCCTGAGTGCTCTGTGTTATTTTGTTCTGAGTCTTTTAATGCATATTTAGGAACTTATATTTGAGTTTGTGAATAATTCCATTTTAATTGCCAAATATTAATACATCCCCCATTTAAACTGCTGAATTGCAAGATCAGCACTCTGAAAAATCACAAAATCATGGAATAGTTGGGGTTGTAAGGAACATCTGGAGATCTAGTCCAATTCCCTGATAAACTGGGGGGGTCACCCAGAGCAGGTTGCACAGAATTGTGTCCAGGCAGATTTTAAACATCAACATAGAAGGAGACTCCACAAACTCTCTGGACATCCTGTTCAAGTGTTTATTAATAATCAGATGGAACTTCCTGTGTTTTAGTCTGTGCACATTGCCCATTATCCCATCAGTGAGCACCACTGAAAAAAGTCTAACCCCATCCTCTTAATGTATCCCCTCAAGATATGTGTATGCATTTATTTGATCCCTTCTCAGTCTTCTCCAGGCTAAACTGGCCCAGCCACCTCAGTCTTTCCTCATAAGACAGGTGGTTCAGTCCCCTAATTATCTCTGTAGCCTTCCACTGGACTCTTTCAAGTAGTTCCTTGTCCTTCCTGAACCTGGGAGCCCAGGACTGCACAAAGTACTCCTGACGTGGCCTAACCAGATGAGAGTAGAGGGGGAATACATCGACTCTACTAAAATAATTAATCTCAATCAAATTAATTAAAATAATCATGTGGACAATGATAAGCAAGATTTAGTGACCATTCTTGACACTGTCTCTCTTAGTTAAGCAAAATTCCTGAAGATTATTGATGATACTGAAGCTCCTCAGGGTTGACGCAATCACTGTTGTGTAAGAAAATTGTGTACTCTAAATTTGGAAAACATGATCTTTATGTACTGAATTCCAGGCCTCTTCTGGAACACAAAGCATTTCATCAGAGAGCACAGGAAATCTTCATAACACCATGTAGAGCTCATCTTTACTTCTGCACTGGATAATTTTTCCCCCCATTTTAGATTAGATACTGTTTCATGATTAAAACTAACTGTTTCATGAAAAAAATTTTGCATGGGAAAAATTTTCTCATTCACCAAATTTAACAAGACTTTCAATCAGTAGAAGATCTGCAGGGGATATTTCCTAGCTTGTAGTTGTAATTTGTGTGATGGTAACTAATCTTCTATAACCACTGCACTGTCTGTTATTACGTTATGCTTTGTTAGATGGAGTACACATCAGGGAAGAAGTTGGGATTAATTCATATTGGAGAATAACTTGACTGCATCATATTCTCCTATAATTTTAGTTAAAATTTTCCTCTTGTCCCCATAGCAGAACCACGATGTCATTAGCCCCTGGATAGCCCACACTGTGAGGAAATAAAGGGAATGAGCTGTCAAACTGTAATCACTCTTCAAAGAAAGAAATTAATGTGTTTTAGAAATGCATTAATCCAAATTAAAGTAGGAAACAGTTTCCCAAAGCTCTTGACTGAATAAATATTTTCAAATTTGTTTAAAATTCAATAACTATGCATTTATAAGCTATGATACATTTTCCCTACTTTCTGAAATTGATTACATACTGCAAACTTTCAGCTTTTACAACATCTATTAAATAAAAGCCTCCACCCAGACATTTTACTGTGGCTTTATCTCCTTACATTTTTACCTGTTATTCAATATAATTTCATCAAGTCTGTAATGATAAGGTAGGAAAAATAACCTTTATGATACCAGATGGGTTCTAATTCTCAAAATTCTCTGGTGATAGCACATTCTTATTGACATTTATACTGACTCCATTTATGACAGACTGAAGGTGATGAACAGGCCCATGCAAGAGGTCACCTTGTGTCAAAGCTGGTACACAGTCTGTCAAACGCAGTGAATGTAAGGCTGCTAATGAGGAATTAACTAGATAGACTGTGGCCATTTTACTGTTTTCATGCAATCCAAACCTGTTAAACAATGCTAATCAGGTGTTTATTAAGTGAAACCATTATGCCAAATTTGCTGCAGACCCTACCACATGTCAAAGAGGTTGTAAAGTATTATTCATCAGATTTAAAGCTGATTAATGAGTCATTTAATAGTGAACCTTTCTTTTCTTAGCCTCTAGCTAAGCATATGTACCAAGGTTAAACTAGCACATACATGGTTTTGAAAGTAAAGTTTCTCTCAAGGGGAAAGAAAATCCTCAACTGCTCCAAGAAAATTCTAATAGTTGTAAAGCTTTCTGGATGACAAAGCTTATTTTCTTTTATTTTTACATAAAAATTTAGCAAAAGAGTGGCATAGTAATAAAAATTGAATGTGACAACTAGAAAACTACATACATTTTCAAATAGAGAAATAAAATTTATAAATACTAAACATAGTAAATATCAACTTTCAAGCTCACATCCATTTTATTATCTTTCCTAAACTTGTTATTTACACAGTATTGCAACAAAATTGATGCTGCAGAACCATCTTATCTATAGTGAAACCAAAAAATTGGGGAAATATTCAGCAGAATTGAAACAGCTATCAAAAATCTGCTGTGTCCATATCAGGGAGTAATAAAGGTATCAGTATTGAAGTAGCAGTAAATGCTAATGGTATAATGAACAGTGAAATCCTGAAGAGAGAACTAAAATTCACACTAAGAGAATGACAGTCAGGTTCAGATAATCTGGAGATTATAGCCAACATTTCTTCAGTAAATAATCACTAAACCAACAGACACTGATACTATTTTAAACTTCTTTTAACAGTTAGAAAGGACATTACAGAGAACCTAGCCCTAAAATCTTGTATTCGTATTTAGTGAGGTATTAGTTTTGCCTGAATTAGAAGGCTGAATAAATGTAGAACTGTAATTAATAGTCTTGCTTCCAAAAATGAAAAACAGAGAACCTTGTAGGACTGTTATCAGCTGGGTGTAGCAGCAAAACACTTAAAGGTGAACATGTCTTCAAACCATGAGAAAAAGATTGTAGTGAAGGCTAAGGCTTTTAGATATAACCAGATAATAAACCATCTATAAAAGGAAATTTAATGGCTCCTTATGCAGAACAGAAAACAGAACTGGTTAATAAGTATGAAACATTTCAGAGTGTAAGACATAAAAGGATAAAAATAATTTCTAAAAGACAAGCTGAATTAAACTTTTGGAAAGAAAAAACAACACTGCATAAAACACAAGAAATCAGAAAATGTCGTCACTTTGCAGAGAACATGAGTTAGAACTTAAAGTTAGTTAATGCTGCAAAAGACAAATGCATTACCTCATCTTAGAGAAGTGGCAGTGATGTGCAGTGCGGAGGTAAAGGATTAACTGATACTGTGGATGGCGGGTATGTAACTGTGCCAAATCTACCTGGACGCAATCCAGCACACTAAATTTTCCCATGAGGCTTTGTTACACTTTCAAACCAGAAATACTACAGGAGTCAGCAAGGTATTTGAAATGACAGTGAAAGAGAAAATTCTTCCTGTGATGAGATAGAGTGAGCTTTTAAAGTACTAGGCTGAAGACAGGCTGACACATATTTTGACGTACATTTCATTGCAATATAAACTGAGCTTCCTAATGAAATGTGCCAACGGTATAAAGCTGGGAGATATTGCCCATATAGGATCAGATTATAATGTGGCAGGAAATAATAACAGATCAGATTGGAGTAATAGAAATGGAATGGAAGCATTCAAAGTACTTAGAGACTAAGAGCAAGAATGACTTCCATAAGCAATAAGTTCATCAGCTGATGAAACTCACCTACATCACAAAATACATGACATATGGCTTGGCATAAAATACTTCGGTTTTCTCAAAAAGAGATGAGAGTCTGGACAATGAAGAGCTAAGATATTTTCATTTTGCTCCAGAGCCTGTTCTCTGGAGCTGTTACAGAATAAGATCACTGAGTTTAGTTCATCACATGTTATATATACATGATTCTCCTTTCTGTCACATCAACACTATCAAGCACTCCATATGCCTTCATATCAGTTCTTGAGGCATGTGGCAGGTCTTCAATATTCCCTCTTGAAAGCATTAATCTTGTTGACAATCACATAACCATAATACCCAGGTGTCTTGGGATGAAAAAATGCACACCACCACCCCACTCTCAAACAAGGAAATAATAAAGTCACACATGGTGGGTTACAGAGATTTCAGTGTAGGCATGCAAAATCCAGTAAAGAACAGATTAGCCCCGAACCCTTAGTCTGGGCATAAGGGTTTATTTCTTGAAGGAGATATTTTTAATGCCCGACATACAGCCACTGAGATCTAAGTCCATTATCTAAGCTCAGAATGCACCAAGGAAAATTTTCCAACGAAGATGGAGAAAAATGTATTCATATATCATACAAGTGAGTATTCTTCCAGAATATTTGTTTAGTTCACTTTCTTTGAAAACAATGTAATTGAATTATTATTGTTCGAGCTAAAACCTACTACAAGAAAATACTGCAGAAAAAATATATGTTAATTTCTCATATGAAAGAAAATGTAAAAGGATACAAAAAATGGGGGGAAGGAAATTGTTTATGATAAAGCCTCTTGTTGCCTCCAGAATAACTGATTATATGCATGGTTTTAAATAGGGTGTACTGGGTTAGCATGACAATGTTTTGGTACCACCCATGAGTCATTAAGTACATTTTTCTTTTCCCTGTCTAGCTGAGGAGGAGGAGTTGGTGGTTACCTAGTGTGCAAGCAGGATCAATTCACTACACAAAGCCATTCTGAAAGTTAGGTAAAGACTTCTAACCAACAGAAGTGATATAGTCTTCTAATAGTGGCAGATAGAAACAAAACAACAAATGATTATCAGAAAAAGTTGCATCAATTTATAAATACATTTCATAAAATAATAGAATGGTTTGAGTTGGAAGGGATCTGGCTTGTCAGTTCAGAGAGGTTTATTCTAGCAAACTCAAATCAAGAATATTAACAAATGCATGTTTTTTCTTTTTTTAATAAATAAAATACTACTGAATTATTCCATGTTGTTGCATCAGTTATTTCATAACAAAAATATTAATCCAACTAAAGTTCTATTAGTTCTGTGTTACGTTTTCAGCTGCAACATAGAATCCCAGAGTATCTTCATTTGGAACACAGCTGTAAGGATGAAGTGCAACTCCCTGCTCCTCACATGACTATGTGAAATTAATCCATATGACTGAAAGCATTATCCAGAACTCTGAACTCTGGCAGGTTTGGTGCCATGACCACTTCCTTGTGGAGGCTGTTCTGGTGGCCAACCACCCACTCATTGAAGAACCTTTTCCTGAGGTACAATCTGAACTTCCTCTTGCCCAACCGATCCCAGCAAGATCAGTACCCAATTTCTCTGCTCTCTGTCATACGCTCTCTCTTAACATAACCTGGAATAATATGGATAGTAAAAAAAAAAACAAGTGATTAGTCTTCATGTCAATCTGCAACTTCAACACCATTGATCACAACACAAACTTTACCCTTCCTGCCCCTTAGGTTGCTTTACCCCTCACATTTTGTTAAAAATTATTTCACTTGATCTTCACAGGCAAACTGTCAGCTATTCCAGAGCAGCCTGGACAAAGGGCAGTGGGGCAGAGTCCAAGGAGGCATAAGATAAAGTTCTGACCCCTCTAAATAGGGAAATTAATTGGTTCTATAACTCCCCAGGTCCACGTGATTATTCCCATACAAAATTACTGATAAAAATTGGATTTGCCTCTGTTATTCTGCATCATAAAGAGAGTAGAAATTGCTGCTCCCCCTTTGCAGAAGCCAAACTCCTATGCAGAGTCTATGATATAGCAAGAAGAAATGTGGGCTGAGCTCAAGATGGTGTGCTCTTAAACTCAGCAGGGTATAAACCGAAGAAGAAGAGGAAACCCAAAAGACTTTTTAAATGTTTTTCAAAGTGCAGTGGTTTTTCGTGTGAAAAAAGGAAAATAAAGGTTAGTTAAGGCCTTAGGATTGGAATTCTTCCTCATTCCTCATAGCTTCATTCTACAATTTTTGCTGACTCCAGTGTAAATCACGAGCTAGAAATCGGAATTATTTTTCTAGCATATCAATCCGAACAATCTAAGCACTTTTGTTGAGGGGATACCTAAGCAGCTATGGGAGGAGTGCTATGACTTGACAAACAGATTTTGGATACCTATCACTTCTGTGATATCTCTTCTCTTTTGATAGTGTGATGAACATTTCTCTTGACACAACACAGGTTTTTAACAGGTACTGAATCAAGAAGAGTGTGTAGATTTTACAGGCAGATTAAGAGAGTTCTTTTTTACAGATTTTCATACAATACTTTGTACTGGTTTTGTCTGGGACATGGTTTATATTCTTTGTAGCTGCTGCAGTGCTGTGGTTATTTGGAATAAGTAAGAGACTAAAGCTGGCATCCTTATGATGTTTTGGCTGTTGCTCAGCAGTGCTTCCTTTAACTCAAGGTCTTTTCATTGTCTCATGCTGTGCAAGTGAGGAGGTACATCAGAGCACCTGGAAAAGCACAGCCAAGTCAACTGACCTGAACTGGCCAAAGAGATATTCCATACTCAAGGACAGGCCCAGTACATAAACAGGAGAATTGACCAGGAGGTGCTAATTGCTGTTTGGGGATGGGCTGGGTTTTGGTCAGTGAGTGATGTACAATTTTATTGGGTATTGGTTATTTCTCTTGGTGTTGCCTGCTGTCTCTCTCTCTCCTTATCATTACCATTACTAATTTTGTTGCTATTATTATTGTTGTTATTAATATTATTATTAATTTTCTTGTTCATATTAAATTAAATTAAATTAAATTAAATTAAATTAAATCCTCGTTTCAATCCACCAGGTTTACCTTTCCTTTCTGATTATAATCCTCAGCAGGGTGGGAGGGAGCAAGTAAGTGTTTGCATGGTGCTTACTTGACAACTGAGGTTATGACCCACCTAATTTTTATACTTACTGTGATTCCAATCTGACAAACAGGATTTGTCAGAAGGCATGGAATATAATTTGCTTCAATAAGCATACACAGTCAAAGTTCATGACAATATAAAAATAATATGCTTATTTACTTATTTACTTAAGTAAATAAGTATTTACTTAATTATTTACTATTTGCTTAATTATAAATTTCAAATATATTTTAATTTTAAAACTCTGATGTGTTGTATATTTATTGACTCTGACATGACAAAAAGAGAGATTCATGAAGAAAGGGTTAAAGAGTAAAAAAAGAAAACTCCCTACCATTTTTCCTGAAGAGTGTGTCAACACAGCTATTTTAGAAGCACAGGACCAGTCCCTTGTGCTGAGTAAGCAAAGGCATGACCCACTGAAGTCATGCTGTATTGGGAAGAACAGAGGCAGGCAAACAGCTGCCTACAAGCTGAACCATTTTGTCACTTATTGTACTTATTATGTTTGAAGTATTTCTCATCTAACACCAAAACCAGGAACATGAAATAGTACCATACAGCAACAGATAGAGGTTTATACACAATTTGTCTCACAGAAGCTTTTATATCTGTCTGAACTGTTAATCTTAATGGCCATAATTCTCCACCTTGGAAAAAGTTAGGGGGTAGTTATTTAAAAATGATAATTAAAAAATTAGAACGTGTTAAGACAATTGCACATGTATTTTTATAATTGTATCAGCCATGCAAGTTACATGACCTGTAAGTCAGATCTTTGTAAACAAAGAACCTTTTGGTGCTGAAGTGAGTTTGCTAATCTACAGGGAAGGGTAAATGACAAATTATCTGACATTTAGGGATATGAGTGCCTCAGGACTGGAGTATGCCTCAGTTCCAAAGAGCTGTCTGAAGCAAATCCAGAAGTGTCAGATAGTGAGACCATAAATTAATACAATTTATAATGAATGTACATACTTTCCGAGTTCTGTACTAATATTGACAGAGTAATTGGAATAAAATTTATAGCTAATGTATATTTTGTTTCTTAATAAAAGTTGAATTATTTGCAATACAATTAGGAATACTATCATCCTATATGATTTCACATTCCATCTAATCTTAAAGGCTACTAAAACATGCCAATTTCTAATGAAGCAAATATTATTGTTAATAACAAGTGATCTGGAATCACTACAAACACATAATGATTTGTATTGTTTAACTAACACTTTAATACTTCTACCATGCTATCATTGCCAGAAATTACTGAATAATATAACAAATATGCAGTGGCAAAGTGAACTAATCTGCAGTTTTCCATCTATTAAAGAAAAAAATCTCTCTTCACAAGTCATTTTTTTTAATTTACATTTTCTGAAAAGGCATCTCCTAGTGCAGTTATCAATGCAGATAGCAAATGTTTAAAAAAATCTGGATTGTGGCCAAATCCGTCATGTTCATCTTCCAAAAGATAAATTCCAATAGTCCATCCCTGATGACAGTGCCTTGAATATCTTTAACTTTTCCATCAGAACCATTTAGTGTAACTATTGCTTCTCCACAGCTTGAACATCACTACCATTGTCAGAACCAGGCAAACAAATTTATGATGATGTTCCTGGGAATAAGGAACTAATGCAAAGGGGATTTCTCTGTAGTTCTTCATTAACATTTTATTCATTACAACAAGGGAGTTATAAGAGTTTCCTTTTACGCAAATTAGGTCACAGGATAAAAAATACACAGCATGGAAACACAGTGTATTACTACGTAGAACAAAAGATCTGGTTAATAAATTATGATAATGGAATTAGTCTACTGCTAATGCTGAGAGGCACATTTAAATATTATGAAATTTTCTTGGAGAAGGAAAAGCTGTTGCATGTATTCATAAATTGTTTTCCTCTTTTGTGCCTGTTTCTGCAGTCATTTTTTATGTTATTGCCCTCTGAGGGAATGTACATATCCTACTTCAAACATTTGTTTGGTTTGTTAAAAGAAATATTTCAAGTGAGTAAAAGACAATTTTTTACTCTCTTGTATTTCAAATGAGTGTTTTAACAAAGCTTAGAGATGTCCTGGATCAATTCAAACAGATTCATTTTGGAAATGAAAGTATGTAGAGTACAGAGACTGAAAATAAATTAGGTTAATTAAAAGATCCCAAACCTTTAAACATTAATGCCAAGAAGATAACCATTAAGGAAACATGTGGTCCTTGCCATAGATATCTAGTATCATCAAAGTTCTTTAGTTAGTTTATTTATTTATTGAAGTTATTTGGTTTGTTTCTTTCCTTTGAATTCAATATATTTCTAAGATTTATTTATACAAAATAGGCTAAATTCAGATCTGGTTTAAGCAGTCTAACTCTACTGAGCTAATTAATTTGCAACTACCTCATTAATTCAGTGATTACCTTCCGTTTATTCATTACATTAACTTACCTCCTATTTTTCCATTTATGCAAGGTCTGAATAGACTCAAAGGATGGCAAAATGAATACTCTTAGAAACTATTCTTTTGGCAGGAAAATAAAGATTCCCCACTTCCTACAAAGCACATAAATCCATTTTAACAATTTTTCTGGGAATGTCAGTACCCCTGACAGCTGAGGGCATTACTTCTGCCAAAAGAGCAGGAATTTAGCTGAGCAATATTTTGCACAGAGTAATTTCTGCTCTAAAATCATAATGTCTGTTCTGTAATTGATAATGGTGTGATTATCAAAATGTGAAAAGAAAATCAAGCCACAAACAACTCACCTAAACTAATTTACTTTTTATTTTAAAAAGTATACTAAAAGATGTGCATGTATGGATCATCTCACTCTCTCTTTATTCCATCTTCTTAAATGACAAAATTATTTTTACACGATAAACTAAACAGGAATGTTACCTGTGTAAATCCCAGAGTGCCTTTCAATCAATTTTAAAGACTAAAGAATGACCTTTGCAATGTGACATTCATTCACACCATCTAATTTCTTCTAAATCATAATTTACTTTTTAAAGTCCAGTACACTTCTCTTCAGGTCTTAATGTGGCTTTCACACTAAGAGCTACCCTGGCATAGGTAACACAGCTAATTGTCTCTGTGCATAAAAACTCATTCAGATGGAGTCGAATGAAACAGAAAATATTGTCATGTATGCCGTGGTTTAGACTTAGGGTAACCTTTTAAGGATTGCAGAGAGCTGTGTGCATTTTAATGCTGTTGAACCCCCCATCTGTTAGAGTCTAACAAAAATATTATCAGACTTGACCTTCATACGCTGTAGCTGTTATGGAGGATGCTTCCAGAGAAAGAAAACAATGCTTGTGCAAACTAATGCTTAAGCACAAACTTAGGAAAAGGTTCCCCTTGTTACTCTGTGTCTTCCAACCCCACTTGGATTTAAGCATGAACAGGAAAACCCAACTGGCAAGCAAACTCTTTTTCTACTAGTAGAAATCATTCATATAAATAATTTTTTCTACATAATAATCATTATTAATCAATACTGACTGGAAAATTCAAGAAATAGAAATTCTCAAACACAATATGTATCCTGTTAGAAGCACACACTGAGAACAAAGACCATTGATTCAAGAGCAATCATCCTTTTCTGAACAAGCTAATGTGCCTGAGAGACCAACACCTGCACAAGTCTATGGTGAATGACAGACCATGTACAATAGATAATCCAAACTGGAACTGACCTTGGCAACAGTCCAGGGATGATATTTTCCCTGGGAGGAGTTACACTTGAATGTTTTTGACAAAAGATATAGGAACTAGCATCATAACTTTTTTCAGTTATTTAAATTATAACATTTTATAAAATTACAAATCTGGTGCATTTTCTAGATTTATGCTTAAATCTTAAAAAATATCACTAAGTTCAATTGTAAAAACCTTGGCCTTTCCCATTTTACAAAATTTGATGGCATCAGTAAAAATAGTACCTGTTATATAGAATTGCTTTTCTAGGAATTCAGTATAGTTGAAAACATTTTTCTTGTCTAAGTGCCCATTTAATCCTTTAGAGATAGTATATCTCTATATAACCCTTCATTATACAGCATTTCAGAAGAGAAAAGAAAATCAAGAATTTTTTGAACCTTTGAATGGCATTAATTTTGTTCTAAAATCATCACTACTTGCTCTAGAACCACAAAAGCTTAGTAATTTTTTCCAGTAAATGCCCAAATGCATTAATTTTTTGCTATGTTTAAAATTCTCTTGAATTCTACTGAATGTTTGGCTGTGTTTGAAATTCTCCTGAATTCTATTGAATTCTATTGAATTCTATTGAAATTCCAATAAATGCCCAAATGCATTAATTTTTGGCTATGTTTGAAATTCTCTTTACATTCTGAACTACACCAGCAAAATGTCTAAAGCAGCTGTTCTGAACCGTGCCTGACCTGTGCTAGTTCTCGGGGAGAAGCCGAGAAAAAAAAGTGCCCTGAAAGTCTCAAAGCTGTGTGGGTGACAACTGCTCAAACTTCTCAGTTACTAGTGAGACAAAACAGGGATACTGTTCTTTTTGGCCCACAGAGAAGATGTGACTGAGATAACTCTCAGACACAGCAGCCAGGATTGTGCTGGCTGTTAGCTCATCTGTCTTCTTTAAAGGAAAGATGGGAAGATAAGCACGGGGCTACATCTCAGGACTTTAAAAGAACAGGGAGGAGAAAGACAATGAGGAGGGTTAATTGATTTCAAAGGAAAATATGTTGGAATCCCAGGGACAAAGTGCATTGTGCAGTCAAAACAGGAATTTTGGCCAAAGGCCCAAATGGCTGGGAAAAGTTTCCCAGTGAAGTCAGGGCAGATGTTACCTACAGCTGTTCTGGCATCCCCACCCTCAGAGCCAGCCAGCAGGCTGGTGGGTGTGGGTGGTAGTCCCACTGTAAATTGGAGGCTGGTCTAGGTTGCAGAACCTCAGGGAAAATTTAAGGTGAAAAATGCTGTCAGATGAAGAACACATTAATTTTTTTTTCTGAAATTCAAATCAGTGTAAGTAATATCAGAACAATTCAGTTTCTGAGGGAATTTTTTTCTGATCTGATCAGAATTTATCACTTCACCCGAGATTTATTGTAGCTGACAATAATGACTTGAGTGCCTATGTACCTCTAACAATTTTTTCATTATTTCTATAGTAATCTTCCATCCTCAAATGGAGGCTCAGTAGGTGAAAATCATCATAATTATATATATATTACTTTGTTCACAAAATGATTCATCACAGATTTACTTGTCTTCCCTTCTACCTGAGAGGATGCCTCTTATATTCAGAGGGATTTGACTTAAAATACTGTAATTTGTGAGTGCAAAAGAGTATAGGATACTTCAATATTTCAACTGATTTTTCAACAAGAATACTCTCTCCAAAACTGTCTAATTTTATAGACTTTTTTTGTGTGATTTTTATTACCTCTTTTTTGCAGACTATCTGTATTTTTAGTTTATGGTCATTGATTTTATGAGCTTCCTAATTTTGAGCTAGATTAAGCTGTTGAGAAGTTCTGTGTGCTTGTAAGTGTAATCTACACTGCAGTCATCTTTAGGAAAGCATTAATTGCAATCACTTACTGCACATGAAACAGTAAAATATTACATCTATATTTCCAAGGACAGTGATCAAGTGAAGTATCTTTTCTCATATATCCTGTTTTCCTATTTTCCTGCCATTTAAAGATATCTTCATGTCATTTGTATAGAAGGAAAAGCAATATATTCAATATCTGCATGTATTCTTAGGCACTTAGTTTTTTTCTAGAAGCCTGTAAGTTTGGTAAAGCTACCAAACTACTACAAACTTGATAATTCTGAATAACAGTGTTTTCATAACACTATATTCCACCAAACACTGAGGTATCGCAGCATCCATCTTTGCTCAGGAAGACTAATCTTTATTTTTAATTTTTAGTAGGTATCCTCTTGATATTAG
This sequence comes from Chloebia gouldiae, assembly GCA_003676055.1. Classification (NCBI taxonomy): domain Eukaryota; kingdom Metazoa; phylum Chordata; class Aves; order Passeriformes; family Passeridae; genus Chloebia; species Chloebia gouldiae. The sequence goes on from QUSF01000006.1 coordinate 21,254,354, forward strand.
TGATGCTTTTGCTTTTATATAAGAGTACGTGTATAACATTTCCAAGTTAAAAAATTTAAAACTCCTTTCTTATTGTCCTATTACTATTGTGTTTTAATCCAATTTGAAGCAATTCTGAAGATGCTCTCTGGACATAAGTCTTTAAAGTCAGTGAGAAGATTCTTCAGACAACTTGAGTATTTCCAATAACTTCAAAGTTTTTCTTGAAATAAAGTATTTCTTATACTATAAATTTGAAACATGCAATCCCTGCAAATATTGCAGTGAGATTCCAAGTATTATTTATGCTATGTTTTTCATCTGCTCAGAACATAGTATTTCTAGACCTTTGTTCCTAATAAATAGATTGATGTAATTAATAGTTACGGATAGAGTACTGTTCAGGAACAATTTAAAATTCATCTTGAAATTTAAAGTAAGAAGTTTAAAACACTAGGCTATTTCTAAATGAAGACGGAGAAGTGGATTGAAGACTTCATTAGTACTATTGAATTAATGCTGGCTTAGAAACTGATTTCTCTAAAATATATGTCACCCAGTGATGTAGGATTGGAACAGTCTTCTAGATTTATAAAGTCATCAAATTCATCTTTCTTAACTGAAGCAAAAATACATGTACACTGGTATTTTTTTTAACCTATTCCTCTGATCGTCACTCTTTCTGATTTTCTTGTTCCAGGATTTGACTATTCCTTACATTTGAGGTCATTACCCTTTCTGAGCATTCAGCTATGTGCCCACTGTCTGCATGGCCAGGCCAGAGAGAGGTGGTGGAGGGAGTTCCAATCAGCTGGCACCTGGCCACTAGGGGTGTTCCCCAGGGTTGGTCTTGGTTAAAATCTTTATTGATTATTTGGTACAGGGCATCGAGCAGACCCTCGGTAAGTTTGCAGATGACGCCGACCTGGCTGGGAGAGTTGATCTGTGGAGGGCAGGAAGGCTCTGCAGAGAGATCTGGACAGGCTGGATTGATGGGCCCAGACCAAGAGTATGAGGTTCAACAAGGCCACGTGCCGGGTTTTGCCCTTGGGTAACAGCAACCTCATGAAGTACTACAGACAGGGGCAGAATGGCTGGAAATTATCTGGCAGAAAAGAACTTGGGGGTGCTGTTCTACAGCAGCTGAATATGAGCCATCAGTGTGCACAGGTGGCTAAAAGGGCCAATGGTATCTTCACCTGTATCAGCAATAGTGTGGCCAGGAGGAGCAGGGCAGGGATTGTCCCCCTGTATGTGGCACTGGTGAGGCCACACTTCAAATCCAGTGTCCAGTTCTGGGCTACTCACTACAAGAAGGTCACTGGAGAATGCCCAGAGAAGGAACAAACCTGGTGAAAGGTCTGAAGAACAAGTCATATGAGGAATGGCTGAGGGAGCAGGTGTTTAGTCTGGAGAAGATGACACAATAAAGTCACTTAGGGGTGACTTTATTGCTCCCTACAGCTACTAGAAAGGAGGCTGGAGACTTGGGCGGCTGGTCTCTGCTCCCAGGCAAGCAGTGACAGCATGAGAGAACAGAACCTTAAGATACATCAGGGGCGATTCAGCTTGGACATCAGGAATAATTTCCTCACAGAAAGGGTGACTAAGCTTTGGAACGGGATGCCCAGAGAGGTGGTGAAGTCACCATCTCTGAAGTGTTTAAGAAATCACTGGACACGGCACTGAGTGCTATGATTTAGTTGGCATGGTAGTTTTGCTTAAAGGGCCGACTCTCTGATCTTGGAGGTCTTTTCCAGTCTTAATGAATCTATGATAAGTTATGAAGGTTGTAATACCATAATGTTTCTACATGCATGTTTTATAAAAACAAACTTATATTTGTTGCTGTTCAGGAGGGGATGGGAATGAAGAGACTCCATCTTCAGAAGGCAAAGAATGATCTTTATTCAAAAGCATCTCTCTCCTTTATAGAGAACACCATGAACATTAATTTAATTGGTATTAAAGTAGAAACATTTCACCTGATTGGTACACTGGACTTAGGTCAGTGTGGTAGAACATATCTATAAACAATATGAATGGAAAACAAGATAATTGTTTACATTCCTCCTGGACTTTTTCCTAGGTTAGCCTGGCAGAAATATTTGCCTTCTTCTCTCTGACTGAACTGACAATATCCACATACACTTTGTGAATCAACTAAATCAATCACTAAATCTATCACTATCACATCTATCACTAAATTCTATGAAACCATCAATATTTATACTGCTGAGGTTAATGGAGACTTTAGGGTTAATTCTGCTGGCTACATTGTATGAATAAAGCTAGCTGGAAATCAACACTTAACTTTTGCTTTTCATATAATCATTAATAATAATAATGTATTTAAATGAAATGAAGAATAAAAAATCCACTTCAAGTATCAATAATGTTGGTAATAATATTGTAGCAGAATATGGCTAACTGTGACTCTCAGAGCTCTGCACAAGCAACTCATTCTGATTAGTAAGGCAAGAAAAATACAACATGGAAACTACATAGACAACTGTAACCCTAATGTTAACATGTCCAATAATATATGGAATTTGATTTCATAAGAAGGTTCTGCTGATACCATGCACTGCCTTCAGCACAGAATTACTGTCTTAGTACTTACAAATAATAATTTACTTAGGAATAATAATTTATTCCAGTAGTGTCCCTTGCTGCTGAATGTAACACCTCAAGTTTCTGGTTCAAGACTGAATTTTAGTTTCATTATTCTCACTTATAAAAACTACTTTTTACTGGGTTTTGAATGCAATTATTCAACTAAATAGAGATGTGTTGTTCTATATAAAATATTGTTGATACATATATGTTCTGTATCCTGTACGTACTGGAATTTTATTCAAGGAAAACTGTGGAAAGGTATTGTATTTTTTCTGGAAATGGTTGGACTGTTGAAACCAAAATTATTTATTCCCATTATTATTATTATTAGAATTCACATTGTAAAAAGGTCTTGCTAAAGACTTTTCATGTTAATAGCTATAGCATTTGCAACGTCAAAAAAATTTATTAGTAATAAACCCTTGGATATCTAGATTTTTTATGATCTTATTCAAAATATTTTTAATTCCTCTTTTGCAAATTATTGTTCTTTCCATACATTAAAATAGAAACACAAAGCCTGACCACTGAGTAGACTTTTGTGCTCTATTCTTGAATCCAGAAATAATTTCTTTGTTTTAATTGTTATAAATTGATAAACACTCTGAACACATTCTGTCTTGTTACACAAAATTGCCCTGAATTAACAGGGCACTAAAAATGAGGTATTAAACATTAATACAAATGCTATTCATGCATCTTAAATGTGTTATTAGTCATGTATTCCTCAGGAAAAAATATATTATTTTATGTTCTTTTAAATATTTCATCTACTTTCATTCACCCACTAACTAATGCGTCATGGACTGGGATGCCAAAATTCCCCATCCAATACAGGTCTTAGATGGAATCAGTCTTTAAAAAATTAAATAAAAGGAAGAAGAAGAAGAAGAAGAAGAAGAAGAAGAAGAAGAAGAAGAAGAAGAA